>OX941081.1:176504535-177758702 GCA_954870635.1 Arctium minus | reverse complement strand
TTGTATTGATGAAAAGGAGCACAGATCATGATTATTTAAAAAAAAAGGGGGAGACTTAAACAACTGAACTTGAGAAGACATGAGAAGGAGAATCAAGTTGATATGAAATCTTATTTTGAGGGGGAGATAAGTGAAGAAGCTGAAACAAAGCAGTAACTACAGCAGAAACAGAAAAGAAGATAACAGCAGAAACTGAATCAAGAAGAACTAGTAATTGCAGAAAGTTTTGAAATTATCATAAAGACCCTATGCTGAAGAACTTAACTTCTCAGTTTTGAAAAGTTAAGTTAGGGGGAGATTGTTGGGTCTGAAATATGCCAAGGATGGATACTATTGCTGAATGTGTTAATACTGCTAGTTCAACATGGTTACTACTTCTGAAGTTAATGCAGCTAGAAGAACTTGGTTAATACTTCTGAGGTTAATACTTCTGAGGTTAATACTTCTGAGGTTAATACTTCTAAGGTTAATACTTCTAAGGTTAATACTTCTGAGTTAATGCTGCCAGTTGTAGTTAATGCTGCTGGAACAAAGTTAATGCTGCTAGAAGAAAACAGTTAATATAGTGTTTTGTAGTTAATACTTCTGAGTTAATGCTGCCAGTTGTAGTTAATGCTGCTGGAACAAAGTTAATGCTGCTAGAAGAAAACAGTTAATACTTCTAGTTAGTACTTCTGTTATTAATGCTGCTAGTTGATGATTAATGTTGCTCAACAAGATTAGTACTGCTAGTTCAAAGTTAGTACTGCTTGAAGAGATTAATGCTGCTGAGCATGGTTAGTACTGCTAGAGTTAATACTGCTCAGAGTATTAATGTTGCTTATGATTAATACTGCTTATAAGATGGAGATATGTATGGAAAGGATGACAGCTGGATAAACTGAAGATATTCATGGAAGCTGAAGATATTCATGGAAGATATTCTGAAGATATTTTATTAATTGTAATTATCTTTTATCTTCAGTATATATATTGTATTGTTTAGAATAGTGAGATAACTTTTGATAGAGATTAATTTATTCATTCTAAGTTTTAGAGAAAATCAACCTCAAGGCATAGATCCTAATTCTAGAGAAGTATAATTCGTCTTGAAAGAGCTTGTTCTTCAAGATTGAGGTTGAGTGTGTAATCTTATGATTTTAATCATTCAATACAAGTTTACAAGTTATTAATCATATACTGTTTGTTTACTGTTATATTGAATATCAAAGTGTTATTCCGCAACTTCTTTGATATTAGTTTCTGAGAATTTATTCTTGTTAAGAATTCGATCCTGACAGTACGTTCCCAAATCTGGTTTTTCCCATTGTGATTAGTTAGTTTTCGGAATCAGGGTCTTCGGGTTGAAAAACGGAAAAAAACCGGGTTTCGGAGTATCCGGGCGACTGTGCCCGCGATTGTGACAGAGGTCACTCTCGCGGGGCACAATAGCGAAGTATGTACCGCGAGTTCAGTGAGGGGCTCGACAATGCCCGACGAGAATGACATGTGTCACTCTCGTAGGGCAAAGTCACCGAAGTTGTACCGTGAGGTACTGAACGCGGGCGACTATGCCACGCGAGAATGACCATGTCATTCTCGCGGGGCACTGTTGTGATCGGGCCTTAGGGCTTTAAATGCCCTTTTATCCGATTTTTGAGCTCATTTGATCAGTTGGAACTTTTAAGGTGCGGTTTTGGAAGAGACTTAAGGTAGGGTTTCAATCTCTCTTCATTTAATGCTACCAAATGGGTATCTTATTTGTATATATTTGGGTTGTTTAGGTTGTGAATGTGATTAAGAATCTTGTGGTTGAAATACCAAGTCTCCTTCTACATTCTACCCTCAAGTGTTGTAACCTAGCGTTTCATTGAAATCATCTAAGGTGAGTTTTCTTAACCATTTCTCTTACATAAATACTAGGGTGTATGTATGTATAAACTCATCCTTGTCCCTTAACTGCATTTGGGGGTTTGTTGTGTTTTGACCTAACTATGGATTTTGGAGATATTCAGGTTATTGGCTTAAACAAGTTTTTTCATGGGATGGTGTTTTAAAGAAATTAATGTTTTCCATGTTACCCACTCTTTTGATAACTAATATTTGTTCCTCGGAGTTTTGATAACACCTAAAGTGAAAACTAGGGTTTTGGGAATGTTTTATGTATTAGACTAATTATTGGACATGTTGACTTTTGAAACGGGATTTATTGGATTATTATTAATGGGGTTGTGTTTACGAAGTTCCCTTAATCAATGTGAGATAAGCCATGTTAGTAACTCTTATATCGTGATTTGGTTTCAAGACTTACATACATGATTAATAATGGTTGTATTAACATGTTTGGTGTTGGGTTTTAGTGCAATGGATCCATAGGCATTGTATTCCAATGTCTCGTCCGGATATTGGTTACCTTTGGCACGAGATAGGCATCGGGTTCCATGGTAAGTAGGGTGTGAGCCTATACGGTCGGACAACGTCCCATGGACAGTAAGGTGTAATCTCATCGTGCTTGAGTTCCCCTGTTTTGGAACTCTCAAGAATATACCTGGAGTGGTTGTCTTAATGTTTTCGAGCAATAAACTTGGAGTAGTTGAGCTCGTTATGTGGTTTGAACTGTTGTCAGTATTTACTAGATGCTAATGGTTTATTGGGTTTGTTTTGATTTAGCTCACGGCTAGATCGGCTACATGACTTCAATCGGGTTTATTGTTTAAGTTATTTTCCGCTTAAATGTTCTCACTAGGCTCTAGCCTAACACTTGTTATTGGTTGTCATTTATGGCAGGTCATTCTAGCGGTGGGACTCGTTAGGATTGAGAGGACGACCTTGGGGTCGATAGCGGTCTTTTTTATGATATAGTGACCATTATTTCCGAAGTAAAGAATTATACCTTTTGGAAGAATAGCGACACCCGACCTTAATCTTGCTCACTCAAGTTAGATTATTAGGTTGTCGAGTTTATTCTTTATTTGCTTTGGGTTGTAATTACCGTATTATAGTCCCCTTGTTCGGTTGACATACTTTGGTTCGAATTGTCGTATCCATTTTTACAGGTTTAAGAATCTCCCTTTTTGGGTAGGTTGGTTTCTACCATTTATAGACGTTATATAGCCAAAATTTTGAATTTTTAAATTCACCCCAAATTTTAGGTTGTTACACTAACACTTGTTGTGGTTGTTGTTTCCTCACAGATCCCACTCGTGGTGGAAATTAGGTTGTCGGGCTTGTCAACCGGGCACGTAGGAGTTCTCTAAGTGTCGGGCTTTTGGGGATTTTTGTGAAGAGAGATTATAGTGAAATAGCAACACCCATTTTAATCTAGCTTGGAATTGATTATAGATTAAGTAGGTTGTTGTAATATTATTGTCCCATTTCTTTGCAAACTTTATGTTGCAAACCAACCCATCTCTATGTGGGTCTTTAGTTGTCTACACTTTGGGTTTGTCTTGTTGAAAGTTTATATCTACAGTGTATTTGGACCTTCGTATTTTAGACGTCATATTGCCGAAATTTCGAGTTTTATTTCACTTTCACCTAAATTTTTAGGGTGTTATAGTTGAGATGTATGCCACTGTTGTTTTTTCCGCCACCGTTTACTAACCATGAGATGTGTCGGATGATAGTTGCTTTGATACTCCGGTGAAATACTATTGGCAGGGGAATACTCTATGGATGGTGATGATACAATGGTTGAGATGGTTGTGGGATGGTGGAGGTGGAGATCGACGACGAGTATGTGGCCGGAAAAGAAGTTTTGGTCAATGAAAGTTATGGTTCAGTGGTCCTGTGATAAAGTTAACAATGAAGATATATATATATATATATATATATATAGGGCGATAATCAAATGATAACCAATAATATGTTGAGAACCGTGAAAACCAATCTAAACCATTAATTGATTTTAATATATGGTCATTAAAGGCAATGACAATTTTGAAATAAAATAGAAGTTCATGAATTAAAACTAAAATTAAAAGGGCATATTGGGTATTAAAAAAATTGTGCAAATTCATATATGGGTTAACCTCCCATCGATGGCCAAAATCCTTTTCCCACACCATCAAATTGTAACACCCTAAAAATTAGCGGAATAAAAATTCGAAATTTCTGCAATATGAATGCTAAAACTAGATAAAACCTGGATATAAAACCTGCTAAAATCAATCCCAACGTATCATCCCGATAGGACGGGGAAACAGTACTACAATCATTACAATGAATCAAATGAAGGATAGACTAACAACCTAATAATCTAACTCAAGTAAGAAAGATTAATATTGGGTGTTGCTATTCTTCCAAAAGGTATGATCACTATTTCAAAGTGCCGGTCTATACATCTCCCAAAAAGACCGCTCTTGGCCCAAAGTTATCCGCTCAGTCTCGACGAACCCCACCGGAGACCTGACCTGTTATACATGTCATTTTAAGAAAAAATATTAGGCTAAAGCCTAGTGAGATCAAACATTTGCAATTTAAGAGATTGAATATAAAAATAAGTAAAAATGTTTCATTTTATACAACAACAATAATGATAATGATAACAATAATGCTCTTTGAATTATAACCAATACCTCTTGGGTTAACGGGGGAGACCCGCCTACTAACCCGAATGACGGAACACAAAAGTAAGTCATTCGATGGGTCAGTAAAGCCAATAAACACATAAAGTACACGCAAGGGATGTCAGGCTCAGTGGCTTTAAACGTACACCCACGGAAACTCGAGTTCAACCCCGTCGGGTTCCTATGTCGAGCTCCTCATCCAATATCGTAATACTTGAGCACGTAGGACTTATACCTCACCCGGTACCTAGCGTGCAACACGAAGGACTTATACCTCACCCGGTACCTAACGTGCCTCGACGTGGAAAACTAGTCGTTCCAACGCCGGAATAATAATAAACCAAATACGGGGTCATGACTCCCAATGCATCAATTAAGCCAAATAATGCACATAAGGCCCAACAAATAATCTAAAAAATGGTTAATATGCAATAATTGATATGGGGGTGTTTTCCACCAAAACCACTCCCATTGTTTATCAAAAGACCGCTAGTAAAAATATAGACAATTCTTCTTTATTTCAAATCCCTATAATATGAAATGAGTTTAATATGCAAACTTATCAGCAGTTAACCACAATACCAATATTTCCAAGATTACAAGTTTTGCATAGTAATGTCATTCACCTAAAAGTATAACCCAAGTAGAAACTAGTTAAAGAACATTAATAAAGTTCATAAATCATCATTTCCCCAAAAATCATCCAAAAACACTGATATCCCAAAAAGTTAGGTTAACACAATGTTCTACAAAACCAAGTATATGAAAGGGGAGATATTAGGTATTCAAAATCCACCTTTTGACATGTATAAAGTTTGATAAAATGTGTAAGAACTCACCTTGGTAGTTTCCTTAAGAAGGAAACCAAACCCTGGAAATAGAGGAGATGAAATCACTTGAGAGCTCACCAATCACCACTTCCTAAATGTATTGAGGACTAACATTAATGACCTAAAATCACCATAAATGAAAGGGAAGTCTATAGGAATAGTGCTTACCGAAGTCAGCTGCCAAAATCGCTCCCAAACCCTAGAACTCGGATAAAAGTGACTGAAAATCGCGACTTGTCTTTTTATATCCGAAACCCCCGTCGGCGATAGTGCCCCGGCGATATTGACATCTGTCACTATCGCGGGCATGGTCGCGAGCACCTCACCACCATCGGTACAGATTGGGCGATAGTGCCCCCGGCGATTGTGACCATGTCACTCTCGCGGGCACAATCACGAGAAACGTACCGAGGCCCTAAGGCCTTTGCGATAGTGCCCTCCGCGATTGTGACACCCTGTCGCTCTCGCGGGCACAGTCGCGAATAGCCCCAAATTTCCCAACTTTGATGATTCTTAACCTACGATGTTTAAATCCAACTTTCTCGATATTAAGTAAATAAAAATCCCAACATATATAAGTTCAAAAGCGAGAAAATAATACATGGGTTCTCAGAATTCGGGGTGTTACACAAATCATCCCTGTTTTAGAATATGTCGAATTCGGAGATGGCCGACATTGATTTAGAATGCGGTGGCGATGGCAGTGGTGGCGATGTTGGAAAATGTTAGTAAAAATATGTTTTTTTACTAAATTTGGACATATTTAAATACATGTATATGTATTGTATATATCTAACTCTTAGTGGAGTTTGTGTTCTATATGAGAGATTCGAAACTATATATCATGTGTCCGAAACGGAATATGTGTGAATGAGATATCGATGCTCAAAGTTGAGTGTTTGGGATGAACTACCACCGACAACATCCGATCTGAACCACCGTTCTAAACCACCACCAACCTGGACCACTGTTACAAATAAAGTATTTTCAATGTCTATTTTATTAAAACATTTTTTGTTTAGAAAAATTAAAATGATCAAAAAATGTATTTTGGCCATTTATCAAAATTTCATTCTAATTCCAAAGCTACATTTTGTGTACCATACAGACAAATTCCAATTATTTTAACAAATTTCATTCCAATTATGTCAACCAAACATGTGGTCAAACATAACAATATTCCATTCCAATTTCTTCAAAGTCAAATTCTTTTGACAGATTCAATTCCATCAAAAAACATTATGCGAACCAAACGCCACCTTTGTGCTTCAATATAATTCCTATTAATCACTTGTTTAAAACCAAATTGTTTCTTTTAGGGGTTGTTTGTTTTTTAATAAAAAACTCTTAATGATTTTTAAGTATGAATCATTCAGATCTTTTTACACACCACCTCTTATTAATCATAACTAAAATAATACTTTAAATTTTAGACCTCTAAAAAAACAAACCACAGTTTGGTATCAACTCAAAACAAGAATCAACGTGGCCAAGTGGCACAAGAAATTAGAAAGACACAACACATCGAATCGATGTGGCCTGTGGGTGGATCGATCAGGCGCGAATAGGGTTATCAAAATCGAAAATTATTAAGCGGCAAACCCTTGATTTCCCACCACTTCCACATTTCATAAAGCGGGAAATCCAATCACCCAATTTCCATTTTTCCATTTTCAATCGCACCTCTTGGTATACAAACAATAGCGTGAAAAAGGGTGAAATTAAGGAAAGTAGAAAGAAATACACTTGTTGAAATACTCAAATAGTTGGCACATTTACCCACACTCACGTATTTCGTTCACCCCATTCGATCGAAAACCCCAAAGAAACTACAGTAGATTCGTAGCATTTCGTCGGAATCTTTGTGTGTTTCGTTCGTTTTGAGTAAAATCTGGGAAGATTGAGAGTTTGTGTGCAACTGAAGTTGAGTTTTATCTCGAAATCGCAAACCCTGGTGTCGAATCGGAAGAGGGGGTTTCGAGAAATTAGGGTTTAGGGTCTTCAAAATGGGCGATTCAATAGTTGTTGATGTTGGAAAGAAGGTGACGAAGAGGAAGAGAGTTGAGTTGGTGATGAGCTTAGAAGAACGAGAGGCGCGCATTGACGCCTTACGTGAAGAAATTGAGGGTTTAATCAACTATTACAATGAATATAATAACAGTGGGGATGTAGGGTTTAACGTGGATTCAGTGAAGGCGAGTTGTTCTGGTAATTCGAGGATTGCGTGTTTGTTGGAAGAGAGTAGTCTTCCTTTATCAAAATTGGTGGAATCGATTTTTGAAAGGGTCAAGGAGAAAGAGGGTTCGATGACACCTGCTTCTGTGAAGAGCTCTGTGCTTTTAATCGGCCAGAGATCCTTCTATGGAGTTCAAAATCCAAATGCTGATGTGTTGGAAGATGACTCTGCTTCTAGTCTTTGGTGCTGGGAGGTAAAAATGAAAATTTTAATTGTTACTTAATTAGACAATTTCTTACTTTACTAGCAACTTGAATTCGTATCATATTGATGATATTTGGTATCTTTATTGGTTTATTGTTTGATGATGAGATTTGTTATCTTTATTGGTTTATTGTTTGATGATGAGATTTGTTTGGTAGTAGCATTTAAAGGTTTTCATTTGGGGGATTTGGGGTAGTTTACTTATTTCCTTTTACATAATTGCAAATGAAAATTTGGGTAAAAAGTTGCCCAAATTGCAAATGAAATTTCTATTATTGTTAAATGTGATTTGTTTGGTAGTATCATTTTTAGTAGTTTCACAGGGAAGGGGTTGTTTTAGCTCATTTACTTCCTATTACATCATTGCAAATGAGATATGCAAGTTTTTTTACCGTTTCGATTCATCAAAATATGCAATTCTTCTTGTTGTAGAGTGCATTAATATGTTTGATATACCCGTGTTTCTTTAGGTTATTGCCATGTGTTTTATGGGTTATAGTAATTGTTTCTTAAAAATGTATTTGTTTTCATTTTCATTTCTATTTTGATGTTGGTTAGATCTTTACAGCAAGTAATTTTACTAGTTTTTTTTTACTGTTTTCATACTTTTGATATAGTTGTGTTTCTTTAGGTTCTTGGCATGTGTTTTCTGGGTTATAGTAATTGTTGGCTAAAATGTATTTGGATGTTTGATATATTGATTTTATGCTGTCTTAATTCTGTCGACCACTGTTGCTTTTTGTAGACAAGAGATCTAAAATTACTTCCAAAGTCTTCTCGCGGTGCACTTAAGATTCGGCGGACTTGTCGCAAAAAGATCCACGAGAGGATAACTGCTGTTTCTGGTCAGTCCCTGGTCATTCTTTATATTTGTTTTGCTGTTTGTATAAGCCATGTTTACTTGTTTCTTGTTACATTTATTGTCACCGAGTACTGCATATAGTAAGAAAGATTCTGCACCATTTATTGACATTTTTCTATATTTTCTATAAGCAAGATGACGATGACTCTGGATCCTTCGATGAGTATCACACTAAGAACCAACATTAAGTTTGACTGTTATTTCCTTTACGTTTATCAATTTCAAATGGTTAAGCGTCTGTTGGCTATGCTGATCATGATATGAAAGAGAAACCAACGAAATTGCTTAGTTACCCAAGTTTTTTCATGTTGAATATTAAAAGAAAAGAACTTTTCTTAATAGCTCCGTGTGACGTTTTTTTTACTCCTTTCATTGTTTCATGTCTTTATTTTATTGAATTGAAGTGGAGCCATATGTTGGAATCTTGAATGTTTCATCTAGCTGATACTCATTAAAAACCTCAGATTGGAAAAATCAGTTTTTGGAAGAATTATAACAAATGATACCTTATTGGAATTGAACTAACTTTATACGATGTTTAATGACGTTTATCGATTTATTTCAGCTGCTATAACTGAACTAATGAAGTCAGAGAGCCCTTCTGGACAGAAGGTAATGAAAGCATCCGATAGGCTTGGTAAAGTGCTGAGTGAAGCGGAGATACGTTTGCTAGTTGAAAAAATGCAAGAGAAGAATGGCGTTGATGTGTAAGTAATGTGGTTGTTGATTATGTTATATTACGTGTTATTGTTCTTGGTCTACAAGCTTACACTTTGTTCGTTGTTGGAAAGTGCTGAGAAAGAGGTAAAGAAAGAAGAAAAACTAGTGGTGAAGCAATTGGAGAAAAACAAACGTGAAGTGGAGAAAGAGAAAATGAGAATGGAGCGGGAACTTTTGAAGGAAAAGTTGCAAAGTGTAAGTTATTTTCTTGTTTTTAGATACACATACTTACAAAAGGCATATTTTTTGTGTCGGGTCTTTGATGGTTTCTTGACTACCTCATTTTCTCCATGTTATAAGAGATTATTGGTGCACATCTTGTCTTCAGCCACAAGTTTAACCTCAAATTTGGAAGAATGTTGCTCCCTCCGTCCCAAAATAAATGTCCACAATGAAAAAGGACACAAATTTAGTAATTTGTAATTATTACACTTTTTAATTAACAAAAGGACAATTTTACCCTTGAAGAATAGTGAGAGAAATTTTCTCCATCTCATAATTAAGGGTAGAATGGGTAAGTAAACATTTACTATTGAATGTGGACATTTATTTTGGGACAAACTAAATTGGAAATGTGTTCACTTATTTTGGGATGGAGGGAGTATTTATTTATTTGCACTCTAAATGATATGTTAGTTTCGTTCTTTTTTGTTCTTTAGAGATACCATGAGCTTGTTTGCAGTTTAGTAGTATCTTTGTTTTTTGAACTAGAACTTAATTGCAGGAAAAAGAGCTTAGGCGTTTGCAAGACGAGGCAGAAAAAGATGAAAAACGTCGTGAAAATGAAATGAGAAAACAATTGAAAAAGCAACAAGAGGAAGCAGATAAAGAACAACGGCGCCGGGAGAAGGAAGAAGCTGAACAGAAAAGGCAACTTGCTTTACAAAAACAGGCATCGATCTTGGAGCGATTTCTTAAAAAAAGCAAAAGTGGTTCACCTTTGCAGGGTGACCAATCGTTGGTCAAAGCATCCAGTACCGACATTTCTCCTAAGAAAACGGTACTCGTGCCTGAATCGGTTATTCAGTCAATGGATGATGCTCTATCACTAAACGATGAGTTTGACGAGAAGGAATTATGGAAGTACGTCCACTTCCCATTTTTTTACACTTCTTTGTCTTTATAATTGATTTTGATGTTAATTTTGTTTCTTGTATTTACAGGGTACACTTGGACTCTTGGCATCGATTGAGTCATTGTAGTAGCAAAAAACGGCATTGGGGAATTCGACAAACTCCAAAGACAGTTGTTGTTAGGGAGCTTAAGCTAACTAATAAGGGGCTGTCATGTGAAGAGGGCCCATGTGTGGAGAAGTTTGATGATGGATGGACTGAAGCAAAAAATGACTGCAAGTCTTCTAATACTAACGCAGATGGTTCTGTTTTTGGTAGTCAGAAGTTTAGTCGGAGCAAACAGTTGCTGCAGTTTGATAAGAGTCACAGACCTGCATTTTATGGGCATTGGCCGAAGAAAAGGTACATAATGATGTTTTTTTGAAGTATATAATATTTATATACGGCAAATGCAACAAATAAACTCACACACCCTCCTCACCTTTGGTGAGGTTTGAACCCTTGACCTCCTAGGAGGCCAAAGGCTCCGATACCGCTAGGCCAAAGGCCATGTTCTAGTTATCTGTTTGGGAAAACATAAATTGATATATTCTATGTATTTATGGAGTTTATCACCATATAACTAATGTGTCATAAAATTACATTTTAACTCCCATCTCTCACACTAGCCTTTATGTGTGTTTGACTAGTACTTTGACTATGATTCAACTGCTTTCCTACAATTTTCAGTTTTTCTTACTAGCAAGCTAGGAAGCTTTCGGGGTGCAGTTTTTTGGGCCATTCATGTTGTTGATTGGGTCACTTGACAATTGACCATGTTTTTCTTTTATCGAGATTGACAATGCTTTTCTTTTATTGGCTGAATCTTAGTATTCACAACATACATTTGTTCCTGAACTCATATCCTTGCAACATAGTGATGTACTAGAGGTGTAGAAACAATGCCAAATTGGGGTTTTAACATCAAAATGTTCTTAAAATTTTTTGTGTGCTAATGTTCAAAATGTTTCGTTATTTGGCTTTTATCATGATGTGTACAATCATCTGCTACATGAAGTTCTTGTTGGGAGTTACTTATGCATGTACTCCAATCACGATTATCCATTTGGCTTCTTGAGCACATTTGGAGAGATAAGAGACGTGTTTGATCAATTGAGATATGGTGATAAAGTAAGATGAGTATGTATATATATATTATTACATGAAATAGAAGGCGGGAATACATGACGGGTTGAGGTTTTAATATCTGATAAGCCCATGTCGAATCTTCAGGGAGAGAGATCTTAGATTTGCAAATAAAGGTTGATAGAATGGTATGAGGCATTAACTTTAGAGGGTAAAGAGAGAGGAGACCGAACATGAATCATCTTTCTTTTCATGATCTAAATTCAAATCTTAAAAGGGTATCGTAAATAGGGGACTCCACATTTACTTCAATCTGTGATTAAGCATTCTTGTATTTTATCCAATTATGTATATGTGTATATCAATTATTTCTATTTGTGACCATATATCAAGTTCTTAACTTGCCTCCGTTTCTAATATTTGTGTAACTACAAGACATTGATTGCTCGTCTTAGTAGTGGCTTGTTACAATAACCAAAAATGAATCACTAAATCATATTATAGTTGCTGATTGGATTTGGTTTTGCCTTTGTTTCTCTTCAGTGAAGTTGTTAGAGCTCGTTGCCCTCTTGTCAAGGATCCAGACCTGGATTATGAGATCGATAGTGATGAAGAATGGGAAGAGGTATGTATCCATCATTACATTTTGTGTTGATGAGAAAAGAATTTGCTTAGGTGGGACCCACTAAAATTTCTAGATATTGGTAATCTAACGTTTAGAACATACACTTATAAATACATTATACATCAACCGAACTGGTGACCTGGAATCATTTAATATGCATTTTGCTGTGAGCAATTTATTTATTACAAATTTTTTAAAGAGAAGCTTGTAATAACTTGCACAGTGATCAACATTTATACATCCATTCAAAATTTTCATATGTGATCTACAATGATCTAAAATCATGCCGTTGTTTCATGACATAGGAGGAACCTGGTGAAAGCTTATCAGATTGTGATAAGGAAGATGATGATGAAACTATGGAGGAAAACTTATCAAAAGTTGATGATGAAGATGAAAGCGAGGATGGGTTTTTTGTACCGGATGGATATCTGTCAGAAAATGAGGTATGTTTAGCATCTAGAGTTCTTTATTTTTTTTCCTTTATACTTTTAGAAAATTAACTTGCTTTAAATTGCAATTAACCTGAAAACATAGTTCTAGATTTTATATATGCACTTGCATGAATTCATTTGTCAATTGGTCACTTGCATGGATGATTACATTTCATTTATTATTGTGCTCACTATTGATTCCATAGCACAAACACTCCGTTTGCAAAATTGATGATGATTATAGTTTGTGAAAAGGTGTATAGTTTGGTCTTTTTAGTAATGTAGTTCTAACTACATCTTTTCATCCTTGGGCCATTATTCTGCACTATGTTTCACAGAGACCACCTAAGTTATATATATATATATATATATGGTTGGGTTTCGGTGAGAAGTTGAGGTTATCGTGAGAAGTGGTTATCAACCGTTAGATGAGAAATAAACGCACATTAGGATGTGATGCATCGAGATAAGATGCACCGAGATGCACTGGATCAATTCTCTTCTAAGGCGCAATTCATGGGAGGGCATGAGATTAAAAGTGATCAACGGTTCAAAACCACTTCTCACGCTTCTCACCGTTAACTCAACTTTTCACACAATCCTTCGTCTGTATATATATTGTTAGGCCAAATCTGGCCAAGATGTTACGGGAAATCTTTTACTCATCTAAAACGACTATTATGCCTCTGATTTTATAGCAAAAAGTTGAAAGGAAATGCTGATGGTAATGGCTTGGAGTAAATCAAATGTAGATGGGTTTATCTTTTTTGGTTTCATAGAGAAAGGAAGACTCACTGTTGCTAATACCCTTTATGTTAGTTAAAACTAGAAAATTAGGGCCTGTTTAGTTTGCATTATTTGGTGGGATTTTGGAATTGGAATCCATTTCAAGCCTGTGTTTGGTTTAAAGGGAAGTCTGGAATTGAAATTCCAGGAGTTGGATGAAATCCCACAAACATGGGATTTAGAAATCCCATGGGGGTAGTTGGTATTCCGTGGGATTTTATAAAAAAGGTAAATTAATTTTTTTTATAATTTTTGACGATTTGTTTTTATAAATTATTTATAAAGAATGGAACTCAATTCCATTCCAAAACCTACAAACGAAACACACCAAAGATTCCAAATCCTTCCATGAAATCCAAATCCCTCAAAAACATCCTGTCCAACCAAATGGGCCTTTAGGGTTCATCTTTCTAGTTAACTTCTATATAGTTTCATGAGATAGTTTTCTAGTAGCAATTTATGTTTCTATGATTTTCATCTTAATAAAATATACATAAAATTTGGTTACTTGCTTTTTACACTTTGCAAATGAAACTAGAAAAGTTCGTTCTTTTTACATTTGCCTTTTGTTCTGTGTATGATTTGTTAATGTTACCATAGATGACAGCAGAGGGATTTGGGGCTGACTTGAACTATCATCACATTTAAGGCCATTTTGAGTATATTATAAAATTGGAGCATAATAGTCATTTGAGCTGCAAAATAACTGATTTCTAGCGGCATTTTTCTAGATTTGGCCAAAGAGATGGTGATATGCAACTTTGGTGTCATTTTTGAAACAATGAACTTTAGTGGCCCATTTGTGAAAAGTTGCATAGTTGGGTGGTTTTTTTAGCAATTCTTAATAGGATCATAGATTTGTGGTTATTTATCTTGGAGAAAATTGTGACTTTAGTCCATGTGGTCTCGAAATTGCGGTTTTCGTCATGGTTTGCAATTCGTTGCTATTTTCATCCCTCAGGCTCACTCCTACCTTTACGTATGAGAGGCGAAAATAGCAATGAATTGGAAACCACAAGGATGAAAATAACAATAAATTGTAAACCATAGGGATGAAAATCGTAATTTTAAAAGTACAGGGACTACAATAACAATTTTCAGCAATTCACAGGACGAAAAACATAATATTTCCTCTTCATTTAATTTAATGCTTTTTAAAACAGGGTGTTGAAGTTGAGAGAATGGATCATAGCAACTTAGTTGAGGATGCAAGAAGTTCACCAAGTTGTGTGCAGTTGGAAACCGAAGAACTTTCCATACTTTTCCGACAGGTCAAGCATCTCAATGCTTTGACCGAGCATGCCCTTCGAAAAAACCGGCCTTTGGTAATTTTGAACTTAATGCATGAAAAGTCACAGTCGTTGTCGAATCAAGACCACTCGGAAAGTGAACAAATGTGCTTGCAAGCTCTGAGCATCCGTGCTTTCCCTGTGGGCCTGGCTATCGAGATAGTAGCGGGCGATGACGTACAAGAAGAGGTACAGGAAGATTGCCCTTCGAGTAGCAAAGGCAGTGTCGTGCCGGTAGCAAGCGGAACCACCATCTTGGATTCCGATTTACCTGAAATTGTAAGTTTTTTTTGAAGTATATACTCCCTCCGTCCCAAAATAAATGTCCACGATGAAAAAGGCACACAATTTTAGAAATGTGTAATTGTTACACTTTAATTTTCTAAATGACACTTTTACCCTAGAGATAATTTCTCCATCTTGTGACTCGCTGTGTTCTCTAATCTGGAGAGAAAAGAAAAGAAAAGAAAAGAAAAGAAAAGAAAAGAAATGGATGGAAAAGAAAGGAAAGGAAAGGAAAATAATTTTTTCATTTGTGTTCTCGAAACGGAAGGAAAACGAAGGAAAGTAAAGGAAATAGTTTTTCATGTTCTTGAACATGAGAGAAAGAAAAGGAAAGATGACAATTTTACAAATATACCCTTATAAAAATATATTCTTTATAATGAAAGATTGGGTAGTTTTGTAATTTTAATAATTTCAGTAATTTTTTTAATTGGTTTTAATTTTCTTTCCTTCCCTTTCCTCCCACATTTGGGAGGAAAGGTTTGGGAGGAAAGTTATCAATTCTTTCCTTTCTCTCCTAAAAAAGTTTCGAGAACACGATTTTTTTTACTTTCCTCCCCTTTCCCTCACTTTCCTTTCATTTCCTTCGTTAAACGAGTTTCGAGAACACAGCGTAAGGGTAGAATGGGACATTTACCTTTTAAGGACAAAAATCAGAGAGACGAGAACAAAGATGTGTAAGTTACTAAACTACCCTTGTCGAATTAAAACCCCCAAAGCCTTTTAGAATTCTTTCACCTATTTACCTCACTCTCGCACGTTGTCCTTCCCATCCCAAACGCATGCACAATTCACGATCTTTTCAGGTTCCTGGTTGCATCGAGTTTTACTGGTTTTGATGAAAATGATATTTCAGGTTTCTGTCATCCAGTCTTGCCCACATGGGATCAACAAAGTGGTGAGCGCTTTGCGTTCCAAGTTTCCAAATATCCCGAAATCTCAGTTGGGAAGTAAAGTGCGCGAGATATCTTCTTTCGCAGATAACCGCTGGCAGGTTTGTAACAATCTTATTTTATACAACCTCTCGCTTTACTTGGGCTACGTTTGGCAAATTAGCTGAAAAGCTAGCTGTTGGTTGATGATAATCTAGTCATGTTTGGTAACAGGCTTAGATGACCATGTAAAGTGACTTAAAAGAAATATGTTGGGGAATTACAAGGGGCATAATTGGAAAAAAAGTGGAAAAAAAACCTTGAACCTTACTGAAACGTTTCAAAGAATTAGCTTATAAGTTAGCTTATGGCTAATCAAACAGGGGTTTTCCGATTTGTTTCATAAGCACTTGTTTCGATTGTAACATGGCCATTTGTAGGTAAGCATTTTTATGGGGGAGAATTTCAAAATAAAAATGAGAGTAAACTATGATTTTTGTTTTGGTGGTCTGTTAAGAATTGTTATTTTTGTTCTTGTGCTTTTGAAATTACGGTTTTTATCATTGTGGTTTACAATTCATTACTGTTTTTGTTTCTGAGGCTAACTCGGTGAGCGGTTTACCATTAACTATGAGGAATGATAGTGATTGATATTAATAGATTATCATTTTATTTTGCAGGTCAAAAAAGACATTCTTGAAAAATATGGCCTATCATCTTCTCCAGGTACTCATTCAAGCAAGGGCAAAATTGTCAAAATGCAACAAAGTTTATATTTAGTGTAACTAAGATTTTTTTTCTCTCGATCGATATAACAGAGTTTCAAAATTTTCTATTTTGTACCCATCTTGACCTGTAACCTGTTGATCTTGTAACATTTGCTAATTTTGGGTGTTCTTTAATGAAACAGAGAAAACTGCAAGACGGACCAAGTCTATAGCGGCCTTCTTTTCAAAACGGTGTCTGCCGCCAGCCGGTAAAACGACCAACCCGAATCAAGTGTCGCCGCAGTCGATGGAAAAAACGTCACCAGGTGTTGAAATGCAGAACAATACATATAATAATCAATAGTTTCTTTGTGTTTTTGTGTTCATCTTTTGGTTTTCTGTTATTACTTGATATGGATTATGGCATAGTGAATAGCTTTTCATAAACCATGATATTTTGGGTCAACTCATGTTAAAAATCCAGTTAAATGGATCATTTTCAGCCTTGTGTTTTATACTCTATTCACATGTGAATTTGGGATTTATGCATAATCATCTAGCTTTTGATGGGATTTGGTGCTTTATGTGTTTGTTGTTTTGGGTATTCACAAAAATAACTGCCCTATTCTTTTGAGGTAGAAACGGGTTTGTGTTATTGTGTACATTTCATCCCTAGACTCTGTTTTGAGTAAGATATACTGGGATTGTTTGATTTACCTTGGGTGAGACGAAAAGTGCATTTTTTTTTCTTACCAAATTAGGTAGAACAAATTTTAGGAAGATGAAACGAGATTGATAAATTATTGAATTGCCCTTGTCAAATTTAAACCCTAAAACCTTTAACAATATTTTCACTTGCTTACCTCACTTTTGTCGGTCCAATCCTAAGTGAACTCTTCGAAGAACACATGAATTGAACGAGATATACTGGGTTTGTTTGGTTAGTGTTGATAGCCAACACAATCACACAAATATTTCAGATAGATGAGACATAATGATTTAATTGTTTGTTGCTTAATGGTTTAATGGGACTCGCAACTTATTCGGTCAACAATACATGACTGTTTGGTGGTGACTAATGATATAAAAAGTGGGTTATTCAGTAAGCTTTTAGAGGGGAACTTTATAGAGAAAGCTAAGCTCCTTTCATCTATGAAAATTCCCAATCAAACAAAAACCCAGATGAGAATTTTAAGCATACACAATACTTTAACTTGTTTACTTGATTATTATACATATATAATCAAATATGTTTGAAATACATTACATCTTTAGTGCTTCAAATACATTACATACCGTATATATGCTCGAAAACGAGATTTAGATACTTTCGAACACTTGATATCGCCGATATATTGCATCTCTTTAGCGATCGTAAGGCGATCATGCCAAGAACTTGTGAAATAAGGCCTCAAATTTCTCCATTTCTTCGCTAGGCAAAGCCACCAACACGTTCACTTCGTTATCGCTTTCGCCAACGATATCCGGAAACAGTAGGATGATGTCTTTCCGGTGATAAACCACCGGACAACTGTACCTCGGTTTCCCCCACGGATACTCCACATCCGCGAACCCCAGCCGCCACCACGACGAAATCAGAAACTCGCCGGCCGGAAACCCTTTGTTCACTTCTCCCCAATCGATCACGGACCGTGCGTATTCGCCCGTCATTCGATTAGCGCCTTCGGTCATCAACTCCACCAGCTTCGAAAATGGGCTTTCTTCGATCTCCTTGCATGGTGCGGACGCATACGCGCTGAGCACCGCGTTGCCGGCGAACGACTGCGGCAGGTTGAGCCGCGAGCGGATGTCGACGGCGTACAAGACGGTGGAAACCCGGTTCGGGTCGTAATCGGTGCCGGAGGATAAAGCTTTGCACCGCCAAACGTGGGCCGCAACCACGTTGAACCCCGTGACTTTGGCTCGAGTGGAAACCGGTTCGTCTTTCGCTTTCTGCTTCAGGTGGGCTATGTCTTTCGAGGTTAGATTGAAGATCTTGAAGTCGAGTTCGTCTTGGCAATCGAAAACCGTAGGGTTTGGGAGGTCGATTCCGTCCGGGATCTTGAACAGCTCCGGGTGGTCGAATTGGACGTGTGGCGGTGATCGTGCCGCCAGGAGGCGGCGGTCGTTGCAAGGAGGGGTGGCGAGCGGTTTATCGGCAGCCAAAGAAGCAAGATTTTCTAGGAAGGTTTTAAAGCTTATGCCATCAAAGGTGGCATGATTTGTCGCTACACCAATCGCAAAACCACCACACTTGAAGGATGTCAGCTGTTAAAAACATGAAAATCTTTAAAAAAACATGATAATTGTCGTTTCATATGAATTGGACACATGACTTTTTGTTAGCAGTTTAATGAGATTAATGTGACTTGTATTTTATTCAATTAGTTTAAAGATTATTTGGTAATGAAACTTTATACAGAAAACCAAGTTTTTTTTTAACAAATTTGTCCGCTACAAAAGATTGAAAATCTTACATATATATAAAAACATAAAATGAATAATTCTTTATAAAACTCGGAAAAAACAAACTGGGTAAATGCTTAAGCCAAAGTACCGATTATTTTCGAAAATATCCAAAAAAGTGGTTATTTTGTTATTAGATTAATACATTTATTTGTATTAATTAATATATTATATTACTATAAATTTGTTTTTATTATATTATTAAATATTATAATTGATTATTTTTTCTAGATGTCTTGGTAATTTTACATGCTTATAAGCTAATTTTTGTCAAACATTACTTTTTCATTAGCTAACTTATCAGCTACTCAGTCATCAGCTAGCTTATCAGCTAGTTTGCCTGTATAGCCAAAGTGATTTCCCTTCTTTAATTCTTTCCCATCATTGAGATTTGAGAATGTATTATAGATTTTTTATAAAGTCTTTTAAAAATGTATAATAATATAATTCAGAAAAAATTACATTTTTAGTCCCTGTGGTTTGTTAAAAATATCAATTTTCGTCCAAATAATTTAAAACATGTTTGCAATTTATTTCTATTTTCATCTTTGGATTGGATTAATTCTTTCCTTTAAGTGTAAGGACTAAAATTGTAAAGAATTGTAAACCATAGAGACCGAAACAACAATTGTAAACATGAGTACGAAAAAACAACGAATTACAAACCATAGAGACGAAAAATTCTAAACCTCATGGATGAAAATCACAATTTTTAGTAAACTATAGGGATGAAAAACGTAATTTACTCCATAATTACTTTCAAAATCTCCAAAACATAGAATCTGGAGGAGATAAATGTATTTTTTTCTAGATATTTTATGTCCGATTCTCCATTTCCCAAAAATTATAAAGACCCTGTTGGAGATACTCTCAGTTCTGCTCAATCATTGGTTTTTTTCCTTTTAAAGACTGATCCGGATCAATACCAGTTACAAATTTACAATAATGACCCTTTAAAGCACGTTAAAAAACTGAAATGAAACTGACAACGACTGTATAAAAACCGAACAATTAACCAGTTTGACCAGTGTATAATAATGGGTAGGCATATAAATTTGGGCAGGTAGCCATTGATTTATTGCACACCTAATAATACTGCGGTTATGTACCTTTCATATCGTGACCCTAATTAACCCACCAACATTCATAAATACACAATCATCCATGATCCACCTCTTTTTTTTTTAAAATATCTATCTATACTATATTATAAAGCACGGATAAAAAACTCTTAAATACAAATTATTAGACATAAGGTACCATCATATTATGCAAGATTTTAAAAATCTCTTAATTTACAAGTATCAAAGAACAAGATACATATTACTACTGCAGACTTCTAACACCCACCAGTTTGGTATGTGCAGAGCCTTCTTTTTATGCAGACATTTCCATGTATCACTATTAATTAATATATTATATTACTATAAATTTGTTTTAATTATATTATTAAATATGTAATTGGTTATTTTTTCTAGATGTCATAAAAATATATAAGATAATCATTGAATTCTAATAAAAAATTTGTTTTTTTATATAAAAAATATTATATTATTAAGCCTAAATTAAACAAATTTATAAAAAAAACATTATCACTTTCTCAAAATCATCCAAAATCGTACTGTAAATCGACAAAAAAACAAAAAATAAAATGAAACATTAAAATCGTGATATATTTTGCTGCATTGCGCGAGTACGCTTCTAGTTTAATAAAAAATCTAAATATTATATTTTTCAATTTAAAAATTAGAAATAATTTGAACAACACATGATTGTATTAAGGTGTCGTTTGTTTTTTAAGAGGTCTAAAGTCTGAAGTCTTATCTTAGTTATGATTAATAAGAGGTGGTGTGTAAAAAGGTCTAAACGATTCAGACTTAAGGGTCATTAAGAGGGTTTTTAAAAAAAACAAACAACCCCTAAGGCATTGTTTGGCAAAAAAAAGCTAGCTTATTAGCTATTTTTTTTCTTTGGTACATGTTTGGATAACCAAAAGCTAGCTTATAAGTTAGTTTATTGAAAAATTACTCAAAGTAGCGTTGTGAAAAGCTAGCTTATCAGCTACCAGGTAACTTATAAGCTAGTTTGTCAAATATAGCCTAAGTGTTATTTCGTCCGTCTCAAAATAAATGGCCACAATGAAAAAGTTATACAATTAACACTTTTAGGAATGTGTAATTGTTATCCTTTTTAATAAATAAAATGACAATTTTATCTGTAATTAAACGGAAAAACTATGTTACAATTTTACAAATGAACAAGGAGCGTTAAAAATGCCTAACCACAACCATAGGGACGAAACATGTAATTTACTCAACACTTTTATATTCCTTTTTTTTTCCTATCGATCATTTGTCTTATTATGATATCCGACCATATATATCAAACATTCTGAAATGATGATCAAACCATGTTAGTCAGACGTATTTCCATCACATCAATCTACTGATAAATTATATAAAAGTTAACGTCGTAATCCGTCGGTATTTTTTCTATTCATGTATTTTTTTATGTGGTTTTTAAATCATTTCACGTTCAGAATAAAGATTTTTATAAAGTTTTTTTGGCCACCTAAGCTTGTGAAAAAACTGCCTTTTGCTTGTGCAGTTCTCTTTTCTTGTGGGTCCCACTTTTTTGAAAGAGAAAAAGAAAACGGAAAAAAAAACGTCCTACCATCATGGATGCTCTATAAGTCGTTTGATCATTCTCCGGAGCTCTTTACTTACAACTTAATGAACTCGATGATCTGGGCAGCTTATGCTTAGCTATACTATACATGAGTGTCTCTTTACGGCTTAATCGTTAAGCCATTAAGATAAAATGACTAAGGGGTTGTTTTTTTTTTTTTTTAAACCTCTTAATGACTCTTAAGTCTGAATCGTTCAGACCTTTTTACACACCACTTCTTATTAATCATAACTAAAATAAGACTTCAGACTTTAGACCTCTTAAAAAACAAACGGCACCTAAATGAAATCAAACAGAACCCCTTACTTGTCCCCATTAAGCCACCTCAAACAAATTAATACCATAAATGCCCCAGAAATAATCCAATCTCTCTCTTTTTGTTACCCTTAAACCCATCCATCTCAAATCGATAACTTAATTCATTCAGGGCTTAATGGAAAAACAGTAAACAACCCTTGAGCCATTTTTTCAAATGTTTTAAAAAATATATAAAATTTATAAAAAATGTATAAAAAAATATGGATTAAAAGAGATTGAAAGATACCTGCAAAATGCATAATGGTTTATCAACAAGATCCACATTATCATAGCTTTTGACCACTAGTTGTTTGAACCCAGGGTTGGGATACACCAAGTTCCCAATCTCACCCAACTCGAACTCACTCGAACCCACCACGAACCGGGCTCCGGCCCCATTGCAGTCGAACTCGAACCGTTGCGTTTCGGGGTCCAACCTCAACCGTCCCGCCAAGAAACCGTACGGAATCAGCGCTTCACTGAGCGCTGATTTCAGCTTTTCCGCCACCAGTGGTGGCGGAAACTGAGGGTTTGCAACGAAGAAATGGACTGTTTCCACGTTGAAATTGAGAACCTGATCGATGTTCGATAAGAACATCGATCCGGTCTCGGTTTCTTGAGGTGGGAAAATGGTGATGGAGTCATGGATTGTGACTTTGAGGTCTTCAATGATCTTTGGAGAATTAGATATGGTTGGGGATTGGTAAAGGGTTCCCATTGTGAGATTTTGGTGTAATGGTTTGAGAGTTTTGATGTTGGTTTTCCTTTTTATAAAGGGTATTATTTTATCTGGTTTAATATCGGTTTTAGTATTCAATACTGACGTGGCATAGATAAAACTTGAGAGTGACAAGTAAAACAGAACGAAAAAGGTGGGGGGCAATTTGTTGGTTTGAGAAAACACGTTTGTGTACATTCCATCTTTTTATAGGACATTTGTTTTTATAGATATTTTTTCAAATAATGTCCTATAAAATAGTTGATGCGACGCTTTGTATTAAAAGCGTTTTGATAAACTTGTTAAGACGTCCAAAAATGTCGTATAAACTTGTTACAACACCTTTAGATTGGACGATTTTATCTTTTTGGTCATATAATAAGTCTTGTAAACAGGGGCGGACCTACCCTTCCCGGGGGGTCCCGTGCACCCGCTCAAGTTCGTTTCGTAAGGGCGAAAAAAATTTCGATACGTAAGGTGCACCCACTCAACTATAAGGGGTGTTCCGTGATATATACGTTTTTGAGCGGTGAAAGGTGCACAAGTCCCAAAAAAACCAAAATTTACTTTCGAAATCAACCAAAAAATCAAAAAAATATCTTGAAATCAATCAAAAAAACCCAAAAAATCCCTCGAATCAGCACAAAAAACCAAAAAAGCCCATCGAATCAACACAGAAACTTAAAAAATCATCGAAATCAGCCAAAAACATAAAAAGTCTCCCAATAGGGAAATTCGGCTAAAAACACATCGACAACAATTTCTTAAGTTTTTCGTTTGTGCACCCGCTCACATAAAATTCTGGGTCCACCACCGCTTGTAAAGTAGTGTTTTAGGACGCTTATAAGATTGGTGGCGTCCTATAAATCTAGTTTTGTTGTGGTGATTAAATAATTTGTTAGTATGTAGATGGACTTTATTATGTTATATATGTACTGTATTGCCATCTTAATTTCTGTATTTTATGGATTATGAAACTTTGTATTGCCACTTTTTACTTTTAATGCATCATATTTAGGTACAAACCACATAAGTTGCACTGCAGTCTGCACTACATCTTGTAGTGCAGTATGAGACTTATGCAATTTGGTTTGTGGTTTTGAGAATCTTAAATACACACGCATAGAGAATGTTCGAACGAGAACACATGTGATTTATGCAAATGCGAGAAAACTTGTAAGTTTATTATTCGGTTTTAAGTCACAGTTTTAGAAAGATTGAAGAAACAGTAAAATATTAAATAAATATTTACTTTTTTAGGAATATTGAAGACATGCAAGGGTAAAATGGGAAAAAAAACTACAAGTCACATAATGAATAGACATAGCAGAGTGCGGTTTAGAACTTCCGCCGTGCGGTTTGCGATTTGCATTTTTACCAAACCGCACTATGCAATGCGGTTTGCTACTTTGAGTTAAACCGCATGTATATATAATTGCTAAATTTTTTTAACATTTTTTATCTATTTTTTTTCATGGTCCATTAATAAGTTCAAAGTTTTAGACTTTGATCCATAATATTAATAAACTTTACCCTACTAATCTATTAGACCCTTTTAGGCTTTAAACAACATCCACGGCATTATTCACCATTTTTTCCAATTTTGTGTTAATTTGCGGCTTCTGTCTTCTGCCCTAATTTACTTTCCAAGTCTCAATGATTTAGTTTGAAGTTAATTTTTTACTTCTTAGACTATTTCTAATTTATGTAATATGTATTTGGGATTCATACGTATTGAAACATCTTATTTTTTGGATTACGGTCACAATATCGTTCATTTTATGATGAAATTTAAATCTTATAATTATTAGATTGTAGACGTAAAGTGCGTTAGATATAAAACGCACTGCATTTCAAGGTGCGGTTTTTTACGGTTTGAAAAAAAATGCGGTGCAACTTGGAGAAAATGCTCAAACCGCATATATGGTGCGGTTTGTGGTTTTGCTCCAAACAACACCACGAGCACCCCTACTCAGAAGTCTTCTCATATTTTCGTAAAATAAAGGTATTCTCGTTTAAACAACTGCATATATATATGTGTGTGTGTGTGTGTGTGTGTTTGTGTGTGTATAGCGTTGGTTCTGGTGAGAGGTTGAGGTTAATGCGAGAAGTGGTTATCAACAGTTGGATGAAAAATGAATGCACATTATGATGAGATGCACCGACCGGATCAATTCCCTTCTAAACCGTAATTTATGGGAGGACTTTTGATTAAAAGTGATCAATGGTTTATATCGACTTCTCACTTCTCACACGATCCTTCGTTTATATGTATATATATGTAGGGTCAGGTTCAGGGAAAACCTCAAAAAAACGGAAAACTGAAGAACACCCTGGTAGCTCTTCATAGCCATTCATCTGGACGGTATGCACTTGTGCATAAAACCAAAAAAACAACATAATTACCTGTATGCACAAGTGCATACCGTCCATATGAAAGGTTACCAGAGTGTTCTTCAGTTTTCCGTTTTTTTGTGGTTTTTTCATTGAACCTCCGTCTATATATGTATTAATGTATATATGTATATGTATATGTATATGTATATGTATATGTATATGTATATGTGGGTAGGTGTCATTCTTTATGGCAAACCTAATACTACGGCTGCCTAGCTTTTTCATCATCATTCAAATTAAGTCACCAACAAGCATATGACAACCCTAATTAATGGACTCCTAAATCATATGCTACCAATTAATTTTTCTATAATTTAATATAAAAATATCACATTTATTTCCATTGAATGGTTGGTGATTCTTACATTTTTGTGCTTAAATCTTATCTAATTTTTTTTTAATAAAAATTATCTGTCTTTTAAAAAGTTACATTAAAATGTTATTGTTTAGTCATTCGAAAAAAAACAATACAATAATTTTAATAACTATTATTGTAAATACAATACACAAAATATAGGGTTGTAAACGAACCGTTCATGAACCGTTCGGTGGGAAGTTCGTTTATGTTTGTTTATATGTATAAATATATTTATATATATTATGACATTAATGTGTAAAAGCATTAATCTAATTAATGTTTTAAAATTCTTTTTTTATACCTCCTAAGTTTACTCAGTTTTTATTTTATTATGTTATTTTTCACGAATGAAATGATGAGTAACGATGGTTGTTTTTTATTCATTTGTGTTCGTCCATTTATGTTCGTTCGTTTACGTTCGTTTAGCTCTTAATGAACGAACATAAACGAACACGAACAAACATATTTTCTTAACGAACGAACATGAACACAAAAAATTTCGTTCGCTTAAGTTAAACGAACGAACACGAACAAGCCTCTGTTCGTGTTCGTTCGGTTCGTTTACAACCCTACAAAATATATATGGCTATTTATTACAATTCGACGTTTAAGGTTTTCTTAACTTTAGGATTACAATACAATGGTAGTCCATGATTTAACGTTGGCACGCTGCATTTATGAGAACATTAAAATAAAGTTAATACGAATAACCGAATTTATTTGAAATAAAAATACGTGATTACTTATCACAATTCGACATTTAAAGTTTACGAGACTATAGGTTGAATACAATGGTATTCCATAATTTAAGGCTCCATTTATGAGATCAACAAAGGAGAAAATACCCTTTACATCAAGGAACACATCCAATCGGAGAAAAGATGAAATACAGAAACGGAAATGTGTTGTTGGCTACTGTTATTTTTCATTATTTTTAAGATTTAAAGTAAGGTGTCGTTTGTTTTTTAAGAGATCTAAAGTCTGAAGTCTTATTTTAGTTATGATTAATAAGAGGTGGTGTGTAAAAAGGTCTGAACGATTCAGACTTGAGAGCTATTAAGAGGTTTTTTAAAAAAACAAACAACCCCTAAGTTTATATGGGATTTCAGATCAAGAAAGTACCCTTTATTGCAAGGGACACGTCTAATACATTAGGGTATGTAACTTGAAGAGGGGAGGGGGTTGCTTGGAACAATGAAATCGGTTTTTATGAATTCTTCAATCCATATAGATAAACAGTAATACAGAAATATAAAAGTTTGAGGAAAAAGAGCAACAAAGAAGTTGATGTTGTGTGATTACCATCTTGGTAGGTCCATTTTTCCCAAATCAACCACTATATAATGTTTTTTAAGGGTAGAACATAAACCTTTTGTACATAATTAGGGGCTGTTTTTGTTGACCTCTTAATAGTTGCATTAAGAGGCAACCTCTGAATCGTTAAGAGGTGATATTGTTTGGCAAAAAAGAAGTCTGCCTCTTAATGGTTCCAAAACCTTCTTAATGGTTTTGTATCTTGGGCCTCCCTTAACCATTAAGTGCCCCGATTTCATTATAAACAATTAACAAACAACCATATTTCATTTTGCATTATATTATAAGAGACTCTTAATCATTCTGAACACTTAATCATTATGCACTGAACCATTCAGCAATTGACAAACAACCACACTTTTTTAAGTTTTAACTAATTTCACATGGGATTTCTTTAATGAGATCATGAAACTACCCTAATCTAAAGGGACACGTCCCATATGATATATATATATATATATATATATATATATATATATATATATATATATATATATATATATATATATATATATATATATATATACACACTAGAAGTGTACTCGCGCAATGCAGCTAGATACATCACGATTTTAATATTTCATTTTATTTTCTGTTTTTTTGTCGATTTACATTACGATTTTGGATGGTTGTGAGAGAGTGATAATGATTTTTTTATATAAATTTGTTTAATTTAGACTTAATAATATAATGTAATTTATTTTGGTTTAATAATATAATTTTTTTTATAAAATATTATAAAATATTCTGTAAGATTTTTTAATTATATTTTAGATTTTTATATCTAAAATTTGATTTTTATTCTATATTTAATTATGCTGAAAATTATTTTAGGGGAGTTAAAGTGGAAAATGATTTTAGGAGAGTTAAAATGGTTAGAGATAATGATTGAATTAATAAATAGTATTAAATGTAGTACATACAACTTTAATGGTTGTTTTTTAAGTAATTAACATTAAATAGTGGTACATTAAACTTTAAGACTTGTTTTCAAGAGTTTTTTATGTCATCTTTATAATATAGTATAGATATAGATATATATATTGGAAGAATATTTTGCAACCCACATCTTAATCGTTGGATTCATGATCGACGATTATTTTATTTTTATTTTTCTGTTTTTTTTAATTAAAAATATTGGACCCCATATCTATTGTAACTGCCGATCATGAATCCGACGGTTAAGATGTGGGTTACAAGGTTTGCAACATTTTTAAGGGTTGCAAATAAAACAACTCATATATATATATATATATATATATATATATATATATAGACGGAGGTTCAAAGGAAAACCTCAGAAAAACGGAAAACTGAAGAACACTCTGGTAGTCTTCCATCTGGACGGTATGCACTTGTGCATACAGGTAATTATGTTGTTTTTTTGGTTTTTATGCATAAGTGCATTATGCACTTGTGCATATACACGTGTGCATGTTACAAATTACTTGTATGCACAAGTGCATACCGTCCAGATGAAGGGCTATCAGAGTGTTCTTCAGTTTTCTGTTTTTTTGAGGTTTTCCCCAGAACCTGACTATATATATATATATATATATATATATTTAAAATCATTTAAGAACCCTAAATGTTGTGAAACTGTGAGAACAATTATCTTAAAAGGAGGGCCCCTGCACATACCAAATTGGTGGGTGTTAGAAGTCTGCGATAGTAATATGTATCTTGTGATTTGATACTTGTAAATTAAGAGATTTTTAAAATCTTGCATAAAATGATGGTACCTTGTGCCTAATAATTTGTATTTAAGAGTTTTTTATCTGTGCTTTATAATATTATATATATGTATGTATGTATGTATGTATGTATGTATGTATGTATGTATGTATGTATGTATGTATGTATGTAAAGCTCTATTTATGAGACAAAAAAAGTAGCTTTATTGGATAAAGGACACAAAAGGGTCATATGGGTTATAGTTTGATCACCATTGCCAACTAATTTCCATTTTGGTTCAACCAAATTTGTAAAATTTCATATTTCCAAAGGTGGTTTTTATGAATCATCTTTCTAATTATAATTTATTAATATATTATTTAATATTGTTTGTATGATTGTAATAACATGATTTTAGAAAAAAATAAAATAGAATATTGAATACTTATTTGTAGGTCAACAAAACTCCAATGGACACTATAAGTAGAGTTGTTCACGGGTAGTAAGATTCCTAGACCTGACTTATTTGGTCAAAAATCAAGTTTGGACAAACATTTTTGAAAAAACGGACGCACTCAGGCATGAACTTGAAATTAATAGGAGGGCCCGAGCGATAAAAAAAGATTCATAACAAGTCTGTCTGTCCGTTTATACTTTTATAATTAATTAAATTTTATATATAAAACAATATTTGTTACTTTTTTTTATTTAGAAAAATCTTTAGAAGCTCATTTGGTTGGTTTTAAACTGGACTCATACGCCTCCCAATTATATGCTATATAATACGTCTCAGATCTTGATCTTTAAACATTTGGCTGTTGAATTCTTTTTCTTAAGTTATGTACATTATTATGTTTTTATCTTATTTTAAATTGAGATAAAATTATGTATTTTGAATGGTTTTACATAGCTTATGATTTTTTACAAGTTTTATTGTTTTGAAATGTAAAATATTTATTTTAGGTCTGTTAACTGTTGGCAATCCCGACACGTCTATATGACAGTACATGCAAGTTATAAAACACACAAAAACAACTTGAGTTTGCTATGTTAGACTCGTTGGACAAAAGAAATATGTTATGTCGTGTCTGTATTCGACCAACTCACAAACGATCACCTCTGATTGTAAGTAAGGGTACAAGGACATGATTTGTTGATTTTCCATTAAGCCATGTATGGATAAAATTGTACGCTTGTCTGTATAGATTAGGAAGGTATTTGTTTGGGAGGGTTTTTTATATAGATGAAAGGAGCGTGATTTTTAATTGGGAGGGGCGGGTTTGGAAAAAAGTTTGACTTTCTACATAAAATTATCTCTTAGAAGCTTACTGAATAAACCACTTTCTATATAATTAAGTCACTACCAAACAGTCATGTATAGCTGACCGAATAAGTTGTGAGACAGATCCTAAGACTTGACTTTGGGTCTTATCTCTGCTAGGCCTTACCCTTGTCTGATTTAAGCTCAGACTCGACAACCAAAAGATAGGAATGATCTGGACACGACAATTCCAATTGTTAAAGATAACTTTGAAATAATTAATTACTCCATCTGTCCCAAAACAAATGTCCACAATAAAAAGACATAATTTTAAGAATATTTATTATTATAAAGTTTAATTAACTAAAGGACAATTTTATTTTTATTACTAGAAAGAAAATTTTCTCCATGACATAATTAATAATAGAACGAGAAAGCATATACTTACTTTTAAAAGCAAAGACTTATTTTAATAATTATTTTAAAAGCAGAAACAAACCAAAAAAATGTAAAAAAATATTTTGCAATCCAGTAAAATGTTACAACCTTGTGCACCCTAATGTAAACCATTCATTTAGCCTATTCATTATGGATTGATTACTAGATTGCATCAATTATTACTGGTTTCATGCAATAATCTTACATGCAATGCATAGTATTTCATTAAATGCATACACTAACATATAATGCATACTGTTTCATGAAAGTACCACATTCATCTGATACATCGCATGAACCGTTATGTGCATTGACATCTACTGTAGAAATTCGACGAAATCAAATGCAATCCAATAATCAATCCAATGTAACACCCCAAATTCTGAGAGCCTATGTATTATCATTCTCGTTTTGGAAACCTCTTAATTTTAAGGATTTATCAGTTTTATATTGAACCTATTAGATTTAAGCATCGTGGGCTAAAAAGTGTCAAAATTGTGAAGTTCGGGATGGCTCGCAACAGTGCCCGCGAGAGTGACAGGATGTCACAATCGCAAAGGCACAATCGCCGGGGGGTCAAGAACTCTCGGTACGTCTCTCGCGATAGTGCCATGCGAGAGTGACAGGGTCACAATCGCCGGGCACTATCGCCCAGATTGTACCGCGGGTGGGGGTGATGGCGCGATTATGCCCGCGAGAGTGACAAATGTCACTCTCGCCGTGTCACTATCGCCGGCGGGTGTTTGGGTATAAAAAGCCTAGGTCGCGATTTTCAGTCATTATATCTGATTCTAGGGTTTGGTGTGCGATCTTCTCTGCCGAAAATCAGTAGGTAAGTCTCCCCTACAACCTCTTTCATCATTTATGGTAATTCTAGGTCATTAATGGTGGTCCTTAACATTTAGGAGGTGTGTTTGGTGAGCTCTCAAGTGGTTCCTCATCTCCTCCATTTCCAAGTACTTAGTTTTCTTGTAAGAAAACTACTAAGGTGAGTTCTTACACTTTTATTAAACATTATATATGTCAAAAGGTGGATTTTGAATACCTAATATCTCCTCTTTCACATATTTGAATTTTAAGACATTGTGCTAAACCTAGCCTTTTGGGGATATTAGTATTTGTGATGATTTTTGGGGAAATGGTGATTTATGAACTCTATCAATGTTCTTTAGCTTATTTTACTTGGGTTATACCTTTATGTGGATGGCATTGTTATGCAAAACTTATGGATTTGAAAATATGGGTATTGTGGTTAAGTGCTGATAAGTTTCATGTTATACTCACTTCATGTTTTGGGGATTTGGAAATAAAGAGAAATTATCTATATTCTGACCAAGTGGTCTCTTGGTAAATAATAGGAGTGGTTTTGGTGGGAAATACCCTTCATATCATTTATTAACCACTAATCATTGTTGGGATTATTTGTTGAGTCGTTTGTGCATTATTTGGTTTAACTGATGCATTGGGAGTCATGACCCCGTATTTGGTTATTATTGTTCCGGCGTTGGGACGACTAGTTTTCCACGTCGAGGCACGTTAGGTACCGGGTGCGGTATAAGTCCTTCGTGCTGCACGTATTACGATATTGGATGAGGAGCTCGACATAGGAACCCGATGGGGTTGAACTCGAGTTTCCGTGGGTGTACGTTTAAAGCCACTGAGCCTGACATCCCTTGCCTGTACTTTATGTGTTTATTGGCTTTACTGACCCATCGAATGACTTACTTTTGTGTTCCGTCATTCGGGTTAGTAGGCGGGTCTCCCCCGTTAACCCAAGAGGTATTGGTTACATTTCAAAGAGCATTATTGTTATCATTATCATTATCATTATTGTTGTTGTATAAAAGGAAACATTTACTTATTTTTATATTAAATCTCTTAAATCGCAAATGTTTGATCTCACTAGGCTTTAGCCTAACACTTTTTCTTAAAATGACATGTATAACAGGTCAGGTCTCCGGTGGGGTTCGTCGGGACTGAGCGGATAGCTTTGGGCCAAGAGCGGTCTTTTTGGGAGATGTATAGACCGGTATTTTGGAATAGTGATCATACCTTTTGGAAGAATAGCAACACCCGATATTAATCTTTCTTACTTAAGTTAGATTATTAGGTTGTTAGTTTATCCTTCATTTGATTCATTGTAATGATTATAGTATTGTTTCCCCGTCCTATCGGGATGATACTTTGGGATTGATTTTAGCAGGTTTTACATCCAGGTTTTTATCTAATTATAGCAGTCGTATTGCAGAAATTTCGAATTTTTATTCCGCTAATTTTTAGGATGTTACATCCAATGTCTACATAATGAATGAGCTAAATGATGAATTGCTTAGATGAGGGTTGCACGGGGTTGTAACCTTTTACTGTGTTGCAAAATAATCATGGCCGATTTATATATATATATATATATATATATATATAAAGTTATTTCAACAACCTAAAATTGATTAAGAATTCGGGATCCATCCATAGTGTCATGTGTCTTTCTTCAAGATGAATATTCATCTTTAGTAACATATTCATGATGAATACGAAAGTATTATTCATCATGAATTACACGTAACCATGAATAGCATATTCATGACGAATATGCTACTACATTCATTATGAAAAACACGTGCATATTATATATATATATAGAGAGAGAGAGAGAGGGGGGGGGGGAATCAAACGAGAACAATAACTATTTAAAAGAACACGAGAACTAACAAAATTATTAGTGATTTTACATTAACATGCAAAAAAGTCATACGGACCTGAAACCGCGGCCAAAGTCCCTTTTTTCATGTGTTAATATAAAATCACTAATAATTTTGTTAGTTCTCGTGTTCTTTTAAATATGTATTGTTCTCGTTTGAACCCGACTCTCTCTCTCTCTCTATATATATATATATATATATATATGGTATTCTTTTGAGAAGCTATGAAATTGTGATAACATTGATAACTAATACATCATAAATTATTTATATGATTTTTTTCCATCTAAGACTAGTATTTAGAATATTGATTAACATATATTTATTTCACAATGTGTTTGTTTTTTACATGTATTTGTTTCATAATTTGCATATTGTGAAACAAAAGTTACATGTAAAAGAATTCCACATTGTGAACCAAATACCAATAAAGCAAATACATTAATGTAACTTGTTCTTGCAATATATTTAAATTTAATATGAAACAACATTATGTCATAATTCGTTCTTGCATTTTAATATTTAACTAAAGAAAACTTGGCAAATGCAAATTTTAATAAGCAAAAGATAAATATGTAAACATGATTACAAATAGAATTTGGGTTTATAAGATTCGTAAAAACCTTTGAAATAAATATATTTTGCAACCGATATTTAAACAAGCGAAAACCGACATTATGTGATTTAACCAACGTCGTTCGATCCTCTAGACGATGCTAAAACAACCAGAAAACTCTCGTCGCAGCAACAACAAGAAGCTCCTTTTAAGAGGACGACAAATAGTTTGTTAATGGGCAAACAAATAAATTTGAACGTGTATCCTGCAAAACAAACACAAAATAATCACTTATATGTATAATGTCACAAGTACATACTTAGGTACCTTTTGTTTTTTAAGAGGTCTAAAGTCTGAAGTCTTAATTTAGTTATGATTAATAAGAGGTGGTGTGTTAAAAGGTCTGAATGATTTAGATTTAAGAGAGATTAAGAGATTTTTTTTAAAAAACAAACAACCCCTTAGACACATAATCATTTACAAATTACAAACCCAAATGATTCAAACTTACAAATCAATTTGCATGTGTTACTTCACATATGAAACAACACCTAATATAGTACTAGAAGCGTACTCGCGCAATGCAGCAAAATACATCACGATTTTAATATTTCATTTTATTTTTCTGTCGATTTACAGTACGATTTTGGATGATTTTGAGAAAGTGATAATGTTTTTTTATAAATTTATTTAATTTAGGCTTAATAATATAATGTTTTTTATATAAAAACTAAGTATTTTGTTAGAATTCAATGATTATCTTATATATTTTAATGACATCTAGAAAAAATAATCAATTACATATTTAATAATATAATTAAAACAAAATTATAGTAATATAATATAATATATTAATTAATAGTGATACATGGAAAAGTCTGTATAAAATAAAGGTCCTGCACATACCAAATTGGTAGGTGTTAGAAGCCTACAGTAGTAATATGTATCTTGTGCTTTGATACTTGTAAATTAAGATATTTTTAAAATCTTGCATAAAATGATGGTACCTTGTGCCTAATAATTTGTATTTAAGAGTTTTTTATCCGTTCTTTATAATATAGTATAGATTATTTCATATGTGAAACAACACTATCATTTCTACATGTGTTTAAAAAACATATGAAAGTTGTAATTTTGTAAGAGAGAAAGGAGGGGGGGGGGGGGGGGGGGGGGGGGGGGGGGGGGCTCTCTACATACTTATACGTTCGAAAAAAAAAGTCAGTTTTGGACAAGAAAACGAGAAAAAAACAATGCGACACACAGAACGTTAGCATCTCAACCGTTATTTGATTATTTACTTTAGGTAATTTGATCGGTTTATAACAAAAACCCAAATAAAATGGTTTTCCATTATCTAATACAAATCGACTTGTCCTATTTACATACCAATCGAGTGTTACACCCCAAGCTCAAAGCAACAAACTAACCCAAACCTCGGAATCAAATCAAACCATGGGTAATATTGCTAGCCCATTATTAAGGACTTATAATGGCCTCATACTTCACACCAAGGAGAGACCATGTGGTGGGGGATGTCACATAACATAAGCCAAACCAAACAAGCTCAGTAAAACCACAAGGGTTGTGGCGTACAGGTCAAGGCTCTGGGGGATGTGGTGGAATATCTTATCTGTCTAGGGGTTCGAATTCAGGCGTACACAACAATTGTAGCCACTGAAGTTTAATCATGGTTGATGTCTTACACTCATAATTTGCCCAGGGGATTAGTCTAGGCTATGCCTAGGTCACCCTTCCCCTCCCCCCCCCCCCCCCCCCCCCCCAACACACACAAAAAAAGGCCCAGGAGGGATGGAATGTATACAGAATTGACCTCCACCCCCGAAAAGTAATGCAGTTATTTCCATGAAGACCCCAACTTGTGCAAAGTGTTACCTTTTTTTTTTCTAAAGTTCCCTGGCACAAACCCTTGAACATTGGGTTAAAATGTGTAACCTTGCATAGGTTGTGCGTTTGGTATGCGGTATAGGAATCTAGACAGGGATAGGACAAGACTAAGGGCATGTTTGTTTTTCAAAAAAAAAAAACCTCTTAATGGCTCTTAAGTCTGAATCGGTCAAACCTTTTTACATTCAGACTGTTAGTTTTTTTTCCGGTTTTCAGAACCTCTTAACTCTTAAATACATCTGAAATAAGAAGTGGTGACCTAACTTCTTAAAACCTCTTATCGCCGCCTTAGTTCATATGCTATCCTTTCTCAAGAAGCCTTCGGACGTTACAAAAATAGTCTTATTGTTTCAGATTTCAGACTTAGCACCACCTCTTATTAATCAGAAGTGAAATAAGACTTCAGACTTAGACCTCTTAAAAAACAAATGCCACCTAAGTGGGCAGAACAAAAATCAGGAAACTGGGACAAAATTGGTAAATTACTAAACTACCCATGTCAGATTAAAACCCAACAACCTTGGACAATTCTTTCTCCCACCTACCTCACTCTCGACCGTCCAGTCCTGTCATGTCTCGTCCCAAGTGTAGACATTAGCCGTCTAGATCTTACTTATAATAGGAATCCGAGGATACATGACTCCAATGACAAATAAGAGTATGCGTGGTTACATGAGTCGGTCTTTAGCCGGCGAAAGTTCAAATGAAAACCGTAAATATTTTAAAAGCCTGAGAACCAACTATCAATTAATTATTCACGATGAATATCAATATCATGAATGATGAAATGAATATTTTTAGGGTTACTCATAATCAATATCATGAAATAGTGATTCTCAAGTACTCAAAATATTTATGGTTCTCATCTGAACTGATCCCCGTCTTTAGCTTGCTAATTAATCACCCTATACGGGCACGCAAGATAACCTTTTACCATGTGTGTGAAAGTGTGTGTGCACGAAATAGAGAGAGAAGTAAGAATTTGATACCTTCAATACACAAAGTTCGGTCTAGCAAGACAAAGATCCAATTCAGAGCCCCACGAAATCATCGATCTTACTAGTATATCTGTTGACTCGGAATCCCGAGGGGCGGGAATGAGAAATAGAAACAAACGGAGGGAAAGAAGTAGAACAGAAGACTCGGCATGACTGTAATCTTAGATGCTGATATCTTCTTCTTTGATTTCGGGATTCTCTGCCATTGTCTTCCGAGTAGATATTCTTCTATTTTGGATTTGGCGAATATATTCCGCGATTATGACATGAAATTTTGGAGCAATCTTATTCGTAGAGGTTGAATTTAGACCCGCTTTCTTTAGAGCTCTTGCAACGTGTTTTTCCGCCTTTTGGAAATGAGTTGCGCAGAGAGAAGGAACCGTGGATTTAAGAATAGGTTTCCCGCAAAGTATAGGGCCTGCTTGTGAACTGATAAAAGAACATAAAGACAAACAAATTGGAGTTCATAAGTCATAATTTGCTTCATATATTTTCATGCACATAACCTATTCACAACATCACTACAAATTCATTACCTTCAGAATACTCTAAAATTGGGGTGTTTATGGTCCAGTTTGGGCGGTTTAACCCCCCAAACCACAAACCAAACCGCAATGACGGTTTAAGAAATTTTCTAAACCGAATGGTTTGACAGCAAGCGACCAAACTGGTCAAACCGGACCACAAAAAGACGGTCGGGTAGCTTTAAACTAAAAAAGAAAACATAACATCTATCTCCAAAATATATTTCTACCAATATAACATTAAATACTATACCGAATTATAAAAGAAGCATCTATCTCCAAAATTAAGAAAAATAACAATCAGCAAGTTGGAAAAAAGTTACACAAGTCCACCAACAATAGTTGGAATTTTGGACAAACATTGAGCTAAGTTGAAAAAAAGTTAAGCAAAGCCCACCAACAATGGTTCGAATTTTTGACAAACACTGAGCTAGTCAAAGGACGATTTGTAAATTTGGATTTTGATTTTTGACGGATTTCGGAAGTTTACTGATTTAGGGAGCGATGACAATTGAGAAATGAAAACTAACAACTTAATGTCTTAAACATTTTTAATTGTGCCATAAAAACATAAGAACTAAATATAATTGATACATGAGTATTTCGACGGTCAGTTCGGTCCAACCCGCTCAAAAAACGTGACCTGACCAGACCGCTCAAACCGCCAAAAACCGGTCCGCGGTTTTTTTAACACCCTACTCAGACAGTATTTGCATTATAGAAGTTAAATTATGTTTGGTGTAAATATTTGAACTTTATCGTAAATGCATCATCATCATCATCTAGTACTCCCTCTATTCTCTATTACTCACACCATCACTTGTCAAACTTGTATTTGTAACATTTTAAAATCAATTCCTTCTATATCTACAAAACTTCCTGTTTATCTTGGTGTAGTTGCTGATTTTTCCTACAATCTTGAAACTGAAATTATATTTCTTTTGACATTTGAAGTCAAAATATCACAATTTATAGAGAAAAAAAGGAAGTAGAATGTACCTTCCTTGCATAAGGGCTATCTTGGGGATCAAATTGCTTGCAAAATACCCAATAGTGGTATGTGTTTATTTATACATTTATGGGGGTGTCAAAAGACCCAATGTTTTGATTGTCCACTATTGAGTTTGAATGGGTCTATACAGCCAATAGAGCAATCAAACACAATTTAGTGGATCTCATTGTGAGATCCTACATCAGTTGGGTAGGGGAACAAAGGTTATCTTATAAAGGACTAGATACCTCCTTTATCATATGCGTGTTTTAAAACCGTGACTCCATGTGTGGATAAGCCGGACAATATCTGGTATGGTTGTTAGGGATGTTAGAAATGGTATCAGAGCTGAGAAGCAGACTGATGTGCCAGCGAGGATGCCCCCCCCCCCCCCCCCGAGGGGGTGGACTGTGAGATCCCACACCGGTTGGGGGAGGGAACAAAGGTTGTCTTATAAGAGACTAAATACCTCCTCTATCAGACACGTTTTCCATGTGTGGGGATATTACAAACTCAGACCTCGTTCCTAAAATCCAAATACAGCACTATATTTGAGCAATCCATTCCTGAAAGGCATAAAATCACAGGTGGCTCAGTCAAGCATGGCTGGCCACATAGGAGCCCTCAACCTCTAAGCTCCTGCTATAAACCACCTAACAAGTATTCTCCAAGAAAGGCACATTCACTGATTCACACACACACAAAAGGAGAAACTCGAGTTCTCAATCTTGTAGGATTTTCTTCTTGTAGATTCTATACAACTCTCTTGATATTAGACAGACCCTTAAATATTTTCCTAGTAGAACCTAAAAATGGTGTAATTAGCATGCCAAGACTCACCCATCTATTGAGAATATGGGTTTCGTGGTTACTATCACTTGGATAATTCTTGGATCATGTATATATTGCACTTTCCAAATACTATATTTCGACCCTTAATGCCTTGGGTTTCACGAAATCAGTATTGGGATAATCCAAGAAGTCACTCTCCTTCTTAAGGCACTTGAGTATATATACAGTAGATTAACTCTTTATATATTTATAGGAGAAATCGACGTTTACAGGGTAGTTAGACATAATAGATAAATGCTTGTGGATAAGATTGAAACGGATCAGACTATCAGAGCCTGGCTGCCAAAAAATACTTCTCAATCAGATGCTTCTGATGCGGGGGTGCTGCCCCTACGACCCCGCAAGGGGGCGCACCCCTTAACCATCGCCTTATGGCGGATCTAAGGTTATAGGGTCAACATTTGTGGTTATAGGGGCGACATTTGTGAATGTGCACTCCGCAACTCCTAACTCACGTTATGTTTTCCTTGTCACTCGATCCCTAGTTAATCACAATTACACTAAAATCACCAATACCATCCATCTTGTTAGGTTATGCTTACGATTAGCCCAATGTAGCAAATTCAACATCAATATTAACAATAACACATATATCTTGATTCTTTCTTTTATGTGCAACAAACATTATTTTTTTGTACGGCAACTTGGGCTACGCCCACACACACGTGCACCCGCGGTATCCGGGCATCCAATTGGGCAGCACCGACTAATCCGCGGCGACCCGGCCCAGCCCAAATGGACCGGACCCGCCCAGGTACGACTAAGCCCGGTCAAGACCGAACCCGCATACCCATAGACTGGTATGCCCGTAAACCTGGACCCGAACCGACCCGAAGGCCGACCCAAGGTCTGGGTATCGCCGAAGTGCATCCCCCAGGATTCGAACCCTGGTAGATAGGCATACCATGCACTATCCACCAGGGTCTTACCACTAGGCTAGCACCTCTTTGATTATGTGCAACAAACATGAGAGATTTATTGGTCACATCATATCATATTTAAAAACCAAATGCTACTGAAAACCCCCAAAAATTAGACTAGATAGAGATATATATACCTTTTGATCACGTATTTGCAACCCATGTAAAGTTTCTGTTTAGAATCAGACAGTATATGCGTATGACAGAACTTCGTTAACGCCATGGCCTTCGATTTACATCCATGAACAGCACACCGACTCGAATCGTTACTAAACTCTAACCCTAATCCATAATCATCTCCATTCTTTCCGGCATCCGTTTCCGGTACTACCGATTCATCCTCCTGATACGGACTCTTCCCATACTCCCAATAATACTCTCTATACTTCGATTTCAATTCTTCCATCAACGACCAGTAATGATCCTTGTAAACCCTAGCTAATTTCTTCAATCGTCGAGACCGTCGTTTAAGTACTTCTTCACGAGCTAATAACTCCGATTTTGATAGAAACACATCTTCGTCGACTTCTTCAATGGTTGCAGCCATGGAGGCGGCCGGTAATGGTTCGGATTTTGGAACGGTGTAACCGGTGGCGGTTCTGGTGGTGGTGGCGGTGGTTGTTGGCGTGATCTCGGCCATTTGTTGTTTGGATTTTTACAAGTTGCGATTTCGTCGATTGAAAGGGGGGAACTTCATGATCCTTCGAGACAACAACAAATCAAACCGTCGAGAAAAATGAAAATGGAGGTATTTCGATGAATCGTTTTGGGGGCAATGGAGATGTATATGATATTTTTACAAAACTTATATGACTATTTTCATAGGGGTTTGAGCAACAACAAATATGAAATTTGTGAGATTTGTGAAAACCTTCTATTTTAAGGTAACCAGAAGCTTGCAAATGCAGCGAGATATATCCCGATTTTAATCTTTTATTTTATTTTTGGTTTTTTCGTTGATTTACAGTACAATTTTGGATGATTATGAGAAAGTGATAATGTTTTTTTTATAAATTTGTTTAATTTAGGCTTAATAATATAATGTTTTTGATATAAAAAAAATTAAGTATTTTGTTAGAATTCAATGATTGTCTTATATATTTTAATGACATCTAGAAAAAATAACTAATTACATATTTGATAATATAATTAAAACAAATTTATAGTAATATAGTATATTACTTAATAGTGATACATGAAAATGTCTACATAAAAGGAAGATCATGCACATAACAAATTGATGGGTGTTAGAAGGCTGCAGTAGTAATATGTATCTTATGCTTTGAAACTTATAAATTAAAAGACTTTTAAAATCTTGCATAAAATGATGGTACTTTGTGTCTAATAATTTGTATTTAAGAGTTTTTTTATCCATGTTTTATAATATAGTATAGATGAATCGTGTAAGAAGTTGAGTTAACGTGAATGGTGGATCTGAACGGTTGATCTCTTTTAAGTTCAGACCTCCCATGAATTGTGACTTAGAAGATAATTGATCTGGTGCATCTCATGCTAATGTGCGTCCATTTCTCATCCAATGGTTGATAACCACTTCTCATGCTTCTCATTGTTAACTCAACTTCTCATTAGAACCCAACACTTTTAAAGTACTATTTTACATGTATTTTTTCCCGTCTAAAACTATAATTTAATGTATTGATGAATATATACTTGTTTCACAATGTGACTATTTCATATGGTTGGGTTCGGATGAGAAGTATAAGAAAGGATCCTCGCTGAGATGAGACGGACTGAGATGCACATGATCAATCCCGTTATCAAGCGCGATTCATGGGTGAGTATTTCATATGGTTGGGTTCCGATGTGAAGTATAAGAAGGGATCCTCACTGAGATGAGATGGACTAAGATGCACAAGATCAATCCCGTTATCAAGCGCGGTTCATGGGTGGGTTTGAGATTAAAAGTGATGAGGGTCCATATATCTTTTTACCTTCTCACCTTAACTCTTCTTCTCACACGATCCTTCGTCTTTTTTCATATGTATTTGGTTCATAATGCGATTTTTTTACGTGTAACTTTTGTTTCTCAGACAGACTAAAAAAGGTTCACATCATGGAACAAATATATGTGAACCAAACATATTTTGAAACAAATGTATGTTAATCAATATTCTAAATATTAGTTTTAGATGAAACAAAATGAAATAACATATGATGTACTAGTTCTCAAGATTATCAAAATTCCATGGGTTTCCAAATAACCCTCCACCCCCTCCCCAAAAAAAAAAAAAAAAATCACAAAATCGTTAAATCAATGTTTCAAACTATACTATAATTGTTTTTAAGACAAAACATTTTAAATTGAAGTCATTAAAATATTCTTGCATTTATTGCTACGCACTGTTCATTTTAGTTCATAGTTTATTTATGGCATGAAACAACCTATATTCAACTTTAATAATTATTTTCTATATCACAAAATAAATGTTCACAATAAAAATAACACATCGCTTTAAGAATATATAATTATTACACTTTTTAAAATAACTAAATGACACTTTTACCCTTGACAATAGGGAAATAAACTTTTTTCATCTCACAATTAAGAGTAGAATGAAAATTTGAAAAGTTATGGATTGTTTGTTTTAGGAGTCCTCGCCTTTGCGGAGGTGGTTCCATGGACTTTCTACTTCAATGGACTTTGGGGCCTGCAGGGGTCGGAGTGGTATTAATATCACGATCAGGCCAGGCCCCACAAGTTGCTAAAAGATTGAAGTTTCATTGATATGAATCGACAAATACCTTGTACACATCCTTGAGGGCTATTGGTCTTGTTTAATAGATGTCGAGTGCCGCTTTTCCCCGTTTGAGAATCTCCATTTGCTTTAAATGGGCGAGCTAGAATCCTTATGTCAGGTTGGTTATTCAATAGGGTTTTAGGGCGTTTAAATGACCTCTCAATGTGTTACTGCATAACATCCTCCCATGTTGGAAAGCATATGAACTTGACTGAACTGAATGACCAGCCCCGGGCCGGGGTAAAAGAAGAAGGGATAATATAAGACAGTAGCACGCACCCACCACTCTGTCAGTAGAAGGTTATCCATAACCTGACCACCTATTTCATTTGACGTTCTGGGGTAGGGGTTCGACCGATTCGGCCGACTTTTGCTTTTGGATAACAAGAAGGCGAGCTTCTCTGCTATGCCTTGAATGAATCAGTAAAGTAACAACGAATTAGTGGAATGAGGGCAAGCGATAACACTTCTTCCTATTTTTTTCTCAATGGCATCCGACGAACAAGAGAATTCCCGTGAAAGTTTTTCATAGTTGGCCTATTTCTATTTCCTGTAGCTCCTAAGGCATTAGTTGCAAAGGGGCTCAGGAGAATGAAAATGAATTTTTATCCCCCAGTTCAACCTGGAATGAAAATTGACTTAAAAGGATATGATGATTCATAAATTTGTCAAAATGATAAGCTAGTTAACAAATGTAAATTGACTTAAAAGGATATGATGAGAAAATTACTTAATTATCCATACAATAGAATTAACATAAACCACTAAACTTTTAATTATTCAGAATGAGAAAGTTTAGTGGTATTTTTATTCAAAAAAATAGTTAAGAGACTTGATCATTCAAAATGGAAAAAATTCGTTAGATTTTTCTAAATTTTTCCGGGAAACATAATGTAAATCCAACGGACTTTCCTATTTCGAATTATTAAGTCCCTAATTTTTCTTAATGAAAAAAACATTGTACTTACTCATTTTAAATAGTTAAGTCTTTTGTTTTTTTTAATAAATAAACCATCAAACTCCTAAAAATTGGTTAACTGCATCATTTTTACCCAAAAGACTACCTAAAACTAGCTAAGAATGTTACAAAGTAAAAAAAAAATACCTAAATTAGTTTTACCGTTGCCAAACCCTACGTCATTCAAACTCATCGTCTCCTCATCATAATCCACTCTATCACTGTCGTTGGTCCTTGCAATCGATCTCCCATTTTTTATCCTTTTTTTTGTTTTTATTTTCGGTTATCCATTTTTCGATATGTCTATACATGTTCCGTTTAATTATTGTAAAAGATGGAGAATCAAAAGATAAGAACAGACCAAAAATAGGGATATCGATGGCAAGGCTAGGGACGATGGACATATAAAAAAGAGGCAGTATGGAGAACGGACAACGATGTGGTGCCGAAAAGTAGCGAGAGGGAGTGCTTCAATAGAATGAATACGGTAGTATTCTACCCTATGGTAGATCGAATGTCCTATGCCGCTTGAACTCAAATGTGCTCCTCTACGGAGAAGCACTCTCTACTATGAGTCAGACTAAGCACATAAGCAAGCTACAAGCATTAGACACCCCCATCCTGTCACTTCAGCACCTTGTAATCTTGTCAAAGATCATTACACACATATGGGAGTGGTTGCTCGGCTTTCTCGACCTGGTATCCTATACCAGTGTTGGATTGTGCCCTCCGAGCAAAAGGTGTCCGATTTGCATTGGATGTTCTTTACCCTCCCCACAATGACGTCGTTGTGTGTGTGAGGTTTGAATCGCTACGGTTTGGGAACACATCTCTGCGTCAGGAATCCCCATTTGAATGGTTCACGACCCATATTTTCAGCAATATGATTTAAGTTTTTTTTCCCCTCTAAAACCTTCCTAGTTGAACGGTGTTTTTTGGGGGTTAAAATAATGTAGATAAACAATCTTTAAAAGTTCAATAATTTATTTAATAAAAAAAATAATTATAGAGTTGCATTGTGTTCTCTTAACTCATTTAAGAAGGAAAAAGAAAAAAAAGTAAAAAAAAATCGTGTACTTTAAATTTTTTTACATGATAAAGAAAATGTTAGAGAAAAATAATAATAATAATAAGGGGCTGTTTGGCAGTTGCTGAATGGTTGAGTGCAGAATAGTTAAGAGGTCAGAATGGTTGAGAGGCTCTGTATGGTTTAGTGCAGAATGAAATATGACTGTTTGGTAACTGCTCTGAATGACAATAAATTACCATTTTAACCCTCTGAATGATTTAGTTCTGAATGGCAGATAGCTGTTTGGCAGATATCTGAATAAAACAATTATTTTACAAATGTAACTACATAATCAATATTATTAGTTCAAAAAAGCATTTCATATTAATCCAAACAATCATAACATTAATTATTCAAGTTCTAGGTAAATAAAACATAACAATCAAATTCCAACATAATAATTTTCAAACAATTCTTAAATTTATGCATTTAATATTAATTGATTCGTAATCTGATTACGTAAATTAGCCATGGACTCATTGTTTTGAGTACCAAAAGGCCTTCCATCCATGTCATCTTCATCACCTCCCTCAATTTCTTCTTGTCCCTCGGCAATAAACGTGGAGTCATTGTCATAATCCATGAATAGTTGATCGTGAATATTGCATCTTCTTATAAAATTGTGAACCGCAAAACAAGCAATTACAACGTTTCTTTGTATTCGAAACGGATAGGGAGTCATTTGCTTTAAAATTGGAAACCTTGCCTTCAAGACACCGTAGGCACGCTCGATAACATTTATGAGTTGCGCATGAGCATGGTTGAACCTTTCTTCTCTTGTCAAGGCACGTTGTCGTCGAAAATCAGAAAGCCAATACCTCGTATTGCGGTATGGAGTCATAAAACCACGCGTGTTGGCATAAGCAGCATCACAAAGATAATATTTATCTAGAATATTTATCACAAAAATAATATTTATATAAAATGTATAAGAAACTATAAATATTAAAAAATAAGTAAAAAGTGTACATACCTCGTGGAGGAAATGGAAAGTCGGATGTTGGACTAAATGTAACTTCTCTCAGCACTCGAGCGTCATGTGCAATACCCTCCCATCCAGCCCAAACGTACGTAAAAAGCATATTAAAATCACAAATACCTAAAACATTTTGATAACATTCACCTCTTCCTCTACCTCTATAACGAGCTTGCTGATCAACGGGCACGATTGCATGTACGAGCGTTCCATCTAACACACCAATTGCCCTCTTTATTATAAAATACAACTCATTAGGCACGATTGTATGTTTTGGTTTTACAAAAAAATAATAGAAAACTTACAGGAAATATTTGTCTGAGATTTCTTTGACGTTCTGATGTATTCGGGTTTTCCTCGAAATGTGTTGGTCGCATAACTTCTTTTGCAAATTTCATCATTGCTCGTAACACCTCACGAAAATGTCTATGAATAGTCTATGTGGAATGTTGAAATCTCCATTTAACCATTCTATAGCGTTCATTATGACCAATAATCGTCAAGAAAATAGCCATCTTCTCCTCGACGGTGACATTTCTACTGTCTTGCAACCAATTTTTTTGTTTAAAATGGTTGCACAGTAGTATATATGCATCACGAGAAAGCCGCATCAATTCAACACATTGGGTATTCGATCCGCCTAACAATTCTAGTGTATACGCATGTTCAGTTAAGGCAGAAGTGTTGTCCCGTATTCGTTCTATTGTTGGTGAAAATTTGTATTTCCACCACCAATAGATGATCAAAACTAACAAAAGATCTTCCTCAAAGTCCATGTATTACCTTGAAAATAACATACAATATCTATCATGAGCCAATCATATATTAAACACAAAAACAACACATTACCAAGTTTAATCCAAAACAAATCACATATAGTACCAATAACAATTTAATCCAAAAGACATCTTACGAATAACAAGTTTAATCCAAAAGACAAGTTTCATCCAACACGCACATCTTCCCAATAACTAAAGCAATCCATACTTACGTGCCGTAAGTCTAATCCAACCCTCACATTTCTCCGGCTCTAAACGCATCTACATTTTCCTATAGTCCGCACTTTCACCTAAAACAAATAGTGTTACGTCATGCAACGGTGTACCCCATCCAAGTTCCGTCAACTTCTTCAAGCAATCATCAAGATCATCGTTTGTAGTTGATGCCCCATGTTTTTCTATCATGACATTCATAACCTTCATAATAGTTTCTTCAACTTGGGCTTTGTTTGAATTTCATGTTTCTTTAGCTTTCCATTTTTTGCTTTGGATTGGAGGGCGAGAAGAACACTCTTGAGTTGAAGTTGGGCCTCCGGTTTCTTGTGTGTCAGGCATAACTTCAACATCTTCATTCACATTGGGATCGGAGTCGTAAAGATCAGGAATCGTCGATGCGGTTCCATAACTCTCAAGCCCCACACTAACAACCCCATCAAATAGTTGGACACACAGTTCTGGGTAAAGCAGTCCTGTACTCCTCAATGGTTCCATGTATTTACTTTGTTGTTTTAAAAGAATTATATCCATATAAATAAATATATTATAAAAGAATAATTATATAAAAGATAAGAAAGAAAGTGACCGAAATTTCTATCTTCCATTCTTCCTCGGATAGATTGAACGTGTTGGTTGTTGGATCGTAGAGATTGCCCGTTTTGTTTTTCAGTTTAGACCAAGCTGCATATTTCCCCTTAGGATAATCGTAGTGATTTTTCATTTGTCGTTGGTCGACGTCAATGTTATGTTTCTTTTTTAGTTCTTCTCCAACATTCTTCCACGATTGTGGCTTAAGGACTACTACCTTCTCGTCCATTTTTTATTGTCTCATGTAAACACGCTTCAAGGAATGTATGGACCAACCCATCCTTTTTCCATGTAATTCTACGTTTCTTTTGGTGCGAGGATTCACCGACTACTTCCATACCTAATCCAAACAAAGAAACACAACTATGAACTATCCATTACTATTTATCCATTACTTTCTACAAAGAAATTATGGCATAAAGTATCTATTCAACAAGATCTATTACTAGCAAAACAAAAAAATCAACAAAAAATCAACAAGATCCATTCAACATTCATTACTAGCAAAGCAAAAAAATCAACAAGATCCATCATTAGCAAAGCAAAAAAATCAACAAGATCCCTTCAACAACAAAATCCATTACTAGCAAAGCAAAAAAATAACAAGATGTATCCATTACTAAGAAAGCAAAAAAATCAACAAGATCCATTACTATCAAAGATCCATTACCAACAAGATGTATCCATTACTAATGTATCAAATCACCAAAGAATAGCAAAAAATCGAAAAATCAAAAAATTCAACAGCAAAAAATCAGTATGTAACAAAAAATTCAACAACAAAAAATCGAGATCTATTCAACAAAAAAAAAAATTCAGATTTTTTGTTACCTACTGATGGAGATGTATTCAACAGCATAAAAATCGAGATCTATTCAAAAAAAAATATCAGATTTTTTGTTACCTACTGATGGAGATGTAATCAACAACAAAAAATTCAAAAGCATAAAATGGAGATGTATTCAATAGAAATCTGTGGAAGAAAGATGAAAAGAAGAAAAAAAAACGAGAGGATGCGATGTACCTGCAGCCGAGAAGGGAGAATGGAGAAGGGAAGGGAGTTGATCGCCGGCGAGAAGTGGAAGCAGCGCCGGCGAGAGCAGGGGGCGCGGCGCCGGCGAGAAGGGAGAAGGAGGAGCCCGTTCGTGGAATCGTGGGAGAAGGGAGAAGGAGGCGTTGTGTTTTTTTTTTTAAACAAAGGGTAGCAATGGAAATAACAAGCTTTTGAATGGTTGAGGGGAACCCTAGATACAAAATGGTTAAGAGGTGATTGTAGGATAATTTTTTTTTGCCAAACAGCCTCTACCTCTTACCGATTAAGAGGTAGGCTCTTAATGATTACATTAAGAGCTTACCAAACAGCCCCTAAGTTTCATTTCAAAATTTCATCCCAAACGTGAGAGGAAATGAAATTAGAACCTTTAAAAAATTATTAAAACTATAAAACTACCCAAATATTAATTCTAAATGATATAATTTTAGAAGTCATATTAGTAAAAATAACATTTTTTTTTCTTCTGTTCAAAAATATGAAAGTTTATTTTCTTATTTTCTTTCCCTCTATATTTATTTTAAATTTCGAGAACACAAATAAAAAAATTATTTTATTTCCCTTTTGTTTTTCTTTTTTCTTTTCTATGAAAAAGTAAAATTTCCCTCCCAAAAATGGATTCGGACCTAATGTTATTGTAGGACTGTAAATGAACCGAATATTCAGCGAACCGTTCGTGAACTGTTCGGCGGAAAGTTCGTTTATGTTCGTTTATTTAATAAATGAACGAACATGAACACATTTTTTTGTTCGTTTAGTTAAATGAACGAACATGAACAATGGTCTCGTTCGTTCATTTACGTTCGTTCATTTATGTTCGTTTATATTTGTTTTTATATATAAATATATTTATATATATTATGACATTAATGTGTCAAATCATTAATTAAATTATTTTTTTAGAATTCCTTTTTTATATCTACTAAGTTTATCCGTTTTTTTATTTTGTTATGTTATCTTTTACGAATGAAATAATGAGTAACGGTAGTTTTTTTATTATTCATTTGTGTTCATTTATGTTCGTTCGTTTACATTCGTTTAGCTCTTAGTGAACGAACATAAATGAACACGAACAAACATATTTTTTTTAACGAACGAACATGAACATAAAAAATTTCGTTCGTGTTCGTTCGTTTGGTTAAGTTAAACGAACGAACACAAACAAACCTCCGTTCATGTTCATTCAATTCGCTTAGAACTTAGTGACCACAAACAAAGTTGGAACGAATGGCGTCAAATTTTTGGATCACTGGATAAAAACCCACAGCTGCCGTCCACTCATTCCGCCACCTCACCACCACCTCAATCTTAAGTACAAAACACCTCTTAATCCGTTCATTTCAACCGCCGGTGATCGACGGAGGTCGGAGTAGACATGCTTGTTAGCACCAGCGCAACCGCCGTCTCCTCCGCCGCACCTCATAGATTCCTCACTCATTCCGTCAACAATTTCAAGTTCATTTCATCTTCACTTTCAATTCCGACGTCATTCGGTTCTTCATTCATCAACACTACTGTCGGATGGAGTAATAAAATGGATAAGAAGAAGAATTCTGTTGTTACCTGCGCCGCTGCCGCTTCCGTCGCTGCACAACCTCTGGAAAACGCCGATGCTCTCATTGATTCCGTCGAGACTTTCATCTTTGATTGTGATGGTACGTTTTATGTTTTTTGTAGCTTAATGCACGCACGAGTAATGCAAATGAATGATTTAGGTTGATATTAGTAGTTTTTTGGCGTACTTCTCACTGACTTGACTTCTGGCTTGTAATTAGAGTTATTGAGTTAAATTGAATTCGTTTCGAGGAAGGATAATTATTCTGACCTAATTCAGATACGAGTTGTGTCTGATTGAGGTTCCTAGAGTTATTTGTAGGAGTGTGATGTAAAATCACGATTAGGTTCGTTCTGGATTCATGCTTTATGTTTTTTTTTTAGCTTAATGCACGCACGAGTAATGCAAATGAATACGTTTAGGTTGATATTAGTAGTTTTTGGCGTAGTTCTCACCGACTTATTGAGTTAAATTGAATTCGTTTGAAGGAAGGATAAGTTTTCATTATTCTGACCTAATTCTGATATGAGCTGTGTCTGATTGGTGTTCCTAGAGAATTTTGTAGGAGTGTGATGTAAATTACGACTGGCTTCCTTCTGGATTCATGTTCTACATTCAATTTTGTTATCCTGACACAGATACACTGCCTAGTTGCTCTCATTGACTCCGTCGAGACTTTCATCTTTGATTGTGAATTTGTGATGGTACCTTTTATGTTTCTTTTAGCATAATACACACACGAGTAATGCAAATGAATGGTTTAGGTTGATATTAGTAGTTTTTGGCGTATTTCTCACATACTTCTGGCTTGTAATTAGAGTTATTGAGTTAAAATGAATTCGTTTCAAGGAAGGATAATTATTTTGACCTAATTCAGATATGATCCGTGTCTGATTGCGGTTCCTAGAGAAACTTGAAGGAGTGTGATGTAAATTACGACTAGCTTCCTTCTGGATTCATGGTTTACATTCATTTTTGTTTTCATGACACAGATGCTCTAGATGTAGTCGGTGTTTTGTTTTTAATAGGATGCAGATTTAATTGGTGTCTCGATCTAATAATCTGCTCATTGCTACTAGTAAAACTTAATAACTACTGATACTGAAGTATAATGCTATCACTACCAATGTGTTGACTGTTGAGACTAGAAAACGCACATTGATGAAATGCTACTCATGATTAGTATATACATGGTCATGAATCACATTTAATTGTGTCTAATTGTTTACGGATTTGAACCTCAGAGCTTTAATATAAGTATAATAAACCACCACTATGTTATTTTTACATGTGGATAAAGAAATCAAGGGGATATGGGAGGTAGATAACAGTTCTGTTAGATAGTCTACCATTGATATTGGTTTCTTGTAGAAGAGCTTTTATGTGATTGACTTGTATAACACAGGAGTCATCTGGAAGGGGGATTCATTAATTGAGGGGGTTCCAGAAACACTAGAGTTGCTCCGGGCAAAGGTTTGTATAAATTATGTTTTGTTTGGTAATTACTGCTCTCCATTTGATGATTCCTCAATATCAACTTCTTTGATGATTATAGTCCAGATGTATTTGTTATAAAATAGGGTGATTGAAGGAGAAAAACATGCAGTAAATCTATGATTAGAACGTGAAGGATTACTATCCTTAGGATATTATATTAGCCCCACCATCAAGGTTGTTTGGGTTAAGGCTAATACACCCGCAGGAATTATCTAATCATAAAAGACATGTCCAACAGAGTTTTCATGAAGAGAAAGAGAGGATTGAGAGAGTTAGAACCTATGCAAAGATGACACACATATATAGGTTTGTATGTATAACTGATTTGGATACGATTAACTAACTTTAGATTCTATCCAAAATCAAATTACCATGAAAAACCTGTCAAAAACGGTCATAAACTTGCCAGACAGTGACTACCTTGACTTTTCTAGCGAGTTTAAGTCACCTGAAAACTCGCGGTAGCCATTGTCCACCAAACACAAAAAATCTGATTTTTGGGAAATCGCACACGTCCTAGATCTTTTGACCGTTAAATATATGTGTAAAATCCACACAACAAGGCCAAATCCTTCTTAGTTCACTTGATCTCTTAAACAACTCTACAAGTTGTTTAAAGATTATAAACTAAGAAAAATTTTATCACTCTTCTAATGTGGGACATGTGATAAGCCTAAAATGCATATATATAGCTCGGGAATTCAAGTAAGATTCCACTATTCTTTCTATGTGGGACAAATCTCACTATGAAGACTATATATACAACAATATTTCCTACCTTTCTTTCTTGTTTTCTAAGAGGCAGATTGTTTTGTGGCAGATTTTCAATGAGGTTTAATACATGCTTTATTATTTTAAATTTTTCTTTAGGGAAAGAGACTAGTTTTCGTAACCAATAACTCAACGAAGTCCAGGAAACAATATGGCAAAAAGTTTGAGACACTTGGTCTGAGTGTCAATGAGGTGAGGTGTAACACTGTGCTAATGATTTTTATATACCATGTTGGAAAATTTCTAACATAAGGTGAAGGTTTCAGGAGGAAATTTTTGCGTCTTCTTTTGCTGCTGCGGCATATCTACAATCGATTGATTTCCCAAAAGACAAGAAGGTACAAATAAGTATTTCGTTGAAATAATAGTCCTACTTGAAAAGGACCACAATTTCCATAACTATTAAACTTCATATCATTGCTGGTGATATGACATGGTATTAGATCATCTGTCTGGATTTGAGTCTTGCAGCCTCCAATTGTTTGCCATAAAATTACATATGCACTTGTATAGCTGTGAATATCTTTGCATCTATCGAGATCTTCCCATCGGTTACAAGAAGGGAAGTAATGCTTTAGGTTTTTTGATACGTTACTGTGTTTACAAGAGGCGATCACTGCTCCATTTTGCGAACTTGTTGATAATTTGTCTCATGTTCTCATTACTTGCATGCCTCGAGTAATCTTGAGGGTAGCAAGGAAGGGTAATTGGGAGGTTTTGGTAGAATTTAATACCACAATTTCACATTTGAAACATAAAAATGAACCTTCATTAGCCACTTATTCTATAAATAAAGTTTTCATATCTAGTGGGGGCATTTAGATTGTTTCCCTTATTTTTAATTGAGCTTTGTAACAGAACTATGTGGTAAGAATCTTGCTTGAAAGAGACTTATGATGATGAAAAAAAAAATGGAATAAGCAAAGGACTTGTTCATTGTTAATCATCAGGGAAAGTAATGGTGAGACATAGCGAGTAGTAATTTGTTTAAACCAACATCTTACCAGCACCTGTTTTTGTCGTTGCAATTTGTTGAAGTTTTGATGCAGTAAGTTTCTTAACATATATTTGACAGATATAATTGACAACTGTCCAGATTTATGTGATTGGTGAAGAAGGCATATTGATAGAGCTTGAGCTAGCAGGTTTTTCATACCTCGGGGGTCCGGTATGTATGCATTACAACGATAATTTTACTACACTAGCGATATTTAGTATTAATTCTACTGTGGATGGGGGTAACAGTGTTCTTAATTTGAAGTCAATTTACAGTTTGGGCACTGGTTAGTGTTTTGGCATGAAACATTTGAACAATGTCATAGTCACCGATGTTATTAAGGCTACTTTTTATAGTATTCTTCTATCTGAACGCTCTCAACTTTTATAAGTAGTTGTTAATCTAGCATACCGAAAATTTATCATCCAATTTTGTTAAATTAGTGGTACATGATGTGTCAACCTTCACGAAAAATAAAAAAAATCACTTGTGACCAGATTTTCTGTGGAAACTTGTTATTCTTGTATCAAGCGAAGTTATATTTTGCTATTGCAGGAAGATGGTGGAAAAAAGATAGAGCTCAAGCCTGGGTACCTGATGGAGCATGACAAAGATGTATGCTTTTAATATCTTTTTTTCTTGCGACACTTTCGGCTTATCTTTCAATCTTCATCATAACTTTTAAATCTTACAAAGTAATACCTTTTCTCTTTCAATTAAATGGAGTTCTTTTTATAATTTAATCATTTTAATGTAGCATTTTGTTAAGAACAGCAAAATGTAGATCTGATTTTTTGAAATCTAAGCATTAGATAAGGTATACTAAGGGCCCGTTTGTTAGCAGCTTAATGAGCTTAATGGGGCTCACAGCTTATTTGGTCAGCTATATATGAATGTTTGATAGTGGCTTAATGATATATAAAATGTCTTATTCAATAAGCTTTTAGAAGGGAGCATTATGCAGAAAGCCAAGTTTTTTTTTCCAAACCTGCCCCTCCCAATTAAAAAACATGCTCCTTCCATTTATGAAAAAACCCTTGCAAACAAAAAACCTTCTCAATTTATACAGACAGATTAATCCACACAGACAACTTTATCCAAACAGGACTTCATGAAAAATCAACCAAACAGATCCTAAGTGGGGCTTTGCTCCAATGATCTATAACTCATAAGATTAAACGATTAGGTTTTCTTGTGTTAAAACTTCAGAATTAAACGAATGTTGTTTCCTGGAATTTAGGTTGGCGCCGTTGTGGTTGGATTTGACCGTTACTTTAACTACTACAAAGTTCAGTAAGTTCTTTGAAATGAGTAATGCTAGTATGCACTAGACTTCATTAATTCTATCCAATTTGTGATTCAATTTGTTTTCTAATTGGCAGGTATGGGACACTATGCGTTCGTGAAAATCCAGGCTGTCTTTTCCTCGCTACAAACCGTGATGCTGTTACTCATCTTACAGATGCACAAGAATGGGCAGGTTTAACCACCTCCCCTCCTTCCTCAATGTATTTTCTTTTTCTAATTTAATTATAATAAAAATTAGCTGGTACAATTGTTTCATAATTTGTACTTGTAACATGGAATGGAATCTTCAAAGGATCTCAAAAGTAAGAACATCAGCTCTAACTTTTATTGGCTGAAGAACTTACTTGAACTTGTTACAAGTTTTAATAGCATAGATCAAGCAGCTACCTGTAATTGTCTGCTAGAAGTATCAAATATATATATATATATATATTGATGAGGGTTGGGTTCCAGTGAGAAGTTGAGCTAATGTGAGAAGCGTGAGAAGTGGTCAACCGTTGGATGCACATTAGGATGAGATGCACCAAGATAAGTTGCACCCAGATGCACCGGATCAATTTCCTTATGAAGCACGATTCATGGGTGGGTTTGAGATTATAAATGATCAAGGGTTCAGATCCACTTCTCACGCTTCTCACATTAACTCAATTTCTCACACGATCATTCGCCATATTGATGAATTACTCACCAGGATGTTCACAAATTTAATACACATCATAGCTACTCCCTCCGTCCCAAAATAAATGTCCACAATGAAAAAGACTCGATGTTTTAAAAATGTGTAGTTATTACACTCTTTAATGAACTAAATGACAATTTTACCCTTCATAACAGAGGGAAAAATGAATTTCTCCTTCTCATAATTAAGGTAAAATTGGAAATTAGACACTTACCTTTGAAAGTCTTGACACTTATTTTGGGACGAACTAAAATAGAAATATGTGGACACTTATTTTGGGACGGACAGAGTAGATTCCAATGTAACATGCGCTGGTTCAGGTGGTGGTTCTATGGTCGGCGCTCTTGTTGGATCCACTCAACGGGAACCACTTGTTGTCGGAAAACCTTCAACATTCATGATGGACTACTTGGCAAACAAGTAAGATGTTTCTTTTCTTTTGGTTTTGCTTTGATGATCAATATGAACTATGTGTGCATTTTCTTATTCATGGTAATTTTCATCCCTTTTGTACGAACCTTGGGAAATCGTTCAATAAATGTCGAACATGTTTTCTATTTTGATATATTATCTGTCCCGTGAAAATTGCAACACTTCCGTTTCTAGTATGCCTCGTGAAAGTTGCAAATGTTCTGGAATGATTTCTAGTGAAATCACCTATTTGTCCGTTATCACCGTTATAGATAAATTGATGATATTGATTTGGGTCTATAAGATTTTCTTATTAGTCATTTATTGCAAGGGTATGTTATATAGATGATAAGAGCATCTCCAACAGATTCTCCAAAATAGAGAAAATGGAGATTTTGGACAAATTTTTTGCTCCAACTGATTTTCCAAAACTTTCTCCAAAATGGAGAAAGTAGGAGAGAGAAAATTTCCAAATTTAAAGAACCCTATGAAAATGAATACCATGAGAGATATAATGTTTTATTGTACTCTCACCAATAAGAAAATCTTGAAATTAATTGTTTAGGAGGCAGAAAATAATATATTATTAAATATATGAAATATTTTAATAATATAATTATGTTGTAATCTCCAAATTGGAAAAGCCGTTGGAGTGGAATGTAATTTCTTTTGGAGATTTTGAATTTTAATTCTCCATTCGAGATGCTCTAAGATGTTTTAAAGTCTGTGCAAAATCAAAGGTTACAAATTTCATGGAATCGAAGAACTGCATCATATATAAACTAAAGGGGGCTAATCATGTGAGAACCACAATAAGGTTACATACCCACGATAATCATTCTCAATGTAATTTTTCACATGATCTATTTTCATCCAAGAATAGGATTTAAGGTATTGTTTCACAACGTGAAACTTTCTATGTGTATTTTTTGTTTCACAATGTGAAATAACACCATATGTTTCGTAATGTGAACTAACGCATGATTCACTGGATCTCATGGTTCTCAACCTTTTTTAAGGTTCTCATTTGATTATGCCCCTATGGTTAAAAATATCTAGTTTGACAGTTAAAAGCCATACATCGATTCTTGTTTGGAACAAAATTGACCTTAACTTTGATCAATCTCTAACCGCGTGATTCGAAAAACTTGGTGTTCAACAACAGATTCAGCATCACCAAATCACAGATATGCATGGTTGGTGACAGATTAGATACTGATATTCTTTTCGGCCAGAACGGCGGATGCAAAACTCTCCTTGTTCTCTCAGGTATGTTTTCACTTTACCTACTCGTTAATCTATTTTCTTATTTTTCTTGTTCTATATCCATCATGTGCTAGTATATTTCTCCAAGTTCCTCGCACTATTGCACAAGCCGATCACAGAAACAACTGCTCTACTCTTTAAAGTAGAGAGATCAGTCAGGTAGAGCCAGACCCAGAAAAGTTTTTTAAATGACGGCACCATTTGACTATAAGATAAAACAAAAGTATATGAATTTTTTTTTTTTTTTCATATAACTGTTACACATCTGTTGGATGGTTCCTTGCCCTCCCACAAAAAGAACCTAAGTTCGAACCTTATTTTTGAATTTTTTTAAAACACAAAAGCCATATAAAAAGAAACCCAGAAATTTAAGCTGAAAAGTAAGAAATTTGACAAAAGCAAGACTCAAACTCGGGCTTTTTGGGCAAGCACAACAATGTTAACCATATCCATTGTTACAAACTTGTGCCATTAGTTTAGTTTCTAGAAAATATAAGGGCACCCAACGATACTATGCGGTGGCATCATTCAAAAACGTAATTTTTTCTTCCATTACGACAAAACCATGAAGCTGTTGGTGATTTTAGTGTCATCAACCATTTGGTGTGATTGTGATTTACTTGAGATCGATTAAGGTGATAAAGACAAATATAAGTGAGTTAGGAGGTGCGGAGTGTACACTCACAAATATTGCCCCTATCACCATAGTTCGCTATAAGGCGGGGTCAAGGGGGCTGCTTGCAGGGTTCTAGGGGCAGCGCCCCTAGCAGGGTTCCAAGCGGCCGAGCCCCTTGGTGGTTTTTGGATTGCATGAAGAGTCGAACTTGGTGAAAATTTCACTAAGGGGTTGTTTGTTTGTTTTAAAAACCTCTTAATGGCTCTTAAGTCTAAATCGTTCAGACCTTTTTACACACCACCTCTTATTAATCATAACTAAAATAAGACTTTAGACCTCTTAAAAAACAAACGGCACCTAAGTATAAGTCTGAGGGTGTGTATTCAGAGATCTGATCCTTCTTATCAGAGTCTTAAGTCTTGACCATGTAATCAGACTTAGGAATTTTGATTGTCTCGACTCTGACCATAGAGTCAGAGATCTGGACTATGGAACCAGACTTATGTGCATTCATACTTCAGCTCTGTAGAGTCAGACTTCAGTCCGGAGATGTCTGATTCGATTGTAACTGCTTTTCAATTTTATCCATTCACGGTTATAACCGTTTAACCGCCCATAACCGTCGATTTCTCATATAATTACAGAAAATGTGATCTGATGATGAATATATATATATATATATATATATATATATATATATATATATAGAGAGAGAGAGAGAGAGAGAGAGAGAGAGGGAGGGAGGGAGGTTCAAGGGAAAACCTCAAAAAAAGGGAAAACTGAGGAACACCCAGGTAGCATTTAATCTAGACGGTATGCACTTGTGCATACAAGTAATTTAGAACATGCATACGTGCATATGCACAAGTGCATAAAAACCAAAAAACAAATTAATTACTTGTATGCACAAGTGCATACCGTCCAGATTAAAGGCTACCAGGGTGTTCCTCAGTTTTCCGTTTTTTTGAGGTTTTCCCCTGAATCTGACCCTATATATATATATATACACACACACACACACAAAATTAGTGTCTTATATGAAAATCTGGATTATACCAATACCGATTTCGTGCAACTCAAAGGCATTAGAGGATCAAAATATAGTATTTGGAAAGTTATTTCCAATTTACGATCCAGGATTTTATCCGAGCATTATTTAACCACAAACCCAGATTCTCAACAGAAGCGGTGGCCCATGCCACCATTTACCGTGTAGGTTAGGTCTGCATGCATCTCACTCACCCAGACAGTACTTTTGAGTGTTATTTACTGTGTCAGTTTGGTTAGGTTAGGTTTGGTTTCATCATGTTAAAACGTTCTTAATAAGCTCTATAAGCTACATTAATATCTCTATCCATATCAATATATTTTGATTGTTTTTCATTCGGTTAAATATAGGTGTAACGAGTTTGTCGATGCTTCAAAACCCGAACAATTCCATACAACCAGATTTTTATACAAACAAGATCTCAGATTTTCTGTCTCTGAAAGCTGCCAATGTGTAACAAGTTTGTTGTAGCTCATCTTTTACGGCTCCCTGCCTGCCTTTTGTATTTTGCTTGTATAATAAGTATATAATAATTCTCCACATATTCATGACATCATGATTCTACTACAGGCGTGCTTCATAACAACAAATTCTTTCAAATTATATTATGTTGAGTTTATTATTTTTTATTTGGATATTTAATTTAATAGAGGTTAATATTAGTTTCATGGAGTTGACATTGGAGACTTACGCGGTAAACATTTTGGTAAACGACCCCTTAATTGATTACAACTGGATTTTTGAAAGAAAAGACCACTCCCTATTGGTCAACGATATTTAAACCAAAACAAACGATACACATGAAGTAAAAGCGACCTTAGAGCATCTTCAATAGATTTTTCAAAAGTTTTCCAAAATAAATAATAAAAGTTCAGAATCTCTAAAAAGAATTTGCATTCAACTTCAACAAATTCTCCATTTTGGATATTATATCATTAATTATATTATTAAAAATATATTTTTAATAATATTAATCTCTCCTAAACATTTAATTTCAAGGCTACTTATTGATGAAATATACTAATAAAAAATTATTTCTCACATGGTCATCATATTTTGGAGAATTCCCCAAATTTAAAGAATTCTATACTCTCTTACTATCTCCATTTTAGAGAATCTGTTGGAGCAAGGTATCGTCAAAATCCTCATTTTCTTCGTTTTGAAAAAGCTCTTGGAGATGCTCTTTAAGTACCAGCTAGAAAACAAGCCTATCTTTATCAGTTACACATTTTGGACTAGAAACCGATTATGCGTAACTAGTTACATTGCTTTTCGACCTGGGACAGGTTATAATTGGTTTTTTACGCATCTATGTTTCCATGCATCACTACATTCACCATTAGTACCTATGTTCTATTAAACTGAAGACATAAAGATGTTTAATTAAGCAAACTTGGTGCCACCATACCACCAAATGTCCCACGATCCCCGATCGGTATGGCAAAAAGTGTCGTTTTCTATATCAATACATCGTTTAAATACAAATCCGCTTGCATTCAGTTGTACCGAATGCATAGTCATCTAAAACCGCCCGCATTATATATTCAAATACATCAAATCTTCAAATAGACTTGAACGAGCAGCAGATACTATGGAAACTATATATACATACAACAACAGTCGAAGATCAAATGTAAACTCTTTCTTCTAAGTTTTTTCTGTCGTTTTTCTTCCATTTAAGCCGCTTGCCCACATGGAATGCAAGTTAACGAACCATTAAAACCCGAGTGACGGAAAATGGGAATCGGTCGGATGTAAATTCATCGACGTTGCTGGCACATTTGGCAGACGGTAGCTAATTTGGCATTGGCAAATGTACAATATTCGCACGACCAGTGTCCAGAATCATCTATGTTTCTTGAACCGCTTGATCTGGCTGCGGTTCCTTTGCTCCTACTGGTTCTGCCCTTGCTACTCCCGGCTCCCAAACTCCTTGAGCCACCGGTTCGGCTGGTTCCACCATGAGCATCAACATCTGACAGACCGTTCTCTAGAGCCCTCACTAGATTCTCAAAGTAATTCCGGGTTACGCTGGAGTCGTACAAGAAAATTTGTCAGAACAAAATACTGAAACAGACCAAAAGGTCATTGGCCCGTGGCACCCAGTGAACTGGTTAGAGCGCAGCCTCCCTAGGAGGTCAAGGGTTCAAACCTGACATTCACTTCTATATGTTCTTATGCTTGTTTGCCTTAATCTAGTGTAGGGGCGTTAACGAGTCGAGTTTTTAACGAGCTACTCGAGCTCGAGCTTATTAATTTCCGAGCTCGAGTCGATCTCGAACACACACTTAACGACTCGAGTTCCATAACACCAATGTTCGACTCGACTCGTCCGAAAACTCAATTAAAATTTTAGAGTCGAGCTGAGCATACACTTTTTCGAGTCAAACATGTTCATATGTTCATAAATCATATAATCAAAGTTTAAAAACTATCGAGGTCGAGGCAATAAGCGAGCTAATCGATCTCGAAATCGAACATTGAAAAATATTCGAGCTCGAGCCCTACTGTGAGAACGTTATTCGAGCTCGAGCCAAGCTCGAATAACCTGCAACTCGACTCGGCTCGTTAACACCCCTAGTCTAGTGTTCTCCACACAGTTACATGCATCACATCTCTATATACGGTTCTTTATGAATTATCTTAAAACTACTTTGCAAGTTCTAAAACAGATGCTCTCTGCACCTTCTATATCTCTTTTATGTTGTACCTTGCACCTATGCTACCTTCTGAGTTCATTTTTTGTGCAAGCTTTGTAAGGTCTCTACAAATTTTCTCCTTTTTATTTTTCTTCCACACAAAAGTAAGTTTTAGCCATCTATTTAGAATGGAAAACCATATTCACAGGACATTTCTAGTTGACATCACCTGGTCAGCCCAGCTAGTTTCATTCGGAACTCATTGAAATCCTTCGAAGGACCTTCAACGTTGAGGTAAGCTTGTAGTTCCTTCTCTGCGCATTGATGAAGTCGTTCCAACCCAGATTCTGCCTCGCCTGAAAGACGGTAGAAACAAGTTATGAAAAATAAACTCCTGTTCGGTAAAATTTGGTATGCGTACATTCTGGGATGTGGAGAACCTTGCAAGTACTCAAAGAACTGCCTCTTGGCATGCTCATGCTCAGGCAAGTAATATCCATAAGCATATGTCCACTTTAGTACCCGTCTACATTCAACTATCTACAAAAAATAAGGAAATAATATCCATAAGCATAATGGATATTATAAAAGCAGATTATGTTGCTTGTTTACTAAAAAAAGGAAAAAGAAAAAAAAATGTCATCACCTGTAGCCAGGCCTCTGTTATGAACTTGAGCTGTGATTCAGGTTGGCACTGTTTGTCACTCAGCTTCTCAAGCTACAGGAAAACAGTTTCCCTATTAAGTAACTGGATAATCATTAAGACATTCAAGACGAAGAGAGCAGTTGATCAGGTCAGAATGGGGGAATCCATAAATCTACATTTTTCTTTTTTGCTTACAATTAACCATCAATAATTCGGGTGGAATTTGGGGGAGGACAAAAGCTAATGTCACCAATCAGTCTGTGATTATCAGTTGTTCCAGGATAACTACTTTGTGTTAACTGGAATCCACAGCATTAGCAATTAGAATCCATGGATATCACTACTTCAGCCCTGTAATCGGTCTAGGAATTATTTTTCATTTTCTCGGTTTTTTAAAATCTCCTTATCTGTGGTTTTGACATCAAAACACATTAAACTGCAAAACAACAGTGGTGATACATGCATCAGTACTTTATATGCATGCCTCAAGTAGCAATGAACGATGGTAAATCAAGTACTTTATGTTTGCGGGATTAAAGGGATAAAATATTGATGATCTTCGTATCCCAAAGATTCTCCGCATTTGACTTGAAAATCAAGTCTAACAATGCAATTAAGTGAAAAGGTTTCCTCCATGTCTACATAGCCAATCATATCTCTGCATTTAAATCCCAGATGCTCTAAGATTCCCACTATTTAGTCAACGTACAAATTTCTTTCACGTGAGTTCCTGATAAGATCATAGCAAGCAACCTAAGGGTTGTGGATTAATTGGAGAAAGCATGTTCTCCACTACCTTTCTCTAGCAATCCAGCCTATCAGTGACCATTTGCATATGGAAATCCCCATGCACGGTTAAAAGTTTATGACCTTAACCCAACACTTCTATCAAAATCATCCATTCAGAAAGCTATTTCCAAAGATACCCATAAACCTAATCCCCTATCAGGTCACACAAAATTTTCCATTCCATTGCCTGTACAGAGGTTCATCAGAAAAAAACAATGGTCATTAATTGATTTGGTTCCTATTATTATGTTCCATTGCAATTTATATAGTAACCATGGTAAAACCCACGTACAGACCTTTGCAAATAAAACAATAAAATAGTTTTGACAGACTACCAACCAGTAGTTTACCAATTATGTGCACTTAGAAAACCAACTCAGACCAAATAAAAACATTCAAACAAGTACCCTGAATAGGTTAGATCATGACAAAACACAATATATATGTTCAATACGTGTCTATAGCAACCAAGTAGTCTTCGGTCCAACGGTATTAGTGGATCTCTACAACCCTTTGATTGTGAATTTAAGTCTCTTTAGATCTATAAACCAGTTTTGTTCACTGTTACAGAAAGACATGTTCAACAGCAAATTCAACTGACCTAAGCAAGAAAAATATGGACCTCTTAAAAAGTACTATTAGCTCGACTCGATAACACAAAAAGAATATTTCACACAGAAATTTAATCTGTACAAATGTCAAATAACGAACATGTAAGCATGTCACGTGCATGGAAAAATAGGTTTATATTCAATTATGAAGGATGGGGTGGGCGTAGATAGTTGATCGATTACGGTTATGGATGAAACATTAAGGGATCATATAGAAAAATGCCTTACATGTATGCTTTGCATCTGCTGAAGATCTGCCAGGGCTTTTTGTCTAGACTGCAAAACAGAACATAACAAATAAAAAACTAGTGAGCAGGAGGCGCTAAAAGTAATATATCACATAATATAAGATTCTTATCCAGATTGAAACAATATGATCAATACCATACTAGGCAATCCATAGTTATAATCATTCAAAACAATGTAAATTATTTGAACCATCTTGTGTATCACAGAAGATTAAAATAAAGATATTGTTTGTCCCCAAGGGGTTGGGCAAGTGGGACTAGGTGCCTCATTAAACATCAGGTCTCGGGTTCGAGTCCCACTAACTGCTATAAACTCCATTGGGGCTGTGCCAGAGGCTGGAGCCTAAAGTTTTCCCGACCATGTGGAGGGGTGCTTTGCATGAACCCCATAGACTAGTTGGGTCAAAGGTGCCAGATAACACAATCATTCTATAAAATCAGTATAGATATTGTCCTTTCTCACCACCAAGAGGGAAGAAGGCAGATGCAAATTCTCGACAAATGTATTTGGTGTTCAACTGTAATTAGAACAGAAGAGAGAAAGGGAAGAACTATATATAGCATGAAACCAGTGAAGCTAATATAACACAAAAATCAATACTTAATGAAGGACCAAAAACCCAAACTTTCTACCTGAAGTAGGATGACAGAAGTACCATTCACAAAGCAAAATCTCAAAAATCCACCCTTACAATAAAAAAAAATTGACCAAGAGAATAAAGCTCACCGATTGGTTTGTAGCCCATCTTTCATAATAATGAGTGTATCTTTCTAGAGAGTTTTTTGCCATCTCTCGTCGCTTTTCCGTGTCATCATACTGTAGGCAACAAAATATATGATATGCATTTAAGGAAAGTTGGTCCAAGGAATATACGTATATGTCATTATACCTTATTATTTGCATTGCAACAATGATAAAATTTCCAGTGTGAATATTTCTTAAACCTTAAGTTAGCTTACCACTCCCTCTTGTTTTGCTGCCTCATAACGGTTGCATGCGTAAAAACCACCTGTTCTTTCACCATGATCAGACCATGCACCAAGGCAAAGCCTGAAAAAGCATAGTTCACATACATGAAAATTTCAGAAGTTTTTAGTGAAGAAGAACGTCATGTTTTCAGGGAGAGAAGGGGGGGAGAAGAGAAGTTGATAAACCTGGATCCATAATGATGGAGTAGACATTGAAAAATAAAGACTTCTATCATGTAAAATAATGTCCTGATGCCCAAGACATCAGGGCAAAATATGTTTTATGGTGAAAAATAACATGCAATAAACTTACCAGCAAAACTCAAATTTGCAAGGTGGTGTACATGTAATATGCATACATCCTTGGTTCTTCTCAATTGGCCGCTTGCACTTGGGACATGGTTTTGAATTAGCTAATATCCTGAAAATTAAATCCAAGATATGCATGATGTTATATAAATGGCTACAGGTGATTACAGATTGAAACAAGTTCAAGTATAATGCACCAAAATCAAAATATGCAGGCATAGCAAATAGAATACTAGTTTTACTTGGCTACATGAACATAGAAGTTTGTCTAGCTTACTAACAACTCCAACACAATGATACTTTGAACTACAGAAGTTTTAACTGATTGCCCTCTTGAAGTCCCTCTCTGCAACCCACCGACTAAAGTTCTAGCGAGGGCACTAAAACATATAGGGATAAAAGCATCCCCCACTGCTCCAATGGAAAAAAAACCCATTTTGAGCACCCAATTTAGGGCACTAACTTTTTTAAACAACTTTAAGGTACTTATCAGTTCATTTAAACATATTTTTTTCATTTTTCATATTTGACCAACAGAATTCCCAACTACAAATTGAAACTTTGTAGAAAATGACAAACAATGCTAAACATGCATGCAAAAGGACAAACAATATAAACGCACATGCTAAACTCAATGTGGGAATGGCGGAAGCAATAAAGTTATGTCTATCCTGGAGTTCCACCATACTTTCACAAGCAACAATGTAATTTGACAAGAAGGATTACAAGTTGAAATACCATTGAGGCATTGACATGCAAAGGTAAATGGAGGCCTCAAGTTTTCCATTACTATGGTAATATCCAACATGTCCTGAGAATACTTAAATAATTCGTCCTAGTTGGTTTCAGAAAAGGGGAAGGAAAACTATTTTATCAACGTCGAGGGATGACTTCGTTGGTGCAAGCCACTATTCTTCTTCATGTGTTTTGATGATGATGTTAGACGTACAGGCCAATTTACTTATTTATGTATTGAATTAGCATCGCATACACCTTGATGTTTGTGGAACTGGTGTTCGTTTATCCAAATTGTTGATTCAGGTGATTCAACTTTTTAGTTAGACCAGATTTGTAGTTTGACCTTTTTGTTTTGTTAGCAAAGAAAAGCATGAACACCTTATGTCGTTCAAGTTTAAATGTATGGTTTGAGGTAGGAAAGATTATGGTCGCATTGATAGACAAGAACTGGATCCAGTATTGACTTTTGTGTCACGATTTACAAAGGAGAACTTAGTTACTTGACTAAGCCTACTTCCGCTATTACATCTAGTTGGCATGTTGTTCATAACGACATACTGTTTACTCTGAGGCATCAATCAAGTCTGACTTATATGCCAGTGCAATAATGTGCCAGATTGCCAAAAACTTGTGGGGTAATCTTATTCTTCTTATTCAGGATTTACCAGTATGTCATGCTTACTCCGTGTCTTTTGGCTATTTCGTAGAGTTTTTAGGGTGATCATATTACATCTATATTTCCATTTTTTACTATTGCATTAATAACTTAATATGGAAAGATTTGTGTTGGACTTGAGAATGTTTTATGTTGGGCTGAGGATTTATTTGGTATGGAGTGAACATTTATTTTGGCCCAAATGGAGAAATATTCTATGAATTGGGCTGAGCCCAATGACTAAGAAGCCCAAGCCCAGAAGTATTTAAAAGGCTAAGTCAGCCATTTGCATCATTGTTTTGTTTGGTAAGAAATGTCAAGAATTTATGTATTCCGCTGCATAAAGTTATAGTGTACAAATTGTATGTGTATTAGCCTATTAGGTGGGCCTAGTGGTTGTGTATCTCTATGTATGCATATTTTCAAATATGGGGTGTCACGTATACACTTCAAGCAGTATGTGGATGAGCTTGAAGAATGTTTTTTTATGGACTAATGCACAAGTGCTCACGATTCAGTTTGAAAAATGTTCTTCAGACACTCAGGTCACTGCTACTTTAACATATTTCCTTTTGCACGACAAGACCACCCAAGAATGTGGGATGAGTGGCCCCAGCCTCGTTGTATCAAGTGCTACTGTCATGCGTTCTCTAATATGGGCTCGCTAATTATTGGCTCATAACGAATTAAGTTAAGTCAAAATATTTCTAGGGCTCATTTAGAAACACACAAGTTGCTTTATCTACTTCTATTGTCTAATGTGCGGTTTGCTTAACACTTTCCCATTCTTCTCGGGACATGTTACATGTCAACTTCAACTACTACTTAAATGATTGACCTTGTGTGAAGAAATAAAAATACTTGATGCAAAATATCCCTTTGTACATGTTCTCCTATTGAGATTACAGCCCGGCATTTCCATGTAATTTGACTTTAACATCTGATATCCTATATTTTCCTACTTCTCCTGTAATCTTTTGTTACCAGTAAAATCACTAAGACAAACTATGACACATGGAAACCGGTACATATATCAGGTGCAACAAGTATAGGATATATAAGTTATATAATTGAATACCAATTCATGTTCTCAGATTCTGCACTGTTCTTCATTATCCACTTTGACACAGTGTCACAATCAACTGGCCGATGAGCTTCCTCGGTACACTGTCAACAGTAACAAAATCCAATTTGGTTAAATGCAGTGCAGATAATATTAATGGGTAGCATTAAAAATGCAACGTACATTCCAGCAAAAGCTATACGAGCAGCGGCAGGTAACATCAAAGGTTCCACCACCAACAATGAAGTCCACAGCATAGTCACAACCAGGAGCCGGACACCATTTTGTCTAAAGAATCCAAAGAAGAATATTGGTGGTGGTTAATAAAAGGCATAAGTGAGTATTTGCTGATGAATGATAACAAATATGATAATGGTACAGATCATAACAGGACCAGGTATGTAGATCCAGTAGGACACTAGACAACGTGAAGTCATGATGACTAATAACTATTTATAACCTCCATTTACAAAAAATGATTGCAGTTTCTATTTCTTTAACAAGAAAAAGTAGGATCAGATGTCAACTTAGGGTATAATTTGCCTTATCTTCTAAGAAAATCTAAGAGGTGGAAATAAACAAAATCTCAGATCAATAATCAAAGGTAGGAAGATAAAACCATTTCTCAGGTGACACAATTTAACTTCTGTATATAATTGATTTCTCCCCATAGATCCTTCTAGCATATCTTACAGCACAATGAATACAGCCTATCCATCATTACTCGGTTCATCAGGTCTGAAAGGCTGGCTCGGTGTAACATACTTAACAGCAGTTAAAGATGATCTACCAAAACGATGGAGCCAATCCCTGTTAGCCAACCAGTAGATTTATCTCTCTATCATGCTCCAAAACTGCATTCAGTCTCCATTAACCCACTTCTCAAGGATCAGAACAGCATTGTTTAGGATGATAAAAATGGGGTGTGCAATAACTGCTACAGCTAAAGTTATTGACAACAACATTTGCTTACTATTGATGGTAGAGAATTGTAGTAGTAGAGAGTGGGATGGGGGAGGGTTAAGGAGCCGACAGCTATGTATTAGAGTCCTAGGATAGGTAGGGGAACTCTTTGGAAGTAGTCAGGAGTAGCTTTTGTGTGACTTCAGCCAGGATGGGGTCTTTTGGCTCACTTACTTGTTAGGCCGTTTAGCTGTTTCGTACTTCTCCTTATGCTTTTAATGTCCTTACTTGTTTAATCATTTTTCATGCTGTTTACTATGCGTACTTGCTCTACTTTACCAAGCCTTTCTTCCTTTCCCAAGTTTATCTCATGCTCATCATTAACTCCTCAAATCTTCATTTCTTGCAATTTTTAGACATACTTTCGGGGTCGCTAAAAATTATTCATAAAATTTTTCACAAGCCGGGGATCTTCACATAAACAACTTCTCTACTCCTTGGCGTATAGGAAAGATTTGCATACATCTTACCCTCCCTAGACCCTACTCCGTGTGGGATTTACTGGGTTCGTTTTGTTTGGTTTACTCAGGTTATTAGTTTTCTATTCTTGGCTAGTGAGTTTCAAAAAGGAACTTGGTGAGATGATGAATTACCAAGGAAGTGAGGTGCGACATGGAGGGATCCTTATAATAATCCATCCTTATTTGTGAGTGTTGGAGGTATATACATGATATTGTGCCTAAATATCAAAAGATTATTCCAAAGGATACAACGAAGCAACCATGACTTGACCATGAAAAGAAAAAAGAAACTTGCAATTTTGGTGGCTATCTGTAGTCTGTACTATTTTCCCACACCCCAACCAACAGCCTAGTTTAAAGATTCTACCACACAATTACCTTTCTATTGTCTTCCACAAAAGATCGAAGGAAGTACCGTCGATACTTCTCTCTATCATCATGTGAGGCCAAGGAAACAATCATGTCTTTACCAACAGCTGCACCACAAGATGGATCAGGACATCGCAGCGTCAAGCATCCAGGGCCATCATTGATGGCAGTGCTTATGTATCCTGCATTCATCGGTTGCACACTAATTTCATTAAGGAAGAATGTCATATAGCTTATGTAAGCAACCACATTCAAAGACAATTATAAATGCAGAGAAAAGGAATTGTAATTGTTAAAATATGCATATATATATATATATATATATAGGGAGAGGTTCATTTGAGAAATGGTAAATATATGAGAAATAGAGAAGTAATCTTAGTCATTCATCTGGTCAACATTTGTGGCTTTGACCGCGAAGCACCGGATAATTCCTTGTGTGGTCTATAGAAGGTAGAGGGGTAATTTCGTAAAATACACGGGATGAGTTCATATATGAATTTGTATGAATCACAAAGATTCATATATGAATCTGTTAATTAGTTCAACTGATTCATATATGAATCTTTGTGATTCATACAGATTCATATATAAATCTTTGTGATTCATACAGATTCATATATGAATCACAAAGGTTCATATATGAATCTGTTAGTTAGTTCAACTGATTCATATATGAATCACAAAGGTTCATATATGAATAAGTTAAAAGAGTTCAGTTGTGAATTGCACTGGTTCATATATGAACATATAGTTCATATGTGAATTATACATGTTCATAAATGAACACAGCCCGTATGTTTTGTAAAATTTACGAAATTGTCCTATTTTTGGGATAGCCGTAACTTTTGACCAGTCAAAGCCGCAATATTTGACTAGTCAAATCCGATCTTGACCATATGAATGGCTAGGATTACTTCTCTATTTCTCATATATTTACCATTTCTCAAATGAACCAAACACTATATATATATATATATATATATATATATGTGCACATTGTGAACTTATTTTGAGAAGGATAGCTTATATCGAGAGGATGCCACTTTCGTTTATAGTTTTGTATCAGTAATTCACCAGTAGTGCTATACAAATCTAACTGAAATGCTGCTAAATATAACATCCGATTCCATAAGTCAACAGGGGCAACCAATTTGTAGACCACCTCTACATGCAGAAGTGCCACCAAAACCTAAAGTATGCAAGCTAGTGTATACGTGGTAGATGGTAAATATATGTGCATCAGAACTAACCTTGCCAACAAGTTACACAAAAAGGATGACCACAAGCAGCAGAACTCATGCTATCACAACCATATACTTCAAAGCAAATCCCACATGTCAACTGGCAAAAACAAGTGAGGTATTAATAGTCATGAAAAGAAGATGGAGCAAACGAGGACATTAAACGACACAGCCTAGCTCTCTCCATAACCTTATGGGAAGAAACACAACTGATGGCCCTCAAATTATCAATAGTTAGTTAGTTACCTCTTTAGCATTGGGAAGTGGACGCGGTTCCTCCAACAATCCAACAACCCTGCGAACCTTTTCTTCATCAGCAAACCACTCATCATTCACTTTGCTGACACTCCTGTAGGTTCAAAATATCGAAATTCATTCAGCAGATTGAGACAGCATTCCTGTTACCACCTAGAAGATTGAGGCCAATAAACAATGACTATGTAACTCTCTGCTACATGGTTTACAAGAACTGGAAGAAGAAAAAAAGCAAATAAGAAATGTGGTGCCTGTGCACATCTCCGTGTAAACATCTATTATTATTTAAAATCCAGGTATGCACTATACTGAAGCTTAGTATTATGGATGAGTCTTGCCTACAATTTTGAACTTTTAGATCAGTTGGTAACTAACATGGTCCTGGAGGAATGGTTTTGCAAGATCACTGCCTACCATGGCATATCAAAATTGCAATTTGAACTCCATTTAGTTTTTGCCAAGTATGTGGATAACGAATCTGTTGTCTGTGAGGGAGATTTGATAAACTATTATTTATGCCTGCCTATTCACCATATGCATTAAGCATCAGAAAATTTCATACGGGTGGAATCCAATCCAAGCTCCCACCTTGTTTCACATGGGATGTTCACACATCACGTGGTACTCTTATGGTCATATATCGGATTGGACCATTGGCGCTTAATGATCTTTTTATGTTACCAACTTTAACTTGACTGTCTTCAGCTTTTCATGTTTATACCAAAATTAAGAAAATCAACGTTGTGGTACAACTCTTTGAGTAGCTATTTAAGAATATGAAAGTCTGTAAGTAATTTGTATGCATGCATATTATGACTCTCGAGTCTTATCTTCTACACCATATTGTTGGTATGCAAGGATATTTTGATTGTCTAAACATCTGAAAGGATTAGTGATACCGAGGGTTTCCTGGCATCTTACCACCAATGGGTAACGTGTAATAACGTGCTACCTTAACGGGTGCCTTGCATGACTCAGCCCCTGTTTGCTTCCTCTTAATAAGCTACTAATGGTCCAACCACTTGTTCATTCAGATATATTTTCATGAAGACTGTTCGGATCTCCATCTGAACAAGCCTTGATTATTTAGTTTGTCTTCTAATGATTCATACATACTTGTATATCTTAACCATTTAGAACCCTTGCTTGGACAAGCATCATACCTAAATATGGCAAAAGCCAAAGATAGCTTAAACAAGTTGAAAATGGTCAAACATGACTCGGATATTGGCCAAGTAGTCATAATTGAAGAAGAATTAATTTATCCATAGAAATACATAATAAAGGTGAAGGTGCAATACCTCGAAATTATCTTTCTTTGACTAGTTGTAGGTCCCCCTTAGCATTTAAGTTATTTTTTCAGGAAAATAGGTCATGTGCCCATAAAATTTTTACAGTTCTTCCAAAAATATTTCACAGGTTACACTTGAAATTGAAGGTTTATGAAGCTTGAGTTGCCACCTCACTTTCCAGTAAAAGAAAAAGTCCCTCACTTTTCACCCCCATAAGCTGAAATTTTGGCCAAAGAGAGAAAAGTGGAGAGAACTTCTCTTGGAAGATATATCCATGAACAACATGAACCAACTCTCCAGGTTATAGCAGTACGACATCGTTGAAGCACAGCCCACCAATTGAGGCCATTTTCAGACTTACAGGGAAGAAAATGAATATATATATATACACATATATTTGGATCAAAATACATATAGTTTAACATTTTGATGGTACACTTCAAAAAGAACTAGAGCTGTTATGCCATCCTGAGATGTAGTTAAATATGTTATACTCCCTCAGTCTATAAAAAAGGGTAGTCAACTTTATAGTCTAGAAGGTTACACATGATCAAGTACAAATAACCAAATGGCAAATGACATTATCCACTCTCTACAAAAGAAGAGTAATTTAGGTATATCAAATTTGTCTTAATATTAGATTTCAGACACCACCATTTGGGAGACAAAGAAAAACTGTAAAGCGGTCCCAATTATGCACATGTAGGGGGGAGATAAAGAAATAATACATTACCAGTTATAATGGCGTAGTAATATGGCAGCCGCAACATTTGAAATGGAAAGTATAGAAGCTATCTTCATGATATCATCTTCTTGACGTAGTTGAATGTCGGTTTCATTCAAAATGGTGTAGTTTTGCTGAAAAAAGGAAAAGCCAGAAACACTTGATTAATACTTATTCTAATACAAATATTTTGTCAATAAATTCTAATACAAATATTTTGTCAATAAGCACATAGATACCATTCAAATAGATTTGAAATCAGACACTTGTGTTATTGAACTTATGAGCAGTACAAGATTGTATCCACGAAAAAGTAATAAACATAATACATTTCCCCTTCTACTTCAACTTCACTTTCAATGCCATAAACAATTAAACATAACCAACCCAGCCTCCATGCATACATAGGATAATCGGAAGTCTCAATGTCATTAAAATGCACATGTTCAAAATTCAATCAATCTCTTTGGACCAACCCCCCTTCTCCAACATCATGTTCTGAAGTACCCTAATTTATTTCCATAGGTCAGTTTGTCCCTAAACCTCCAACAAGAACGTAGATGTCTATTAAGGTCCGGCACCACCATTTACCAAAATCTTACCGGGTAAGCACTTACCGGCAAGAGATTCACCTTCATTTACCTTATTGTGTAACATCCATGGCTATGAAAATGGATTGTTAGTAAGCATCTTAAACCCGGTAAGCGCTTACCGGGTAAGAGTCTTCAAGACTATCGGTCCTTGCCTTTTCTCTTACCGGGTAAGCTTCTCGGTCCTTGTCAGTTGTCATACTCAATCAGTAAGGTATATGATATTGGTAAGCGCTTACCCAGTAAGCATTTAGTAAACGGCCCCTTAGTGTGCAGCAAGTTATTCATCCTGCTTAGAAAACAAATAGATTTGGGAACATAGCTGTCAAAAACAGAACACATGTGACGAGTTTCAGAGCTTCATTATTGTAATGTGTATACCTCACATCCTAACCAACTAACACATAACAAAATCTAACCAGATGGTCATGTAGGCCACTATCAGGGGGAAGTTCACTAATTTTTTCCCCACTGAATACATGAAACTGAAAAAAAAAACTCATGGGCTAAAAATAAGGTTTTCGTGAACCCAGGGTGGCTAATACAAACTACTGTATATTCAACTTCAAAAAGCTACCAAATTTTGTTCTTTTTTTAGTATTAACAAAATAAAAAATACAATACAGAATACACCAAACATAATTTCATCTTTTTCGATCATCCTAAATGTAAAGCCCAAAACCACTCCCATTTCTCTCACCATTGTTGCCACAAAAGCTCCAACACCTCCTACACTACAAACTGCACCATCTCTGCCATTTATAAAACCGACTTTTAAGTCTAGGAAAAAAAAGATCAAAGCTAGCTCAAGTAAATTGAAGTTATAAACTAAATCCTGATTAAAAGTAGCTCAATGCAATATAAGCTAAAACACCACTGGCACTGATTGGATATGATCACCAAGACCCATACCATAAATCGTGTCATTGGTGTGTATTAGACAATTTCAAATACAGGGCCCAATAGTTTAAAATGGAAAGGAGAAACGAGGTACTAACCCAAACACGATTGCAACACGAAAGACGATAACCAACTTAAATAGATTGATCTATGAGTGATTAGTGGCGTTTCATATACTAGTCTTCCTCTTCACATTCACCAATTTCCTGTCAATTAGTATTCAAACCCTCTCTCACACACACACCAAATGTTCTCTCTAGACGATTTTAGAGAAAAGTTTGAAGAGAGAGATGGGTGAACTCAGCAATGACGTAGCTTCCAAGACCATGTGTACTATTCTTATGAAATTATTATACCCATATTGAACGACTTTCGATCTTGTTTCATCTATGTTCCATCGTTGTGAAGGCATGTCCCATGGCACGTAATAGTGCAAGGCATGGCAAATTTTAACCTTGACGCCTCACCACATAGAATGTTGCGAATGGGAAAGTCCCATGACCCATGTAGCCAAGGCATGGCGATTTGGATGTGGCATAAACGCATAATGACATAGGCACGTAGCACAATGACATAACTGCAAAGTTTGGATTGGCTCACTCTGGCGTTGGCACCGTGTATGTGACTGCAATGTTGTGTTTGTCATCGTGTTTTTCTTTGTGAGCTCCGGTTATATAGTTTAATTCTTTTCAAATGTTTTCATCAACTTTTTGGCCGTTTATATAATCTGTAGTACCTATATCATGTAAGATGTAGTTTTCCTATAGCATCCTTAAAGTCAAGTACAATGTTGACCCTAAAAGTTTTACAAGCCGTTTACCAAACGCTCGCTTACCATCAAGATTCACTAACCTCACTTACCTTATCTATTAACATTCTCGGCCATCAAAATGGATCGTTGGAAACCCTTTCTTACCTGGTCAGCTCTAACCACATACGAGTCTTCTCCCTCACTTACCGGGTAAGATTCTAGATCCTCTCCCCGCTTACCCCGTAAAGTAAGGCATTGTTTGGCAAAAATAAGCTAGCTTATAAGCTAGCTTTTTGATAAGCTACTTGGAGTAGCTTATGAGGAGCTTTTTGTGATTATTCATAATTATATTCATAATTATAAATAAATAATTAATGTCCTTTTTGGTAATTTAAATGCTTATAAGCTAGTTTTTGCCATACGTGACTTTTTCATCAGCTAGGCTACCAGCTAGCTTATAAGTCAGCAGCTAGCTTCTCAGCTACCAACTAGCTTATCAGTCATAAGCTAGCTTATCAGCTAGTTTGCCAAACATATCCTAAGTGACACCCGATACTCGTTTGGTAAATGTAAACAGCCCCTTAGTTTCGGTTTCATTTAGCACACTTCTATAGTTGGGTAGATCAATAGTTAAGTGACCATATGAATTATTTCCATTAAAACCCTACATCATAAATGATAAGTTTCTTAAATTTTCTGCTATTTTCAACTTTTTTTATCATACACCACCATTACTGAATTCAACCAAAAAAACCCTAATGATCCACTGGTCTCAAAACCATATCCCTAATTTAAGAACAAATTGAGCATCACACATCCAAACACATCCTCATTTCATTCAATAACATAAAACATAGATCACAACACCAAAACAAATTCATCAATCGAGAACTATTCTTTTCATGTAATCCACTGTACCTGGCTACGATGCGAAACGAGATCGTTTGAATCATCGGAATCATTATCGATGAACTCGTAGTCAGCTGCATCACCATCATCGGAGTCCATCGCAGTCTCTCCACTGTAAAAATCATCATCAACCGACTCAGCATCGTTCGCATCGTGCATATCATCTTCTGAATCCATCTCCAATACGAATTTTAACGAATTATTCTTCAAAAACAATAAACACAAACCCTAATTGATTGATAACCCTAAGATAAAATTATCAAAAAACCCCAATTCGATCACAACACAATCCCTAATTGAGATTCAACATAAATAATATAAAAAAAAACACACAATTCAATCACACGGTCTGTATCTAATTCCCCCCCTAATTCTTCCACTATGTTTGCTTTCAAAGCTTTGATTGCCGGAAGATTCCGATGATTGAGAGAGATAGATAGAGGAACGAATATATAGCTTTTTAGCTTTTTATGGTGGATAATTTGATTTAAACCCCTTTAGTTTAAGAGTGTTTAAGAATGGCACCACATTTTTTACTTTATTTCTAATTTGGTCGTCTAACTAAGAGCATCTCCAATAGCATTGTTAATTTTTTTTTGAAATAGAGAATGGAAAGTCAAAATCTCTAAAAACATTTTCTTCTAACTCCAAAAGTTTTTCTATTTTAGAGAATCAATCATTATTTATATTATTATAATATTCCATAATTTATCATCTCAATACACTTTTTAAAAAAACTTAAAATAAAATGTTAAAAATTGAATCTTATTGATTGGATTGAATAAAATAATATTTTATTTCTCCAATTTAGAGATTATAGAGAATTCTCTATATTTAGAGATTTTTTATCTTTCTCTATTTTAGCAAACCATATAGCAAAGTTGTTGGAGACGAATAGTAAATAAAAAACCAAAATTTTCTATTTTAGCAATGTTGTTGGAGATGCTCTAACATACTTTAGATAGCGTTTGGTACGTAGTCAGGATTAGACGAAACATACTTTAGATAGCGTTTGGTACATAGTCAGGATTAGACGAAACTGAACTGAAGTTGAGTTTGAAGTTGAGGGGTGGAAAGGTGCAATCGTTTAAAGTTGAGGGGTACTTTGGAGTATTAGAAAACACAACGAACATCAACCAACAAACCGAAAAACTCTTCCAAAATAAACCTAAAAACTGGAAAAGACTTTCGAAATCAACCAAAAAAACTAAAAACCGCCCTTAAAATCAACCAACAAACTTTAAAAAACCTCTTGAAATCAACCAAAAAACTTTAGAAAATTCCTTGAAATGGTGGAGTTCTGCTGAAAACACCGAACGACTTTGTGGGCCTTTGATCCGTCTTAAAGGTGCCCCTGCTTAGTAAAATTTTTGGGTTTGCCAGCGTAGACAGACAAGAGAATGTCATTGGACAGAACAAGTTCTCTAACTAATGTTTGGCATGACTGACCGTACAAAACTTGGCGGAACAAGTTGCCCTCTAAATATTGTTTGATGATTTTATATGTTGATATGATTTAAAGGTTTTGAAACGACATTCAGAAGTTGGATGATTTTTTCAACGGTTTCAAAAATTAAACGATTTTTATAACGGTTTTCAAATTTTCGATGCTTTTGATGTTGTGACAATTTTTAAAACAAAGTGAAAATACATTACTATTTATTGCAAGAAAGCAAGCAAGCGATTGGCACCTATTTTGACATTTTCACTACAATGATTAATTTGCAACTAAAAGTCAAGTACCATGGTTCAAAATGTCAAGCAAATATCACTAATCCATTCTTAAATTCCTTCGAATAAGAAACTCCATCGATTCATTAAACTAGCTAGAAACGTACTCGCGCAATACTGCGAGATACATCACGATTTTAATGTTTCATTTTATTTTTTTGTCGATTTACAGTACGATTTTGGATTGTTTTGATAAAGTGATAATGTTTTTTTATAAATTTGTTTAATTTAGGCTTAATAATATAATATTTTTTACATAAAAAAATTAAGTATTTTATTAGAATTCAATTATTATCTTATATATTTTAATGAACATCTAAAAAAATAACCAATTACATATTTAATAATATAATTAAAACAAAATTATAGTAATATAATATATTAATTAATAGTGATACATGAAAATTTCTGCATAAAAGGAATGCCCTACACATACCAAATTGGTTGAGTGTTAAAAGTTTGCATGTATCTTGTGCTTTGATACTTATAAATTAAGAGATTTTTAAAATCTTGCATAAAATGATGGTACCTTGTGCCTAATAATTTGTATTTAAGAGTTTTTTATCCGTACTTTATAATATAGTATAGATAGATATAGATACGAGCAAAGAACAATCTTGAAAAAGTACAGATAAATCTTCAATTTGTCGCTATCAGTAATTCGTGTTTGTAGATATATGCACTTCAACTACTCCAACAAAGTTGAATATACCGAAATCAAACAAACTCAGTATATCTTGTATAATATCCCACCCGAAGGTGCATGCATCTGGGCGTGTGACCAGACCCCACCTGCAACCTTCAACAAAGTTGCATGTTCATCAACGAACACCCAAAACGTTTTTTTTTTTTTTTTCGTCGTGTGAAGAAATCTACAATTTCAAAAGCTTTCAAACTTTCGAAATGGTGGATGAAGTTTAATCATAAATACCCCTTATGGACATGAATCCAATCGATCGTGTAGAGAAGTGAGAGCTTCCATCACTCTTATTGAGCCTCGAGTCTTTTGGTCTTGTAAAAAACGTAAGCAAATAACAATGGGATTGCGAAGCTATAAAATGGAAAATGAACCAATGGGTTCATTTCGTAAGCTTTCATAATCGCTCTACAGTTCTGCATTCATAAAAGGAAAACAAAAAAGCATAAGCTTAATAAAAATAACGACAGTGTCACAAAAACAAAATATAAGCAACTTAAGGCGTGTTACGAGTATTTACATAAGCAAGAAGACAATTTACTCGTTATAAAACCAGACCAAAAACAAAAACCAAACACACCAAGGGGTTGCTTGTTTTTTTTAAAAAACTTCTTAATGGCTCTTAAGTCTGAATCGTTCAGACCTTTTTACACACCACCTCTTATCAATTATAACTAAAATTATGTTGCTTAATTTGACACACGGTTTTAGAGAATTCTCTTAACCCGCTAAATATCTAAAACATTCTTCCATAATGCACCACATAAAGGAATACTTGAATCCAATTGATAATGGGCAAATAAGTAATTTCAAGATTTTTAACGTTGAAACTCTTCAAATCGACATCCGGAAAAGGAAATTGTTCTACTTGGTATACGTCGATTGGAGTATAAGTAGCTAATTGTCGTACCATCGTTAGAAACATATCAATGGTATTGATTTGGGCTCACAAGGTTCTTCTATTTTGCCTTCTTCAAAGGGTATTTCAGATATTTTGCAAATAGTTAACATTGCAATTTTCATGGGAAGGAGAAGTATTTTAGCTTTGAAGACACATAGGGACAGGTTCAAATCAGAACCATAAATATTTTGAGGAACTAAGAACCATTTTTTCTTAATTAATAATGAATATCATGATGAATATTCATTATAAACAATGAAAATCATGATATTCATTATGAATAATATTCGTGTATATTTTAGGGTTATCCATCACGAATAAAAATAACCCATGAAATAGTTGGTTCCAGGTTCTCAAAATAGTTACGTTTCTCATTTAAACTTTCCTCTGCCAACGTAATATGTAAACTACTCATGTATTTCTATCTTCATCTACTAGCATTATAGTTATAGGTCAAAATGCTCACCTTGAAATGCTTCCAACAAACTGCAAGTGAGAAAATAAAGAGTATACTCTGAGTCCATCCACGCAACTTCTCTAAAATGCGGCCATTTTCATCGTTAGTTGACGTAGATCTTCCATTGTTTACGCTATTGTCATCTCTTTTCTTCCCCGAAAGTGAGCAAACATGATCTTGATACACCGCTCTCTCAGCAGCCACTGCCCCAATTATAAATATCGCAGGTAATACCACAAAATAAAGATGAGGAATAACAACCACCATTATATCTGGGACTCCAAGAAACTCCAATTTTCCAAGATCATTAAAATCCACCACCCACCCTTTATATGTCATGTATCCCCTATCACCACCACTAGTGAAAACTTGGCCTAAAAACCATGGACATAGTAGAAGATATAACAAGTAAGCTAACATCATTTTCCACAAAAATGGAACACTGTACACCTCAGCAAAAACCCATATCAAACCATTTAGAAAGCCTTTATTTGCCTTGAAAAATCTGTATGTGCACTCCTTTTTCCACATAGAAATGATGGCTTTTGGCAGAAGAAGAACGATGAATACAAGAAAATAGAATGACCAGAATATCGGGTAGTATAATGCCGCCCATTGACACCCCATCACAAAGAATTCTTTCCATGTCCATGAGAGATTAGAACGAAGACCGTTTAAAGAAAAAGGTCTCGGTTCACTTGAACTCGATCTGTCGTTGATATCAGTTGCTTCAATTTCTAGCCAATATCTATCAGGAGATGGATCCATAAAAGGTTTTGAGTTCCATGGGGCAGTGTATAGATCTCCATGCTTACTCATAGGCGTTTCCAGAACCATATAGAGATCCCCATGGCTCGAGTCATATATTTTTGCCTTAACTGATACAATTAGTGTTGAAGAAAAAACGAGGGCTCTGATATGGGATGCTTCATCCGTTGATTGGCATTTGTATTTGTTCAACTCAGTTGTTGACATATAGCGGGAATCCAATGGATATGTAGGCAATATCAACATTTCTTTATCTCCCGTCTTCAAATCAGTGTCGATAAATGAGACATGCCCTCTATCGACGGCCATAATGCGCATAGCTCGACTTTTCCTCCAGTCGCCCATTTCCCACTCCCAAAATTCATCAACTGTTGGACCTTCACTTGGACAATTTGTGCTACTTGACGAAGCCTTTTGATATATATTTAGTTGGAAAAGGTGGTGAGAGTTTACAAGGCTGTGATCCATTTCATGGTGTCGCTTCAAATTCTTACCAAATCTCGTATGGAGATGTCCACAAAGGTAAGCTGTTATTGAATGCTTGAGAAAAATATCTTTCAGGGTCCTTTTAGATTGTGAGGGAGCCGAAAATGATAGCGGAAAATGCCCAAAGGCGATTTTGGTTAATGCTTTTACAGGCGTAGAATCCCATTGTGAGAGATGAGAGTTCAATTCAGTTAACAGTTGGTCAGTGGGATGCCCAAAAAGATTTGTGGGACCTCGTAAGCCGATGGACATTGTGCTGTCGAATGAAACGAATAGAAGATTCCGTTTGCTAGTCTGAGTGATGAAAGCATATACAGAAAATAAGGGTGTTTATTGAGAGGATGTAATGAACTGTAAACCAATAGATATAAATAATGCTAATAAAGCTTTAATAATAGCTAAAATACATAAAGCTTACGCATGATTCTAAATACAGTTGTTAAAGAGATATGTGAAAGTGTAACTTACTTCCAACTTGTGTATGTGTGTGTGTGTGATCCTGCCCCAGACCCAACTTCCAAATATAGGATATACCGGATACGTTTAGTTTGGTTTACAGTCATACGAGTAATTTTCAACAAATTGTCGGCAATTGTCGGCCACTCCTGCAAGCTTTAGGCGGTCATTAACTATTAGCTGAAAGTTGGGGGAATGCCTTTAACTAGCCTAGAGCCAAGCAGCTTATTTGTGTTACACATTAGGTAGGTTTTGCCAAGCACGGCTAGAAACAACAATGGAGAACTGATTAACCAAGTCTCTTGAACCAGTGGTTGTGGGTTCAAGACTTGCTGCTAACAGGGTATGTGATTATGGTCGTTTAAAAGAAAATAAAAACATGAAAATTTTAATTCTATTTAGAGTGGAGTTGGGCTAAAAATAATGGATTAGATTTTGGGCTTGAAAATGACTAATTTGTTCAATTCAATTACCCCTGTTAAGTTAATTATCGATTTAGACAGCTTAATGTTAGTTTAGACCACTTAATGGCTGATTAATTGAGTCGCTCAAGCCCCTAGTGGCCAATTAAGCATCTACTTAGTAGTAAACCGTCGCTGATGAACACTTTTGAGGAGAACATTTGGGTGTAGCAATCATCATAATTTAGCGAGGAGGATATCACTCGTGTTTGTTCTTGGAGGAGCTACCCTCCTTTTCTATTGGTTGGTTTATTGTTGGATACAGTCGTTGGGTGTAAGAACGCCCACATTCTTTTCAAGATGAGGGCAAGGAAGAGTCGCTCATTGCTAAGCATGAGTGCTTTCATGATGTTAATGGAATTAACCGATTAGAGACTTGCTATGTTTGCTTGGTCTATGCCATTGAAGAGTACTTTTGTCATAGCCATGAGGATTTCCGGACTTGATGGGTGTTCACTTGGTTTAATTGGCCTCTGGTGTTGGTAAGGAGCCCCGAGTCCCTTCATGTTGCCCTTAAGAACTGACAGGCTTGATGGATGAACCATGACTATGCTTGGTTTGGCTAATTAGACTCATCTAATAGTTGGTTGAGTGGTTCACTTGCTGGTTGGACTCCATTTTTTCACTTGGTTTCTTCTATGAAGGTTGGTTATGCTATTTGGGAAACCTGGTTTATTCTCTATTTAGATGTGGTTAATTAGGCCGATTGCGCTAGTTCGATTGTAGATCGTGCTTTCAAATTTTATGGTCAAGTTGCTTAGGTTCCAGGATTCAGTTGTGTTGTTTGGATTTCACTTGGATGATTGATTTGTTTCTCGGATTGGTAGTTCGTTAGTGCTTCAAGACATGTCAACATCTTCTTTGCCAAAATCCACTAGAGATTCAGTGGCATATTACGAGGATCTAGATGGAACAGCAAAAATATACAATGGATTTTACATAAAATAGCAAAATGTACAAGAACTGGAGCTTCAGAGAAACACTAACCTGCAGAGTAACACTATTGACAGATTGACTTCTTTCCAGTTGCCCGGTGATACTATAGTTTGAGAAAAAGTCAAATGCACCACCAATGGCGGGCACACCAAAATTATCGTGATTTCCCCTAAGATCATAAAAGATGCTCTTATCAAGACCACTCCTCTTGATAACATCTTCCATTGTTTTTTGGTATTCCACCCACTCTTCTTCATTCTGCTTCATTGTTAATAGATCCTTGCTTTTACCATCTGGTAAGAATTACATGCGTAAACAGCTTCATAGTCTCGTAGCCAGAAACAACTATGGTTTAAGATATTGTAAATCTCAAATAGGAAAAAAAAAATAACAATTTGAGCAGGATTTGGAATATTAATTGAGGTCCATGTATATGCAAGCAAGGGTGAAGGTGTGTTTACTTTTGACTTAGGGGTTGTTTACCAAAATTTTCTATTAAGTCCTGAATGGATAAATTTGTCGGTCTAGATAAATTTGTTTGTTTGGATAAAAATCTATTATTGTTTACTTTTTTTACTGAATCAACCGTCTGAATGATAGAAATGACCGTTTTACCCATCAATTTATCAGCTTAATGGTTATTATAGCTTATTCGCACAGCCAACTATTGATGTTTACTTGCGACTTATTGATACAGAAAGGGGCTTATTCGCACAGTAATTGGTAAGGTAACTACTTTCGCATAACACGTGGGAAATGTTGCTCACAAAGACTTCATTTCCCAAACCGACGTACATGCAAGCAAAGGCGATTTAGGAATGATTTATGATTCACAAAAGTAATGTAGTGCAGATGATTAATTAATCAAACGAAAATCAGCAAAAACGTATATGTGAATCTATGAGCTCTTGTTCTCTGCATTGCTGTATTTGGCAAACACGAAAATAATCATTTGAGTAAGCAGCGTGGAGTTGCTGCAAGAGTACACATCAGTCACATAATCATCTAGCTGGTTTGAAATCCAATATCCAAACACCACATTCCTCCAACATATCACTCATGAATTAGTTCTCAAATTATAATCACAGTAATACGTTTTCCAAACCTTAAGCATGTCAAAACAAAGAAGAAATACGCCATGAAACATCATCAAATTCACCTAATTCACCAAATCTTCCAACACATCACCACTGAACAACTAAACGATTACCTAATTTCCCAAAAATAAACAAAAATTCGGTGATGTATGATGTATCTACAATCTAGCAACATATACAAACAAATAGTCGAGAATTGAATACCAGTGAGATCTCCGGTGATGAGAACCAGTGAAGGATCGATCACGGAAAGAATCGAACCGACAAATTTCTGGAAATCAGAAGCTCTCTCGGGATGATGAACACTAAAATGAAGATCAGATAGCTGAACGATCCACGCCACATCATTATCACCTCTGATTTCCACAATCTCTCTGTTCTTCGCGTTGCTACCACTGCCGCTGCTACTGTAATTGTGGCACAAGAACACAAGGATCAATAGCATCGTAGTGTTGATACTCATTTTCGTTGAGTTGTTGTTTTGTATGATCCTCGCCGGCGGTGTGATTCCGTTCTAGGGTTTCGGTGGTGGGGTTTTTGAGGCTTCAATGGCAGAACGATTGGACGACCGGGTCGGGTCGGGTCGGTGGCGTGAACACATTTCCTGTATTTTTTTTATTTTCTAAAGAGATAAAAAATTAGAGTAAACTACAAATTTGGTCCCTGTGGTTTGTCAAAAATAACACTTTTCATCACTGTAGTTTTTGAAATTATATGATGGTCATTGTGGTTTGTAAAAACGTTCAGATTTGGTCTTTTACTCTAATGACTGTTAAAGGTTCCGTTAAATGAGGGGCATTTTCGTTTTTGTGTTGATATTTTTCTCTTTTACCAAATTAAAATCACTTTTTATAGTTTTGGTAGCTCTGGTTTTTTATTAGGTAAAAATGACATTTTTGTTTTGTTTTTTTCAATTTTTGTTAAACCATAGTGACCAAATTTATAATTTACACTAAAAATAAAGTTGGCTTGTGAAATATGGAAATATATAAGAGTGAATTGCATCTTTTAGTCCTTGTGGTTTGTTAAAAATAACACTTTTTATCACTGTAGATTTTGAAATTATAAGATGGTCATCATGGTTTGTAAAAACGGTCAAATTTAGGGGTTGTTCGGTTAGTCTTTCATTAAGTCCTGTATGGGGTAAGATATCTGTGTGGATTTAGTTATCTGTATCATTTAGGCTAAATTGTTGTTCGATTGTGGTGCTAAATAACCGGTCTGAATGATAAAAATGACTATTTTACCCCTCAGTTTATATCATTAAAAAATATATATAAACAATGAAGATATAAAAAAACTGAAATCTTCCATTTTCATCCTAATCTCAAAAACTTCAGTCAAACCTTAATCACAAAAACCAAAAGCAAAAAGTTTTTCACCTTAAAAAAAACACCCATATATGAACAAAAAAAAATTCTAAACAAAAAGTTCATCTTCTCAAGTTGTGTTGAGCCCCTCATCATGCTTCATGACATTCTCCATAAACAAAAAAAGAACGGTAAACCAAAGAACTTCAAGAAGGGATAGGAACCAAATATATTTCAAATAAGGCCAAAAATCCCATTTCATCTTCTCGATTTGTCACAAACCCATTTACCCATTAAACCTGTTTCATCTTCTCGATCTGTCACAAATTCCTTTTAGGTTGAAAGTAAAACATACGAAACCCAGATTTACAAATCAAACGTGACGAGGAGGGAGATGATCGGAGATGATCAGTTGACGAGATGATCGGTGACGAGGAGGGAGATATCGGTGACGGCTGGAAGGTTTGAGGCGCCCCTATGGTGTTTAATAAGGGCACAAATCAAACCATACAACATATTAAAAACCACCGATTACAGGAAAACAGAGGAAAAAAAACACAGATGAAGCAAGATGTGCAGATCGATAGAGGGAAGCAAATATGTCTGGAGGAAAAAGGAGATGGAGATGAGAAAGGGGATGAGACAAGAAGAAGGGAGGAATAAATGGGAAAGGGTAAACGGGGAATAAATGGGTTGAATAGAGAGCTAAGTGTAGAGGACATAAATTTTCTAGCTGACCGATTCAACCATGGGCTGACCGAATAAGCCGTTACCGAACACCTGGATATGGTTGTGCGAATAAGCCATATCCACCATACAACCCATTAAGCCGTAAACGAACAGCCCCTTAGTCTTTTACTCTAATGATTGTTAAAGGTTTTGTTAAATGAGGGGCATTTTCGTTTTTGTATCGATATTTTTGTCTTTTACCAAATTAAAATCATTTTTTATGATTTTGGTAGCTCTGGTTTTTTATTAGGTAAAAATGACATTTTTGTTTTTTTTTTCAATTTTTTGTTAAACCATAGAGACCAAATTTATAGTTTATAGGGTGTGCAAAAGCCGAAAAAGTTCGAAATCCGAACCTGAACCCAAACCGAAAATATGGTGTTTTTTGCAAAATCCGAATACCCCGAAATCCGAAACCCGACTTTTTTGGGGATATTTGGGTTCGGTTTGGTGTGATCGTTGGCCACCCGAAAACCCGAAATAATATACATACATATTTATATGTTATATAATTATATTTATTTGTCTAATTATCTTTTGAAAATCATAAATTCTAGTCGGTTGTAATGTTTTATAATTTATAAATTTACTATCGATTTCATCAATCTCTCAATCGATTGAATTTATATATATTTTTTGCATTACAATAATACCCAAACCTGACAGACATCAACATGAAACCCGACCAACCCGAACCCGAAGCAATCCGAAATCCGAAACCTAAAATTTGGGTCTTGATTTTCATATCTGAAATTCAACCGGATTTTTTGATTTTCCCACCTGACTCGCCCGATGCACACCCCTAATAGTTTACGCTAAAATAAAGTTGGGCTTGTGAAATATGGTAATGTACAAAAGTGAATTGCATCTTTTAGTCCTTCTGGTTTGTTGTTTTTACATATCTTATTCTTATTTTGAAAATATAACAAAATGTGCCTCTATGGATGCATTTTAACAAATTGAGTCCCTTGTGGAGTTGTGGAGTTGTGGTTGCATTTTTTTACGACTTTGGTCCTTATGCTCGCATTTTTAACGAGTCAAGTCCCTAAATTGATGAAGAAGTTGGGTTCTTGTGGTTTTACCTTAGGGACCCAACTCCATATAAAATGCAATCACAAAGACCTAAGTTATTGTTTTTTTAAGAAGGACAAGATGTGTTAAACATAGAAGAAAATTGTAATTCAGTCTATATATCTATATCTATACTACCTTAATATACATTTAGACCTAATGTCTTAAAAACAAATCTTAAAGCACAATGTACTACCAATTTAAGCATGAAATTCAAAAATCTCTTAAAAACAACTTTTAAAGCATAATGTACAAGTAGTTGATGCAAAGCTTTTCAAACATGATCCATGCCAAAGATTTTCAAACCTGCCCGTACCTAAAGTAGAAGCTCAGCCCATACTTTTTTTCTTACCTCTTATTGACGTCTCAAAGCAGAGCCATATTGTTTCTACCTGCTACTTGCTCAAAACTGTCTCCATCTCAAATTAAGAGGTAAACCCCCCGCCTTCATATTCAATTTTTAAACCATATACATATGTTGCCTATTATTCTTCTTCTATCTCACGATTTTAGTTTGGTAAGATGATCTCCATCTTCTATTTGCTTATGATATATACAAATTATTTGTATGAACTTAATTCGCTTACGATGTCTCCTTTTGTTCTTCCCTTCGATAATATTCCAACCAGTCTCATGGGTATGGGTCAGGTATGGTTTGATTTAGTGGCTAAATTTCCTAACGTCGTCGGTTTCTTCTCATATTCCAGTTGCACATCATAACTTGAGGTATCTATGTTGAAACCTAAAATCTATCATCAGATGACGATTGATGTCGTCATCTGATCCATATGCTTCTAAGTTTGCTGTTGCTGCCTAAATTAGGGCTTGAAGTTAATGAAACATCAATGGCAACATTCCTTTTCATTATCGTCTTGCTTCTATTCGTTTTTTTGGACTACGTTTCTTTAGGATTTCTTTCTTCAATATGTTGCAATGTGTAGAGGTGTTTGAGCAGGCTATGATAGGATAGTAGTCCCGATGGTGAGAATTCAGTTGTCTTAATATTTCCTTTTTACGAGCTTATTAGTTACCAGGGACCACCGAATATGGTTGATTTTATCACCTTGATTCACTGTAAAAATAATCCTTGGTGATAAATTGTAAAGACTAAGGGGTTGTTTACCAACGGTAACCGGGTAAGCGTCACCACCCTCGCTTACCTTACCGGCTAAGATTCTCTACCATCAAAATGGCATAATAAGATTGTTGGTAAGCATCTCTTACCTGGTAAACGCTAACCGGGTAAGAGTCACCACACTCACTTGTCGGGCAAGATTCTCGATCCATATCATGCTCACCTGATAAAGTAAGTGATTCAGTAAGCGCTTACCCAATTAGCGTTTGGTAAACGGCCCCAAACCATTTCTTTGCTTTACATTGTTGTCAAATTCTGATGAACTCAATTTTTAGATCATAAAACATGTTTGTAATTGTAATAACATGTGATACAATTTGAAGTCCTTGTAAACTGCAGGTTCACTACGAGTTCAACTTTGTGACAGGTTGTTTTGATCCCCTACATCCAGAAAGCAAAGATAACTCAAATGTAAACCTATCTATCTTATTGGAATGGTCTCCATATTCAACAGAGGAATAACTACTTAAACAAGTAAGTCTTATTTTCACCCCTTCTTGGATTGAATGTATTTGCTTGACACATCTTCGTATCTGTTGGCATTTTCAACCCAATCGTTATGTACAAAACTTGCTCTTTGGTGCTGCTACCAATAGCCATTTGTTGCTATGTTAGTCTGCCATAATATATACAAGTGAGGGGGCTTAGTTTCACTTGTTCACCCTACCATCATAAAATTTATTGAGTTGATTGTATAATTAGCAGATGCTGCTGACTTTGTTTTATAACGTAAGAGTTATGCTCTCTTCTTTTAGGAAAAGAGTTAAATTTTGATTTATGACATCGGATGCCTTAGTTTTTAACTTTAAAATTGATTTACATCATATAACTTTTCAAGTACAAATCTATAATTCGTAACTTGCAATATTGGCCAATTACTGTTGAACCCAAATTTTTTATGAAGCCATATTGAATTTTACATTTAGGAAGTTTTTTGTTTGAACAACAAAAATAAAGGTATTTCTAAAACAGGAGAATGTTTGTTATCTTATTGAGGATGTATGATACCTTAGTTACATTTTAATTGTCTTGAATAAACTTGTCAGTTAATGTTAATGTCGTCAAGTTATTATTTTGCGAAACATAACGAAGTTCCTGATATCTGTAGTTTGAAGATGTTGGTTCTCATGGCACAAAAGTCATCATATACAATTTATGGCTTGATGAGGATGGTAATATGGATCTTGATTTTGAGTCAGATCCTGAGGTTTTGATCCTTCCCTTTTTCCATTTTATGCATTATATATATATATATATACACACACACACATATAGGTACACCATAGGCTAGAAACAACTTTGGGAATTCGGAACACCTATATGCATGAAAAATCAATTGGTCATGATCCAATTTGATATGTAACTCCCTAAAAATAGGGATAACAAAAACTTTCCATAAATGGAGAAGTGGTATAAAGTTTTCCATAGCAAGAGCCTCCCAAAAAAGGGGAAATATACAAATAACCTGTTTAATCACAATTTTGTAATTTAACGGATAAATAAACAACAACCAACTAATCTAATTTCTACATCTAGAAAAGAGATTACAAAAGGGGTGTCATCTATAAACCCAAATCTTCCAAAAATAGTTCAAGTGCCAAAATCCCCAAGCTCTTGCCCAAAGCATCTAAACTTGCCTAGAAACCGCGCCGCTAACACCTGAGATACACATCGACACCAAACAAGTGTTAGGCCAAAAAGCCTAGTGAGTTGAACATTAATAAGCATGCATGAACAGTCACAATTTCTTATCAACAGTTAACCAGTGTTCAATATATGTGGAGTCATTAGGGGAGACCCAAAGCACCAATCAAGTCCCACCCAAGAGTCGATATACCTTGATGCCCTTAAAAGGAACACCCCAAAGGCTCGGCACACCCGAAGACTATCGCTAAGAAAATTCCCGAATGGCGGAGGTCTAGGCACATACCATCACAGTGGTGCCTAAGACTACATCCTCTTAGTGTACTGACTTGGTTCGTCCACATAACGCATATAGGAGGTCCTTTAGGTGTATTTCAACCCAACATATTTCAATACCAACTACGGGTACAATATTACCATCCTATCATCATGAAGTCTAACAAAAGACCCAAATGACAATCATGCTCATCTTGCATATAAATATATCACCAAAATGACATTCCAACTAAAACCATCATAATATCCATATATGCATACATTTAACATATCAAGGTACCCACATTACGTATCCATGAGAAAAGCCCCAAATAATGGTACATACAACATACTTCATGGCATATCATTAATATTCACATCTCCAACTATTTCCACAAAGAAAACCCAAATACTTGAACACATAGTGATAAGATAACAAATAGAAGATTATGATGTGTATCTAGTTTTAACAAAGATTTAGTAAACTCACTATCTAGGTTTTGGACCAAAACCTAGAAAAGATGAAAACCCTAGATGTTGGAGGATGAACTTGAAGATGAGAAGTTGAGCTTGAGAAACCCTAGAATCTTCCTTAAGATGAGTTTAATGCTTGAATCCAAAACCCAACCACCAATGATAGTATTTATGAGAGTTAGGGTTTGGTAGGTGGAGAATGGAGACTGAAATGGGGTTCCAAAATCGCAACCAAAAGAGAGGGTTTGAGAGAAATGAGGTTAAAATCTGATAAGGGTTCATTTAAGGCACTGGACCCCGACGGCGATAGTGCCCGACGATAGTGCCAGGGGCACTATCGCAAGCACCCGAATACCTACGGTACAAGTCGCGCGATAGTGTCGTCCGCGATAGTGCCATGGCACAATCGTGGGTCACAATCGCAACCCACCCCGAACTCTCGGTACATATTCAGCGATAGTGCCCTCCGCGATAGTGCCAAGGGCACAATCGCGGGGGACACTCGCGAGGTACTCAAAACAGCCCGAAACTCAACCGAAAATGATAATGAGCACAAGGTTTGAACGATTAAAGATGGTAAATCAATTTAGATGACATTACAACATATTAACCATCATAAAATACATACAAAGGCTCATATACTCACATAGGCACAATTAATTCATTAAGGGAAACAAATACTTACCTTGCGAATTTTCGGGTGTTACAATCCTCCCCACCTAAATTGAGATTTCGTCCCCGAAATCTCATCCTAGATTAAACAAATGAGGATAACGCTTCTTCATATCGTCCTCGGACTCCCAAGTAATGTTAGCACCCCGATGATGCTTCCATTGGAATTTAACAATGACCACGTCCTTATGCCTCAACTTCTTCACTTTTGATTCTAAAATCGACTCCGGTTCTTCCACACAACGATTTCCGTTGTCCACCCGAATTTTCGATAAAGGAATCACGCTTTCCTCTTCGGCTAGGCACTTCCGAAGGTAACACACGTGGAACGTAGGATGTATCCCATCCATTTCCGGCGGTAAATCTAACTGGTAGGCTTGCAAACCAATCTTCTCCAAAATAACGAACGATCCAAGGAAACGGGGACTAAGCTTCCCACGCTCTCCAAACCGAATAATTACCTTCCAAGGTGACACCTTCAACATAACCCGGTCACCCACTTGAAACTCAACCGGTCTTCTCTTCTTGTCCGTATAGCTCTTTTGTCGGTCTTGCGCCGCCTTTAACCTTTCTCGAATCTCTTGCACCTTGTCCGCCGTCTCTTGCACTATTTCTGGCCCGGCGAATTGCTTTTCGCCCACTTCTAGCCAACAAACTAGGGTTTTGCACTTCCGTCCATACAACGCCTCGAATGGTGCCATTCCGATACTAGAATGGTAACTGTTGTTGTACGTGAACTCTACTAGCGGTAGATGTGAATCCCAACTTCCACCGAAGTCTATCACACACGATCTCAACATATCTTCTAATGTCTGGATCGTCCTCTCGCTTTGACCATCCATTTGAGGATGATACGCCGTGCTCAAATTTAGTCGAGTACCCAACTGTAACACCCGTGATTTTTGATAAGTTTTACTATGGGATTATCGAGGATTGAATCAGGCGAGAAACGGGAATTTTGGGAAGTCGCGAGTTGTGACGCGACTTGGGGTCGCGAAACTCACTGGATGTGAGTCTCAGGGAAACGGGCGACTTATGGCGCGAGTGGAGGTCGCGGCATAACCCGCGTAATCGCCTGTCGAGATTAAAACCGATTTTCAGCCATCAAACCTCATTCTCTTAACCCAAACCCTAAAATCTTCTTCCCTTTTCTCTCCCAAACCCAAATGTCGAACCCTAACCCATTTTGAAGGGTTTTCTCCTTAAACCAAACGATTCTCCATCATCTAGCTTGTGAGATCTTGAACCACAAAACCACCATCTTCATCTTCTTCATCAAGTTCGGTTGGGAGCCCGGGTTGAAGAGTTGGATTAGGTGTTCTCAGAAAGTCTCGTTATCTCTAATGGTAAGCTTTCTTGAATTAATGTTATAAATGCTTCATTGATGGTTTCTTAGTGTTGGTATCTCAAATCTCGGATTTGTTAGTTTTGGAGAAACTAGGTTTTTGATCTTGTTTAGGGATTTTGGTATGTAATGTTTGAGGAATGTTTCTAAATGTTTAGTTATGGGTATTTATGGTTGGAAATGTATGGATCTAGGTTTTGAAGGTTCTTGGCTTGAGGATTCAAGTGGCCTTCAAAAGAGCTCGTTGGGGGAAACCTAGATTTAGCCTAAATCTAGCAAGGTGAGTTCAAGTTGATTTGTTAAAACGGTGTACATGCCAAAAATGGGTATTTTGAAGTAAAAATGTGTTTTACTTGGTATTTGTCAAAGTGTGTGCGTTTTGATAAGTTTTCATGTTTGGTAAACTTGGGTTGTTTAATTATATAAAATGCTCATATTTGGGTTCTTAGCAATTTTGTACAAATGGAGTTCATTTCATAACATTGTGCATTCTTATTGACTTTTGTACAAATGAAATCTATTTTCTTAGGTTATGCATTTTGAGTATTTTAGCTCGGTTTTGACTAAAATGAGTCGTGTGGACATTTGTCCGGATTTATAACCGTCGTGGGTTTTTTTGAGAATGATGCCGATTAAATCGGGTCATTGGTGAATTACATGTTTTGGGTGCTTTGGTCATTCAATTGGAGTCATGTAATGTTAGACTGTGTTGTAATTGATCCATAGGCACGTAAGTCTGTCGGTAATGTAAAGCCTAAGGTTTTGGGTTACATGTAGTGACTGCTCGCGTTGCTAGCGGGTAGACAATAAGTGGCACGAGCCGCTGAGTTGGAACTCGTCTAGATTGGATAGGCACCCACGTCCGTAAGTCCTTGAAAGTGGAACTCGAAGGAGTAAGGCCAGAGGCATAAACGGTCCGTGGTATGATGCTCGTGGAGGCATGGGAACCAGGATGTCGGGATCTGCGGTGAAATCCAATAACATCACGGGTGGCCCCATTCACGTGTTCTCGCCACCCAAGATGGAAACGTTTAGATGGCATACAAGGAAGTCGCGTGAACGGCCTACTTGCATGTTACTCTATTCTCGGTATATACGGATCTCCCCATCGTTGATTCGTGGTATTTTAAATGGTAATGTTGTATTTTACCAAATTTGGGTTTTTAAGTGGTCGACGGTAAATGATGGCTTTAATATGGGGCTCTTCCCACGAATATTAAAGTTTGAATGGAATGTGTCATTTCCACGTGTCGGTATTTATTTTCGTCCATTTTATGATCGTGTGAGTTTTGGGTCTACTGTCGTGTTCATGGCGATATTTAATTATATAGATTTTCATCGATGCTTTACGGGTTGTGTGTCACGTTTCACCCGTGTTGGGTAGTTCAAGTTATAATGTGTTAACCGTGTTTTATAAAATTGGGAGTCCGCTCTCTATTTTACTTTTAGCAAGTTCCGGTTTACATTACATAAGTGCGTATCATATTGAGATCCTCGTCTTTAAAACGACTTGGTTTGGTTAACAACTAACTCGGTGTCTCTTTCGTACAAAATGCATAGTTATTGATAAACGAGTCGTTTTCATAAGTGAAGAATATCATTTTGAAAGATTATGATTTTATTCGCATCCTTCCTTTCTAAATGATTAATTATGTGTTGAAAACTCTTGAGCTCACTAGGCATTAAGCCTAACCTATTTATTTGTCGGCATGTGCATCAGGTTTCCAGGTTGAGAGATGGTTCTAGCAATCCTATGAATAGTAGAGCCTTAGCTAAATCCGAAAGTAAGTATTCGGTGAAGTCTTCCGCATCATGGAGATAATGACTATGTATGGGTTTTAGTAGCACCCATCCTTTATAGTCCGTGTATATAAGATGGTATATGGGTATTGTAGTAGAATCTAAATTCGGGGTTGTAGATGATTTATTTATTGACGTATTTAGAAAATTTTAAATAACTTGTTATTTCCAGATTTGAGGGTGTTACACCAACTCCTTTTGCAAACTAGCCCAAAAGTTCAAAGTGAATAGGCTGTCCCGATCCGATACAATAGATTGCGGAACTCCGTGCCTCGACACCACCTCATCAATATAAAGCTTGGCCAACTTCTCCATTGGCAAGGCCTCCCGCATTGCAAGGAAATGCGCACTTTTTGTCAACCGGTCAACAATTACCCAAATGGTGTCGTGCACATGCAAGGTCTTTGGTAACTTCGTCACGAAATCCATAGTAATGTTGTCCCATTTCCACTCGGGAATGGACAACGGTTGCAAACTCCCATACGGTCTTTGATGCTCCGCTTTGACTTGAAGGCATGTGACACACCTTTCCACATAGCTAGCCACATCCAGCTTCATCACCGGCCACCAATAATTCGACTTTAAGTCTCTATACATCTTGGTGCTACCGGGATGTATAGAATATTTCAACTTATGTGCTTCCTCAAGAAGTAAGTCACGATTTCCCCCAATCTTTGGCACCCAAATTCGCCCTTGGAAGAGTTTGAGTCCACGACCATCTTCTGTTAATAGTTCCTTTTGCTTGGACATAACCTCGGCCTTGAGGTTCTCTTCTTTAAGTGCTTCCACTTGGCTCGTTCTTATACTCTCCAACAAACTCGACACCACATCGATTCTGGTAAGGGACATTTTGACACCTCCATCATGACTCCTTCGACTCAACGCATCTGCCACCACGTTGGCCTTACCGGGATGATAGAGTATATCACAATCGTAATCCTTCAAAAGCTCTAGCCATCTCCTTTGTCGCATGTTGAGTTCCTTTTGGTCGAAGATGTACTTGAGACTCTTGTGATCCGTGAAAAGAGTACACTTGGTCCCATACAAGTAGTGTCGCCACAACTTTAACGCGAAAACTACCGCCGCCAACTCCAAATCATGAGTCAGATAGTTCTTCTCATGGTCCTTTAACCGACGCGACGCGTAGGCTATTACTTTCCCCCTTTGCATTAGGACACACCCAAGCCCCATCTTGGAAGCGTCAGTAAACACAACAAAGTCTTCCAATCCTTCGGGTAGGGATAATATCGGAGCTTCGCACAACTTTCTCTTGAGCGTCTGAAAGGCTTGCTCTTGTGCATCGGTCCAAAGAAACTCCAAAGAAACTTGACGTTCTTCCTTGTAAGAGAGGTGAGCGGTGTAGCTATCTTGGAAAAGTCTTGAATGAAACGCCGGTAGTAGCCCGCCAAACCCAAGAAGCTTCGAATCTCCGTCGGACTTGTCGGCTCCCAACTCATCATTGCATCGATCTTTGCCGGATCCACTTTTACCCCGTCCTTTGATATCACATGCCCCAAGAATTGCACCTCTTGAAGCCAGAATTCACACTTCGAGAATTTCGCGAACAACTTCTCTCTCCTTAGAACTTCTAATACTTCCCGTAAGTGTTTTCCATGCTCGGACTCATCATTTGAATATATTAAAATATCGTCGATGAAGACGATCACGGATTTATCCAAGAATGGGCGACACACACGGTTCATTAGATCCATGAATACGACCGGAGCGTTGGTTAAGCCAAAAGGCATCACCAAAAACTCATAATGACCGTATCTCGTCCGGAAAGTTGTCTTCGAAATGTCTTCGTTCTTCACTCTCACTTGATGATAACCGGAACGAAGATCAATCTTCGAGAAACATCCCGTACCTTGAAGTTGATCAAAAAGGTCGTCAATGCGAGGTAAGGGATACGTGTTCTTCACCGTGACTTTGTTTAACTCCCGATAATCTATGCACATCCGCATAGATCCATCCTTCTTCTTCACGAATAGTACCGGGTCTCCCCAAGGAGATGAACTTGCTCGAATGAAGCCCTTCTCCAACAACTCTTGAATTTGCGTCATCATCTCTTTCATTTCTGTCGGTGCCAAACGATATGGAGCACGAGCTATCGGAGCCGCTCCCGGTGTGAGGTCAATCTGAAACTCCACTTGTCGCTCTGGCGGTAATCCGGGTAAGTCTTCCGGAAAGACGTCCGGATAATCTTGTACCACCTCCACATCTTCTACCGACTTCTTTTCTTTCTTTGCGTCCACAACGTAGGCCAAGTACGAAGGGTAACCCTTCGCTAAGAACTTGCGAGCCTTAATAGATGAGATAATAGGATTATTCCTCTTTCCTTTCTCCCCATAAATGGTAGCCACACCATTTTCCGGCAATGTCACTTGGATCATCTTTTTGGAACAAAAGATGTCTGCCCTATGCCTTACTAACCAATCCATACCTATAACCACGTCAAACCCACCTATAGCCATAGGTAGCAAGTCCACTCCAAAAGAATTCCCATCAATTTCTAAAGTGCAATCACAAAAACGGTCTCGAATGATTACTTGATCCTCATTCGTTATTTATACTACTAACGCATCGGGAAGGACACTAATAGGAGTGGTGAATTGTTTACAGAAAGCATCCGACACAAAGGAACATGTAGCACCCGAATCAAACAAGACACGAGCAGGCATGAAGTTTACTAGAAACGTACCCGAAACGACATCCACGGTCTCCTTTGCCTCCTCGGTAGTCATCTGGAAAGCTCGACTCGGTGCTCGTGATGGTTGCTCGACCCTAGCCGTCGAACCCACAGAATTTCCACCACTTCCTCTAACTAGCCTTGGACACTCTCGCTTCATATGCCTCGGCTCTCCGCATTCATAACATACTGACCCACGGAGGGAACACTCTCGAGTTGTGTGGTTTTTCTTACCACACTTGCTACACCCGACTGGACCAGAGAGAGTCCTTGTAGCGCACGGCCCCGAGTGCTTTGATCTGCACTTGTGGCACCACCGATCTTCACGACGTTGATCACCCGTCCTCCCGCTTACAAAGGGTCTTGACTGACGAACGGGCCCCGATGGCCCTTCCCACTTCCGTTTCTCACCAACATGCTTCTTCTCATCCCTTTCGGCTTTGATGTCGTCCTCAACAAGTAAGGACTCCTCGATAACCTCTTGCAGAGTCGAACACTTGGCATTCCTTACCGCCGTTCGCATCTCGGCCGGTAACCCTTGATGATAGGCCTTAATCTTTGACCTTTCGTCGGGGACTAGATGTCCCACCAAGTTTAGTTTCTCCAGAAAGAGTTTGGAATAGCCAACCACAGACATATTCCCTTTCTTCAGATCTCGGAACTCCCGCTCCAATTTGTCCATCGAACGTTCGCTACAATACTTGTCCATAATCTTCTCCTTGAACACCGGCCAAGTTAACTTAGCCATAACTTCAGGAGTAAGGACTGATCGAGTGAGATTCCACCAAATCAAAGTCTCTCCCCAAAGTAGTTGAGAAGCAAACTTGACCCGTTGAGAGGGATCACACTCACTTGACTCAAAGGCCATCTCCACCTCTTTGAGCCAGTACATGCAAGCAACCGGGTTGTCTGAACCCGCAAACTCCTTAGGGTGGCACCCTAGAAACGCTTTGTAAGTGCACCCCTTAGTCTTCGTCTGGATCCCTTCAGCGGATGGTTCCTCAACCGTTACCACATTTGGTCCACCCGACCCCACAATAATGTTTTCAACCATCGTCTCAGGTTGTCGGTGGCTAGCGTCTCGATCCTCTAGGAGTTTCATGAAAAACTCTTGTTGTTGGGTCATGGCCGAAGTCATGGCCAACTGTTGTTGAGCCAAGGTCGCATTCATAGCCAACATCATGCTATCCCGAAGTCGGGTCTCCATGGTAACTTCTTCCATGATGGCATTACCTGTATTGAGGTTCCGGCGCGGAATATGCTCAGGTCCGCCTCCCAAGATTCTGGGTACAGGAATGTCATCGGTGGTTACACCCACGGGAGGTCGTACAACTGCAGATTCCACCTCTGGTTGACCCTCTGGCATGTCCGGCAACCTACTTCGAGTGTTTACCATTAAATCTGCCATGCACGAACGAGAAATAGATTGAGAAAAGACTAAGCGAGTTGAACTCATTGTACGTACTACTACCTTTATCAATCATCATAATAATAGTAAACCAAGTATGCTCACGTGACAATGCATTCATAATAGCAGTAGCTAAGTGAAATTATGAACGAACCATACAGAATAATTCTTGTCACCATCATCACAACTTTCAATTAAAGTAATTCCGTAATCCTAACGCTCTCCCCACCTAGGATTTCTACCCCAAGTGGACAGTGAAGTCATAAAGTCTAAAGCTTAAGTCTAGATATGCTAAACAATACCTAGTTCACTTAAACTAAAGCTCTGATACCAACTTGTAACTCCCTTAACAATAGGGATAACAAAAACTTTCCATAAATGGAGAAGTGATATAAAGTTTGCCATAGCAAGAGCCTCCCAAAAAGGGGAAATATACAAATAACCTGTTTAATCACAATTCTGTAATTTAACGGATAAATAAACAACAACCAACTAATCTAATTTGTACATATAGAAAAGAGATTACAAAAGGGGTGTCATCTATAAACCCAAATCTTCCAAAAATAGTTCAAGTGCCAAAATCCCCAAGCTCTTGCCCAAAGCATCTAAACTTGCCTAGGAACTGCGCCGCTAACACCTGAGATACACATCGACACCAAACAAGTGTTAGGCCAAAAAGCCTAGTGAGTTGAACAATAATAAGCATGCATGAACAGTCACAATTTCTTATCAGCAGTTAACAAGTGTTCAATATATGTGGAGTCATTAGGGGAGACCCAAAGCACCAATCAAGTCCCACCCAAGAGTCGATATACCTTGATGCCCTTAACAAGGAACACCCCAAAGGCCCGACACACCCGAAGACTATCGCTAAGAAAATTCCCCGAATGGCGGAGGTCTAGGCACATACCATCACAGTGGTGCCCAAGACTACATCCTCCTAGTGTACTGACTTGGTTCATCCACATAACGCATATAGGAGGTCCTTTAGGTGTATTTCAACCCAACATATTTCAATACCAACTACGGGTACAATATTACCATCCTATCATCATGAAGTCTAACAAAAGACCCAAATGACAATCATGCTCATCTTGCATATAAATATATCACCAAAATGACATTCCAACTAAAACCATCATAATATCCATATATGCATATATTTAACATATCAAGGTACCCACATTACGTATCCATGAGAAAAGCCCCAAATAATGGTACATACAACATACTTCATGGCATATCATTAATATTCACATCTCCAACTATTTCCACAAAGAAAACCCAAATACTTGAACACATAGTGATAAGATAACAAATAGAAGATTATGATGTGTATCTAGTTTTAACAAAGATTTAGTAAACTCACTATCTAGGTTTTGGACCAAAACCTAGAAAAGATGAAAACCCTAGATGTTGGAGGATGAACTTGAAGATGAAAAGTTGAGCTTGAGAAACCCTAGAATCTTCCTTAAGATGAGTTTAATGCTTGAATCCAAAACCCAATCACCAAGGATAGTATTTATGAGAGTTAGGGTTTGGTAGGTGGAGAATGGAGACTAAATGGGGTTCCAAAATCGCAACCAAAAGAGAGGGTTTGAGAGAAATGAGGTTAAAATCTGATAAGGGTTCATTTAAGGCACTGGACCCTGACGGCGATAGTGCCCGGCGATAGTGCCCACTATCGCAAGTCACAATCGCGAGCACCCGCACCCAAATACCTACGGTACAAGCCGCGCGATAGTGTCGTCCGCGATAGTGCCATGGCACAATCGCGGGGCACAATCGCAACCCACCCCGAACTCTCGGTACATATTCGGCGATAGTGCCCTCCGCGATAGTGTCAAGGGCACAATCGTGGGGCACAATCGCAAGGTACTCAAAACAGTCCGAAACTCAACCGAAAATGATAACGAGCACAAGGTTTGAACGATTAAAGATGGTAAATCAATTTAGATGACATTACAACATATTAACCATCATAAAATACATAAAAAGGCTCATATACTCACATAGGCACAATTAATGCATTAAGGAAAACAAATACTTACCTTGCGAAATTCCGGGTGTTACATGATATTTCTGGGCCCTTCATTTAATCATTTCAGAAAGTGCAAAAAGGGGGCTTAGATTTTCTGAGTCAATCTTTTCAATAAAAAATGGGTTTACATGATTAGGTAACACAAATATTGACATTGCGACTTAATTATTAATATCCAGTTCACCTGCATCATTGCATACATCAGAATATGTCATTTCGTTGCCGCCTGTCCGAAATAGTGGCCGTTTTTTTAAGGTAGCCACGGGTCGAGAATTGGGTTGTCCAGAAAGTTCGACAGTTAGATGTTGTCCAGATTGACGAGAGCACAGTTCGGTCACAAGGTGTTGTGTTGCTACGACCGGAGTCGTTGTCGGTTGCTAGATGTCGGTGGATTCAAAGCTTGATCGAGGGACTGCTTAGTGCAGTCACAGGTGGTCTGTGGTGGGCTGCCCAAGCCCGCTGTTGGTGTTGGTAATGGATTTTCCGGCTGGTTAGCGTCTGCGGTGGTTTTGATTCTCGCAAACCCCGTTACCGCCTTTTGTTTCGATGTCCTTGGTAGTTTAGCCTTGTGTATCGTTTAGTTATGGTTCTATTCGTTTGCGTTTCGATGGGATCTGTCCCAGGTTTATCGACTTTCTCAACGCTTGTTTGGTAAAATTTCCGATTGATTTGGTAATAAAAATACTTTTGTCGTTCAAAAAAAAGGTTCATTAGTATACTTGAATCATGTATTCAAGTGGCATCCTTGATACAGTTTTAGTTCTAGATGTGAGCAATCAAAATATTGCATATTTCAAAAGCAACCACATCATCAAACAATTATACAACTAATTTGATGGCACTAATAAATTTGGATGTTAGTTGTATAACCATATGCACATAAGAGCTGACTTGGATTTGTCCAAGAGGTATGGATTATGGAAGTGTGGGTTATACGGGTGGACTAGGGAAAATATTGTCCTAATATTCTTTTTATTTTACAAGTTTATTATTACTAACTTCTTCTTGGTTTGTAGAGTTTTTTTTTTCGTTATATATCGTGTCTTCTCAAATGAAGTTGGTTTAATTTTCTAGCCGCTAGAGTTATGGAGCAGTGTAGATGATTAGCTTTGAAAGGTGGATGCTTTGGTTTCCTTATTTTGACACAGGAAACTGTTGCCTTGAGTTTATTCGCTTTTCTCTACTACATTCCATGAATTACGTTTTAGCTAATGTTAATTTTGTAACCTACTTTGCTCGATTCTATTTGATTTGTATGTTGTTAACCCAAATACAGTTTTTTTTATTCGTGGGTTTTTAAGTGGTTGGTGCCGTTATTTGATTTTCATAGGCCTTGAAGTTTTGGACTGACAAAAATTGGTGAGGGTGATAAACGGATAATAAAGTTTGTTATAAATGCCACCATGTTTTTGTAGCTGCTGGAGGATATGGAATTCTCATTAACTTATCAATAAGTTTTGAACCAATTGTCGTGTAGATTTTAACTGTACTTTTGGTTTTATATAATGAATAATTTGTTATATACCATCAAGGTTTTAAAAATTTTAAAATACAAGTTTATGATTTATTTATTATTTACTAACTTGATCCTTTTATTCTATATCCAAATCTCGAGCATCTTCTTATTGTTCTTTTAAATATGTTTATTATCATGATGTGCGGCAAACAAAATAAAGTAGGAAGTAAGATTAAAGTTTGAGATATCTGTTTAATATGGCTTCATTTTTTGTTTTGATCCAAGTTAAAACATAGTGCTAATTTTAAGAGGGATTATAGTTGTATATCTCATTTTTTTAAGAAATTATATTTGAATAGATTGATTTTAAAGAATATAGGGGGTATAGGATTAGTCCTTCACATAAAGGTTTACCAAATATGTTTTGGTTAGACAATTTTAGTTTTTGAATTAGGCATTTGTGTATGCTTTTGATATAACTTGTTTATTTTAAATGGATATATTTATGCAAACATACAATATCATGCTCGTGAATTTTGTTTACAATAGCTATGATGAAGATAGGTGATTTTAACTCATGAAAAAAAATGAGGCACAATAGATTTTTTGAAGTCAAACATACTACCTTTTATATCCAAAATTGTTCCGCATTTCATTAAATTATGGAACACCAAAATTTGTGGTAATAATTGGTATTTTCTATGGAATGTAATGCTGCTATCACTCTTTTGGAACAACTTTTTTGAAATTTTCATTGGATTAGTGATCAATTAATGACTTACACTTCATCTTAAAATAGTTACATTAGAAATTAAAAGACGAAATAAATTAATTAATACTTTGATAGTTTGATGTGTGAAAATTGGAATTTAAATAATTGGGATAAACAAAATTAATTGATTTAGTTGATCAAAAGTTATTTTTATGTTTATCCAAAAATGACATTATTCAAACTATCAAATTGAAAAGAAAAAAGACTTTGATATGACAATCAATAAAGCTTATCGTCCAACAATTTTGAATGCAAATGTTCATCCGTAATTGGTACACTTGCTTATATTTATTCAAATCTTACATCTCGTCGCATTGCGTGAGTACACAAGTAACATGATTCAGGGGTAAATTAATGTTTCAGAATTGTGATTCACCTGCACTGCATCGCGCGGGTACACCACTAATATTTTTAATATAAATATATATACTCAAATAGATTCTCATTAGTGTAACAAACTTGTAGAAATGGACACTTCATATAATGTTGATGATTTTTCATCGCTAAACGAGGTACATGCATGATAGAGCTTGACAAGAGTTCGTATGGACTTCGTTTGGGAAGATGTTAGGGAACCAAAACTAATCATTTTTCTAATTGATCAAAACGTAATTTTAATTGCATGGTAATTTTTTTATTTTAAATCTATTTAAGCTAAAGAGAAAACAATTTCCAATTCGGCTTAGTTTTTCTATGACAATCAATAAAGCTCAAGGCCAAACAATTCCAAATGTAGGTGTTTATCTACCGGAATTAATACTCTCACACGGGCAACTTTACGTGGCGTTGTCCAGAGTGATATCATGGGGCAATACAAAGGTGTTAGTAAAGCCTGAAAAAAAATTCAATTGTGTCGGAGTCTACACCTCAAACGTCGTCTATCAAGAAGTTTTACGTGATGAATAAGATATAATCAACAATTATATTATCACACATGTGGTACCATATGTTTCTATTAAAATCATTGCGTGTTTTTTGCTGGAAATATTTATGAATGATTGCATTACGAAAACTAAGCAACATCCTGGATATACGGATGAACATTATTTACAAATGATTGTATTTCTTTGTTCAGTCAATAATTTCAAGTTTTGTAATGAGTTCCGAGTATATGGGTTTAGAAGCCCAATATATGTGCAATTCTTTTTTCATTCGACCTTGCTAATACACCATATTAATCTTCAACTTTATATATTAGTTGACTTGTAAATTAACCATGCAAACTCATGAAATAAAATTGAAAGAAATAAAAGAAACATGATTGAAGGCTAAACTAATGTGTAACACCCCGAATTTCGTTTGGCCGTTTTGCGAAGATGTTTAGAGGAAAAAGGAGGTTTTTGTGGCTGTCTACAGGACGCACGGGTCGTGCGCATTCCTTCAGAGAAAACGCACGGGTCGTGCGTATGATCCAGGGCCGAGGCATAGTGCTTGCGCACGGGTCGTGCGCATTTCCTTCTTTGAGGGCGCACGACTGTCAGGCCACTTTTTGAGGACTTCTTAAAAATCTAGATTTGAGAGATATTTTCATATATCTCAAATCTCAGATCTCTCTCTCTTCCTTTTCTCTCTTTTTCTTCTTTCGATCTTCAAGTCTCGTTTGGTTGCTAGTTTTTGGTGTTTCTAGCAAGGGGTCGGTGTTTTAAGCTTCACCTCTACGTCGTGATCGTTATCTGGTTTTCCGGGTTTTATTCTAAAAACCTACTGGTGAGTTCCTACTACCATTTTACAAACTTTATACATGTCAAAACTTTTATTTGCGAAATCCGAAGTATTTCTACGGTATGATTTCATGTTCTCTACATTTTGATATAAATGAAGTTTTTGGTGATTTTCGGGGTTCCCGATCAGTTTTGACTAAAATGACGGGTTCCGCCTTATTAAAGTAAAATGATGTTTTACTTGCACATTATGTGGAAATGTGAAAAGAATGTTTAAGAACTCATTTTAATGATTTTCATTCTTACCAGAAGTTGAACTGGAAATGACATTTTGTTTATAAAATGTGTTTATACCATATGTTTATTTATGGTTGGTCACATATGTTGTTGTGACGAGTCTGTACCATTACTAGTGGATCCCTAGGTTTTGAGTCGACTGTATTATTGGGATGTCATATTCCCCATTTTGTAGCTATGGATGCATATGATCCTCGGGGGCAACTTGGTACGGTTATGTGAGGCCGGATACTAGCCATGGTTCATAGTGATCCTAGTGAAGGAATATACATTGGTTTTGCTTGGGGCTAGATCTCACGTTGTAGCACGGACTTATGTGTTCGTATCCTCGGATTCCAATTGTTTAGCTCATAACTCGGATTTTGGCTTACTTAGTGTTTCGCCACAATCCTTGGTAAAATGTTTTGTCATTGGTTATTTGATAATATGTTTATAACGGAAAAGCCCGATTGTGGCAAAGGTTTAAATTGTAAAAGTTAACCTCTTTGGAAATATTATCTTTTGATGCAAATGTTTATATCTCTTGAGCTTTATAAAATGTATGTTCTCACCAGGCTTTAAGTCTGACACTTTTTCTCAAATGATATGTATAACAGGTTTCCCTTAGCGGTGAGATGCACTGGGTTTTGAGAGACGAGTTGGGTCTCGAGGCATTTTGAGATGACTAAAGTGTTGATAGTTGGGCATTGTTAAGTCTCATTCTTTTGATGAATTTTGGATTGTCAACTGATGAAATCTAGATAGTTATGTTTAGATTAGTCTGTTGATGAATTCTAAATCCTTACAGGTTTTTGTAAAGTCTTAAGGACTGATACACCTTTTCGAGAAGTTTATAGCAATGCAGATGTCATATTGCCTTATTTATGAAGTTTTAATTTACTCTGAATTTTAGGATGTTACAGGTTGGTATCAGAGCTCTAGTCTAAGTGAACTAGGCATGAATGTAAGATGTCTAGACTTAGACCGAGTATGATAAGAATTGATCCGTGAGGTTGGGTAGAGCTTCTAAGATGGGTTAGTCTTAGAGTCAACGAAAAGTACGTTTATCAGGCGTTGTGGTGATCGCGACGAGAACCTTTATGTGTTATATGTTCATAATCTCACGAAAAGTACGTTTATCAGGCGTTGTGGTGATCGTACGTAAACGTGCTTGAATTTCTATTGCTATGACAATTGGTAATGTGGTAGTACGTTTCCTTTGTGTTTATTCAATCTCTCTCATTTCTTTCTCTGTTCTTTGAAGCAGTTCTGAATGGTGAATACGCGTGGTAGACCGCGTACGCGTGTTGATGGTCTGGAAGCGACAGCCTCCACCGCTGATCAGCCGGAAGGAGTTGAGGTTGTCGTGCGTCCACCGGTTCAACAAATACTAGGTGGGGGGCTAGAGGTCATTCCGCGTGTGGACCTGGCTTCATCCCACCCAGTGATCAGGGATGCTAGTTCCCCGTCTGAGTTAATGGCCAGCATGATGTTGGCAATGAGGGAAGAGATGGCAAAGCAGCAAGAGTTTCTGCTGAAAGTGATTGAGGACCGCGATGTGAACAATCGGAGAAGTGAGACGGTTGTGGAAAACATTGTAGCAGGTTCTGGAGGCGCTGGTACAGGCGTCAGGGCTGAGGAAAACAGGATTTTGGGTGCTCCGGGAAATAGGAAAAGTTGCTCCTACAAGTCCTTTCTGGGTTGCGGACCGCCAGAGTTCTCTGGTTCCGACGACCCAATCATGTGTGTGAAGTGGATTCGAGCGGTCGAGCAAGCTTTTGGCTCTTCCGAATGCGGAGATGATCAGAGAGTGCAGTTCGGTACCCAACTGCTGAGGGATACTGCACTCATTTGGTGGAATGTCATCCAATCCACCCTAACTCCTGCTGTGTTGGCTCAGTTGTCTTGGGCCGAATTCAAGAAAAAGCTGTTAGAAGAATTCTGCAATGAAAGAACAATGGACCGAATCGAGAAAGAATTTCGGTCTCTGGTAAAGGGAAGCCTGACGGTGAGGGAATACACCCGTCAGTTCATGGAGAAGCTTGATCTGGTGGGGCACGCTGCCCCAACAGAGAAGGATAAGATGAAGGCCTATCTGAATGGTCTACCTGCGGACATGCAATCTATGGTCCACAATTCTAAAGCTTCTAACCTCCGCGAGATGATTGAAGAAGCTCAGTACATGGAAGAGATGTTCGCAAGGAACAAAGTTGAGAAAGCCATAGTGGTGACTGATAAGAGAAAGTGGGAGAGCAATTCTGCTCACCCCAAGAGATCTCGACCTTTTGGCGGAAACCGAAACTTCAGCAATCAGCAGGAAGCTAGGTGGTGCCACAAGTGTCGAGCTAAACACCACGGTGACTGTAATACCACTTATCAAACTTGTTATAAGTGTGGGAAGCCTGGTCACACTATCAGAGATTGCCCGGTCAGAGGACTCGTCTGTTATGAGTGCAAGGCACCGGGGCACGTGAGAAGAGATTGCCCGAAGCTTGTGTCGGGTAGCACGCCAGCAAGGAAGGAGAAACCTCCGAGGGTTCCGGGTCGAGCATTTCAGATGACGGCCGATGAGGCCAGGGCATCCGCTGATGTGGTATCGGGTACTTTTCTTATAAACTCTGTACCTGCTCGCATTTTATTCGATACAGGTGCTAGTTTCTCTTTCGTATCTGAATTGTTCCGTCAGAAAATTTTTATGCCCACTACTAGTCTTGAGGATGCATTAGTAGTAGAAATAGCCGATGGTAGTCAAGTTCTGATCCACGATGTTATGAAGCAGTGTACTCTTAGTATCGAAGGGAGAGAATTCTCGATCGATCTACTGCCGATGTTAATCGGGGGTTTTGATGTGGTGGTCGGCATGGATTGGTTGTCAAACAATCATGCCGAGATCATATGTTCCAAGAAGTTGATTCGACTTCCCAATCCCTCTGGCGAAGCCGTTGTCATCTATGGCGAAAAGAGAAAAGGTGAAGTGGCAATAATCACAATGGCAAAGGCACGCAAGTGCTTAGCAAAAGGATGTTCGTCTTTTCTAGCCTATGTGATCGATGCCAAGTTAAAGAAATCAAAGCTGGAAGATGTGAAGATCGTGCGTGAGTTTCCAGATGTCTTTTCGGATGACTTGCCCGGGTTACCACCCGATCGCCAGGTAGAGTTTCGGATTGATCTTGTGCCTGGAGCAGCACCAATGGCTAAAGCTCCTTACCATTTAGCGCCGTCAGAGATGCAAGAAATGATGGCACAACTCCAAGAGCTTCTGGAGAAGGGCTTCATAAGACCGAGTTCGTCACCCTGGGGAGCTCCAGTCTTGTTTGTAAAGAAGAAAGATGGTACAATGAGAATGTGCATCGACTACCGTGAGTTGAATAAAGCTACAGTAAAGAACAGATATCCGCTTCCGAGAATAGACGACTTGTTCGATCAACTTCAAGGGGCGGGTTGTTTTTCCAAAATCGACTTACGTTCGGGTTATCACCAAGTGAAGGTAAGAGAAGATGATGTTCCGAAGACAGCTTTCAGAACGCGTTACGGCCATTACGAGTTTCTTGTAATGCCTTTTGGTCTAACGAACGCACCAGCTGTGTTTGTGGACTTAATGAATAGAGTGTGCCGACCATTCCTCGATAAGTCGGACATTGTATTCATTGATGACATACTCGTGTACTCCAAGAGTGAGTCAGAGCACGAGCAACATTTGTGTGAAGTTCTGGAGGTATTGAGAAAAGAAAGGTTGTACGCCAAGTTTTCCAATTGCGACTTTTGGCTTAAAGAAGTACAGTTTCTGGGTCACGTAGTCACCCGGGTCGGAGTGAAGGTAGACCCCTCCAAGATTGAAGCTATGATGAATTGGGAGCCTCCTAAGAGTCCGTCCGAGATCCGAAGTTTCTTGGGTCTGGCGGGATACTACCGGAGATTTATCCAAGACTTTTCAAAGATCGCTTCTTCCTTGACAATTCTGACTCGGAAGAATGTGAAGTTTGAATGGACCGAAACCCAATAAAAGGCGTTCCGGATCCTTCAAAAGAAGTTGTGTGAAGCTCCGATCTTGACGTTACCTGAAGGGTCGGAAGATTTCGTGGTATACAGCGACGCTTCAAATATGGGACTGGAATGTGTGTTGATGCAACGAGGCAAGGTGATCGCTTATGCCTCGAGGCAGCTTAAAATACACGAGCAGAATTATCCAACCCATGATCTGGAGTTAGCGGCAGTGGTGTTCGCTTTGAAACTTTGGCGACATTACCTCTACGGCACGAAATATACACTTTTCACATATCATAAGAGTCTGAAGTATGTCTTTGATCAAAAAGAGTTGAATATGAGGCAAAGGTGGTGGCTCGAGTTACTTAAAGATTATGATTGTGAATTGCTTTACCATCCGGGTAAGGCGAACGTGGTGGCCGATGCGCTAAGTCGGAAGGATTACAGCGGAAGCATTCGGGCTACCCATTCGAGGATCGAGTTGGTGTCTAGTCTTGTTGAAAAGATCAAGGCATCACAGGTGGAAGCACTGTTAGAAGAGAATCTAAAAGATGAAGTCATGATGAAGCAGCGTTTGCTCTTAACGGAAGATATCCGTGGAGTGAAACTGTTCAGCGGACGTGTGTGGGTACCCAAGCTTGGGGGTAACCATGATCTGTTGCTTGAAGATGCACACAAGTCCAAGTATTCCATTCATCCGGGGAGTACAAAGATGTACAGGGACTTGAAGCTACTCTATTGGTGGCCGGTAATGAAACTTGACGTAACGTGTTACGTTGAGAGTTGTGTGACGTGTTCGCAAGTTAAGGCCGAACATCAGCGACCGTATGGGAGTCTTCAGTCTTTAGAGATTCCCGAGTGGAAGTGGGAGCATATCACCATGGACTTCGTGACAAAGTTACCTAAAACTCTTTGAGGTCACGATACCATTTGGGTGATAGTTGATAGATTGACAAAGAGCGCTCACTTCTTGGCTATGCGCGAGACTCTACCGATGGATAAGTTAGCAAAGCTTTATATCGATGAGCTGGTCTCGAGGCACGGCATACCATTGTCGATCGTGTCGGATCGCGACAGTCGGTTCACTTCGAACTTCTGGGATGGGTTTCAGAAAGAACTTGGTACTCGAGTGAAGTTGAGTACGACTTACCATCCGCAAACCGACGGGCAGAGCGAGCGAACGATCCAAACTTTGGAAGACATGTTGAGGTCTTGTGTCATCGATTTCGGGGGTAGTTGGGACTCTCACTTGCCTTTGGTGGAGTTTGCTTACAACAATAGCTACCACTCGAGTATTGGAATAGCACCTTTTGAGGCATTGTATGGGCGAAAGTGTCGGACTCCCGTGTGCTGGCTTGAAGCGGGAGAAAAGCAGTTCGTCGGACCTGAAATCGTACAAGAGACTGCCGATAAGGTCAAGTGCATTCGTGAAAGAATAAAAGCGGCTCAGGATCGTCAGAAAAGCTATGCCGATAACAAGAGGAGACCGATGGAATTCCAAGTAGGCGACCGCGTTATGCTTAAGGTGTCGTCGTGGAAGGGCATTATTCGGTTCGGAAAACGTGGGAAACTGAGTCCCCGTTTCCTCGGACCTTTCAAGGTGCTTAAACGGGTGGGTTTGAAAGCCTACCAGTTGGAACTGCCCCTGGAGTTGAGCAGAATACACAACACGTTTCATGTTTGCTACCTCCGGAAATGTTTGGCGGTAGAAGACAGCGTTATTCCCCTTTCAGAGTTAAGGGTAGACGAAGGTAACCGTTGTGTGGAAGAACCCGACGCTATCTTAGAGAGAAAGTCTAAAAAGTTGCGTCACAAAGAGGTCACTTTGGTCAAGGTGCAATGGAAGCATCACCGGGGAGCAAATGTGGCGTGGGAAGCTGAGGAGGATATGAAGCGAAGATATCCTCATCTTTTCGAGTAGTTGGGATTTCGGGGACGAAATCATTCCCAAGTTGGGGAGGATTGTAACACCCCGAATTTCGTTTGGCCGTTTTGCGAAGATGTTTAGAGGAAAAAGGAGGTTTCTGTGGCTGTCTACAGGACGCACGGGTCGTGCGCATTCCTTCAGAGAAAACGCACGGGTCGTGCGTATGATCCAGGGCCGAGGCATAGTGCTTGCGCACGGGTCGTGCACATTTCCTTCTTTGAGGGCGCACGACTGTCAGGCCACTTTTTGAGGACTTCTTAAAAATCTAGATTTGAGAGATATTTTCATATATCTCAAATCTCAGTTCTCCCTCTCTTCCTTTTCTCTCTTTTTCTTCTTTCGATCTTCAAGTCTCGTTTGGTTGCTAGTTTTCGGTGTTTCTAACAAGGGGTCGGTGTTTTAAGCTTCACCTCTACGTCGTGATCGTTATCTGGTTTTCCGGGTTATATTCTAAAAACCTACTGGTGAGTTTCTACTACCATTTTACAAACTTTATACATGTCAAAACTCTTATTTGCGAAATCCGAAGTATTTCTACGGTATGATTTCATGTTCTCTACATTTTGATATAAATGAAGTTTTTGGTGATTTTCGGGGTTCCCGATCAGTTTTGACTAAAATGACGGGTTCCGCCTTATTGAAGTAAAATGGTGTTTTACTTGCACATTATGTGGAAATGTGAAAATAATGTTTAAGAACTCATTTTAATGATTTTCATTCTTACCAGAAGTTGGACTGGAAATGACATTTTGTTTATAAAATGTGTTTATACCATATGTTTATTTATGGTTGGTCACATATGTTGTTGTGACGAGTCTGTACCATTACTAGTGGATCCCTAGGTTTTGAGTCGACTGTATTATTGGGATGTCATATTCCCCATTTTGTAGCTATGGATGCATATGATCCTCGGGGGCAACTTGGTACGGTTATGTGAGGCCGGATACTAGCCATGGTTCATAGTGATCCTAGTGAAGGAATATACATTGGTTTTGCTTGGGGCTAGATCTCACGTTGTAGCACGGACTTATGTGTTCGTATCCTCGGATTCCAATTGTTTAGCTCATAACTCGGATTTTGGCTTACTTAGTGTTTCGCCACAATCCTTGGTAAAATGTTTTGTCATTGGTTATTTGATAATATGTTTATAACGGAAAAGCCCGATTGTGGCAAAGGTTTAAATTGTAAAAGTTAACCTCTTTGGAAATATTATCTTTTGATGCAAATGTTTATATCTCTTGAGCTTTATAAAATGTATGTTCTCACCAGGCTTTAAGTCTGACACTTTTTCTCAAATGATATGTATAACAGGTTTCCCTTAGCGGTGGGATGCACTGGGTTTTGAGAGACGAGTTGGGTCTCAGGACATTTTGAGATGACTAAAATGTTGATAGTTAGGCATTGTTAAGTCCCATTCTTTTGATGAATTTTGGATTGTCAACTGATGAAATCTAGATAGTTATGTTTAGATTAGTCTGTTGATGAATTCTAAATCCTTACAGGTTTTTGTAAAGTCTTAAGGACTGATACACCTTTTCGAGAAGTTTATAGCAATGCAGATGTCATATTGCCTTATTTATGAAGTTTTAATTTACTCTGAATTTTAGGATGTTACATAATGTTTCAGAATTGTGATTCACCCGCGCTGCATCGTGCGGGTACATCACTAGTATATATATATATATAATATTAAGACTTAAGAGTATATTACATGTTTCGTCGTTGTGGTTAGGTACTTTCAACGGTCCTAGTCCATTTTTGAAAATTCAATGGAATATGTTTTTGTGATTACCTTTTTTAACGAGTTACATTCTTATGGTTATATTTTATTTAATGTGTCGGGTCCTTAAATGAAACTCATATCGTATTCGATGACATACCTAATCTACACCTTGATGCTTATAATGTCAAATTTGTCACGTAAACTTATTACATATTTTCCCTTCAATTAACTTGTATACATATTTTATAGCGTTTTGGGCTTAGTTGAACTTCGTACGGGAATCTCTTGCCTAATGAGAAACTTTGTAAAACAGTTTCATTGATCACATACGCGAATACAAAACACGATGCAAGCCATAAAGTTCTTACCCGTTGATTGAGCTTCTTGCTGGCGATAAACACTCCCCCTTGAGGGGGTTTGGGGTGGACATTCTTCTATCGAAACTAAGTAACTCCCTGTGGGCACTATGTTATCCGAACTCTCAACATCAATGATCATCTTTTCACTGTCCAATTAGGACATAGATTCGGAATAGATTTGTCGATTAACAACTCAGATCTTGGCTCGTTGTCCCACAGACGAACCCCTCACGACTAATGGGGAGAAAGAGCGAAAACGAGAAAGATGGATTGTTATTCATCAGAGATCGATAGGAATTCCACAGGGATTGCCTTATCTCAAAGGTGCTTTAAGAGTTCTCAATGTCTCAAATGGGGGTAAATAATTGTTTGATTGAATATTGAGTTAGAGTTTTAAAATATGGTCCTAAATAACTCGTTATGACACGTTATGGCACTGAGGTTTGGTTTCGTCGCCATGTTAACCCCTATGACTCCACTGTAAGGCTCGACTTTCGTTGTAACGTGCTATGACGTGTTATGACGCATTATTTTGTGAAACATGAGTTTTCTTTTTTTTAGTTTTTTTTAAATGTGTAACTAGGTGGACAAATGATAATATGTACGACAAATGGATTTGATCTGAGGACGAAATCCAACATCCATTGGATGACTGGATTGGACCAGATCCATCCGAATCCATTGGATTTCAACCAATGAACACCCCTGACAGTTATATCATGTATTCAAAATCGATTATTGTAACTTCAAGTCAAAATAATCACCTAGGCAGTACATTTAAACATATGTTAACAGAAGTGTGCAAAACTTGGCACATGATTAAAAAAATTGAAATTAAATCGATATTGGTATACTCGGTTCTAGTTATGCAAAAATCTGGTTATTAATCTAGTACGATCTAAATTGTAATTTTTCACAATAATAAAACAACATTGTTTAAGCGAGGAACTACACTTAAATAAAGAACTCAAGTCAATCCCAAGATTTAAGTACAGTTGACACTTCACATAATGATTTGGGGACCAAACCCATCCTAAAACAGTGTCGAACCAGTATCATGTAGTTCGACTTTCACCTTTCATATTCTTAGTTTTCATTCTAATTTGATAATGTTTCAATCTAGTTAATATGCCTTGTTTCACTACACAACCATACCCTTCGACAAACAGGAGGATTTCATACCTGAGTAGGTCAAAAATAAAGAGGACACAGACACAAAAAGACATGAACTTTAAGGTAGCATATGATACACAACACATGATTGGACTGGACAAGGTGGCAGGATTAAACAAGACACGGCGACTGTCTATAAATGGTGTTTGGTATGACTAGGACCGGATATAAATGACTAGACAAGTTGACCCTAAAAGTAGTTTGATGATATTATATATTATATAATAATTATAAATGACACAAATAAAGTAAATACTTAAATAATTTAATTTATAAACATTTTTACACGATTTTCATATACATAAATAATAGTACGAAATTTGAATGAAAATTGTATATAATTGATGGTAGTTAAAAAAAAGCTCGAGGCTCAAACTTTGAATGAAGAATATGATATAACTGGTGAAGGCATGGTGAAGGTTGTTGCAGCGACAGGTAGAGGTAGCGACGATGATGGTAGTGAATGATGGTGGTTGTGAAGGATGTGAAGAAGGTGGATAGTGGCGGTGTAGGAGGTAGTTGTGGCCGATGTGGCGCAGGTATAGGTGGTGGTAATCGATGGAGGTGGTCGACGATAGTAGTGGTGGTGGCAATAGGTGGTGGAAGAGGTTGTTGTAGTGGAGGATGAGGTGGAGGTGGCCAATTGTGGTTGGCGGTGGTTGGTAAAGGTGAAGGTGGATGTGGACGACGATGGTAATGGTTGTGAATGTGGTGGAGGATGTTGTTGTGGTGGAGGAAGAGGTGGCTGACGGTGGCTACTAGTGGTCATCGGTGGTGGTAATCGGTGGAAGTAGTGGTGGTCGACGATGGTAGTGCTGGTGGCATTTGATAGTGGTTTTGGAGGTGGTGGAGGAGATTGTTACAGTTGAGGTGGCCGACGATGTTGGCGGTGGCGACGACTATGGGTGGTGGTGACCATTAAAACAAACACCATATTAGGGTTATATATCAAATGAGGGTATATCAGTAATTTTTTAGTTTTTGTCTTAGCCTTGTCCCATGTTGTTCCACCTATTTTGGTGGAACAAGAAAAAATCTTTTTGTCCCATACCGTCCCACCCTGTCCCAGTTCTTGTCTCATGTTGCGCCAAATGTGGGACAACGAGTTCTTGTCCTGACCCATCTCGCGTCAAACATGAGACAATGATTTTTGTCTTATCTTGTCTTGTCATGTCATGTCATGTCATGTCATGCCATGTCATGCCTTGTCCTGTCCAATGTATAAAACGCAGCCTAATGAAACTAACATAAAAGTATAGGGACCATTAGTGACTTTAAACAGAAGTAGAGGGGAGGTTAATAGAATTTATATCTCTCCATATATTCAGCTACCACACGTAAACCCTTAAACAGCCACACCGAGCAAGGAGGTGCTACACACACACACTTTCTCTCCCTGATCGCGAAGCTAGGTTTTATCAATGGCGGCGAGAAATGCAATCCTCAAGTATCTGCGTGTGAATGTGACACCAGTTCTGCAATCTTCATCCGTTCAAAACCCTAGAGTGATCGGAGGAGGAGTAATTCAGCTGTTCCGGCGTCATTTCTCCGAGGAAGTGAGAGGATCTTTTCTCGACAAGTCCGAGGTCACTGATCGAGTGGTTACTTGCGTAAAAAATTTCCAGAAAGTTGATCCTTCGAAGGTATGAAATGCTTTTAAATTGGCGTTTGTATAGTGGAGGACGATTTTTCAAATTAGGGTTTTTGTTGACATTGTGACTCAGAGTCTGAGGACCCATATATTGATTTCTATAGCCCTAGATTTACCCCCTCAATTGAAATATGTAATAAGACAGGTGTTTTTGTTGGTTTGCTTCGTATTAATTGGAAAAAATAATTTTGTAAATGGAAAAGGTATTTGATAGGTGGAAATAGATCAACCAGCTATGTAATCTAATGATTTAAGATATAGAAAGCAGGAATTTGGTTAGCAATTGTATTAAGTAATGTATAATTTACAGTCAAATAGTACATCCAATCCAATTATTTATAGAGAAAGATTCCAGAAATTGAATTTGATATATTGCCATATAGATTATCCGTTTTTAGCTAGGTAAATTGATATATAGCTAGAGATGTGGATTCCCAATGTTCAAGTCTTTAGCATAATGGTGTAATACCTGTTTGGAATGAGAGTTATGTGTGCTAAAGCTGTGTTGATTGTTGGTTAAGAGAGTTGATTTTGTACCATGTTGTGGGTTCCAGGAATTAATTCTGGTATGCTGTTTATATTCAGACCAAGTGTTAGACACGCGTTTGCTAAATTTTAGGAAAAGTGAAAGCAAGACTAGGTAAAGTACATGAATATTATAGCCTTAGCTCTTGATTAGAGGTATATTTTGATCCAGGAAGACAATGCACTGGATGCTGAGATAAAAAGTTGAAATGAATTTTGTTATCTCTCTCTCTCTCTGCCTAAATAGCATACCTTCATGTATTGTTAATGTAAGTTACTGAAACAAACTGTATTAATTATTTTGAACATTGGTCTTTGAAAATTTGACTTTCTAAAGTCTCTGGGTATCCTTGTAATTTTTGTTGTTAAGGTTTTTATGTGGATATTGATTGATGATTCTAAGTTTGTTTGTGTTATTGTGTAGTCTGATAATGACATAGAAATTTAAGTGGGGAGGGGGGGGGGGGTTGTGACCCACATCTGGTTTGAATTAGAATTAGATGTCCTTAATTGTAGGCCAGTGATAACTTCTAACAATGGCTTTAAGTTGATATGGAACGGTGGAAGTTATTGAGACAATCTACTACTTTGTGCGTAGGCTGTTAACTACTCTGCTTGTCACCATTTTCTATTGCTGTAAAATCACTGCAAGTGTTTCCTGGTGCTCTCTCTCCCCTCACTTGTTCAAGTGCTTCACTCATGTGTGGTGTTCTTGTTACGATTACTTGTTAACCTTTTCTCTATGGAAGAAATATTCACCTAGTAGCAATCATTATACATATGCTTTGCTCTTCATGTTATTTTGTTATGATATCTTCTGAGTGCTTGTGCTTCTGCAAACACTATTAATTTTCTATATGTTTTGACTAGTATGTTGACTTGCCACCGTGATTCATGCTAATGTTTTATAGACCACTGAATGTAAAATTGAACTTTTTTGGCATCATCACTAGTTTATTTTGCTTTCGGTTGAAATGTTGAATCCACTGATGAGTATTCCACTTTCTTAGTTAGACCATGAGTTTGGAATCTTAATCGAGCCTGCTGTTGTAGCTAGCTTGTAGTTGTAGTTGCTAGAAAACCTATCCCAATGACTACTCTCTCCTACTAGGTTTTAGTCTCCCACTATCTATAGGTACATGGCTTAGGATAGGGTTTCTAGCTACTGCAACTACAAGATAGCTACAATTACAAGCTGGGATCTACAGCCGAGGGCCGAAGTTCAGCTTCAGTCCACTACCTGACATTAAGAGGGAGACTACCGTCGACCGATAGGGAAACGGTAACTTTGTTCTCTACCCAACGCCGAAGGCGCCTCACATGTTCTAGTTCAATCAGTGCCTTCTTGACTTGTAGCTCTGAAGACTCTTAATGGAATCCACATCTCCGACTAAGAGCTTGAAAGCCTCTCACACCTATGGAACAGGGGTGTCAGCATTTAAGAACGCTCGAACTCAACACAAACCCATGCAGCTAACTAAACCTCTCCTATGGTTTATAAAAGCTTAGAAAAAGGCCCACGTCTGAAATACTGAGTCCATTTTGAACATGCTTGAGAAACCAAACGCACACTCGAATTCCAAGGACGAGAATCCGTGGAGAGATGCTGCTGTGACATACTGACATATAAGTGTATAACCAACACTTCACTTCCGCTGTTCTTAATTCTCAATTCTCAATGTGTGTTTGTAATTTTCCCTATTTATGCTTGTCCATGATGGGTTTTACTATGTTACCCAGTTTTTGCTTCAGTTATTTCAGTGTCTTTTCTTGGGTTCTTATTTTAGTTGAAATTACATGCTTTTGTTGATTCATCTGGTGGATTTGTGCTTGCATTTACTATCTTGCTAAAAACTTGACTTCCTAATTCATTTTGTAATTCTACATTTATTTAAAGAGTGCCTATTTCTTCAATTGAAGGAAAATAGAACTTTATATTACATATTACAAATAGATAAGCATTGGTGCATATGCATGTGTATGATCTCTCTCTCCCCCTGCCTTTTCACTAAATTTATGCTTTCCTGTGATGGATTTCTAATTTCTTGGTTCAATGCAACAAAAAATAGCAACTTTGCCACATAACGGCAGAATGTATCAAAAAATAATTCAATGCTAGTTTTATTATAATTAACTAATGATCGTGATAGCTCATCACTTTGCTATGTCAAAGCTGTGCCACGTAGACAGTAGCATGACTGGTGGTTACTTGGTTAAAATCTTGTTAGTAAAAAATGGACGGTATTCTACAGTGGGGATGTGGGTGATATGTTTGAGGGAGTATAAGTACATGCTTGATGGATCATTTTGTTTAGGCATGTAACTGAAAATTAGATGTCAAAATATGGTGATGCTTTTATCTATTTTGTCTCTCTAAATTTGATTGTTGTCATCCCCCACATTGAGTGTGGGGAGGTTTGTAATGTACTTCGTCCCCAAATAAAAATGTTCACAATGAAAAAGGCATACAATTTTATAAATGTGTAATTATTACACTTTGTAATTAACTTTAACAATACTTTTACCCTTAATAATCGAAGGAGCAATGGGTTTCTCCATCATAACTAAGGGTGGTATTAGAAAGTAGGCACTTACTTTTGAAAGTTGACACTTATCTTTGGACAAGCTAAAATAGAAATGTAGACATTTATATTGGGACGGAACGAGTGTTTGTTGTTGCAAGAAGTGATTGCTGTTAGTTTATTTAATAAATGAACGGACATGAACAATTGTTTGTTCATTTACGTTTGTTTATGTTCATTTACGTTTGTTTATATATAAATATATTTATATATTAATGACATTAATATGTAAATTGTTAATTAAATTAAGCTCTTATAATTCCTTTTTTTATCCCTCCTATAAAGTTTACCCGGTTTTACATTTTGTTATGTTATCTTGGAGGAACAAAATGATGAGTAATGATGGTTGCTTTGTGTTTGTTCGTTTATGTTCATTTATGTTTGTTTAAGATCGTTCATTTATGTTTGTTTAAGATCGTTCATTTATGCTTGTTTATAATCTGAACGAACGTGAACGAACACATTTTCGTAACGAACAAACATGAACACAAAAAAAATTCGTGCAATTACCATTCGATGTTTGTTTGTTCGGTTAAGTAAATGAACGAACGCGAACAAACCTCTTTTCGTGTTCATTTGGTTCGTTTACAGCCCTAAATTTGCTGTATCAGAAAATGATGCTTGGTATACATGTTAATTGCTTTAGGCATCACTTTTGAATTTGAACCTATATCGTCATCTTTTGCAGGTTACACCCACTGCTCACTTCCAAAACGATCTTGGGTTAGACAGTTTGGATACAGTTGAGGTTGTGATGGCACTTGAAGAAGAGTTCGGCTTTGAGATTCCCGACAATGAAGCCGACAAGATTAGCACCATTAACCATGCAGTTGACTTCATTGCATCTCATCCCCAGGCCAAATAAGCAGTATGCCATCGAACTCATTTTGTTTTCTTAAATTCTCATTCAAATTATCTGCATCAGGAGACCATTTCCTTCGGCTTATTTCTATCTTTCTTCTTTGTGTCATGCTGCGCTTACATGGCCTTTTATCATCTTATAACGCGCTTCCTCATAGTTTGGATATTGGATCATCATTTTGCATAATTCCAGGTAATGGGAAATTACTTTTGTAACTTGATATGATCATCTAGGATTCGATATTAGTTTGCTGATGTCTATTTGCTTAAATAAGTTCTGTCGCGGTTGCAATTGATCCATTTTACTGGTGTTTTCGAGTAGATTAGAGATCTATTATGCTTATATCCGAATATGTTTGGATGATAACGATATCGTGAAACAATGTCCTTTTCTTTCTCTAGTAGTTTTACCGATTGTTTGTGGTCATTGTTGTAACAATGATGTTTTTGGGTCAAATTTTCTTCTATCATATCATCAATTAGGGTAGACCTGTCAAAAAATGACACGACACGCTAACCTGACACGAAATTGACACGAAATAAATGAGTTTGGGTAATACATTTCAACCCGTTTAAACGGGTAAGGTTAGGGTCAAAATTTTCAACTCGAAAATGACCCGATATATATATATATATATATATATATTATAAGCTTTCTTTTTAATGCTTTGTATTTTTAATGTTTTACATTTGGTTAGAACTTTTAAGTTTGAACTATAAAATTTGGATTTCAAATGTTTTCATTTGAATTTTGGATTTGTACTTTTTTTTGTGAATTTTTGAATTTTATTTTTTAGTTTTATAAATGTTAAACGGGTTAGGCGGGTCGTGTCGGGTTAGGCGGGTCGGGTTAGGGTTGAGATTTTCTAACACGTTTATTAAACGGGCCGGGTTAAGGTTAGACACTTTCAACCCGTTTAACTTTGAACCCGACACGACACGTTTGCCATGACTAAATTAGGGTGTGTTTGGTACATGGTGTAAAACGGTACAAGTGTTCCACGTTTGGTGCAACATTAGATTGAGACAATATAGGACGTGGGTGGGATAAAAATGTGTTTTTATGTCTGATTAGGAAGATATTACATGATTGATAAATTACTAAATTATCCATGTCAAATTAAAACCTAAAATCTTTCACAGTTCTTTCACCGGTCTACTTCAATCTCGGTGGTCCAATCTAGTTGAATCTTTTTCAGTCCCGTCCGTGTACTAAACACACCCTTGTTGTATGCACAATGTATTTCGACATTTTATTAAACTTTGTGTAAAGTCAAATATTGCGATTTGTGCTAGTTCTTTGTTTTTGAGGAACCGTGGGACGTGTTTGTTTGCTAGGCTAAGGGGTTGTTTGGTTGGTTTTCCATTAAGTTATGTATATATAAAGTTGTCTGTGTGGATTAATCTGTCTGTATAGATTTAGAAGGTTTTTATTTGAGAGAGTTTTTTCATAGATGGAAGGAACGTGTTTTTTAATGAGAGGGACTGGTTTGGAAAAAAACTTGGTTTTCTCCATAAAGCTCCCCTTTGAAATCTTACTGAATAAGCCACTTTCTATATCATTAAGTCACTACCAAACAGTATGACTGACTGAATAAGTTGTGAGTCTCATTAAGCTGCAAACAAACAAACCCTAAGTGCAACTTACGTGGCCGTTTGATCATCGACTAGCGTCATCTTTAGAAGCATAAATGATTATGTATTTTATGTTAATACCCTTTTGAGTCGTTGATTTTATGTCGATTTCATCGTGAATTGTGGCGTAGTGGTTGAGGCGCATGGGATGTGGTGGAATATCCCATCTGTCATGGGTATGATTGTCCATAATTGTGGTCTCTGAGTTTATCACGACTGATGTCTTATAGTCGCATTTTGCTAGGATTAGTTTGGTCATGGTCTAGGACGTTGTGGTCTCCGAATGATTTTTAATTTTGTTGTTGGTGATGATTAACGTTGCTATCGTTGGTTTTGTTTTTAAATGACGTGAGTCGTGGTGTTGCTCCAAGGTAAGTCTTTAAGCCTTATGAGTTACGGTGAGACCATGATGTTTTTCAAGGCGTACTCTAAGATGGCATATGCATACTTATATGTATGTACTAGAAGCGTACTCGCATAATGCAACAAGATACATCATGATTTTAATGTTTCATTTTATTTTTTGTTTTTTGTCGATTTACAGTACGATTTTGGATGATTTTGAGAAAGTGATAATTTTTTTTTAATAATTTTTTTAATTTAGGCTTATAATATAATGTTTTTTATATAAAAAAATTAAGTATTTTGTTAGAATTTAATGATTATCTTATATATTTTAATGACATCTAGAAAAATAATCAATTACATATTTAATAATATAATTAAAACAAATTTATAGTAATATAATATATTAATTAATAATGATACATGGAAAAATCTGTATAAAAGGAAAACCCTGCACATACCAAATTGGTGGGTGTTAGAAGTCTGCAGTAGTAATATGTATCTTGTGCTTTTATACTTGTAAATTGAGAGATTTTTAAAATCTTGCATAAAATGATGATACCTTGTGCCTAATAATTTGTATTTAAGAGTTTTTTATCCGTGTTTTATAATATAATATAGAAGTATAGATACTTGTGTGTTAGTGTTTTGAAAGAACCATTTATATCAAATATCTCTCTCGAGTTTTTATACATTACTTTCTTCCATCTTCAAATGATTCTTGTTCGACTCTATGTACGGATTTTACCTATTTAGAGTTTTAGTAACATTTGATATTCAATACGATCCAATGAATAATTGGATCAGACCGGTTTCATCCGTTGGATATTACTATTGGTTATCAATTAGATCGGATTTGACCCATCCAATATTTTGATACAACCACCAACGAATCAACTGTTTCAACCAATTATGCATTCATTTTGTTGATTTATTATAAATCACTATGTATAGATATCAAATAAAAAGCGATATCGTAAAATGTTAATAATTATATGTAATTATTGATTGAATGGTAGTTTGATGATAATTATATGGGTAATTGAATGGTGGTTGGATTGTATCAGATCAACTTTATTGGACTCTCAACTGATGCTGCAACAACCGACCTATCTAATTTGGATGTTGAGATTTTGGATCCAGTATGATTTAGTTATAACCATTGTTCTAAAAAAAACTCGCTGCACAACCGCTATGGCACCAAGGCTTGTGTCTCATGTCACGTTAAACCCGTTTTTGTAATGCAATATTTGATTTTTCTTTACGTTTTTAATATCTTATTTGCAAGTTTTTTAATATATACAATATTTAACTTGCTTTGACTAATTAAGTAACACTACAAAACATATGTTTTTCTATATAATGATATATATGAATTATAAAAATGACGTCATAAGTTACGCCTTGAAAACGCCATGGCCTCGCCGTGGCTCCTAAGGTTTGAGGCTTGGCCTCGCCGGCACGCCACGCCGCTCGCCATTTAGAACCTTGGTTATAACTAGATATCCGATTATGGTGGATTCTAATTTGATTGGTCGATTTAAATTAAATCAGATCACTTTCTATGCAACCTTATTAATTGTTTCTAGTTATGGAATGTTTTTATGTACATTTGAAGATCAAATCAATCATGAAACAAGTAAAAAAGACTATATTTATAGAGTAAATTATATTATTGGTCCTTGTGGTTTCTACCAAGTTACAAATTTTGTTCCTAAAGTAAAATAATTACACTAAGTGCCCATGATGTTTTCTTTTTGTTTCAAGATTGGTCCCTTTATCTTGACTCCATTAACTTCTAAGAGCATCTCCAACAACTTCTCCAAAATGGAGAAAATGAAGATTTTTGGAGATTTTGAGCAACTTTTTGCTCCAACAGCTTCTTCAAAACTTTATTCAAAATAGAGAAACTAGAAGAGAGAGTATATTTAATTATTTTTCTCCAAATTTGGAGATATCCCAAAAAATGATTACCAAGAGAGGATTAGTCGGGTGCCCGTATGGATCCCGAATACCTCGTCGACTTCGGTCGGGGCGGGTGTGTGCGTTTAAGATGCCGTTCAAAAAAAAAGAGAGAAATTATTTTTTATTATATCACATCAATGAGAAGTTTTGAAATAAATTGTTTAGGTGAGATAAATAATATTTTATTAAATATATAAATATTTTAATAACTATTATCAATGATTTATCTCCAAATGGGGAATCTGTTGGAGATGAATGTACTTTTTTTTTAGATTTTGACTTTTGGTTCCCTATTTTGGAGAAATTTTGGGGAAGCTGTTGGAGATGCCCTAATATGTCAACTCAAAAATAGTTTGGTCTTTTTTACATATTAATTAAAAACTATTTTAACCCACCACTTAGATGATGCCAAGCAGGGCGGTGAACCCAATAACTTTTTTGAGCGGTGCACGTTTAAGTTGGATAAAAACTTTGTAAAACCGTGATTTGACCTGTGGAAAAAGTCAACACGATTTGATCCATAAAAAGTCAATTGTGTCGCTCTAGAGAATGAAATACGTTTTTTTCAAATAGAATGGACCTTAATCTTTAAAATAAATATATGTTGCTTTGAAAATGAGATAAAGAACAATGATTTTAAGAGGAATTGGCATTAAAACAAAAATAAACAATGAAAAAAATAATAAAATCAAAATAGGAGAAATTAACAAAAGATGTCTTCAACATAGTGGTAATAATGTATATAATTACCAAAGGTTGTAAGTTCGATCTTTCTAACTATATTTTTGCTGTTAATATTTTCAAAAATAAGATCATAGGGTTGGGTCAGCCCCAAAGCCTAAAATTAAACTTTTACTTTAAATAAGTTTCAAACACGTGACCTCTTGTATGTGAAGTGCTAATCCAACAATCCTACCCATCTTTAACATCTGTAATAAGTTTGGTTTCAAAGTATTTAAGGGCAGTCCTTAAAATCAAGTGAGGACACTTTTCAGGCACCTAAATTATTTTCTCTTGCAATAGTCGAGTGAACGGGAGCATGCACAACTCTTAATTGGTCCGCCCTTGATGCCAAGTGTCCATTCTCCCCCACCCCCTTTCTCTTTCCACAACTACATGTAACCATCACTCTCCTACCACTTACTATTTGAGGGATTGGGTTCCGATGAGAAGTTGAGGTTAACACGAGAAACGTGAGAAGTGGTTATTAACCGTTGAATGAGAAATGAATGCACATTATGATGAAATGCACCGGATCAATTTCCTTCTAAGGGGTTGTTTGGCGGTTACTAAATGGTTTGGTGCAGAATGATTAAGTGGTCAGAATGATTAAGAAGCTCTTATGATATAGTGCAAAATGAAATACGGTTGTTTTTTAATTGTTCAACATAAAATTAGGGTTCTGAATGGTTAAGGGAGGGTCAGGATACAAGATCATTCAGATGATTTTGGAACCATTAAGAGGCAGACCTTTTTTTTGCCAAACAAGATTCACCTCTTAATGAAACCATTAAGAGGTAAACAAACAACCCCTAAGGCGCAATTCATGAGAGAACATTTGATTAAAAGTGATCAACGATTCAGATCCACTTCTCACGTTAACTTCAACTTCTCACACAATCCTTCGCCTACTATTTGATTGGTTAAATGACAAAAAAATCGATAAAAACACGAAAATATCCTTCATTTAACCCATTTTTTAACCGATTGTTCGAGTGAGAGACCAAATATGGACGTTTTTGCAAACCATGATAACCATCTTGTAATTTTAAAACTATAGGGACAAAAATTGTCATTTTTGACAAACAACATGGACCAAATTTGGAGTTTACTCAAACCAAAATCAGAGGTTAGCAAAGGCGGTTAAACCGATACTTTCATTTGGTATTTGGACTCATCGGAGACGCGATCCCGTTCACGACGGCGACGGCGACGGCGACAGAATCTCTCTCTGCACTCGGTGAATCTGAAGAATGCTGTCGATCATCGTCTATTCCGTGATTATTGCTCTGATTGCTACTTTATCACACAAATTTCTCACCGGCGATGGTAATTACACATATTCGTTTCCCCTCTTCACTTGTTCACCAACAATTTGACTGTTTTTTGTTATTATATAGCTCAAGGTGATGAATTTGTTAATTTCTCTGGTGTTTTGGTAGGTGATTTCACGTTGCTGTCGAAAGGGAAAGTAAAGCGCGAAAGTTTTCAAGATAAGGTGTTCGAATTTTGGTTCGGTTTATGTGTTTCTGATTTAGTATAATAACTGCACTGTGTTTTACTGTTTTTGAACGAAGAAGTAGCGATTTGAAAATGAAAAATGATAACACCAGTGATTTTATTATATAAATTATTGATGCTTTAAGTGAAGTGTTAGAACTGGTCTTAGTTGCAAAGTTGGAGTTTAGCAGAACTGACATGAAAAGTAAAGGGAACTGAGAGTGCATAATTTCTACATTTGTATATCTCATATTAATTGCATTTTTTTCTTTTTTTTAGCATTGTCAAGACGAGATTATCTATTTTAAATTCTAAACGGGATAATGGTGTTGATTGTAATCCACGAGATTTCTCTTATTTTATCTCATATTAAACTAAATGTCTAGTCTATTATTGCAGTTGTAAGGGATGAGGTATATGATGTAAGGTCCCGAGCCCAAAGCAACAAGCTGACCAATAACCTTTAAATCAACTTAAAAAGCAACAAGCTGAGCATTAACCTTTAAATCAACTTAAAACCATGGTGGAAGTTATTGGTAGCCCACAACTTTGAGCTTATAAGGAGCTTACAAATCTACTCTTCTATCCATGTGAGACGGGTTGTTACTTATGATTTTCCCTATATACATTTCTGTATGGTCAATTGGCATATGGGTCTGAAATGATCACTCAGTCTATTGTGCTTGCTATAGCAGTGAGACAAAATATCTACATGCTATTGTTGGGCTGGGGTGGGGGGAAATGACAGTAAAAAGTCTTGAGGGAACACCAAGATAAACTTGATCTTTTAGGCCTTATGTAAGGGGTCCAAGCTTCTTTATGCATTGTGTTTTACTCTTTCCAGTTTCTCTTGGGTGATCATTCAGATCCTTTTTGCCATCACATGTATGTATATTTCATGATATTATTTTCTTCAGAATCTTTATAGATGGATTTGTTTGTTTTAAGAATTTGTTTCTTCTCTTGTTTGTATTCTGAATGAATACTAGGTTGTTTGGATTACTGGAGCAAGTCGGGGAATTGGTATGTAAAATCCTAGTTTTTCTTATTGTTGTTTTTTCTGTTATTCCATTTTTAGTCTTACTAGTTGTTGGAGTTGAGAATTTGGGTTCATGCATGAGTCCAACAAATCTGTTGGAAACATCAAGACGATTAAAATGCTGTATGGATTGTCTGACTGTAAAGTTAGCATAAAGGAAATATTACCATTGTAATTTACCAACCAAGGTGTAAAAAAACTAAGAATGATGAAACTTAGCCTAATTCATTTCGCAATTCCACTCGAGTAACTTCACATATTATTATCACTTCTTAAATTAAGCATATGGAAGTAAAATGTTATCCTTTTGAAGTCACACATTTCTCACAAGGATAACCTAGGCACATCAAACTATCAGTTTCTATATTATATGAAATGATTAAAGAAGTCTGAGATTAGAATTGATTTTTGCAAGCAAAATAATCCTGCCCTTACATCCATAAGCATCATGTTTGAAGACCAGTGGGGAAAAAGACAGGAAGAAACCTAAAACTCACTCAGAAGTTAGAATCATTCAGTAAACCATTGATATGGAACCACAAGGGTTGTGGCGTACTGGTTAAGGCTCTGGGGGATGTGGTGGAATATCCCATCTGGCATCTGCCCAGGGTTCGAATCCAGGCGTACACAACAATTGTGGCCACTGAGGTTTAATCAGGGCTGATGTCTTAAAGTCATAATTTGCCAAGAGATTAGTCTAGGCATAGCCTAGGACATCCTTCGCCAACAAAAAAAACCCATTGATATGGCGGCGAAACTTGTAGACACACCACTAGTGAAATTCACCTCATCTACTTCTCTGCAAAGCAAATTCCAGCCATAAAATATACAAGAATTAATGCATTGATGATCCAATGGAATAAGAGAAGAAATACTCCTCTACATCTCAGGAAAGACCATTCTATTGCAAATTAACTGTAATTTGTTTTCCAGTTTGCACATTATGTTGGTCTCTCATTTCTTTAGCTCCAAGCCATTATGTGCTATCTATGAGAACTAAGTTATCTTTAATTTCCCATGCATATATCCATTTTGCCTGATATATCAGTTTCAAGAGGGCTCACAATTTTAGTTACCTTGAACTAACAATCCATAAAATGGTCTATTTTTTTTTCAAGATCTTCTGTCTTGTTCTATTATTAGTTTTGCACACATGGGTGATGGTATCATGGGGACTTTTCGTAGATCAAATTTTGTTACAATCAAGGTAGTTTTGATACTTGCTATTACTTTTTTACATTCTTTTGGTGATGGTAGTATAAAATTACATCATGTTATTAATTTGCAAGTTTTTTCTACCCGTTCAGAAGTTAAAACTAAAAAAATCCAGCATACCATCTTAGAACTGTAACAGTTAGAAAATTTGTGAAGTTGTGTCTTGATTATCTTGCTCTTTTTGCATGAAGGCGAGGTTCTGGCTAAGCAACTTGCAACTTTAGGGGCTAAGATAATTATTTCTGCAAGAAATGAGGCAGAATTGGAGAGAGTTAAGAAACAAATTTCTGGTAAGTTCTATCACAACTTTGGATGATTCTATGTATGAATTTATGGTGTTCTTTTTTATAATGGTTTTAAAATTTCTTCAGCTTTAGGAAAACATGGACTTGAAGGGGTGGAGATATTACCTCTAGATTTGAGTTCTGGTGAAGATGCAATTAGAGATGCTGTTGAAAAAGCTGTCTCTTTATTTGGTGGAGCAGGTGTGGATTATATGATCCATAACGCAGCCTTCGAGCGACCTGTAAGTTAGAGTCATCTTAGGACTTGGATGCACAGTTTAATTTGTCTTTTTGCTGGTATGGAGCATGCACAGCGTTTATGGGATCACTATGCTAAAAATTAAGCATCATAATAGCCGACTTACTGACTTATTATATCTCCACGGGAACACCCAATGGCCCTCCTTTAGGTTCTCCACCCCAAGGTTGTGGGTTAAAGTTTTGGCATTGTATTCCCCAATATACAAAAATGCTGCTGATTCTGAGCCAAATAATAAAAGATGAGGACTGAGGAGGATATGTATTAGTAAGGAAATAGATCAGACTGTGGACATCTCCTACTCCTAATCAACAATATGATTATACAGTAAAAGACATAGTCACACGATACTACAGTATTGCTTGAATCAAGAAACACTCGTTGCACTCTTCTTTACACACTCGCACAGTGAAATTAAAGGAAAACAAGACACAGAAAGAAGTTAAATGTCAGCTTTCTTGTGTGGCATGAGTGGTACTTATGTTGGCATCTGAAATAAGTTAGTCAGCTTGAATTAGTTTTCTATAATGAGGAGGCACACTGCTAACACTGCTCCTTTCCCTGCCTGTTCTTGTTGCAGAAATCAACAGCACTTGATGTACCTGAAGCAAGTCTCAAGGTATCACGTGTTGATACTATTAGATGTAGTAGTATTTTTGTTTTATATGTATCTGTCATGGAGCATGGGTATCTGATAGTGCTTATATATCTGGGTTTTCTAATACGTAAGATGTTATGTTTTCACTATGAATCTGTACATGGTATGAGAGATACGCTTTGATAAGCTAAAACCCCATTCCCACGAAAATCATCCCACACAATCACTTCCAGCAGCTACTGGGCAATAACACCATGCTTGCTTTCAAAACAGCCTATGTCCGACAACTTCTTTAGGCGACAAGTGACAACAGGCTTCTTCTTTCCTGGCAACAGCCGCCTACATCCTTGACTGATCTAGGCACACCTGTACTAATCTTATCTCTATTTTTTGGCCATTCTTGACCTATGGTGGCTCTTGTAGGTGGTCAGACCACGTCCACTCTTACATTAATATATATGTTGGTGCTCTAGATTTTATCAATATTTTGTTCTCTTAAAGTAAGTTCACTTGAATCTAATATCTTTATTTCTTTGTTCTGCAACTAGGCTACACTTGATGTAAATGTTATGGGGCCAATATCTCTTACACGACTGCTGCTCCCTCACATGTTGAGGAGAGGGAGAGGACACTTTGTTGTGGTATGCTGCTGAAATAATGTTTATTTACTTTGTGATAGGCTTAGATCTCCTCAAAATGTCTGTTGATTCTGGTACATAGATTAGATATATTATTGCTAGTTTTTATTTAGGCTACATGCCATTATCGCTCCTGTGGAGACATGTGTGGTCAACTACTACGGTTGCTTTCTCTTTCAACTCTGTATAAATGACAAGTCCATTATGTCTGCAGATGAGTAGTGCTGCAGGTAAGGCTCCTGCACCGGGTCAAGCAGTGTATTCTGCATCAAAATTTGCTTTAAATGGTTACTTCCATTCCTTGCGATCTGAGGTATACCAAATTTCTTTTGTTGTAGACTATATATATTGGGCTTCAGGGTAGCTTTTCTGCATCAAAATTCGCTTTAAATGGCTACCTCCAGATATGTCGTCCTCTGTGATAGTTAAAGTTTCACTAGAAAGAACTAGAGATCAAGTATCTAGCCAAGAACAAGTTGCTTGTATTTGCAGCCTAAAAATTGTTGGTACTTGCTTGCTTCCAGATTCACTCGCACAAGTAGCTTGGACCAGAAACTGCATGTCTTGTTGCCTTTGGTCTTAGTATGCCACATAACTTCAACCGAAAATTGAAAAGAACTCCCATCGCCTCCGCCACCATCAAAAGGTCCAATTGATGGTTCTCCAAAAAGCATGTCAAAATCGAAGAAAAGAAAGCTGAAAACATATCCAGTTAACTGAAACCAAGCCCTGAATCTGAAACTCATAGGTGCTGAAATACAAGATAAATTGAACCCAAACCAATGAAGTTGAAACTGATGCCCAGAACCCGGGATTTGAGATGACCAGGAATCCAAGATGATGCTAAGAGCCTGACCATAGAAGTAGCTCGAGAAGATGAAACTCTGATGAATGGCGCCAATGAGACGAGTTGGCTGGAAAGGAGTAAGCGGGAAAACAATATGTGTTTCATCTGCTTGGTTGTGGTTTCCTCCATCTTTCAAGATAAATGTTCATGGGTTGGCTTCAACTCGAAATTATCATTTGATGTTAATCTTTAGCTTCATAACTTGCAACTACGAAAGCCAAGATTGCACTGTAATCTTCTACTACTTGATCTGTTCCTCATTCCACTGATGTGAGTATTGTATCATATTAATTTGGCTAAGACCATAGTTTACTAAAGTCATTGCACATGCCAGAAAAAGAAGATATATACCCAACCAGTGCTCCACAATACTTTTTAGACTAACCTTAAGGACTCGCTCAACCGGCAAATAAAGGCTAAGCCTTGGGACTCCTCCCCATAGATCGGCGCTTCAAGTCTCCTCAAGACCACTGGGGATTCTTCTGGTTATTATTTAGCCCCCATGGGATTAGTTGATGTGTGCGCAAGCTGGCCCGCACGCCCGCAGTTACCAATATAGACACACACACACACATTTTTTAGACTTTAAATTCAGTGGATCTACCTGCAATGTGGGAAAGGAAGACACTCTGCAGTTTATTTGCACTAGTTTTGTATAGAGGCTAAAATATCGTTGAGATTACATCGAGCATTTAGTTGCTTGACTTCCTAGTTATTTTCTGAGAAATTGATTATTTTAGGTTTGTCCCTACTCCCCTCTTCTAACTTTTTTTTTGAGAAAGGTGTCCTAGGCTATGCCTAGACTAATCCCTTGGCAAATTATGACTGTAAGACATCAACCCTTATTAAACCTCAGTGGCCACAATTGTTGTGTACGCCTGATTCGAACCCTGAACATATGGGATATTCCACCACATCCCCCAGGGCCTTAACCAGTACGCCACAACCCTTGTGGTTCCCCTCTTCTAACTTGCAAAAAAAGTACCATCGCCTCTATTGATAAGTATGATAGACACTCCAATAACATAGATATCCGGTTTGTTCTCGTTATATCTTCATCACTTCCATTCAAACTACCATCAAGTGACCAACAGGTGGTTGATCAGTTGGTATTTCCTTCTTGGTACTATATCCTGGAAACGGCTGTTGGTTGGACCTGCTTTTTGGCACCATTTCAACTATCTATTCCACCTTTCATGTTCATTTTGTATGCTTCCAATTCTCTATCTTGTGCTCAAACAAATTGCAGGTCAAGCATAAAGAAATCCTCTCATGCTTAATTGATGTCCTAAATGAGCAAAATGGTTTGAAAATTTATGTTCCATCAGCAAGTCATTTTTTCATGGTCATTCAAACTAGGAAATGGGTAGTGACAGGAAGGGTGTTAAAGGTGGTTTTAGGTAGTGGATATGGGAAGCAGAGTGGTCATGTCATGCAATCTGAAGAAGGTTAGCTGTAATGGCTGTCAGTGAGAAAGTTCAGAGTGTGAGATGTTGTCAGCAAAACATTGTCCCTTTTGGTTTAGTTACTTGATTGTGTTAGAATTGGTGCATTTAGACCGGTATTAGCTTACTGGACAAAAATTTAATCTAATCCACCCAAGAGAAAAGGAAGAAGAAGAGAAGACCGATTTAAATGACAATAACCTTTTCTTTTTCTTCTTATAACGGAAAAATAGTTAGGTCGCTTGTGCTGATGAAATTAATGAGAACAACTAGAAGCTATTATGCATATCTAAAATGTTGGTGTGAATTTCAAAATTGTGATGGTCATGCTTATCTTACCATGCATTTTCTTGTCATTTCAGTTCTACCAAAAGGGAATCATGGTAACGGTTGTTTGCCCAGGGCCAATAGAGACTTCAAATGCACCTGATACGAGCACCTCTGGGAAAAGGGCAGTCAAGGAGGTCAGTTCTATATCTTGTGATGGTATCCAAAATAAAATATTGATAGTTTCCTCCTTTATTTCCCCAATAAGAGAGTGTTAATGTACACTGATCTAATCATGCGTAGAACTATGTTCCACATAGGCTGTTTACAAGTTGGAAATGCCATCTGACTCAGGAAGAAACTAATGCAACTGTTTGAAGTTACAGGGATGCCAGATTATGATTTCAAATACCAAAATGGGAATAACTTCTTAGTCAAATGCTTGATGTGCGGAAAATATGAGAAAAGTTGTATGTTTCACACTAAGTTTTTGGATGCTAGACAATTTCTGAATATAGTAAATCTTCTGAACCTGCCTATTTGTTATTGAAGCCTTTTGGATCGGCGAAACACACCTACACACCCTCGTTAACTTACTACTGCCTCTTATGAGGCCTTAATTTGCAACCTCAGTTACTTGAGTTTGGTTGTTCAATAATTTGGAAATTGGAAGCACTGCAATTTTTTTTGGGGAAGGGTGTCCTAGGCTATGCGTAGACTAATCCCTTGGCAAATTATGACTGTAAGACATCAGCTCTGATTAAACCTCAGTGGCCACAATTGTTGTGTACGCCTGTATTCGAGCCCTGGGCAGATGGGATATTCCACCACATCCCCATGGCCTTAACCAGTACGCCACAACCCTTGTGGTTAGCACTGCAATTTTATGATGCTAAAACTGTTCACTATGTTTTGTCATTAGAAACGAGTATCGTCGGAGAGGTGTGCAGAACTTACACTAGTTGCTGCAAGCCATGGTCTGAAGGAAGCTTGGATATCTTATCAGGTACTTCTGTTAGTATTACGAGCACATTATAATTTGCAGACAACGACAAATATTGATGGCTTTAAGTTCTCTAGCCTATTCTATTGCCATATCCCTATTATTTACACAGTAAATATATTGTTATGATCAAAGGCTATGATTATTTTTCACATACTTCTTCCACATATTCTCACATAGTATCAGAGCCAAGGTCTACCACTCTAACGACTCGACACTCTTAGGACAATCTGTGCCTGTCTAGCCCCGACGCTATGATAATTCATGCCCGTTTTGCCTCTTTTGGAGGGAGCATGTTTGAGTCCCACAACGGCTAGACTTGAACCCTTTAGCCTCAATATATGTTGGAACCTCCTTTTTCTCCTCAAGGGCTATTTTGGAGTGTAATCTAATGGGTTTCAACGTATTCTTACAATAATCTAGTTTTATCTTAGTTTCCTTTAGCATGCATGTTTCTGTTGATGCAACTTTAGTGTTATATCTTGGAGAGGCTGACCATTGTTTATGTGTTTGTGGGTTGTGTCGTGTGTGGTCACTCTAATTAATTACTGAGGTACATGTAACAGGGTATTCAATCAAATTACTTATTTTAGCTGATCACTCTTATAAATCTCTGTTCACAGGTGAACATAGTATTAGAAAATATTAACAAACACAAGAAAAGTCCCACAAAAACTGCTCTCTCTCAAGTACTTACTCCTATCTTAAACAAGTCAAAGGAAAAAAGAAATTATTTTTTACTTCATATTTGTTTAGTAGGCCACACTTATCATATAAACCATAGTTTAAGGAGGAGGTTTGCGTAGAGCAATATTCTGGTTTTGTGGCTTCTGAGGGCTCATCTAAAGATTACGATTATGGAAGCCCTTATATGGCCTAAAATAGGGCCATAAGTTTGGTTCTCTTTCTTCCTCGCGACCCTTGAAAATATTTGGATGTCATAGAGGATCATTATGATAATTTATGTTGTGACGAGACAACATTACCTAATGGAGATGGTCAAGAGAGCATTTGCAGCATTGAAATTCATCATTCTAATGAAAAAGGCCTAGGGGATCTGAACCACTTCCTAGATATTGAAGTGGCCAGATCCCATAAGGGTATTTTTGTCGAAGGAAATATGTCGTTGCTATTCTTGCTGTGAGATTGGCAAGTTTGACAGTTGGTTCTTTGATTCATCTGTAATCCCTAGTGGGGCCTGAAGTCAAAATTTACCCAAATGATGGAGTGCCTTTTGATGAATGATGACCCCTAGCTGTTTCAGAGTTTGGTTGGAGAGCTGAATTAGCCAACCTCATCTTCTTATTTAGTAAGCCGATTTATAGGTGGTTCATGTGGTAGCACGGGCACTCCGTTGGACTGTAAAATATTATAGGGTTGTGAAAAGTGCCACCCTGTCAATTTGTTGTGTACCACCTTATATATATTTTGAAACTACAATGAGGACACAAATTTTCCTTGGTAGAGTTGGTTTGCAAGGCTTTTCTTCCGCCCCAGACCCGAGCTCGAATCCTGTTAGTGTCATTTTTTTAGTTTTTAGCTTTTAATTTCAGATTTATTATGTTTCTAAATTTTTTTGCAATAAAATACGTGAACACATGCCCTCACATATGAAAAACAATGAACTAACCAACAGACCAATGATAATTTTGTGAAAAATATCCATATATTTGTTTCTTATAGTCAAATGGTGCTACCACTTGAAAAAAATTCTAGGTCGGTCTCTGAGTCATTGGTAACACATATTTTGTGGTATTTCAAGGGGTCCCTAGGTCTTATCATGACCTCCCTTGTATCGAGTCAGTTTGGGTATCTTGAGGGGATCAAATTGCTTTATGTGGATTGCAGATAAGCTCTAATGTGATAAGTTGGTCATGTTCAATGTATATGCACCAACTTGAGAAAGAGTGTTATAAGACTGCGAGAGTTATATATATATATATATATATATATAGAGAGAGAGAGAGAGAGAGGGAGGTTCAAGGGAAAACCTTAAAAAAACGGAAAACTGAGGAACACCCTGGTAGCCCTTGATCTGGACGGTATGCACTTGTGCATACATGTAAATTAAGTTGTTTTTTGGTTTTTATGCACGTGTGCGTAATGCACTTGAGCATGTTACAAATTACTTGTATGCACAAGTGCATACCGTTCAGATGAAGGGCTATCAAGGTGTTCCTCAGTTTTCCATTTTTTTTATGTTTCCCCTGAACCTGACCATATATATATATATGTTCATGATGTTTATCTTTATCCGCTTATGGGTTATCCCTATTAGTTCAAGTTCTTGTATCTGTTTAAAGGAATTCTTCCCACAGTAATTAACACAAATCTTTAACTCTGATTACGTGGTCAAACTTACTTTCTTATTTTACCCTCCATAGCTAGCAAGAGATGTGTCTGAATGTAAAAACCGGATATGGGATACAGTTGGTAAAACAGAGAAAAACCCATAAACTTGCACCGCTGCACTATAATCCTTTACATACAATGATACAAATGAACCAATAAGCAAATGATGGTCAACAAGTCAAGACTTTAAGCAGTCAACAAGAGAGATCCTACAATCAGTTGATACATCGGGGTCGTTGACATGGTTACCAACATGTAAGGACCAATTGCCAAAAGAGAGAATGGAACTCGAACCAAAACTACACTTGAAAAAATAGAATTAATTCCCTCGAAAACGTCCTGCCGTTTACTCACTTTGTTCCAACATAACTGCACATTTAAAACTTTTGGACAAAATAAGTTGTGTTTTGAGACCGTAAACTTTATCGTTCATCAGCATGGTTTTTCACTATGATGGTCTACGTCTTCTGGTTTTAATTGTGTTTCACGTTAAACACAGACTATTCCCGAGTGTGCTCTGGTTCCCCCATCTTTTCTTCGGTTCAAAATTTTCATATTAAAAACCTTTGACATGTGAATCTTACCACTAATTTCTACTAACATAGATTCATCTTTTCGGTTAATTTTTGCAGCCTGTGCTTGCTGTTATGTACCTGGTGCAATACATGCCATCCGTTGGGTTTTGGCTAATGGACAAGGTACTCTTCATATCATTACTCTGTTTGCTAAGCACCGAGTACGTTTTTAGTCTGCAAAACTGTTTGTCACTGTGACTGTCTTAGATCTTGGAACTTTTTTCTTATTTATATCAAATTCTAGAGTTCCAATCCATCTAAATCAATCATACTTTTGAAGTTTTACAAATTAATTTGTGAATGTTCATTTGTTAGTGCCCATAAAATTGTCCTGCAAAATACCAACTGGTAGCATTTTGGGTCATGGCCATGCTAATTCATATCTAATATGAATTAGATATAAGCATACATACATATATATATATATATATATAATCATATATGATACACAAGCTTAATCATATATGATTAAACACATGTTATATTGACAATATATAGATGTTTAATCATATATGATTAAACACACCTAAAGGCCCGTGTAATCATATATGATATCACACTTCTCGCCTTTTCGCAAAATGTTTAACTTATCGCATGATCCTTCCTCTATATATATAGGGTCAGATTCAAGGAAAACCTAAAAAAAACGGAAAACTGAAGAACACTCTGGTAGCCTTTCATTTGGACAGTATGCACTTGTGCGTACAAGTAATTTGTAACATGCACAAGTGCATTATGCACTTGTGCATAAAAACAAAAAAACAACAACATAATTTACCTGTATGGACAAGTGCATACCATCCAGATGAAGGGCTACCAGAGTGATCTGTGTTTTTTTTAGGTTTTCCCTAAACCTCCTATATATATATATATATATATAATAGTCATTGGCCCAGTGGTACTCGGGTTACTGGTAGAGACCTTCCAAGAGCCCAAAGGGTAATCTCACCAAAGGTGAGTAGTGTGCTTGAGTATTTGCCGTATATAAGTATTATATACGTAAATATATCATATATGTATGTATGATTTATTCACTTTTTCTCACGTTCTCACGGAAAGGGGTTGTTCCCGCCTGAACTCAACCCTATATATCTATTTCAGACTTCTCTTCCTCTAGCACAAAAATGCCCAATCCCGAGAAACCCAGACCTAGTGAGCCCGACGTGTGATATGGCTGAAATATTGGCAGCATGCCCGTTTCGGAAATCTGAAAAAAAGCCCGACTAAGCCCTAAAAGCGCGACCTGAAAAAGCCCAACTGGGCCCTTTTAACCCCAAGGCCCGACTCTTAAAAAGTCCAAGCCTTTACTATTGCTCACTGAAAATGGACTTGGAAGGCCCGGTCCTAGGCCCAAAAAATCCCGGTCCTTGTGCATCTTTAATCCTTCCATGGCCCACCTCCAAACGGGATATACTGGTTTGGTTTAAAGTAATCGTAGTTATCCCTAACTCTATCTTGATTGATGTGAAATGTGTTCATTAGATTGGCGCAAAACGAGTGGAAGCAGCTGCGCAAAAGGGCAATACGTATTCATTGAACCTACTCTTCGGTCGAAAGAAGGAATAGATCAAAGTGCCTTTTGCCTTGCCTTGGCTTTGTTTTGTTGATGTTGATTTTATAGTTTTAGTTGGGTAACAATAACTTGTCTATGGTTCTTATTAATGTTTGTCGAATACTGAGTTCGTCCATAGGCCAAAAAAGCGATGATTAAGAACCGGTTATGACTTGTTTTTTAAAAGAATTTTTATGTTGCAAGTCTATAAATTAGAGTTGAATATGTTATTAGTGGAATGAAAACTGATAGTCACTAGTTTTTTTTCTTGCGAGGGTATTTTGGTCATTTTACTTTTTCTTGAACCAGAACAAGTTACTCCCTTTGTTCCAAAATTAGAGTAAACTACAAACTTGATCCTGTAGTTTGTCAAAATTAACACTTGTACGTTCTTACGGTTTGAAATTACAAGAGGACTATTATGGTTTGTAAAAATGTTCAAATTTTGTCTCTTCTTTTATGATTGTTAAATTATCGTCTTTTTATCAATTTTTTGTTTTTTATCCAATAAAACATTATAAGAACCATGTTCATAAACTTGAGCTTGATCGAGTAAATAGGAAAAGAAACTGATAAAACATAAAAGAACGCAAATGTTCCTACATTTTTGAAGTTATAGATGATTATCATCGTTTGTAAAAATATTCAAATTTTCTCTTGTTAAAAAACTCTGTTAAATGTAAGTCATTATCGTCTTTTTACCAATTTTTTGTTTTTTATCCGATAAAACATTATAAGAACTTGATCGAGTAATTAGGAAAAGAAATTGATAAAACATAAAAGGACGCAAATGTTCTTTATTTAACGAAATTTTTTAATGGTTGTTAAAATAAGAGACCAGATTCAAACGTTTTCGAAAACAATGATGGCCATCTTTGTAATTTCAAAATTGTAGGGACAAAATATGTTATTTTCAACAAACCACATAAACCAAATTTGTAGTTTACTCTAAAAACTATATACCAAGTCCCCCATTAATTATTTTATAGAGTTAGGTTCAAGAAAAACCTTAAAAAACGGAAAACTAAGAAACACCTTAATAGTCATTCATTCGGACGGAATGCATTTGTGCATATAAGTAATTTGTAACATGCACAAGTGCATAAAAAAACTTAATTTATTTGTATACACAAGTACATATCATCCAGATGAAAGGCTACCCAGAGTGTTTCTTAGTTTTCCATTTTTTTGAAGTTTTCCCTTGAAACTCCCTCTTATTTTATAATTACACAAACATATATCATAAACTGTAAAACAAAAATGTTATTATACCATCTAAAAAGCACTTCAAAAAAAAAAAAAAAGGTTTGCACCTTCACATGTGAAACCTGAACACAGTTAACCATTTACCTTTAACATCACCTTTTGTACAAGGCTAAAACCACCTTGTACCAAAAATAACATCCTTTTGTCCTTTAAAAAAAACATTTCAACAAAATCGACATCATCGATCAAACGAGCTTCACCAAAACACAAAAATTCCGCTTTATACGATCATAAAGTAATCGAAAAACACCTCAAAAATCTATCACGCGCCCAATAAACTTGCTTTTAGGGACTTCAAAACCGCCTTCGAAGCAAGTCTTTCCGCCATTTTCTTGTCAGCGGCCTTGCACGTGTCTTTAATCACACCCTCATCGGCTTCTACCTCTATGGTGAACAATATGGTACCGTCATCAGAACGTTTGGCCAATTTCTTCATTTCGAAATGGTTTTTCTGACAAAGATCGTGCAACTCTTTCACCGGATGAAGTTTTAACGTCTCGGGAGTTATTAAAGGCTCAAGTAGAGGCCTTATGCTTTTAAAAACACGATCTTTATCGTATCCGGAGTCAACAAGAATCGCCCCGGCTAAAGATTCTATTACATCGCCAAGAACCTATATACAATAGCCACAAACGGTAAATAAAACAAGTCACCATACGGGTGCAATAGTGAACAAGATTTATCAAAACCAAAAAAAAAAACACGGTATGCCCCCCTCGAAAGTAGGGTCAGGGGCGGGTGGGATGTATGAAGACCTGACTTCTACCCTAAAGAGTAGAGCGGTTGTTAAATGAAAACCATTGGCTTCAAAAAAGGGTTTCCAAAATAATCTTCGAAAAGTTTGACCACAAGAAAGCATATGAGCATATATACATAAATGCATCATGCATAGAGTCAGGTTCAAATGAGAAGGTAGTCAATTTGCAGTAAGTTCCAATACTATATATGATTACACGTAATACACACACAATCATATATGATTAAACATATGTTGCATTAACGAGAGGGGTGTAAACAAGCCGAGCCGAGTCAAGTAGTAGGTTAATCGAGCCGAGCTCAAAAAATTAGAACTGGGCTCGAGCTCGATTAACTATTCAATGTAGGGCTCGAGTTCGAATATTTTTTGAGTTATCGATCTCGAGCTCGATGCTCGTTTATGGGTTCGAACTCGGGATTGATTAAACACCTTTATCGGCTTGAGCTCGATAATTTTTATATTTTTATTTTATGATTAATAAATATATGAGCATGTTTGGCTCGAAAAGGAGTATGCTCGAATGGCTCGACTCGACTCGAAAAATTGGATTGTTTTCGAACGAGCCAAGTCGAAAGATGGTATTATAAAGCTCGGCTCGCTAAGTTAAACGAGTTCTATTTTGTGTTCGAGATCCACTCGAGCTCGAGAATAATTAAGCTCGAGCTCGAGTAGCTCGTTAAAAGTTCGACTCGTTCACACCCCTAGACGCGACCTTCTGCTCGACCTTTAGTCACGTTCACCAGGTCGCCCACATCCCTTTTGGATGTGTTTAATTATATATATGATTTAAGCGTCCATATCACGTGTAATCATATATATATATATATGGTCAGGGGGAAACCGCAAAAAAATGAAAAACAAACGAACACCCTAATAACCATTCATTTGTATACAAATAATTTGTCCGCCTGTCCGGTATGTACACGTGCATAGAAACCAGGAAGCATCATTAATTCCTTATATGCACATGTGCATATACTGCAGACATGAATGGTTATTAGGTTGTTTCTTTTTTTTTCTTTTTTTTGGGGTCTCCCCTGAACCTCACTCTCTCTATATATATGTAGATATTTATATATATATGCAAAAATTTGAACATCAAAAAACACTGACCTTAGGAAAGGTGGTTTCAGACTCCCAACCAAAAGTCGATGTCACGGACAAAACATCAAAGTCGTTTACAGTTGAGACTATGTGCCGATGAAGGTCTTGAGATCCATGAAGAATGTGTTTGTGCAATTCAACCTTAACGGCAGATTGCGCATAGCAATCATTGTTTACAGAAGCGGATCTCAAATCCGTCAACAAACCAGGAGTCATTCCCGGATATTTATTGTATAAATGCACGGTGATAAGATAGTCCAACGCTGCGTCCCCAAGAAATTCTAAACGCTGCACAAGAGGTCCAAAAAACATATATATAGATTTCAACTTCCAATCGTATACAACACCTAAACCATTTCAAGAAATACTTCATACTCCCTCCGTCACAAAATAAGTGTCCATATTTCTATTTTAGTTTGTCCTGAAACAAGTGCCCACGTGCCTACTTTTGAGTACTTCCCGATTCGACCCTTTAATTATGAGATGAAGAAATTCATTACTTACTCTACTAAGGGTAAAACCGTCATTTAGTTGATTAAAACTTATAATAATTACATATTTCTAATATTGTGTGCCTGTTTCATTGTGAACGGTTATTTTGGGACACAGAGAGTACAATTCATAATAAGTTGTGAATTTCCACAAACAAAGCAATGTTGGCATTAAATTTGAGAGAAACCGCACTTCAGTGTTTCACATAAAAAGTGCTAAAATTGACATCAAAAGTCAAACAAAAAAGTTACCGAATACCCGGTGAGACCCATTTGGAAGTAGGGTCTTGGGTGATAAGAAATACTTCATAATCCCTCCGTCCCAAAATAAGTGTTCGGATTTCTATTTTATGTTGTCCTAAAATAAGTGCCCGCGTGCCTACTTTCCAATTCAACCCTTAACTATACGATTCAGAAATTCATTTTTCTCTGTTATTAAGGGTAAAATCGTCATTGTGTTGATTAAAACTTATAATAATTACATATTTCTATAACTGTGTGCCTTTATCATTGTGCACAGTTATTTTGGGACCGAAAGAGTACAAGTTATAACTACAACATTGGCATAAAATTTACGAGAAACCCCATTTAGTATAAGTGTTAAAATTGACCTCAAAAGTCAAACAAAAAAAGTTACCAACTACCCGGTGGGTCCCATTTGGAAGTTGGTTCTCGGGGGATAAGATGTACTCAGACCAGACCTCAATTATCTTTACGGTTAATTTACCAAATAATGAAAACATATTACGTACCTGGTAACATCTTGGAATCTCCGGCAGCATGTAAGATCCATGCGTTAATGCCTCAACAAGCAAAGAGGCGTCACGAAACGAATACACGAGAAGAGATTCCAAGTGTTGAACGTTCAAAAACCTCTCGGGTTCCAACGTCACCTCTCTTACGTACGGTTTATTGACTAAGTCAACGTTTATACCAAGCCAGCTCATAAACGATAAGGCTGCCATTTCACCTCCTTCAACAAGAAAGACACCAATTAAGGCTTCGACAACGTCCGCAACGACTTTCTTTTTTATCGTTCTTTTTCTCCCGATATATATTTTTCTTTCGTTCGAAAGAACCTCTTCTTCCCATTTCAAGGTGTCGGAAAAATCCCCAGGAATGACCCAAGTTTTCGGATCAAAAGGCTCGTTGCGGATGTATCCCTGAAAAACAATAAGTAATTACCTAAAATACCCTTTTCTGAGCATCCGAAATTAAGTGTCCACATTTCTATTTTAGTTTGTTTCAAAATAAAGAGTAAATTACGATTTTTGTCCTTCTGGTGTTATAGAAATTGCAATTTTCATCACTATGGTTTGCAATTTAATACTATTTCCGTCCCTGGACTAATTCCTACCTTAAAATATAAGGCACGAAAACGGTAGAGGATTGTAAACCATATGAACTGAAACAACATCATATCGTAAACCATAAGGACGAAAATAGCAATGATTACAAACCATAGGGACTAAAACCGTAATTTCTAAACCGCAAGGACGAAAATCGCAATTTTTAACAAACCACAAGGATGAAAAACTTAATTTACTCCAAAATAAATGTCCACTTTCAAAAGTGAAATTTCACTTTCCCATTCTACCCTTAATTATAAGATGGGAGAAAGTCTCTCTCTGTTATCAAGGGTAAAAGTGTCATTTAGTTATATTTAAAAAGTGAAATAATTACACATTCCTAACTGTATGCCATTTGCAATCTGGACATTTATTTTGGGACGGAGAAATTAAGATACAATTAAGAAAACTTTAAGAAATCCAGGATGAGTTTCTCTGCCTTTTTTATACCATCAACAATCTTTAACAAGGGTATAAAAGAGATTTTACCGGAAGCTTGCCGTTACAACCCAATTTGCATAATGAGTCATTGCATATGACTTTCTCTCTTCGAGAACTCAAGATTCCCTCGTGTTGATTTTGAAGGGTCTTAAATAATTGCTGGCTAGCAGCGTATTTCAGGAACGAATCGCCTAGAGTCTCTAATGATTCCAAATGAAACGGTTCGAGGCATTTTTTGGTTGTTATTGCTTCCAAGACCTGAAAATGAAGCAACAAAAATAACAAAGTTAACAACCAGGGACCAAAATTGAAGTTATTTCAGAGCAAAATGAAAACCACAAGGATTATTTCTAGACTTAACAAAGGTTAGGTCCCACTTTCAGACTTTTCACTAAACCTCAAGGACCAAAATTGAAGTTTACTCAACCACAAGGGTTGTGGCGTACTGGAGGATGTGGTGGAATATCCCATCTGCACAGGGTTCGAATCCAGACGTACACAAGGTTTAATTAGGGCATGTCTCACAGTCATAATTTGCCAAGGGATTAGTCTAGGCATAGCCTAGGACACCCTTCCAATTTTTTTTTAAGTTTACTCTTATAAAAAATAATAAAATTACCTTTTTATTAACTGATTATTACAAAACAAGTGTTCTTAACATAATTTAAAACATTATTACAAACAAATCCTAAGAAATCCCACGAAATACCAAACTAGCCCCATGGGATTTCAAAATCCCATGTTTTGTGGGATTTCATCGAAATAAGATTCCAATTCCAGACTTTCCTTTAAACCAAAAACACGATTGGAACATAATCCATATCCAAATCCCACAAAATCCCGCAAAGCAAATGAGCCCTAAGCGTTTTATATTGGATGGCACACATGTTTGAATTAATCATGAGTCCTAACTAGGTAAGCTCCACAATTCCAAAGTTTTCTACAAAACCTATCAAAAATATCAACTATTTTAAATGATTTATGACCATGATTTTTATTCTCCTCAATAGTGAGTTGCATTAATTCATAATCAATTTGTACACATTTATTTGAGACGAAGACAGTATAAAAAATACGAGTGAAATAAACAAAATGCATACCTTAAGCGTAGGGATATTTCCATTTGGCCGACTACGACCTAAATGCATCTCCTTCAAGTTGAGAGCAAGAAGCCAAGACTCGATCCTATGCATGATGGATGGAACAAAAGAGAAAGAATAGAAGGTGCTTATAGATACGGGCGTCATAAAGATGTAACACAGTTCAGAAGGCAACTCGACGCCCGCACTACTTGTTTCTGCAAAACAACAACAATAATAAATATAGAAAAGACAACATTAGTTTATCTATAACGATGATAAGGGGCACGTTCATTTAAAAATTAGAAACCTTAAATATTTTAGGAACCCAAAAACCACCTATTTTGTGAGTGATCATAAAGAATATTATTCAGTATCTGTCACGACATTCATCATGAATAATCACATAAAGGGTGGTTCCAAGGTTCCTAAAATATTTAAGATTCCTAAATTAACCTCCCTCACAATGATAATTTGAAAAAAAAAACAATAATAATAATGAAAACAAAAACAAAAACAAAAAATTGGAAAATAAAAAAGTGATATTCACTTTCGAAAAATCGATTCCCTCCATCCTATAGAAAACACAATATCTGACTTGGCATATATCTAAAATACTTTCACGTTCATTTAGGAACCCAAAAACCACCTATTTTGTGAGTATTCATAATGAATATTACATAATTCATCATGAATATATGTCACGACATTCATCATGCATACTCACAAAAAGGGTGGTTCTTGGGTTCCTAAAATATTTAAAGTTCCTACATTAACCCCCCTCACAACGATCAAAAGCAAATAAATAAATTTAACACGAAAACTTTTCTAAAAAGAAAATGCTGCAATTTACATAAAAACTCTGGAAAAAAAATAGACCATTAGTACAACCTTTCTCCTTATGATATCTGCCCCGTTGAAGATGGTTTCGAACCGTAAAAAGTTGTCTGGCAGAAAAAAACGATTCTTCTTCATACTGCAAGTCAACGTCATACCTGCATTTTTCAAACGAACCACTTTTACGGTTTTACCCTTACCCAAAATAGTAAATTTATAAAAGAAACTTAACAAGATAGAATTAGTACCTTTTTTTGTAATATTCTTTATAACTAATCGCTTTCCCTTCCCTATTTTGCATCGCCGATTTACCATTCAAACCAACTAATCTTTTGGTGGTACAATACAAACGCCCGTTATGAGGAGTGCATACTAAGGAATTCTCCATTAAGCAGCTGCACGTTAATCCGTTTTTCGTGTGCACTTGTTGATGATTATCACCCGTTAAAGAACACTTTGTTGCGCTTTCATAAGGGAACAGAACAGAACGAACGGAATTCCAATCGATGACAAACGAATTTTTTTGCAAGCCATTCGAAGGGAGCAAGAGATAATCACACACCACATGATTGTTTTTCAATCTTAACGCATCAAAAGAATTCTTCAACTTCAAGATCGAGTGATCAAGAAGTACCCTCAACACCATTATTTGAAACTGATTCGATAACTTTATCTGAAAAACAAATTCACGTGGATCTTGATAAGAAAATAGTATGTGGTCTGGGATCCTCCTTCCAAAAAAAAAATAGTATGTGAACCAAGTGCAAATGTGTTCGAATTCACATGGATCTTGATAGGTATCCAAATTATCTTTCAAATAAAACGAGATTAAGGATTCTAGTGTACCCAAGGTTCTCAATGGTTTTTTTCAAGGCGTGATATAAGGCGGCAAATTTGTATGTCATATGTATAATTACATACATACATACATACATACATACATATATGTTTTCTAGTTATTATTCAATGAGATAATTATATTAAAAAATTTGCACTTATATTAGAAGACAAATCATATATATTATTCAAAGAGATATAAAGCGTTTGTGATCAAATATTAAAAATAGAACTTTGAAGGGTTTTACAACTCGGTTTTAACCGTGAGTCCATGACGTGTGTGAATCCATGAAACTTTGAGTATTGTATTGGGTAAATCAGTAAAAATGTAAAAGCTAAAGTTAAAAGTATAAAAACTCAAAAGGTAAAAGAATAAAAATAACAATCAACTTAAAAAAAGTAACAATAAAAAATAAATTATTGAAAAAGGTAAAATAAAAAAAGTAAATTACGGTTTTGTTCCCTATGGTTTGTTAAAGTTACGATTTTTGTCCCTATGGTTTAAAAAATATGATTTCCGTCCTTATGGTTAAATCATTGCTATTTTCGAATATCAAAATTTACTCAAAGAAAAATTGAAAAATGTCATGTAAAATACGCTATAGAACTTATCATAACGACGGAAATGCATCATACGCCATGACTCGCCTTTTAGAACCCTGGGTGGACCCAAACTAATACAATCGATTCTTGTAATGAACTAATGATGACAATGGCAAATAGGTAATTTTACAACAACAAAAATCCGGAATCATATTACCTGGTCGGATGTAAGCAAACAAGTTCCGGTATACGTCATCGAAACAGCAATGCTGCCTCTATCAGCCTCGAGATCGAAAGATAGCTCTTCATCATCAAGTTCGAACTTGGTGCTCACTCCAAGAACGATATCTTGGAGTGGAACATCGTAATCAAAGTTCTTCTTTAACTTAATCGAGTAGAAATAATACAACTTGCTTGAATCATCGCCAAATTGACCGATAAGTTCAGGTGGCATGTATTGAACTTGTTCTTCTTCATACTCGTACGCTGAAACCACAAATCACTAATTGAGAAATTGATCTAACAAAATACAATTTCGAGTAAATTACGTTTTTCGTCCCTATGGTTTAAAAGTTGTTGTTTTCATCCCTATCGTTTGTAATCCATTGATAGTATTGTCCTTTATGATTTACAATTTAGAGTAAATTGCAATTTTGGTCCCTGTGGTTTTTTGTTTTTGGTCCTTACAAAAATTTTATTGCAAAAAAACCACATGCTATTCAAATGTGTTTGGCTTGGGTCCCTCCCACTAACGGATGGAAAGTTCCATCCGTTAACTTCCCCATGTGTCTTGCACATGAGGGTAAAGTAGTCATTTTGTCTCTGAAATATGAGGGTAAACTAAAAAAACTATTTCAGTATATGTCGTTGTCATCTCATATTTCAGAGATAAAATGACTACTTTACCCTCATTAGCAAGGCACATGGGGGACTTAACGGATGGAATTCAACTTCCGTTAGTGGGAGGAACCAAAAACCAAGCATTTTCGCATAATCAGAGTTTACTTGCAACAAAAATTTTGTAAGAACCAAAGCCAAGAAAAACAACAAACATGGACCAAAATTGCAATTTACTCTACAATTTATTTTTCTTTCAGTCCCAATGGTTTACAGTTCTTTACCGTTTTGGTCCCTCGTATGTAAAGGTAGAAATTAATCCAAGGACCAAAATTAGCAATAAATTGCAAACCATAGGGACGAAAACCGTAATTTCAAAACCACAGTGACGACAATCGAAATTACTAACAACCACGGGGACGAAAATCGTAATTTACTCGAGAATTTCTAAACAGAGACCGAAAAAATAAATTTTTACCGGGTTCTTGATCAATAGTAGATTTCTCCACGGTATCGGGAACAAGGTTATCCGTTAATGCACCCATCGCATGAAGTTGCTTACACGCTTCAAGGCACGCAAATTGCTTCAGCAGTTTCACGTTTTCCGAAACATGCACACTCGGAAGCGGGCAGCTTTTAGGAAAATAAATGCTGCAAGTTCCTGATTCCTTATCGATAACGAATCTTGGATACGGCTTAAAATACCTAGAAATGATAAAACATTGAAAAATAAGCACATGATCAAAAAAAAGGACGCGAAAAATTGAAACTTGCAACTAGGGGTGTAAACGAGTAGAGCTTTTAACGAGCTACTCGAGCTCAAATGAATCTCGAACACAAAATAAAGCTTGTATAACTTAACGAGTCGAGCTCTGACTTTAACACAAATGTTCGACTCAAACTCGTTCGAAAGCTCGAATGAACTTTACGAGCCGAGTCGAGCATACACTTTGGGGTTGTTTGTTTACCTCTTAATGGTTCCATTAAGAGGCAACTTCTGAATCGCTAAGAGGTAAATCTTGTTTGGCAAAAAAAAGTGTTGCCTCTCAATGGTTCCAAAATTCTCTTAATGATTTTGTATCATGACCCTCCCTTAACCATTAAGAGCCCTGATTTCATTATGAACAATTAGCAAACAACCATATTTCATTTTACACTATATCATAAAAACCTCTTAATCATTCAGACCACTTAATCATTCTGCACTAAACCATTCAACAACTGCCAAACAACCCCTTTTTCAAGCTAAACGTATTTATATGTTTACAAATTATATAATCAAAATATAACAATCATCGAGATTGAGTAAATAAACGAGTTAATCGATCTCCAATTCGAGCTCATAAAGGAGCATCGAGCTCAAACTCAAACATTGAAAAAATATTTGAGCTCGAGCCCGACTTTGAAAAATTCAATCGAGCTCGAGCCCGACTCCGAAAAATTCAATCGAGCTCGAGCCCGACTCCGAAAAATTCAATCGAGCTCGAGTCGAGCCTGATATTATTTTTTCAAGCCGAGCTCGAATAACCTGTTACTCGACTCGACTCGTTTACTTGCAACACTTTGCTTAATAAGTTGATGGTATTTAAGGAAACTTTGGATATACGACAAATAGTCAAAAAAAAATCTTGAACTATATGTCGAGTCAAACGATGAATTTTTCAAGAGGAACAAAGCAAGTAAATGAAGAAAGCATCAAAGAGTTGAGAACGAACGAATCTGAAGGTAGCCTAGAACAATAGAAGAAAACCATCGCAATGCTCGAACTCAAGCTCAAAGTTGCTCCCGTTGATTCAACGCGAAAAACGACTTCGTCAAAGATTTCGCTATCAAGCGGATGACATGGTTGAGAAGCGTTTTTTAATGACTCCTCCCGCATGATTTTTCCGCTTTCCAGGTAATTATTCACCTTATTAATAGTCTCGACATCGCCACTGAAAAATCATGAAAAAGAAAATAACGCGATTATAAGTTAAGGAATCATGTTACGAAACAAAAGCATTCAAAGAGTTCTTAAAAACAAATGGAACGCAATTTTAAATAATTTATTGAAGTTTCTCTCGAGCTACACATGAGTTGTCGAAGTTTGTACCTTCGAATCAATAACAAAAACTCCGAGTCCCGCATTCGAGCACGACCTCGAGATTGAATAAAGCTGCACACAGTAGATGAAAGATCGAATCTGATCACAAGATTACAACTTTGAACGTCCAAGCCTTCTTCAAGAATCGACGTTGCTACAATGATATTGACCTGCACACGTAAAATAGTCCATTTCAAGAAAAAGGTCGACATTTGACGTCCTAAAGATTAACCTAGTCCGCACTTGGCCGTGAAAAGTTTGAGAAAAAAAACATATCAACGATCCTATACATTATCTGTTAGCACCCAAATTATGCTTCAAGACATGCACTTTGAATGTGAGTGCACATCTTAAAGCACAATTTAGGGTGCATTTGGTATCCAGAAAAGACAAAACAGATGTTCAGCATTTGGTAAGACAGAACTGACAAGGACAGAACGGTTGTTCAGCATTTGGTAAGACAGAACAGACCAGAACAGAAGAACAATTGTTCAGCATTTGGTAAGACAGAACTGAACACGACAGAACTGATAAAATGACCACTTTACCCCTAATGAGTTGTTTATATATTTTGATTAGTTTATGTAATTTATTAAGTTAAAGTTATATAATAAATACATATTTTTTATAACAAACTATATCATTAGAAAGTTTTCGTCAAAACGACTAAACCGACACCAAGATAAAAAGTTTACGTAGTTTCCAATTTTTATCTATACCTTTATTTAACAATGAATAAAATGTAAAGAGGGAGGCATGTTTGATTAATTTTGTTTTTACTGTAAGGTTATATTGGTAAAATATAAAGTATCTTCCACCTTGTTCCTATCTGCCAAACGTGGAACAGTGATCCCTGTTCTGTCTGGTTTACCAAACGCATTAACTAATTTTGCTTACATATTTCTAATAGTTTACAATCTTTTTTTTTAATCCTCATTCTTATCAATTTATTGAATTAATCAAAGTGTTTGACATCAATTAACTATGATACAAACAACAAATAGACATACCATTCCTTTACGAAACTCGTCAACAATCTTGTTTTGGACTCCCCGACTCTGTGACTGCATTGCAGAATGGTTCCCAGCTGTGTACTCCGTTTTCCAACCAAATAGATACGGTTGCAACTCTTGTAGTAAGTTTTTAAGTACAATGGCCGTTATCACCCGCTCTACAAATATTATACATCGCATATCATTGACATGCCTACAAAAAAATCCAAAAAAAATTACAAATTATCAAACTTAAAACTAAGAAACACGAAATGCATACGAGTACAAATACAGAATGTGGCACAAACCTGTAATCTGCCAAAGTTTTAATTAACGTCACGACTTTTGTCGAGAGTAAGCCAATATCCGCACTCGCTTCATGATTGATCAACCATTCTAGACGTCACCAAAAATGTAAGTTATAGCCGTAATATGATCATGACTAGGGGGTGTAAACGACTCGAGCTCGAGCCTAATAATTATCGAGATCAGGTCGATCTCGAACACTAAATAAAGCTCGCTTAACTTAACGAGTCGAGCTACATAACACCAACGTTCAACTCCAACTCGTTTGAAAGCTCGATTAAACTTTACGAGTCGAGTCGAGCCATTCGAGCATACACTTTTTCGAGACATATATATATATATGTTTACAAATTATATAATAAAAATATAAGAATCATCTGCATGAGTTAATAAACGAGGTAATCGAGCTCATAAACGAGCATTGAGCTCGAGCTCGAACATTGAAAAAATATTCGAGCACGAGCTCGACCCCGACTTTGAAAAGTTAAACGAAAAATCGAGATATTATTTTCTCGAGCCGAGCTTGAATAACCAGCTACTCGACTCGACTCAGCTCGTATACACCTCTAATCGTGAAGAAATAAGTTAATAATAATTCAAGAAGCTTTAAATGTAAGACTTCATTACCACTCGGTATGTAAGAGGTGAAAACTTTGTTTGCATCTTTACAAAATTCCCTTGCAATGGTCTCGCCACGTACATCCAACGTCCCCCAACAAAAAAGGTCATTAGATTCATGAGAATATGCTTCCGCTGCCTAATAAAAATATATGTATTTGTTAGGCGATAAAATGCATAATGCCACAAACTAAAAATAAGCGAACGATTTTTTGAAGCATCATATTTGACTTGTTGAAATGCTAAAAGAAATATACTTCTCCCGTCCCAAAATGAGTGTCGGGATTTTTATTTATATTTGTCCTAAAATAAGTGTCGGGTTACAAAAATTAACTAGTAAATTCTCAAATATACCCTTAATTAATGCACAAATATTTAAGAGTTGTGAAGAGAGAGAAATTAAATAAGGGTAAAGTTGTCATTTGACTAACTAAAAAAGGGTAATAAACATTCATGTCTAAAACTGTGTGTCATTTCAGTTATGGACATTTATTTTGGGACGAAGGGAGTAGTATGCAAAGATGGATTATTTTCAAACAAATTGAAAGAATTTAAATAAATAAAAGAACCATTTACAATATATTTTCGCACATTTTCAAAAAAGGTTGTCTTTTAATATTGTATATTCGCATAAACGACGATTTGTTCACGCCAAATAAGCAAATTAAAAGACTAGAAGTACAAAAACACACCTTTGAGGCCAACCAAATGCCCAATTCATCTAAACAAAACTCAAAAGTCGAAGATAACTTCGACAATCTTCTCATTGCATTTTCCATTGAAGATTCTTTGAGGTATGAATTTCTTATTGTCGATTCATACTGAGAAAGAAAATTTATATTTGTCAATGATATCCTTTTGACACGAAACCAATACAATTAGTTGGGATCTCCCATAAACATCAAGATTACCTTATTGCGTAAGATCAACAAATTACTTTTCAACCCCTCAAACACGTGAGAGGGAACTTCCCCATCCTTGTAGTACACAGGCTTTGCGGACGAAAAGGGGATGTACTCGGCTAATACGGATTCACTTGCACATGTATAAACCTTCATCCATTAGAATTGCCATGTGTCAGTATTATCAAATAAACAAGTTGATCCAAGGGATCCCGACCACTTCATCAAATTAAACAATTTCATGACCAATTTCATTAATTTCACCAATGAAATCGACAATTTCCACGGTTTGCAAAATTAGAGTGGTTTTCCTATATATATATATATATATATATATATATATATATATATATATATATAGGGGTAGTTTAATTTGCAACCCATGAAAATCTTACAACCCATGCAACCCACATCTTAACCGTTGGATTAATGGTCAATGGTTACAATACATGTGGGTCCAATATTTTCAATAAAAAAATTCGAAAAAATAAAAACAAAATTAACCGTTTATAATGAATCCAACGGTTAAGATTTAAGTTGCATGGATTGTAAGATTTACATGGGTTGTATATTATCCTTGGCCTATATATATAAATATATATATGTAAATGGGTTGCATTTGAACACCTCTATATATATATATATATATATATATATCGAGTTGAGGAAGAAAGTTTTGTTTACAAAATATACAAGTATGATTTGGAGTTTTTCGATGTTCATTGCATATTCCTCCATCTTTCCTGTTTATTTCTACTGACATCAAAAGTTAACAGACCAACCGCAAATTTAATATATATATGTATAGAGAGAGAGAGAGTTGGGTTCAAACGAGAACGGTACCTATTTAAAAAATAAGAAAACGGCCGAATCACATGTGATTTTACACTAACATCACGTACAAAATCACATGTGAATCACGCGACTTTGCCACGCAAGACGAAGTCGCTACCAAAGTCGCACACACACCTTTTTTGACCGTAAATGTAAAACCACATGTGATTTTGCATATGATTTGCCCGTTTTCGTATTCTCTTAAATAGTTATTCTCATCTGATCCTCCCTCTATATATATATATATAGACGGAGGTTTAAGGGAAAACCTCAAAAAAAGGGAAAACTGAAGAACATATGGGTAGCCTTCCATCTGGACAGTATGCACTTGTGCATACAGGTAATTATGTTGTTTTTTTGGTTTTTATGCACAAGTGCATTATGCACTTGTGCATGTTACAAATTACTTGTATGCACAAGTGCATACCGTCCAGATGAAGGGCTATCAGGGTGTTCTTCAGTTTTCTGTTTTTTTGAGGTTTTCCCCTGAACCTGGCCCTATATGGATATATATATTAAATGGTCGAAACAAATGGAGGAATAGATCCTGATTTAGCATTTCTGAAAAACACGATACAATTTGAAAAATAAATAACAAAAAACGCATGATTGAGAACCTTTGAATTCATCAGAGTCTCAAGTTTATTGATCTGGTTCCAATAATCCGAACTCGAGTTTGACCCTAGAAGACCAAGAAACAAGCTACTTAGGATTCATTAGTTGCAAACTAATCGAAAAAGTAAATAAAACATAAAGTACGAGACATCCAACACCTTTTGCTTTCACCGGTGAAGCCGTCATCCCAAGAATCCTCGGAAGTTGAGAACCACCAACTTGTAACTGACGGTGATAGAATTCCTACATCACATTTTCAAAAACAAAAAGTAAGAAAATCTATTTGACAATAGTACCAATTGGGGTTAAAACCTCAAGAAACAAAGAGTAAACTGAAAAATAAATAATTAAAAAACAATATTAACAATAACACATAAGGGTGAAGAAACATAACACACCGTCATAATGAGCGCATACGGGTGTCTTTTCTTCGCGTTATGGCATTCATCAAATATCAATACTTTTATGATATCCAAACTTAAAAATCGGTGCCTCAAAGCATCGAGTAAAATGGCAGGTGTCATGACCAATAGCTGCATAACATGATCCATACAAGAAGTAAATCAATGATGAAACAAGTAACAACGTATAATTAAATTATAATTGAACAATAAGCGTTTGTTTGTTAGCAGCTCAACGAACTTAATGGGACTCGCAACTTATTCGGTTAGCTATACATGACATGACTTTTTGGTAGTGGCTTAATAATATAGAAAGTGGCTTATTCGGTAAGCTTCTAGGGGGGAAGCTTTATGCATAAAGCCAAGTTTTTTTCGAACTTACCCTCCCAATTAAAAAACACGCTCCTTCTATCTACGAAAAAACCCTCCCAAACAAAAACTTCCCCAAATCTATACAGACAGATTAATCCATACAGGACTTAATAAAAAACCAACCAAAACAGTCCCTTAGTTTGACATTTATTCCTTAATAAATTTCATATAATTTAAGTTAACTTGAATGGAGAAAATAAAAAACTAGATACTTCAAATGGTAAAGAGCAACTTCTGTCCCCAAAAAAATGCAATAGTTTCCTTTTTGGAGAGATTCCAATCATTTACCAATTTGCCCATTAACATTACAAAATATTGATGAGATTGATTGTGATCCACTAATTATCTCAAAGGGCAGTATGGGTATTTCATCATTGGTCAAGAACTTCTATTAATCTATTTTGTCAAAATCAAACATTGCACTTTTCGAAAGAATGGAGTATTTATACCTCATTTTCATCTTGCTGCTTCTTCCAATCAGCAGCATTCCAGTAATCTACGCCTTTTTCTCCCCAATATTCTTCGACTTTTAAATCGATATGTTTCCTTACCGCTTCAGCTTGCTATACAACGTTTTACGCCAAGACAACGATGATGAATAAAGACTCATGATCATGCTCGAAAAATTGAGAGAAAAATGCATGAAATACGTCAAGAAACATACCTGTTTGACTAACACCACAGTGGGTACCAAGAAAACAGAAATAAAAGGTTTCGGCTTTCGGAAAAGATGTGCATAGCGACGTAAAAGCATAATGGCAATCAATGTTTTGCCTGATCCAGTCTCCAAGAACACTATCGTGTTCTGCTTGATAGCTTGCTCTAAAGCTTCGATCTGGTAACTGATCAAAATTCACAAAATATTGCATCAAGAAACACTCACAACTAAACGAAGTACTTAGGTTCGTTGCTAATAAACAAGAACTTATTCTTTTATTCAAAATTCCCATTATTCTTCACTCGGGTCCGTCCCAAATTACTCTTGCATTACTTAGGGTCGGGTTTAAGGGAAAACTGCAAAAAAATGAAAAATTGAGAAATACCCTGGTAACTGTTCATCAGGATGGTATGCACATGTGCATACTAGTAATTTGTAACATGCACACGTGCATATGCACATGTGCATAAAAAACAAAAAACAGCTTCAATTACTTGTATGCACATGTGCATACCGTCTAGATGAACAACTATCAGGGTGTTCCACGATTTTTTCATTTTTTTAAGGTTTTACCCTAAACCTCACTCGCATTACTTAACCAACAAATTAAAAAAATGGGCATCCGTTCATCCCACGGCAAATTGCAACATCTTTGGGCAAATTGACATATATCTAAAATACTCTTTAATGTAGACAAAACAGAGAAATCTTTTGGGCTCAAATCAGTACTTTTGACACGAAAACTTTACCCAAATATAATGATTTCCGAATTTTCTTAATACATGTTGCAATTTTCATGACAGGAGGATTACATGATATGAGAAACCTAAAACAAACAATACATGATCCTCCCATATAAGAACTCCACCTTATGCCAAGAAATTTTGGTCCAGTTTATCTTATCAAGATTTGTACTCAAAAGGTTGATTAATGTATCCTCTATAACTTATAGGGTCGGGTTCCGGTGAGAATGAAAGTTACAGTGAGAAGGGATCTCCACCCTTGGATCAACATAATTGAAGATCAACACTAACTAGATGCACCGGATCAATTCCCTTCTATAAATGGAAATTAAAGGGTTGTTTTGAGATTAAAATTGATCAAGGGTCCAAATCCGTTCTTACGCTTCTCACCCTTAACTCTTTTTTCTTACACGATCCTTCGTCATAATAAGTTATATCCGTAAATGATCTCTAAGAACTTTCATTTCAACATCTTGAACCACTCACAAAACAGTCAAAAACATAAGCTTACCTTTGATAAACAAGGTAGATTTCATTCATTTTATACAATTTTCCTTAAAGTGTACTCTCTTATTTGCATCATCCATTTTATGGGTTTAATCTTACTACATCTATAAAACCATGGGATCAGGTTCAAGAGAGAACCTTAAAAAAATGAAAAAGTGAGAAACCCTCTGGTAACCATTCATCTGAAAGATATGCATATTTGCATACAAATGCACACATGCATAAAAACAACCAAAATACAGCTAAAATAAAATTACTTGTATGCACATGTGCATAACGTTCATATGAAACGTTACTAGGGTGTTCCTTGATTTTTCATTTTTTGGGTTTTCCCCTATACCTTACTCTAAAACCACAAACTTAAAATTGTTAACAATATCATCTCTAGGTCCCCTAAAATTATAATCCATCAATTTTTGCCAGTAACCCTTTGCCTCAATACCCCCCCCCCCCAAATCACCACCACCACCGCCGCCACCACCACCACATGTACGGACCAAACATCACAACTCCAAAGAGACTGATATCAAATTCCAATTTAAACGGTTTCAGTTCATCCGATCAAAACTTTTATTGCAGATTGATAAACCGTCTTCAATGAGGCATAAATCAAACAATAGAAACATAAATTCTGTATATGAAAATGAAAAAAAAAATGAAGAGAAAAAAAAACTATACACCAAATGGGTTTTACTTTTACCTTCTAGCAAATGAGAAATGATCAGCAGATTGATTCTCCTCATTATTTCCATATCCATTGCTCGCCATTTTGTCCCTCTTCGTTATCTTCAACAAAAAAACAGCGCAAATTGATGAAAAATCAAGGGGAATTACGAAACGGTGAACCACGAATTTGAAGCAAAAACTAAAATCAGGGTTTTAGTTGAACATGCGAGAGAGAATGAGGGGAAGTTCAGTGGGTTTTAATCGAATCGCATTTAAACCAGAAAGAAATACGAATTCAAAGACTGGTTTATTTGTCTCTTTTTATTGCAAAATTATTATTTTCTCTGCAAAAAGTGATTCGAATTTTGAATACAGAGAGTCTGTTGATTCTCTCTTTTCTCTCTCTCTCCAAGAACACGAAAAGAATTTGGAAATGACAGATTGGATTTTTGCGGGGATTTTTGCGATACCCTTCTTTCCTTCAAATACATTTCTCAAAACAAAACAAAAAATCCCACCATTTTTTTTTTTTTTTTTTTTTTTTTTTTTTTGGCGATTAGAGTATTTCCAACAGCTATACTAAAATAGAAAAAGAAGGAATTTTAGTAATTTTTTTGCTCCAAAAGTTATGTTATTTGTATGCTAAAATAGAGAATAGAAGATAAAAATCTCTAAATTTGAAGAAATCTCTAAAACCCACTTTTTAAGAATGAAAAATAATATTTTACTAATCTCTCCACCAATAAGAGGCATTGAAGTTTAATGTTTAGGAGAGAGCAATAATATTTTATTAATATATTGATTATTTTAATAATGTAGCCAGTGCTATAATCTCTAAAATATAATAGTTGTTGGAGTAGGAATTGAAAGTTTTTAGAGATTTTAACTTTTGATACTCTATTTAAGAAAAAAATATAGCATAACTGTTGAAGATGCTCTCAAGATTTACTGTAAAAAAAAGGGTTTAGAATAATTGTATTCTAAGGGTTAAATATGAAGAATTATCAATAAAGGTTTGGACTTTGGAAATTGGCAAGAAAAATATTCAAATTTTTATTTGAATTTAAATCGGGTTTCTGAACATGTCGATTTGAAGATGAAATGAAAGAGATGTGTATTGAAACGAGAAGACAGTCAGTTTTAAAATTCGTTACAAGTTGAGTGATACAGTTGTAACGAAAGTAGTTGAGATTGACTGATGTATGTCTCGTTGTTTTATTACTGGTTTTGTTTTGAATAGTAAGGGTGTATGTGTATATCTATATGGTGCTATGGAAATGATGTTATGAGATCAAGGTTTTGGAGAATTACTGACCTGGTGAATTGTGTGGTTGATTAGGGTATTCTCGGGCAATGTACTGCACTGAACAATATTATAAAAAAACTGATTGTAATGGATTTTATTGAGTTTTAGGGTTATATATTGAGAACGACAGTAGTTGTCATACAGCTGACAAAGTCTATCGGAGTCATGGAAAGAATGAGAAAAAATAAAAGGGGAAAGAATATATATAGTAACATTTTAAATGTATGATATCTTTAAAAAAATGTAACGGTAGACTTGCAATGTCTGTGTTTAAATTAAAGTTCGCAACCGTTATATGGTGTTTGGCTGTAAATACTTGTTTCAATAAAATAAAATTAATTTATTTATCGTTTTTATTATGTCATGACTCGTTACTATCATGCACATGTGTGTTTGGTTCAATAATATGATTCGAAATAATTTTCCGTTCTTCGTGAAAAACATGAAGAACCTTCGTGTACGTGTTATGAGTTAAGGGTCTATTTGTTAACAGCTTAACGAGCTTAATAAGACATATAGCTTATTTGATCAGCTATATATGTTTATTTGGTAGTGGTTTAACAATATATAAAGTGGTTTATTCTGTAAGCTTATAGAGGGGAGTTTTATGTAGAAAGTCAATTTTTTTCCAAACTTGTATCTCTCAGTTAAAAGAAAGATGTATTCCATCTACGATAAAACCCTCTAAAAAAATCTCAATCTATACAGACAGATTAATTTACACATACAAATTTATCCATACATAATTTAATGAAAAATCAACTAAACAACCCCTAAGTCGTTTAAAAAAATGAACCTGTGAAGATGGGTATATTTCACATATTTTTCATCATAATCACTCTAACAGGAATAGTGTCTTCTTAATTTGTGTGTGTATATTTATTGTATTATACCGATTTGATTTTTTTTCTTTCAAATAATATTACTGCATACATACAACTTATTAGAACTCCACATCCATACTCTGTAAAATTAACTGATTAACGTGTTTAAATACAAGGTAAACATTGAGTCTTACAACACGTCATAATACTGTATACAACTGATAACTAAGCGAAAATTATCTTACTGTCGAAAAACCACACAAACCTATAAAAACGAAGTTGTGATAACAGATAATATAATGAAGCATGAATTAGAATAGAGGTTTGAATTATCGGCTTTTATAATCGAAATGTATCACAATACATTGCACGAATACTTTTGTGTATGTGTGTTTCATATATGAAATGTACAAGTATGTGTTTCTAACATGTGAAACAATCTTGAATGAAATAGTTTCATATGTATTATTTCATTAGTGAAACAACACATGAAAATTGTTCCATCTGTGGATCATAATTTTGAGGAATTTTTAACATGTTTTGTGTGTACACATGTACATAATATGCACACGTGCAAAAAAACAATAAATGATTTCAGTTACTTGTATGCAATTGTACATACTATCCAGATGAATGGTTACCAAAGTATTTCTTAATTTTTTATTTTTTTGGGGGTTCATTTTCCTAAATCTCTCTATGTATATGTATATATATTTAATTTATATTATAGGCACTAATAAATTTTCATTTACAACATTTATTTTTTACTATTTACCATATTAATGTATTAACTTAATATGACAAATAAATTATAAAAAACCACCTCCGTTTAACAAGTTACATGATTATAAAGATTTCATCAATACCGCTAAAACAATACAAGTATAAAATATTTATTTTATATTTTATATTTAGTCGTGTTACATGTAATAAAATCATATTTAATAGATTTATCAATATTGATTCAAAATAAACAATTAAAAAATTACATTACATTAAATTTCAATAACTTATCTATTATGGAGATTTTTATAAAATTGATCATATTAGTAAAATATTTCATACATTTAATAAAATATTATTTTTCGTTAACAAATATTTATATTCAAAGTTTTTTTTTTGGTGATATTATAATTATAAAAAATATTAATCTGTTATGGTAATATATATTGAGAATTATTTTAATTTGGAAAATTTCACATTCTTTTCTATTACATGATGTATAGTAACTAATTGAGAGATTTTTTTAGAGAATCTCTTAGAGTAAAAACTTGTACAAAATCACCAAAATATTAATTTTTTTATATTTTGAAGAATATGTTGAAAACCATTCCTCCTTTAAAATGAATAATCAAAATTCAAAATATCAAAAAAAAAAAAAAAAATACATTCAACTCCAAAAGCTTTTCTATTTTAGAAGATTAGAACATTGATTTTATCATTAAAATATTCAATACATTTAATAAAATATTATTTATTTTTTCTAAACATTTAATTTAAAAGTTTTTTATTGGTGGAAAATATAATTAAACAATATTTATTTTTAATGGTAACCATTTTTGGGAATTTTCTAAATTTGAAGAATTCCACCCTCTCTTTTATGCTTTCTCTACTTTGAAAAATCTATCGGAGAAAAAAATTTGTCCAAAATTTTCATTTTCTCCATTTCGAAGAATTAGTTGGAAATGCCCTAAAAACGTTTACAAAAAATTCTCCAAAATTCATCCAAAATGAAAAACTAAAATTCAAAAACTTAAAAACATATTATTACAATCAACTCTAATAGTTTATCCATCTTGAAGACTAAATATTTGTAATATTATTAAAATATTGAATACAATTAATAAAATATTATTTCTTTATTCTAAACGTTTTATTTTAATGATTCTCATTGGTAGAAATAAATATAAAAATCATTTCATCTCTCCAAATTAATCATTTTATGGAATTTTACCATCTTTCTTATTTTCTTCATTTTAGAGAAGGCTTTAAATAAGTTTTTGAATCAAGAAACTAAGCCAAAATCTCCATTTTAAACTAGAAGCGTACTCGTGCAATGCAGCGAGATAAACCACGATTTTAATATTTCATTTTATTTTTTGTTTTTTTGTCGATTTATAGTACAATTTTGGATGTTTAGAGAAAGTGATAATGTTTTTCCTATATAAATTTGTTTAATTTAGGCTTAATAATATAATGTTTTTTATATAAAAAAATTAAGTATATTTTGTTATAATTCAATGATTATCTTATATATTTTAATAACATATAGAAAAAATAATCAATTACATATTTAATAATATAATATATTAATTAATAGTGATACATGGAAAGATTTGTATAAAAGGAATGTCATGCACATACCAAATTGATGTGTGTTAGAAGCCTGGAGTAGTAATATGTATATTGCGTTTTGATATTTGTAAATTAAAAGATTTTCAAAATCTTGCATAAAATGATGGTACCTTGTGTCTAATAAGTTGTATTTAAGAGTTTTTTATTCCTTCTTTATAGTATAGTATAGATATAGATAATATATTGAAAATACTCTAACATATACTAGTAACCCATTTATTTGTAAAAAAAGATCTTGAGTAAATTATCTTTTTCGTCCATGTGGTTTGTTGAAAATTGCGGATTTCATCCCTATGGTTTTAAAATTTCGGTTTTCATCCCTATGGTTTGTAATTTATTTCTATTTTCGTTCCTGAGGCCTTTTAAGTATGAAGGACTAAAATAGAAATAAATTGTAAACCATAGGGATGAAAAAAACAATAATATTTATATCACAAGGATGAAAAAGTTAATGAATAAAAACCATAAGGATGAAAATTGTAATTTCAAAACCATAAGGATGAAAAAAGAAAAGTTCAACAAACCATAGGGACTAAAAAGGTAATTTACTCAAAGATCTTTTCCTAATACCTCTTGTAAAAATGGGTCTCTTTTTAACCTTTTGCAAAAATGGGTCTTTTGAGTTTTGACCCAATTTGACCAAAATGGTTTTACCTTTTCATCTATTCCACTTTTATTTTTTCCCTTACAAATCCTTCTATTTATAAAATATTTCTTATTTACACACTTTTTTTTTCAATTTCATTTTATACTTTTATTATATAGTATACATGAATTAAATAATTTGAACAAAAGTATACAACTAACACTATTTATTACTTTGAGCAAATTATACATATTAAAAAGATCTCGTATATATATATAGAGAGGTAGATTATTATGCAGCCCCTCTACATGGTGCGACTCATGCAACCCCTTGCAAATATTGCACCATGTAAATGGGTTGCATTTGAATACCCCTCTCTCTTTATATATATATATATATTTATATATGTGTGTGTGTGTGTGTGATTTACATGATGGGTTCTTCGGTTATCTCTAGACCTTTTTCATATATATAGGGGGTTAATCATTTTCAAACTCTGAGAACCGATGTATCATGTGTTATTTCATATGATTTTTTAATCAAATATTGAGATTTAAAGTATTGATTAACACATATTCGTTTCAAAATGTTTTTGTTTCACATGTATATGTTTCATAATATGGAACTTTTTGGTGTGTCTGTGAAACAAAAAGTATACATAGAAGAGTTTCACGTTGAGAGTCAAATACATATGAAACAAATATATGTTAATCAATACATTAAATATCAACATTGGATGAAAAAATGCATATGAAACAATATTTTAAGACAAAAGTTCTGACGGTTATCACAACATATAGTATTCTCATTTGATCATGTGTGTGCGTATATATATATATATACATATATATATATATAGGTAGGTTCATACGAGAACAACATCTATTTAAGAAAAAGCACGAGAACAGTCGAAGTACATACAAACTCATATATGATTCACGTACAAAATCATATATGTTTCACGTGACTATGCATGCGACCTTTAGGTCGCGCTGGACATTGTCCGCATCCGATTTTTTCGAATTAGTGTAAACCACATATGATTTTGTATACGAACTACTGTTTTTTGTTATTTTCTTAAATAGTTAGCGTTCTCGTTTGAACCTTTCTCTCTCTATATATATATATATAAGATCAAACTATGATTTTACTCTTTCCATCATCCACCTCCACCCCTCTCAACATTTGAATCATAATTTAAGTAATAACTTTAATTTTCCACCAATAAGGTATACTTTTTTAGGATTATTATCATTACAAATTTCACTAAATTAAACAATTTTCAATAATAATAAAAATCAACTCGGTCCTTGAGTAAGCTACAAATTTGGTCCTTGAGTTTATTTTCTAAAGAAAAAAACATGAGAAATTTGGAAAAGACTAAAATACCCCTGACTTAACTGGTTTTCTTAACGGCCATTAGAGTCAGGGACCAAATTCAGTCGTTTTTGCATGTTCGAATGACGAAACTGTAATTTTTAAACTATAGGAACCAAAAGTGTTATAAACAAGAAACCACAATGACCAAATTCATAATTTACTCAAATTATAACTTGGAAGCTAAGGAATGAATAGATGGACCCATTTTCTTTTTGTGGTTCCAAAATTCTAAAAAACTTTGTTGATGATATGACAATTCGTACATTTTATTTATTTTCCATTTTTTTATTACTTTTTCTTGAATCTTCATCTTCAACCTCCAAGAACACCAAGAACTGTAACACCCTGATGTCGAAAAGGTATCGTTTCAAGTTATTACATAAATCAGTAGCTTTAAAGGGAAAAATAAGATATTTGATTTTGGACTTGAATCCTAGATTTTATAGTCTTAATGGATAAATTGAGAATCAATCTCAATATTCCCATTCACCTTATACATACATTATATGAACAGGACGGGTGTTACTAAACCCAATAACAAATACTATCTTCAATCCCGCGGAGGACTTAATGCTCATGCTTAGTCTCTATCTCCAACTCGCGGAAGACTTAATACCCATGCATAACCACTATCTCCAAATTGGGACCTGATGCACATGCCGACAAATAAAAAGGGTTAGGCTTAACACCTAGTGAGCTCAAGAGTTTTAGCATGAATGAATAAATCTTTAAAAGCAAGGAAACCAGTTTAAAGCGAGATCCTTCGAAATAATATACTTTAACATGGAAACGACAAATTTCCCAAAATATGCACCTTTAAAGACAATGCTCCCAAACACACGTTTCATATAAAATGATGCAATCCAAAACTCACCCAAGATGGGATCATAGTTCGACATTCCAATTCATGGAAATGTAAATAATACCTTATAACCCAAAACACCCAAAACACGGGCGGAACATAATACTCGACCCTTAAGTAAAGGAAAACGATTCTTAAATAATATGGTACGTCATTGAAAACATGTAACCCAATTTAATACTCACGCGACCATAAAGTAGAATGAAATCCCAATATTAAAACATGGACAATTAAATATCCAAAATACGACGGGCCGACGACGGGGGCTTCCCGTATCCGTTGAGAGTGGAGGAACACAAAAGTATGCCACTCATACAACGTTAATCGTATGACACTTCATGACACACAAGCCCAAGTGTCCCTACGACTCCCTTCAAGCTACACCAAAGAGTCAACTGACCTTAGCGATATAACAACGAGAATACCGCTCCAAGGCCCGGCCCAAGGGGGATACAACCAAGGCATTGCCCCACCTGGCGGAGGTCCAAAACGCCCATCCAATGGCTACTCCACGCCATGATAGCACCACCCGGACTCAGTCCTCCTAGTGTACTCCTTGAACGGACAAGGTCATAAAACATGTGATAAAACACTCGAGCCTGTAATTATAAATATGCGATAAAAATGCATTTAGATGTAAACCATGAAATGGGACTCTACATCGAGCTATTAAATCCGGACAATTGTCCACAAGACTCTTTTAAGCCAATACCGAGGTAAAATGCTCAAAATCCATTTGATCAAATAATTATCGGTTCCCCGAGTAATAGTATGTCTGGAAACAACGTTTACGAAGACACATACCTCAAAGACGAGATTAACCCAAAACTCAACACATAATGGGACCAAAGGTTTTCCAAAGGGTTTATGAATGCAAATGTACCCGAAATACGTATAACATGAAATATACTTCATTTGTACAAAATCACCATGAATGTGAAAACCATGCTATTTACTCGTTATAACATTCAAAACCCAAATATGAGCATTTTATGAGGTTAACACAACCCAAGTTCACCAAATATGAAAACTTATCAAAATACTCACCCTTTGACAAATAACCAAGTAAAACATAATTTACTTCAAAATATTCCAAACTTATCAGCAGTTAACCATTTCGTATAAAACACTTTAAAATAACCATTTTGGCATGTACACCATTTTCACAAATCAACTTGAACTCACCTTGCTAGATTTAGGCTAAATCTAGATTTTCCCCCAACCATAGCTCCTTTGAAGAACACTTGAATTTTCAAGACCAAACTTCCAAAAACCTAGATCCACAAGGTTCCAACCATAAATATACATATTCCACCATAAATAATTGTTCCCCAAACACTTAACATCAATATCTCTATTTTGGGCAAAAACCCAAATTTTGACCCAAAACTCCCAAAATTAACCAAACCGAAATTTATAGAAATCAAACACTAGGAAACCATCAATGGATCATTTATAACTTATTTCATGGTTTAGAAATGAAAGGGATACACTTACCACTTAGGTTTTGATGAAAACCTATAAAACCCAAACTAAGCTTGAAGTTGAAGATGAAGATGAAGATGGTGAATCCTTGACCATGGCTTTCAATCCTACCGCTTGATGATGTTTTACCTCCACAAAATCCAAGGATTTGAGCCAAAATAAGTTAGGGTTTGAAGGGAAAAGAAGGGAATCGGTTTGGAAGAGAGTAGAAGAAGTTTGGATGAGAAAATGAGAAATATTTGGGGGGAAATAATGTATAAAAACGTCCAGCCATTCACGTGGGTTGATCCGTGAGTTCAGCTTCAGCAACCTACATAACAAGGTACCCTAATTTTCATTCTCGTGGGTTGCTCCGTGGATTCAGCTTCAGCAACCCACGTAACAAGGTACGTCAACCACTGATTTTGGCCACCATTCTCGTGGGTTGCTTCGTGGGTTCAACTTCAGCAACCCACATAGCAAGGTACTTCAGTCACTGATTTTTCTTCTTATTTGGTCAAATCCTGTTTCGGTCATAACTTCTTCGTTATAGCTCCGTTTTCGCTCCGGAAAAAACCGTTGGACTCGTAATTGAATCATTCATCTATCAATACTATAAAATCAAGGATTCAAGCCCAAAATCAAATATCTTATTTTTTCTTAATATACCGGTTTCTATATTAACTTGAAATGATATCTTTCAAGAATCGGGGTGTTACATCAACCTCCAAACTTCATTTCTTCATATCTTCTTCATCACAACTATGTTTTTGGTGATTCAAGTTGTCATTGTTTCGTTTTTGAGAGATCTTCAAGGATTTAGCAAGAGATTGGAAGTCTATTGGAGTATACAGGAGTATTTTATGGTGGTAAGCTCCTTATCTCTCTCAATATTAAGCTAAAGTTTGATGGTTTCACCCTTTTTCCTTTCATCCTTCAACTCTGGTGTGATTTTGATGACTTTTGTGGTGAAGGTGACCTTGTAGATGTGTTGGATCTAATATCTAGAGAAGTTTCTTGGAGATTCAAGCCTTCATCCTTGGAGATTCAAGTTTTAGGGGTAAAATCTAGATTTAGCCTAAATCTAGCAAGGTGAGTTCAAGTTGATTTGTGAAAACGTTGTACATGCCAAAATGTTTATTTCAAAGTATTTATGTGTTTAACATGAAATTATCATTTGGGAAGGTACTTGATGAGTTTTGGTTAAATGAGAAGTTTAGTTTTATAAACCTTGTAAAACACCCATATTGGGGATTTTTAGGCATTTTGATAAATGAGTCATAAATGGGTGTGTTTGGTAATTTATTGCATAAGTGATATTATTTGGTTAAAAGGCATTTTGGTGTGTGTTTGGGTAAAAGGTTTAATTTTGTGTTACGGGACGTTTTGAAAGGATAAAGAGTATAAATCTATTTGGGAAACCTTTCGTCCCGACTTAAACTGTGTTGGAGTCCATTCAAGTATTTTGGAGCGTGTGATTTCATGGTATGGGTTGAGTACGTTTATTATTTGAAAAGCGTTAATCATTGGTCAAAAGAGGTTTGAGTATTTTGGCTCGATGTCGTTTAAAGGAGTCTTTAGGACACTTGTTTGGTTTTGAATGGCTCAATTTAGAGCCCATTTATGACGTACGTACTAATGTACTTTGTTGCATTTTGACGTTGGTTACATGTTCGAGTGCGTTGGTCATTTCAGGATAGGCATGTAATGTTAGACTTTGTTGCCTTGGATCCATAGGTACGTAGTCAGTCTGTTTTGGATGGTCAATTGGGTATTGTGGGGTGATGACCTTCAGTACCCATGTTTTATGACCGGAAACTTAACAGGTGATCGCTAGGAGGGTTGAGTATGTTAGTGCTGCCGGGACGGTAGGCACTAGGACCTCCGCCGCTTGAAGTAATGCCTGGGACATGTAGTCTTTAAGTGTGTCGGGCCTTTGGGGTGGGGTTCTTCGGAAGATCCATCAAGGTCAACTGACTTGGGGTGACACTTGTAAATAAGTCGTAGGGACACCTGGCTGTGATGTCGGGAGGTGTCATGCGATTAACGTTGTATGTGTGGTATACTTATGTGTTTCCTCCACTCTCAACGGATACGAGTCTCCCCCGTTGTCGGCTTAGTATTTTAATAAGAAAGATGTTTTACATTATTGTCATTTGTTTTATATGGTCGACAATGAATGAGGACCTTAATATTGGACCTTCCTTCTCGTATATTAAGGTTTGAATGATATATGTCATCCCCATGTTTTGATATTTAGATTTCTTTCGTTTACGGTTGCGTGAGTAATGGACCTAGTATCCATGTTTTCGGACGTACGGTAAACATGGTTTTATTAATGATTCATGTTTCGAGTTAGTTCAAGTTGCATCAATTTATAAGCATGTTTGAAACGAGGTGTCTATCTTTGAAAGTGCATGATATTGGAAAAAATAGTTGTTTCCCCGTTTTAAAGTACATCATTTGAAAGGTTATGATTTTAAGAGAAGTGCATCACTTTTAAAAGTATTTACTCATGTAAAACTCTTGAGCTCACTAGGCGTTAGCCTAACCTTTTTATTTGTCGGCATGTGCAACAGGTTCTGGTTGGGAATAGCTCTAGTGACACTGTGCAGAGAGGAGTGCTAGTTCTATTGTAACACCCGGAAATTCGCAAGGTAAGTATTATGTCTCCCTTAATGCATTAATTACGCTTATGTGAGAATATGTGTCTTTATGTGCATCTTATGATCTTTATTATGTTGAATTATCATATAATTGAATTACCATTCTTTAATCGTTCCAACCTCGCGCTCGTTATCGTAATTGGTCAAATTTCGGGTTGTTTGGAGCCTGGTGTGACTATGACAGGCGACTGTGACATTGTCACTATCGCCGTGTCAAGGTCGCAGTCGGTGTACCGCGGATGGGGTGTGTTCGGCGACTATGACACACGATTATGACTTGGTCACTATCGCCGTGTCATTGTCGCGGGGCATGTACCGAGGGATTCGATGGTTCGGCGACAATGCCCTAGCGACAATGCCAGTGGCAATGTCTCGGGGCATAGTCGCCCGCGTGGTCCAGGCTACTGTTTTTAATTGAACTCAACCCCTCATTTCAAGCATTTTATCATCAAAAACGGGAGAACTCTCATCTTGGGCGATTTTTGGGTATTCAAAACATACACACATTTATTGCTAGGGTTTGGGGTTGTTGGGGTGATTCTTGGGTCATCAAGTCTCATCCAAGTGTATTTATTGAAGATCCTCATCAAAGTCAATCCTCTCCTACATCAAGTCTCATCTTCATCATCTAGGGTTTTCATCTTTTCTAGGTTTTGGTACAAAACCTAGATTGTGAGTTACTAACCTTTGTCAAAACTAGATACACATCATATACTCTTACTTGTTATTATTTTATCTCTATGTGTTCAAGTATTTGGGTTTTCTTTGTGGAAATAGTTGGAGATATGGATATTGATGATATGTCATAAAGTATGTTATATGTATACTTATTTAGGGCTTTTCTCATGGATACATAATGTGGGTACCTTGATATGTTAAATGTATACATGTATGGGTATTATGATGGTTCTAGTTGGAATACCACTTTGATGACATATTTATATACATGATGAATATAATGGTCATATGGGTCTTCGTTGGACTTCACGAGAATAGGATGGTAATATTGTACCTGTAGTTGGTATTGAAATATGTTGGGTTGAAATACACCTAAAGGACCTCCTATATGCGTTATGTGGACGAACCAAGTCAGTACACTAGGAGGATGTAGTCTTGAGCGCCACTGTGATGGTATGTGCCTAGACCTCCGCCATCCGGGGAATTTTCTTAGCGATAGTCTTCGGGTGTGCCGGGCCTTTGGGGTGTTCCTTGTTAAGGGCATCAAGGTATATCGACTATTGGGTGGGACTTGATTGGTGCTTTGGGTCTCCCCTAATGACTCCACATATATTGAACATTGGTTAACTGCTGATAAGAATTGTAGTTGTTCATGCATGCTTATTACTGTTCAACTCACTAGGCTTTTTGGCCTAACACTTGTTTGGTGTCGATGTGTATCTCAGGTGTTAGCGGTGCGACTCCTAGGCAGGTTTAGATGCTTTGAGCAAGAGCTTGGGGATTTTGGCACTTGAACTATTGTTGAAAGATTTGGGTTTATAGATGACACCCCTTTTGTAATCTCTTTTCTAGATGTAGAAATTATATTAGTTGGTTGTTGTTTATTTATCCGTTAAATTACAAAATTGTGATTAAACAGGTCATTTGTATATTTCCCTCTTTTGGGAGGCTCTTGCTATGGCAATTTTAGCATACCTTATGTCCGTTTTTTCGGATTTTTGTTATCCCTATTTTTAGGGTGTTACATCTATGCTCGAGAAATGGTTACCTTAGTGAAGTCTTCCGCACTCGTTTCGGGAAAAGCAACTTGTGTTTGAGGTTTAAGTAGCATCCGACTTTGGTTTAGTCCTTGTGTATTATTAGAGTTTGAACTTGTTGAGATTAAATGGAAAGTTTTATTTTGGAGATTTATCTTTTACTTGATGTATTATCGAAATTTTAGTTAGTTGCTCTTACCAAAATTTGAGGGTGTTACAAAAACAAACCCAAATCAAAATTGTTAAAAATCCAAAATTTTAAATCAAACTCATTCAAAAACGTAAATCAAACCCAAATTAAAAAAAAAACCTTTTCATTTGTAATCAATTCCATTCAAGACACAAATTCTAAATAAAAAAACTAGATTAAAAAATCAAACCCAAAGAAGAGAGAGAAAGAGAGAGAAATCTCAGAAAGAGATAGAAATTGAGAGAGAGAGAGATCGAGGTACAGAGAGAGAGATCGAGAGATCAAGATACAGAGAGAGAAGAGAGAGAAGACGCAGACCATAGGCTCGCCGGAGAAGACGACCTCGCCGGAGAGGGGTTTAACAGTTTTTGTCCCTGTCTCTCTCTCTCTCTCTCGATCTCATATATGTATCTCAAATATCTCTCTCGATCTATCTCAAGTATGTTTCTATCTCTCTCTTCTCTCCCCCTTTCTTTTTTTTAAGTGGGTTTAATTTTGGGTATTGAATATGGGTTTAATTTAGGTTTTTGATTTTAAAATGTAGGTGTGATTTAGGTTTCTAAATCTTGGTTTTGATTTAGGATTTGATTTTTAGATATGGGTTTGATTTAAGTTTTTGGTTTTTGAGTTTGATTTGGGTTTTAAAATTTTGGTGTTCTTGAGGTAGAAGATGAACATTTATCATGTTCTTAGTGTTCTTGGAGGTTGAAGATGAAGATTCAAGAAAAGTTTTTTAAATTTGGGTTTGATTTAGGTTTTTGAATGAGTTTGATTTAAGATTTTGGATTTTTAACAAGTTTGATTTGGGTTTGTTCTTGGTGTTCTTGGAGGTTGAAGATGAAGATTCAAGAAAAGTAATAAAAAAATAGAAAAAATAAATAAAATAGGTAAAATGACCATAATACCTTCATGCTTAACGGAGGAAATAGACGTCCGTTATCTCGAGGGACCAAATCCAATACAAAATGCATACGTGGAGGGTTTATTTGCCATTTTTAAAGTTTAGGGACCAATTCCGTAACAAACGCCAAACGTTAGGGACAAAATTTGTAATTTACTTTGTTTCTTATTTACACTTTTTTTTTAATTTCATTTTATACTTTTATTATATATTATACATGAATTAAATAATTTGAACAAAAACATACAACTAAAACTATTTATTACTTTGAGCAAATTATACATATTAAAAAGATCTTGTTTGTCTATCTATCTATCTATCTATATACTAGAAATGTACTCTTGCAATGCAGCGGATTTCTGAAATCTAGAACTCGAACCCTCGATATGGTTTTTTATAAAAAATAATAATAAAAATTTTTGTTACGGCTCAAAAAATGTTTAATTTAAATGATAACTATATTTAAGATATTTTATATTTAAAATTAAAAAGATAACATACTTCAATAAAAAATAAAAATAAGATGTTTTATCTCGAATTTTCTTATATTTATCGGTTAGTTATATCAATAGTTAAAAATTTTAGATATTATAAAAATAAGTGTTTTTTAGTCTTTTTTTATTTTATTTTACGATTTTGAGAAACCTAGATTTAAAACAAAAATATATTTTAGTTTAGTTTAATTATGGTTTTTTATAAAAAATAATAATAAAGTATTTGTTACGGGTCAATTTTTTTTAAAATTTAAACGATATCTATATTTAAGATATTTTATATATTTAAAATTTAAAAGATAACATACTTCAATAAAAAATAAAAATAAGGTGTTTTATCTCGAATTTTCTTATATTTATCGGTTAGTTATATCAATAGTTAAAAATTTTAGATATTATAAAAATATGTGTTTGTTAGTCTTTTTTTATTTTATTTTACGATTTTGAGAAACCTAGATTTAAAACAAAAATATATTTTAGTTTAATTTAATTATGGTTTTTTATAAAAAATAATAATAAAGTATTTGTTACGGGTCAAATTTTTTTTTTAATTTCAACGATAACTATATTTAAGATATTTTATATATTTAAAATTTAAAAGATAACATATTTCAATAAAAAATAAAAATAAGGTGTTTTATCTCGAATTTTCTTATATTTATCGGTTAGTTATATCAATAGTTAAAAAATTTAGATATTATAAAAATAAGTGTTTGTTAGTCTTTTTTTATTTTATTTTACGATTTTGAAAAACCTAGATTTAAAACAAAAATATATTTTAGTTTAGTTTAATTATGGTTTTTTTATAAAAAATAATAATAAAGTATTTTGTTACGGGTCAATTTTTTTTAATTTAAACGATAACTATATTTAAGATATTTTATATATATATACTATATTATAAAGATGACATAAAAAATCTTAAAAACAAGTTTTAAAGCTTAATGTACAACTATTTAATGTTAATTACTTAAAAAACAACCATTAAAGATGTATGTACTACACTTAATGCTATTTATTAATTTTCAATCATTATCTCTAACCATTTTAACTCCCCTAAAATAACTCTCAGCATAATTAAATATAGAATAAAAATCAAATTTTAAATATAAAAATATAAAATATAATTAAAAAATCTAACAAAATATTTTATAAAAAAATTATTAAACCAAAATAAATTACATTATATTATTAAGTTTAAATTAAACAAATTTATATAAAAAAATCATTATCAATCTCTCACAACCAACCAAAATCGTAATGTAAATCGACAAAAAATAGAAAATAAAATGAAACGTTAAAATCGTGATGTATCCAGTGGCAATGCGCGAGTACACTTCTAGTTTAAAATTAAAAAGATAAAATTCTTCAATAAAAAATAAAAATAAGGTGTTTTATCTCGAATTTTCTTATATTTATCGGTTAGTTATATCAATGGTTAAAAATTTTAGATATTATAAAAATAAGTGTTTATTTGCAGTTAGTTACACGAATTCAAACATCGAGCTTTTATAAGTTGTACTTATGTTTAATCAATTTGTACTTTTGGATTTTAAGTAATATGCATTAATAAGTGGTACCTAATGCATAAAAATTAGTTTTTAAGAGTTTAGCTTAAATGCTTTATAATATAGTATAAATATATTAGTTAAAATTCAAAATTACAAGTTAATGAAACATAATTATAACTTATTAAAGTCTCATGTTTTTGTTTGTATAACTAACTGCAAATAAACATATTAAATACAGGATAAACACTATGAGATAAACTACCTGTTTTATTTTTTATTAAAATATATTATCAATAATTTTAAATATAATAACATAACAAAACAATTTATCATTATCTTTATAAACATATCATAACTAAAATTAAAATAAATTACATCTTTATAATAAAATATAAGTTATACCAAAACATTATGAAATTGTAAATTAAGTAATTGACTTTAATGAGTTGTATTTTGTGCTTAAAATATTATAATTAAGAGTTTTTTATGTCTCTTTTATAATATAGTATAGATATATATGAGTGATTTACATGATGGGTTCTTCAGTTATCTCCAGACCTTTTTCATATATATAGGGGGGCTAATCATTTTAAAACTCTGAGAACCGATGTATCATGTGTTATTTCATATGATTTTTAATCAAATATTGAGAATTATAGTATTGATTAACACGTATGTGTTTCAAAGTGTTTTTGTTTCACGTGTGTATGTTTCACAATATGGAACTTTTTGGCGTGTCTGTGAAACAAAAAGTATACATAGAAAAGTTTCACGTTGAGAGTCAAATACATATGAAACAAATATATGTTAATCAATACATTAAATACCAACATTGGATGAAAAAAATCATATGAAACAATATTTTAAGACAAAAGTTATGACGGTTATCACAACATATAGTATTCTCATTTGATCATGTGTGTGCGTATATATATATATAGGTAGGTTCATACGAGAACAACATCTATTTAAGAAAAAACACGAGAACAGTCGAAGTACATACAAACTCATATATGATTCACGTACAAAATCATATATGTTTCACGTGACTATGCATGCGACCTTTAGGTCGCGCTGGACATTGTTCGCGTCCGATTTTTTCAAATTGGTGTAAAACCACATATGATTTTGTATACGAACTACTGTTTTTTGTTGTTTTCTTAAATAGTTAACGTTATCGTTTAAACATTTCTCTCTCTACACACACACACATATATATATATATATATATAGAGAGAGAGAGAGAGAGAGAGGCCCATTCATTTGCTAACCGGGACATTGGTGCTAACCGTGGTAACCGAATTTAGACCAATCAGAAACTTCATAGACTTTAGGTAATGAGATAAATGCTTTTAAATATTAAAGGGTAATATGGGAATTTTCAAAATTTCGACCCATTTAATAGGTTTCCATATTTTAAGGTGTTTGTTATTATGGTATTTATCTTGAGTTTAAATATATTAATAAAAAATCAAATTTCGATTTACTTTAAACTAATTTTGGAAGTTATCTTTTAAAATTTTTTAAACAAGTTTATATCTTTATAAGCTTTCTAACGGATCCAACATTGTTTATCATAAAGTGTTTTTTTTTGTTTGAAATCTCTGTTGAATTTTTTTTTCCGTTTCTAGTGAAAATCATAATGAGCGACAATGGAATCGCCTCCGTTGTTGAGAACGATAGATTTTTGGAATCTATTTTTGAAAGTCAAGACGCTCGTCCGTGCACCCGTCATAATGAGTCAGTTCAATCGTTGAATACCGGATTATCTGCTCATATGCATTTTCTGGTAGGGTGCACATATGCATGTCTATATCCATTTCCATATATGACAAATATGCACATATGCATATGTTATTACAGGTTATGTATGTATATTCCAAAATGTGCACATATGCATATATAAATTGTGCACATGTATTTTCTATTTTGACAAACAAAATTTAATGCCTTACAAAAACATATGCAATGTGTGTATATTGACTTCATACTAAAAAAAGATGCATTGTGTGCATATGGATTTCACACTTAATGTGCATAAATGCATCAGTGAAAAACTTGAACGCATTATGATACCCACGATTTAGATAGTTAATCCGTTCTTTTCCGATGAATGTGGATGTAGTTTACGATTTCCCTTTGCTTTCTCCGGATTCGACGTCACAATGGTAATCTTGTTGTTGATTTCTTGAAGGATTGAGTTTTGATGGTTACCTAAATATTCTAAGGAAGAAATCCCTAAATGTTAGGGATTATATGATTTAAAAACGTGTTACCGTAAATAACATTGGGTTGTTATTTTACCAAATTAACCCTGTGCACTTGTGCATTATTTTTAATCAATCCCTATCTATAATAATTAATTAAATGAAAATTCAATTAAATATGAGTCGTTGATCATCGTAGTTAACGGTTGAGATTGGTTAGCACGGTTAACACCAATGTCACGGTTAGCAAATGAAGGGTACCATATATATATATAAAAGATCAAACTCTGATTTTACTCTTTCCATCATCCACCTCCACCCCTCTCAACATTTGAATCATAATTTAAGTAATAAAAGTAATTTTGTGGTCCTCAACAACATATTACTATTTTCCACCAATAAGGTATACTTTTTTAGGAAATTGACCCAAATGGCCAAAACATTGAACTGGATTGGCCTCCTAGCCCATTCTCGCTCTGCTTTACGGAAATAACCCTAGGGCTCCATTGCGCCCCTGGGCACTTTATGCTGATAGTACGCCGACCAGCTCCCATTTTTATATTACTCGATCCAACCCCCCTTGTCGGAGCTGTCTTTTTCTCTCGCCGACAAACTACAATTTCTCACGTTTCAAACGATTTGGGACCACAAATGGCTGAGATTAGTGTCTTTTTCACTTATATTAATAGTTCTATGTTGTTGTTATGTATGGTATAATATAGTGTTAAATGGTTGTAGTTATCATTTTAATATTTTGGATGATTTTGTTTGGTATATTTTCATTTCCATTGTTAGATTTTGTTATTATGTATGTTGTATAGTCTTAAATGGTTGTAGTTAAAAGCAATATTTTGGATGATTTTTTTTGGTATATTTTCATCTCCATTGTTAGATTTTGTTATTGTATATGTTGTATAGTCTTAAATAGTTGTAGTTAAAAGCAATATTTTGGATGATTTTTTTTGGTATATTTTCATCTCCATTGTTAGATTTTGTTATTGTGTATGTTGTATAGTCTTAAATGGTTGTAGTTAAAAGCCTAGTTTTGGATGAATTTTTTTGTTATATTTTCATTTCCATGGATAGGTTTTGTTGTTATGTATGGTTTAAATTTATAGTTAATAGCCTAGTTATAAAACATTGTAAAAATTTACACATTATACAATAATCCTTTAATTTTTTTAAAAAGTACACTTTAAAAAAATTAGACATTATATATTAGAAATTTACACTTTTGGTGCCTTTAATTTTAAAATTTAGACTTTAGGGCCCTTTACTTGAGAAACATACACTTTAGGTCCTATAAATTAAGAAATTTACACTTTAGGTCCGTTTACTTTAGAAACATTCAATTTAGGTCCCTTAACTTTTTAAATTTACATTTTAGGTCCTTGAAATTTAGGAATTGACACTTTAGTTCCCTAAAATTTAGAAATTGAGACTTTTGGTCCCTTAAAATTAGATAGTGACACTTTAGGTCCCTTAACATTTGAAATTTACACTTTAGGTCCCTCTACATTAGAAACTGACAATTTAGGTCCCTATAGATAAGTATTATAACATTATTATGCAGGGAAGAACTTTCTACACAGGAAAGTTGAATATTAAGAGTAAGACGTCCATGGTGGACTCGATTCGCCAGAAATTGAACTCCCGGCGATTAGATCTATTCAATGAGACATGTTTCGGTCATTGGTTGCAATTGACCGATACATCTGCCGACCCGACCTTGGTCCACATATTCTTGCAGACACAGGTCTTCCCGGAAAATATACGGGATGACGAGATGATTTTTGAGGTTGGTGAGCACGCGCTTCGGTTCAGCCGTAAGGAGTTATGTCTTATCACAGCACTCCGTTTCGGACCGCACCCGAAGTTGCCTAAGAATCGGTTCGGTGGGTTTGTTAGACGGATGTTCCCGCGAGGCCAGTTGACGGTGCGACACATCACAAATTTATTCAATATTATCGGCACTGCTGACAAGGGGCGGGCCCATATCGATGATGATTCTGCCGTCCGTATTTGTCTGATGATGATGGTTGAGACGTTCTTCCTCGGTCATTAGTTGTCCCAGCATATTCCCGACCCTGTACTTCGGGCCATTGATGATATGAACGTGTTTAATCAGTATCCCTGGGGATCCTATATATGGGCGCACACCTACAATCAGATGAATAAAGCGATCCATAAACGACTGGACCATAAATATAGGATGTCGTTATCTGGTTTTTTATTTGCCTTCAAGGTTAGTAAGTTGATATCAAATTAATATTTTTACAACCTACACGAATTCCCTATTTCTAGAAAATATTTACTACTGTCTGGGTATTATAATTTACAGTTATGGATTTTGGAGACCTTTCCTATGGCCAGCACGTATTATATATTGACCACCAGGATGCCACGTGCGGTTCGTTGGGCTAGGTCTTCGACAGTTATTGGTAGCCATCATGCCCATAATCTCATGGATGTCTCGACGGTAAGTTACATTGACTACGACCAAAAATTTGTGATAAGTGGGGCCCTCGTGTGGATTTCTAACATGATTATTTTTCAATATATTAGGAGGATAGGATGCCACATGATCGCCTTGTTCTGACGTCGTGGGAGGAGAGTCAGGAATGGTATACGAAGAGCCATCGCTGGTTTAGTAGTACGGCGGGGCGTCGACTGACGAAGAGGGCTAGAGTTACGCAGGATGTTGACGAGGGTGAGAAGTCATTCTAAGTTATCCGATATTTATAATTTTTTTTATAAAGAGAAGTCGTTCTAGATTATCTGATATTTATGATAATGTTGTTAATTGTTGGTATAGAAGTTCAAACTAATTCAGAGGGAGACGACCAGACTGACGATGACGCAGGCGTCAGCAGGCCACATGGGGCCAACTCTTACGAGGAGCCACCATTTCATGCAGGGCATAGTCCAGCAGGCCACTATCAGCATAGTCCGCATGTTGACCCCTATGCTGACCGGTGGGCTGAGTTTACGCGGTGGAAGGATGATTACCATGACTTTCGGACTTCTCATCTCATAGAGCATGAAGATCTTGAGAGGCGGCAAGCCGATCTGATCGTGCATACCAAGAAACTCTTGAGAGACGCATTGCCGAGGTGGAGAGGCAATTTAGCGCTTGGCAGGTAAGTGTTTAACTTAAATTATCGGACATGGTTTTAATTGTTATCTTTTGAACCTTTACGTGGTTTAATATGCTTGATGCCAGATTCCATCCCAACAGCAGGGTGGACAGCCCTCCCAGCCCGACGACATACCGCATGGGTTCGGATCTCCGTACTTCGGAGGGCCGTCCCAATACACGGATAATGTTAGTTATTTCAATCGTTTTTAAACCACATATGACATCATTTTTAAACCACATATGACATCACTTAGATTAATGTGCAAAGTTCATCAGGCTTAGGCACGTTTGATGACCTATTAGGATCTCAGTTCGTTACACCACCACAACAAATTATACATGTAAGTTATTCAATTTGGTGGGTAATTTGATTTTTATATTATGAATGGAAACTGAATATTCTCAATGCTATTTTGCAGGGCTCTGGGGCAGCGTACACGGGGCTTACACAAGGCCAACATACTCAGCATGTAAGTTAAGAGATTTGTTTGTTACATTTGCTATTTATTTATTAGAACAAAGTTGTGAGGACCCAACATATTTTGCAGGGCACATTCGGGGCGTTGCTCCATGATAGTGGACCGCAACAGATGGGTTTGGAGGGGTTTGTTGGGGCTTTGTTCCAGGATACGCCTCATCCTGCAGTGTCCCAGGACACACAGGTTCATCCGTCGGCCGTTGTTTTCCAGAGGACGCAGTGCGAGAAATATCCCGAGAAATCATTGCGCCCTCCTTTCACCGCTTTGCCTCCTAGTACAGGCCCACCTATCCAGCGCCGCCCATCGAAGGTCCCTCATCCTCGTCGGCAAGCAGATGCTGCCACCACTGCTGCCACCACCACTTCTTCTGCTTCCAGTTACACTTCATCCACTATTGCCAAAAGGTGGCATGATAATGCTTAGGTGCATACCCACCTGATAGCTGCCATTTCCTGCACGAGCAAAGACGATTATTGAAGTCAACTTCTGCGTCCCTAACCCCATCGCGGACTTCCCAGTAACCTCGACCAATCTCATGTACAGTCCACGTTGCCGACTTGTGAATTCTTTTTTCTATTTTGGCCTCCGACCAAGGCGTGAGACGATTCACCATTTATTCCGCGATAACACAAATTTGTTACGTTAGTGTTGCAAAAATAAAAACATAAAATTCAAACAGTCAAAAATCCAAGGATGATAACCTCCATTTCTCCGACGAATCGAATACCATTCTTGCTGAAAACATCGGAAATAATCCATAAGGGCCACAATAGGCAGGCTCCGTGCAAAACGAGACAATGCATTCACCAACTCGGCACTGTTCGATGTCATTATGTTGTAACGCATTCCTGGGAAATGGGCCCTTGACCATTTCTCCGGTCCAACCTGGTCCATAAGCGGAGCTCTAATAGGTAAAGCAGCTCGTAGACCCGTCATATTCAGTTCAAACTCCTCCACCATATATGCTTTACACGTCCTCCAAAATAACTTCTTCCTGTATCTGACCCTGTTGTCCCTGGTTTTTACGTTCATCATTAGATGGCAACAACAAAGTGCATGATGGGCTCCCGGGTACACTGTATTAATTGCTTGGTGAATTGAAGCAGCCCTGTCGGATACAAAAACCAACCCCTCGGGTTCCCCGATACAACGCTTCAGCATGGTTAAGAACCAAGTCCACACATCCCCACTCTCAGACCTACCAACTCCGAAAGCGATGGGCACAATCTGGTTATTTGCGTCCATAGCAACGACTAAGAACATTGTGCCCAAGCAAGTACCCTTCAAATGAGCCGCATCGATGATAATGACCGGACGCAAGTGTGTGGTAAACGACCGAATCTAGATATTTAAGGCATTTTCATATTATAACATTATTCAATATAGCAGTTCAATTAAAATAACCACAAAAGTTATTAAAATAACCACGTACCGTGCAACCGAGGGCAGCGAAACACATCTCAAAACGTTCTCTACTGTCTGTCCTTATAGAGGTAACGGTACCAGGATTCCGAAGCTCCAGATTATAGAGAAAGCAGGGGAGTCGGGTAAACGATTCTTCAGGGGTACCACGCACCATCGTGAGTGCATAAGCTTTTGCGCGCCATGCTTGCCAGTAAGAAATATCTATTTTCAAATCTGATCTGACGTCGTTGACAATGTCGGATCCACGGTATGTCCTGCTGGTATCCTTCACTTTAGGGTAAATAAAATTACCCAACACTCTACTGTTTGCTCGATGGTGGTTGGGATGCAGCTGCGTCCTCGAGCAAGTGTGTACGTCTTCCAATATACGAACATGAAACATATTGGTATTTTCGATAGAGGTCGCATAGATACGCGAAGAACATCTGGCTTGCCTACATCTGGCATCGTATCTGGTTTTATTTGATCGATGAACTCCAAACTCAAAACCCTCTTCAAGAAACTTCAAACCGAGAGCGAGTGTAAGATCGTCTTTCGTCTGGAATACTTGACCCAAACTTACTCTTCTACTACGACTATAACGCGGGGGTAGGTTGGGTGTGATGATTGGGGTCGCTGATGGAAGTGGAGGGGGCATATCAAAGAAATCATTTATCCCACCGTATGATTTGATAGGACTACTTTCTGGTTCGTCGTCCTCTTCATCAGTATCAACATCAGATAAACCCAAGTGGTAAACATGAGACTCCTCATCATGTCTATAAACTTCGTCGTCGTCATCTTCTTGTTGTTCTGCTTCTCCTCCTTGTTGTGTTTCGAGAACAACATCTGGGGTATCATCAGATTCATCCACACCGCCTCCGGCATTCGAAGTACCACCCAGATCGCTTCCACCGGACATCGATGGATCGACAAACACACAGAGTGTTGGCGGATTATTTTCACCGTCAAAAAATTGAATGAAAGACAAAACATCGTCATTGTTGCATAACTCATAAAGACCATCATTAACCTTATACGATATTCTAATCGTACCAAGAGCAGGATCGATACGAAATTTTCTGTGAATACAATTAACCAACCAAAGATGCGTAATGTTAGGTGCCACCTTGACACTGGTTATTGGTTGATCGGTAACATACTCCCACCCGTTACCATCCTGCTGCCATGAACCACCGCTTAGTAGATGTAACTTGACCTTATCATCTTCGGATCTCGTATTTTCATACAAAACACACACAGATACACAAGCAAAACAATTGTCTGAAATTTGTGGATGAAAATGGTGATTTACAAGTTCAGTGGTTGTTTGTTTTATAGCAATAATTTAGGGAATCAATTTCAAAAATAACAGTACAAAATCAACATGAAAAAGCAGTTGAAAATCGTGAAACATAGCAAACAAACAAAATTCCAAGGAGAAACCTAATTAGGGTTTACCCTGGCTTGACACGTGCCCAGGGGCGCAATGGAGCCCTAGGGCGCAATTGGGCTATTTCCGTAAAGCAGAGCGAGAATGGGCTAGGAGGCCAATCCAGTTCAATGTTTTGGCCATTTGGATCAATTTCCCTACTTTTTTAGGCTCATTATCATTACAAATTTCACTAAATTAAACAATTTTCAATGATAATAAAAATCAATTCGGGCCTTGAGTCTACAAATTTGGTCCTTAGAGTTTATTTTCTAAAGAAAAAAAACATGAGAAGTTTGAAAAAGACTAAAATACCCCTGACTTAACTGGTTTTCTTAACGGTTGTTAGAGTCAGGGACCAAATTCGGTCGTTTTTGCATGTTCGAATGACGAAATTGTAATTTTTAAACTATAGGAACCAAAAGTGTTATAAACAAGAAACCAGACCAAATTCATAATTTACTCAAATTATAACTTGGATGCTAAGGAATGAATAGATGGACCCATTTTCTTTTTGTGGTTCCAAAATTCTAAAAAAGTTTGTTGATGACACGACAATCGTACATTTTAACTTTCTAACCATGTTTCCATGTTCTAGTTGACCAAATTAAAGGTCTCGAATTTTATTATATTGAATATTAGAGTATCTCAAACTATACCCGACAAAAAATGATACGATACGCTAATTCGACACGAAATAAACGGGTTTGGGTAATACACTTCAACACACGACACGATACGGAAATTAAATGGGTAAGATCATGGTCAAAAATTTCAACTCGAAAATGACCCGGATAACCCGTATATATATATATATATATATATATATATATATATATATATATATATATATATATATATATATATATATATTAAGTTTTTTTAAATATTTTGGATTTTTAATGTTTTAGATTGGTTTTTACTTATATTTGAACTATAAAATTTGGTTTTCTAATGTTGAATTTTGGATTTATATTTTTTTATGAATTTCTTATTTTTGATTTTTAGTTTTATAAATGTTAAACGGGTTAGGCGGATCGTGCCGGGTTAAACGGGTCGGGTTAGGATTGAGGTTTCCTTGCCCGTTTATTAAACGGGTCGGGTTAGGGTTAGACACTCTCAACCCGTTTAACTTTGAACCGACCCGACCCGACACATTTGTCAGGTATATCTTCAACGGCTATGTTATAATTTTTCTAAAATATAATATACAAAATTGAAATCTCTAAAAAAAATTACAATTAACTTCAACATCTACTCTATTTTAGCAATTATATCATGGTAAAAGTTCAAAAAAACCCAACGGACTTTAGGGTTTGGAGTGATTAAGTCCCTGAACAATTTTTTCGAACTAATAAGTCCTTGGACATTTCAAAACCCGTTAAATAAATATTTGGACTTTTGATAACCTGTTGAATACATCCTTATTACTTAAAAAATGTAACTTGCAACCTACATAACAGGTAAAACTACAAATTAAAAAAGAAATGTCACATACTTTATCCACCTACAAACTAAAAATGAGGAAATTAACTGAAATAAGTCGATCTCATCAACCAAGTTTATTTTTTAACCATTTTTCAGAGCTTTTTTTTTCTAAAATAGTTAAAGTTTGCATATAATGTTTTTTTCTGTGTAAGGATTGTTTTTTTCCAAAAAAAAAAAACATCCTTACATAGAAAATTTTATGTATAAATATTCACTTTGCTTATAGTTTTAGAAAAAAATACACTTTCCATCCTTATAAAGCTATAATTAGTTATTTGATTTATTTTATATGCATTACTTTTTCATTTTACATTTTTAGTATGTTGACACATAATCGTATATTAACTAAAATATATAAAAAAAAATTGGTTTCTTCTTTTACAAGTTATTTCATTATAATCGTTTGGTCAATATGTTTAAAATGAAATCAATATTGTTTTTGAATTTAATCTTATGTTATTCAATATTACAAATACTAACGAACTATTTTTAATACTTATAGTTACAGATTTATCTTATATTATTAAATAAATAACCCTAAAAAGATAGAAAGTGTAAATATTAAATATAATTCGTACGTATTTATGATATTTAATAATATGAAATTAAATCCAAATAATTCATTATTAAGCTCATTTTAAACGCATTGACGAGACAATTATAGTCGTGTAATATGAAAAAATAACATATTTTTTAATGTATTTTAGTTAATATACGATTATGTGTGTTAATATAATAAAGCGTTAACTGAAATTAAAAAAGCAGAAAATATAAAGTAAATTAAATAACAAATTATAAAGATGTTTTATATATTTTTATTATTATTATTTTTTTTTTGCCAAAAACAATTCTTAAGGCAAAAAAAAATTATGCTTAAACTTAGACTATTTTAAAAAGAGATTTTGAAAAGTGTTTAAAAAATGAATTTGATTGATAAGATTGACTATTTTAATTAATTTTTCCATTTTTTAATCTGTAAGGGGATAAAGTAGGAAACATCTTTTTTTTTTTTTTTTTTTAATTTATAGTTTTATTTGTTATGTAGGTTGCAAGTTACATCTTTAAGTAATAAGGATGTATTTAACAGGTTTAGAAAATTCCAAAGATTTATTTAGTGTGTTTTGAAATGTCTAAGGACTTATTTGTTCCAAAAAATTGTTCAAGGATTTAATCACTCTAAACACTAAAGTCCATTGGGTTTTTTTGGACTTTTCCCTTCTATCATCAATTGTATTAATAAAACATTATTTATCTCTTCTAAACATACAACTTCAATGTCTCCTATTGGTGGAAAAGAATTAAATATTATTCCTCTCTTTTCAACATGGGGTTTTAGAGATTTATCCAAATTTGGAGATTTTTACCTTCTATCTCATTTTTCTCTATTTTAACATATGATATAGCATAGCTGTTTGAGCAAAAAAATTTGCTAAAATATCACTTTTTTCTATTTTAGCATAATTGTTGGAGATGTTGTTATATATCTTTATTATGCATTCGTTCATTTGGAATGTTTCATTCACATTAATGCATTTGGAAGGAACGTAATCGATCTGATTAGTTAGAATCTGAAGTAATTTAAAAAAAAATGAAATGGATATTATTGTTTCGATCGTATGAATATGAAATTAAAATAAAATAATAAATGATAAAAATCCAAAGTGGAATAGCAATGGATTGGACCAAGATCACTTGTACCTGATTTACTTTTTCTACTTTAAAGTTTTGAAATATCGATCTTCGGTGTAGTTTGGAACCGGAACTAAACTGACACTTTAATTATTTGTTAGCTTTAACACTTGAAAACCAATATTTTTGAATGTTCATGTTTTTCAAATTTAAAAAATGCAGGTTCGTATTTGGTTTACAACTTTTTATAACTTGAAAAACAATGTCGATTTAGTTTTATGTTTTTCAAATAAACAAACCCAATATTTATGTGTAACACCCCTGTTTTCGGTATGTCCCTATCCTGATCATAAATCTTGCCTTGGAATCTAAGTTAGGATCGCGAGTTCTTCGGGTCGAAATCGAGTGAAATCGGGCTTCAGTACGCGGGGGCGACCGTGCCCGCGATTGTGACAATGGTCACTCTCGCGAGGCATGATCACCGAGATTGTACCGCGAGGTACTAGGCTCGGGCGATAGTGCCAAGCGAGAGTGACCATGTTAATCTCGCGAGGCGCTCTCACGGTCGGGGTCAGCCCCTTTTATTTCACAAAATCGACCATTTACTCTCTTTTTCTCATTCTTGCTTTGTTGGAGCCGGTTTTTTGGAGAGAAAAAAGGGTAAGTCTCTCTCTCTCTCTTCATTCATTATCTAAGGAGGAAATCTTATTGTAATGATTTTGTTGGTTGGTGTAAGATTTATTGTATTCATTAAGAGTTCCTAGAGATTCAAGTTCATCTACTCTCCTCTTCTACATCCATAATCTACGGTTTCATATAACCATTACAAGGTGAGATTTCTAACCTTTTGTCTTTTCATACTTACTTGGATTATGTGTTACAACTCTCATCTAAACCTCTTAATCATATATTGGGCTTTATTGCATTTTGACCTAAAGATGAATTTTGGAAACATTAGGGTTTTGAACCTAAATAAGAATGATTGGAAATTGTGTTTGAACTATAAATCATGGGTTCTATAACTCTCCACACATTTAAGAATTTACCATTGTTTTTATAAAGATTTGGTACATTCCAAGCTAAACTAGGGTTTTGGATATGGTTCGAATAAATGTTTGGTTATGGATAATCTATCTTAAATGGGATTTATGGTATCATGTTAGTAGATTTGTGGAAGGGGAATCTCTCCAAGTTGGGAAGCCAAGACTTCATGTTGGTAATTTATATACGAGCAATTTTGGGTTAACACTCATGTAAATGATTAGTGTCAATGGTGTTAAATGCTATTTGGTCTTAGTGCAATGGATCCACAGGCATAGTGTTCCTATGTCTTGTCCGGACATTAGGTTCACCACTTTGGCACGGATTAGGCATTGGGTTCCATGGTAAGTAAGGTTTGGACCTATACGGCCGGACAACGTCTCATGGGCAGTAAGGTGTAATTCCATTGTGCATGAGTTCCCCTGTTTTGGAACTCTCAATAATAGACCTAGAGTGGTTGACTTGATGTTTCGAGCAATAGGCTTGGAGTAGTTGAGTTCGTCATGTGATTAGAATTATTTGTAACATATAATGATCACTAATGGTTTATTTGATTTGTTTTTGATTTAGCTCACGACTAGATCGACTTATGACTTCAAACGGGTTTATCATTTATTTATTGTCCCGCTTAATTGTTCTCACTAGACTTTAGTCTAACACTTGTTTTTTGGTGGTCATGTATAGTAGGTCATTATAGCGGTGGGGCTCGTCGGGATTGAGAGGACGGCCTTAGGGTCGAGAGCGGTCTTTTTGAAGATATAGTGACCAATACGTTGAAGTATAGAGATTACATATTTTGGAAGAATAGCGACACCCGACCTTAATCTTACCTGACCAAGTTAGATTATTAGGTTGTCGAGTTTTATTCTTTATTTGATTTGGGTTTGTGATTGTCATACTTTGTTCCCCGTGTTGCGTTGACATGCACTTAGGTTGGATCGTCATGTTCGTATTATACAGGCTGTTTGGTCTCCCTTTTTGGGTGGACCGGTTCCCTCTACTTTTAGACGTCTTATTGCCGGATTTTCAATTTTTAAATTAATCTCAAATTTTAGGATGTTATATTATGTTCGGTTTACTTCCAGGTTCGGTTGAGCAGTTTCAAATAAGTAAATCGGGTTGGAACCAAAGTTGACAAATAAAAAGAACAAAATTGATATGAACTAAGAATAGGTAACTAGTTCTTAACAGAACATATATCTAAAACGAATATATCGGGTTCTAATCGAGTTTGATCTGTTGCTTCAATTTCTGGTTTTTGTTGGTTCAAAACAAGTTTTCAAAAGACTCTTATTCAAATGTATAAGTGGCACTCTCAATTAATGTTTGTTATGGACTATTTGAAACTTAAATCTTGGTAAAAACGTTAATACCTCAGTTTACTATTTTTTGCAAGTTAAAGGCACTCAGATTATTGATTTCGATAAACTGATTAAAAATTGGTTTCGTTATGCTGGTTTGACTATCTGAGCACTGCTTTTATTTGGGGGGGGGGGGGGGGGGGGGGAGAGTGGAGACGGTTGAGGCGGCGAGACGAGGAGTGGCGGAATAATATAAATGGTTCAGTTTTGCCAGAAGACTGGTCTTAATTTTCGAACTGTAAAAATCGAACTACATACCAAATAAAGATGAACACAAATTCTATTCTTTTAAAACGGTTTATCCAAATAAACAATTTGCACGATATTTTAAAGTCACGTACTGATTTCTGATTACAATCATGTTATTTTCGACATAAAAAGTTTCAAAATGCTTATAAATCGTCAAAATACAGTTTATCGTCACATATGATTTATATCGATAAAATTATATTCATACAAAATCAAAATATAAACTCCAACAATACAAATCTAACTCATCAATTAAAAATATACAGTTACATGTAAACCTGTTTCACTTATTTTTTAACGCAATAACACGGCAACTGTTATTTTCTTTTAAAAAAAGTAAAAGAATAAAAATAATATTTTTGCAATTTAAAAATCAAAAGTGAATTATCCAAGACGTATTAAATTAACAAGTGTTAAAACATAAAATAAAACATTGTAAAACGGGTTAATTTTAATTTCTATTTATGGAATATAAAACAAATGTAAGGGGTATATACGTAATTTTATACTATTTTGAAATAGAAAGAACACATCCCCATAAGGGTGCGTTTGGTTTGCGGGAATGGATTGAAATGAATTGAATTTCAAGTAAGGATTTGGATTTAGAGGGATTTGGATTTGGGGGATTTGGATTTGGATTTGGATTTGAGGGGATTTGAAATCCTTTCATGTGTTTGGATAAGAATTTGAAATCCATCAGGCTTTAGAATCCATCATATTTGGATTTCAAATCCAGGCTCATTACAACGGATTTTGAAATCCATCATGTAAGGGATTTTTAAATGGTCAACGGATTTTAAATCCGGTCAACGAAATCCATTCCTGCAAACCAAACGCAGGATTGGAATGGATTTAAAATCCAAATCCCTCCAAATTCATTCCAATCCCACAAACCAAACGGGACCTAAGATGAAAACAAATGAATAATTCTGTAATTAGTTTTAATATAAAAACTTATCTTAATATAATAATATTACACAAGATCTATTCAATTTTTATTTTGGAAAATTTATTTTTTAAAAATTCATTTTGATGTATATAACAAATAGTGTTCACTAAGGGTTTTTTTGTTTTCCTCTTAATGGTTCCATTAAAAGGCAACATTTGAATTGCTAAGAGGTAAATCTTGTTTGTCAAAAAAATGGGTTGACTCTTAATGGTTCCAAAATTCTCTTAATGATTTTGTATCCTGACCATCCCTTAACCATTAAGCGCCCTGATTTCATTATGTACAATCAGCAAACAACCATATTTAATTTTACACTATATCATAAAAACCACTTAATCATTTTGCACTAAACTATTCAGCAACCGCCAAACAGCCCCTAAGGCTCGTTGCAATGATCGTAGCATGTTGTGGCTCAAGACTTGTGTCTGACGCTACATTATACCAATCGTACAACATGGCCTGATATACATTTTTTTGTCCCCTGTTTATTTCCCTGTTTTACACGGTTTATATAAAATTGAACGCTTTGACTAACATACGAGATTTCAAATGTGTTTTTAGCATACGGAACATGAGATAGAATGACAAAATCAAAGGGTTGGAACTCAGAGAGCAAATGATTTGGTTTGATCAGGCTACCAACAACATTTAAATAATTCAACCCAATAATTTTGGCTTAAAAATTGTTCGTGTTCAAATTACAACTCAATCCATTATAATTTAGGTTATTTAGGTTAAATGCAACAAAAAATATTAATTTCTATTATATACTAGGCATATACCCGCGCGATGCAGCGGAATGTAAGTAAAGAACGAACAATTAATGCTATTTCCTTATATACATTTCATCAATAATCAACCATGACCTAAAAATCACAACTTATGAAATCTAAAGCCATAAAGATATTCAATAATTAGTTTATATTACAATTATTGACGAAAAAAATTATAATGATATTATTTATAATAAGAATGAAACGTATTTTACGATTATGTATTTTTAACGTGCTAACGGTGGGAAAAAAAATAAAACGTATGGACAGAAAAATAAATTATTTCGTAGATATTCATGATATTTAATAGTACGGTTAAATTAAAAAATATTCAATATTTGGCTCGTTTTGAAGATATTGAGGAGACGCTTATAATGATATAATTTGTAGAAAAATGAACGTATTTTTTCATTGCATTTTTGTCAATATATAATTATTTGTGTTAATATGTGTAAAATGAAAAAAATAAGGGATATAAAGTAAATTAAATAAGTAATTATAAGAGTGATAAATGTAACAATGTAAAGGTGGTAAATGTAATTGTACAAAAGTTTGTACAATAACCGTTTTAGTAGTATAGATAATTCGTATATATTCTGATATTTAATAGTATGGTTAAATTAAAAAATATTCAATATTGGACTCGTTTTGAAGGTATTTACGAGACGATTATAATGATATAATTTGTAAAAAAATGAACGTATTTTTTCATTGCATTTTTGTTCATATACGATTATTTGTGTTAATATGATAACGGTGTAAAATGTAAAATGAAAAAGTAAGGGATACAAAATAAATTAAATAAGTAATTGTAAGGGTGATAAATGTAACATTATAAGGGTAGTAAATGTTATTGTATAAAAGATTAAGGGTGGTAAATGTAATTGTACAATAGTTTGTACGTATTAGAGTTTTCATTATATAGTATAGATAGATATACATATAACATAAAAATATTAATTTATTTATAAAATTTTAAAGAAAAATAAGAAATAGGGGTAAAATAACCAAATTGCCCCTCACGTGAGGGGCACGTCTCACCTTAACGACATTTGCTAACAATATTAACTCAAGGGGCATGTCTGGGCTCTAAAACGCGAAATAAGAACAAGTGGGCTTAATTAATGGATTTTAAGGATCAAAACCAAAAGGCAGTCAAATACATGGACATATAATTATTAATTTTTTTATAAATACTAGGCATATACCTGTGTGATGCAGCGGAATGTAAGTAAAAAACGAATAATTAATGTTATTTCCTTATATACATTTCATCAATAATCAACCATGACCTAAAAATCACAACTTATGAAACCTAAAACCATAAAGATATTCAATAATTAGTTTATATTACAATTATTGACGAAAAAAATTATAATGATATTATTTATAATAAGAATGAAACGTATTTTACGATTATGTATTTTTAACGTGCTAACGGTGGAAAAAAAATAAAATGTATGGACAGAAAAACAAATTATTTCGTAGATATTCATGATATTTAATAGTACTGTTAAATTAAAAAATATTCAATATTTGGCTCGTTTTGAAGATATTGAGGAGACGCTTATAATGATATAATTTGTAGAAAAATGAACGTATTTTTTCATTGCATTTTTGTTAATATATAATTATTTGTGTTAATATGTGTAAAATGAAAAAAATAAGGGATATAAAGTAAATTAAATAAGTAATTATAAGGGTGATAAATGTAACAATGTAAGGGTGGTAAATGTAATTGTACAAAAGTTTGTACAATAACCGTTTGTACAATAACCGTTTTAGTAGTATAGATAATTCGTATATATTCTGATATTTAATAGTATGGTTAAATTAAAAAATATTCAATATTGGGCTCGTTTTGAAGGTATTTACGAGACGATTATAATGATATAATTTGTAAAAAATGAACGTATTTTTTCATTGCATTTTTGTTCATATACGATTATTTGTGTTAATATGATAACGGTGTAAAATGTAAAATGAAAAAGTAAGGGATACAAAATAAATTAAATAAGTAATTGTAAGGGTGATAAATGTAACATTATAAGGGTAGTAAATGTTATTATATAAAAGATTAAGGATGGTAAATGTAATTGTACAATAGTTTGTACCCTTTTAGAATTTTCATTATATAGTATAGATATAGATATGTTTGTTCCATCATATTCTATTATTATAAAACACTATACAAACAATTGGTTTTATCTTATCCAATCCATAGTTTATGTTAGGGGTGTTCACGGGTTGAGTTGATCGGGTTGAAGACATTTCAATAATCCAACCCAATGTTTGCGGTTTGAGAACTTTCAACCCAACCCAACTCGTTCGGTTTGGTCAGGTTGTGTTTAAACAAAGTAAAAACAATATTAAAAACATAAAAAAATAAGAAACTTTTATTTGAAATACGATCCATCATTCAATTAAATATACGAGTTCATCAAATATTTATGTATTACATATAACTTTCCAATAATGTCCTCTTATGAGTTTCATTGCTCGTTTTTGCCGAGTTATTAGGGGAATAAAAAATAATTTTAGAGAAGTCGTTAAAACGTTTATCGGGTTATTGGGTTGGTCATGTTACTTTGAGCCTAACCCAATATCAACCCAATAGATTCGGGTTGACCTAATTTTTGTATCGATTATATGTCGGGTTATCTCAGGTTGGTTTTTCCCAAGTTGGTTGGTTTTTTGAGCACCCCTACTCTATGTATCAAACACAATCCAAAAAAATTAAGAGCGGGGGTTCTTATAATCAGAAAAAAGTTGTGATTTATAAGAACTACCATCAAAGAGAGTTATTATAAGTCACTCACATTTTTTAAGGTCTTGTATCAATAACCTTGATTTTTACCTTGAATTTTGTATGAAATGACATTTTATCCGTTATTTTATATATTTTTTGATTTTTATATCCATATTATTGATGTTGAAATAATACATAAGACCCACAAAAAAGAGGATACTATTATGGAGTTTTATGGTAGTTCTCAATTTGTTGAGTTGGTAATGATATGATCAAAAAAGTGTAAAAATAAAGTTCTTACAACATCTCCAACTATGACACTATAATTTTTCTGTAATAGAGTATGAAAAGCCAAGATCTCTAAATTTTTTTTACAATAACTCCAACACCTACTATATTTTAGCAATTCTATATATTAATATAATATTCAATACATTTAATAAAATATTATTACATCTTTTAATTGACCAAATGACAACTTTACCCTTATCAATTCATTTATCTCATCAACTCTTAAGTATTTGTGCAATAGTCAAGGGTAGCTTTCAAATTTTAGTTATATATTTTTAAAAGTTGACACTTATTTTGAGATCATATAAATAGAACCGTGAACATTTATTTTGAAAAGGGAGGAAGTATTTAGGAGTTGTTTGGCTGGTTTTTCATTAAATCTTATATGGATAAAGCTGTCTGTGTATATTAATTTATCTGTATAGATTGAGAAAATTTTTGTTTGAGAGGGTTTTTCCATATATATAAGGAGCGTGTTTTTTAATTAGGAGGGACGTGTTTGTAAAAAACTTGACTTTCTCCATAAAGCTCCCCCATGAAACTTACCGAATACGTTATTTTCTATATCATTAAGCCTATATCAAACAATCATGTATAACTGACTAGATAAGCTATGAAGGGATGTTTGATTTTTTATCCATTAAGTTCTGAATCTATTAAGTTGTTTTTAAACATTAATCTATATGAATAAACTAAGATAAGTTATTGTTTGATTTTTGTTCTGAATGAATAGTATGAACAATAAAAATTACCATTTTAACTTTATGTCTACATAAGTATTGAAAAATGTAGGGGTGAACATGGTATGGTACCATGTTTTTTTTCTCAATATCACGTACCAACCAATTATAATTGGTACGCTAAAAATTATACCGTGTACCAACCAACTCTACTTGGTACCAACTTAATTGGTACCAACATTTGGTACATGTTGGTACGGTTTTGTACCAACATATCAAACTTTGAAGATACAATTACTAACCAAGCTTGTTGTTCAAAGTTGTTGCTCAAATTTTGAAGTTACAATTACAGTAATGCTTCAAATATGTTTGCACATTTGTCATCGTGAAAAAGAACACCAAAAATCAGAAACTAAAACTTATAAATCTGCACATTAAAACTTATAAATCTGCCTCATGAAACTAAAACTTATAAATCTGCATTGTGGTGAATTAAGAATCTTTTGACTTAATCAAATAATTTCTCCTGAATCAACTTTGCAAAAATCAGAAGCTTAAGATCTCCATCATTTTTGCAGATTGGTGAATCCCACGTTCATGTACCAAAACAAAACACGACTAATTCAAGATCGACATTAAGCTAGAACGGGTAAGTAACTGCACATCATCGAATTAACCATCTATAGTAAGAAACATAAGTAGTAAGACACTCTCTTTCAAGTTCAACGATAATAGAAGAGAGGATACAGGGAGTTGGGGTTCGTACTTTGTAAGTCGTAAGTCGTAACTCGTAACTCGATTGAAAATACAAACCTGGAGGCGTCGATTACTCGATTGCAAAGAGAGGAGTAGACAGGCGTCGATTGCAAAGAGAGGAGCAGAAGCAGACTGGAGGCGTGAGATAACTGATAACTGATAAGAGAAAGAGACTTAGGGTTCTGGGTTCGTAAGTCGTATTGTCGTAACTCGTAAGCGGTAAGCAGGCCGAAACTGATTTGGCGTGAAAAAGAAAAACAATCAGATATTCAGATGTATGGGCCACTCACTAAGTATATTGTATATATGGGCCATTAAAACTTAAAAGAAAAACAATCTGATGTTTTAAAATTTATAATTATAAGAATTAAATATATATAATTTCATTTTCTAATTAATAATTTATAAAAATTAAAAAATAATATATATATATATATATAAGTCGGTACGGTACGGTATTACCGTGGTACACGATTTTCAATACCACGTACCAACCAAGTTATTGAAGTTGGTACGGTAGTACCAACCAATTGAATTGGTACGGTTGGTACAGAGTTGGTTGGTTTGTCATGGTACAAATTTGACACCCCTAGAAAAATGTTTGAGAACATTTTAAAATGACAAAAAATTATAATAATGTGAATTATTTAAGATAGGATATGGTAATTTAACATGTTAAGTCAATCTTTTAGTATTAAGTTAAGATCAAACACCTTATGGTTTAGCAATTACAATTTTTGATCTCTTTAATTTATAAGTCATTGCTATTTTCTTTCCTATAATTCACAAATTATTGTCGTTTTGGATCCCTGTGATTTATAATTCTTTACTATTTGAAGTCCGTATACAGGGACGGACATACCCTTCCCGAGGGGGTCCCGTGCACTTGCTCAAGTTCGTTCTGTAAGGGCGATTTTTTTTTCGGTACATAAGGTGCACCCGCTCAACTACAGGAGATGGTCCGTGATATATACGTTTTTTAGAGGTGAAAGGTGCACAAGTCCCAAAAAACCAAAATTTACTCTCAAAATCAACAAAAAAATCGAAAAAAATCCATTGAAATCAATAAAAAAAAAAACCCAAAAAATCCCTCAAATCAATACAAAAAAACCAAAAAAGCCCATCGAATCAACACAAAAGCTTAAAAAATCTCTCGAAATCAATCAAAAACATAAAAAGTCCCCCAATAGGGGAATTCAGCTAAAAACACATCGTCAATAATTTTTTAAGTTTTTCGTTTGTGCACTTACTTAACTAAAATCCTGGGTCCGCCAATGTCTGTATACTTAAAAGATAGGAATTAGTCTATAGAACGAAAAATAACAATAAATTATACATCATAGAGACAAGAAATGCATTTTTTAAAAAGAAATTGAAATTATTGGAAATTATAATTTATACTCAATAAAAAATAGTAAAGGTTTAGGAAAACGAAGCAGGTAAATGTTGAAGGGTGGTACGGACATGTGGGCTATGAATTTTGTCTACTACTAAAAAACAAAATTAAAAAATCTTGAAAATATAAAATAAATAAATAATAATAATAATTCTTTGACTGTGAAGAAAGGAATCAAAAGGCGGTCAAAAAGTCATAATTCTCACATGCTTAACCCTTTACCCCTATGCCCAAACATAGGCATGGAAATGGGGCGGGACCTCAATCCCCATCCTCTGTCTCCAATACCTCATCTTCATTCTCGTCTCCGTCGGGAAATACGATCACATCCTCATCCCCATCGGGGAACGGGGATCCTCAACGGGGAAAACAAGGATTTTCTTTTCCGTTTATGTAAGCTATTTAAATTAAATATATGAGACACCACACATGTTTAAATATCACATACTTCCAATAAACCTAAAATCGAAAGAAATTTAATTTAGTATAAAAAAATCACAACATTATATAATAATTAATAACTTAAAACCAAAAGAAATTCAACCGAATTCGAAAAAAAAAAACTTAACTTCACACGTACCAAAAGATATCGAGTAATATTCAAAACCACATCGAGTAATTGTATTTTGATTGACATCCAAAAAATAACAATTTTATATTATAAACCTAGTTAGAAAATAGAAAATTATGAATTACCGATTTAGTTTAAATAAATAATATATATTAAATATTAATTAAAATATATAACGGGGACGGGGCGGGGCGGGGAGTGCGAAACCCGTCCCCGTCCCCATCCCCGGTTTGAGACAAACGGGGATCCCCGTCCCCATCCCCATCCCCGGTTTAGCGGGGAATCCCCATCCCCGATCGGGGCGGGTGGACCGGGTTCCCCGACGGGTCGGGCCCCATTTCCATACCTACCCAAACATTACCCCTTTTTTACTCATAAAAACCTACATCTTTTTATTCTATACTGTATTATAATTTTTTTTTAAAAACAATTGTTAAAGTTTAATGTATCGTTACTTAATGTTAATTACTTAAAATCTCTTAAAAACAATCATTAAAGTTTTTATGTACTACATTTAATGTTATTTATTAACTTTCGATCTTTATTTCTAATCACTTTAATTTCCCTAAAATCATTTCCCACTTCAACTCTCCTAAGCTCACTCCCCACATAACTAAATATAAAATTAAAATCAAATTTTAAATATAAAAAATCTAAAATATAATTAAGAAAATCTAACCGAATATTTAATGTTTATTTTATTAAAAAACATTATATTAGTAAACCTAAAATAAATTACATTATTATTAAATTATCGAATAAACTATTAAAAACATGTTTTTATGTATTAAGTATTGTTTATTGATACGCATTACTTAAAATCCAAGATTACAAGGCATAATGCATGAGTATAAATTTCTAAAGTTATATGTTTGAATTTATAACTAATTGATAAACATAATAAAAACAGAATAAACATCTCAATTTAAATATAATATATTTAAAATATATTAGATAATCATTAAATTATAACAAAATACTTAATTTTTTTATATAAAAAACATTATATTATTAAGCCTAATTTAAACAAATTTATAAAAAAACAATTATCACTCTCTCAAAATCATCCAAAATCGTACTGTAAATCGATAAAAAAACAAAAAAATAAAAGGAAACATTAAAATTGTGATGTATTTCGCTGCATTGCACGAGTACGATTTTAGTTATCTTAAATTGTCTACAAATTTATTAATTATTTTTAATAAAAAAATAGATTAAAATTATTAGTTTAGTATATTAATTACTTAAAACATCTCAAACAACTTTGCTAAAATAAAAAAAATAGGTTTTTGTTGTCTATACTTCTCCAACAATTTTGTTATCTTGTTCTATATAATAAAGAAAACTTGAAAATTTTCCAATTTTAGAGAATTCTCTAAAACTTGATAGTAGGAGAGAGAAATGATTATTTTATTCAATTCCACCAATGAGATAGAACTGTTATCATTTTATATTAAGTTTTTTTTAAGTGTATTGAGAAGATAAATTATAGAATATTATATCAATATAATTTGTGTTAAAATCTCCAAAATAGAAAATATGTTGGATGTTAATGTATATAGAGGCTCAGGCCCAAGTTAGGGCCCAAGCCCATTTAGTCTTCGTATATATTTGTTGTATTCTCTAGATTAGGTTAATTTTAACTCTCATAATATTATTTTCTGTATTGTAAGTTTTCTCTCAATCAATACATCGAGGTTTCAAACCTTCGGCATATTCATCGTGTTCTTCAACCCTATTCATCTTCTAACATGGTATCAGAGTTATAGGTTTGATCATCGGTTTACTGTTTATCACATTTTTTTTTCTGTTCATCATCTGATTCATCATCTTGTTCATCATCTGGTTTTGCTTCTTGCTGCCGTCGTTGTTCATCATCTAGTTTCAAACCTTCGGTCAATCGATCGATCTGTTGGAAACCTAGCCGCAAAACCGGTCGAACATCACATTCCTTCGGTCGAACACCTCCTTCGGTCGAACTCACCTTTCGGTCGAACATCCCTTCGGTCGAACACCTCCTTCGGTCAAACTCACCTTCGGTCGAACATCTCTTCGGTCGAACTCACCTTCGGTCGAACTCACCTTCGGTCGAACTCACATTTGGTCGAGCTTTTCTCCGGTCATTAATACTGTTTCTCAGACTCAGTATCTTTTCCTTTTTTCATGGCTACCAATTTCAGTCACTCAAATCCCATCTCCGTTGTTTTCAACGGTAGTAACTATGGTCTTTGGCTCCTGAAACTTCTCAATCTCAGAATGTTAGACGATCGGAACGGGTAAGACAAATTCCTTCTCATCTTCGTGATTATCATGTTTATGCTACTCTGCTATCAAATCACGAACCTACTTCCTACAAGGAAGCCTCTTCTAACACTGATTGGCAGAAAGCTATGGATGAGGAACTTCAGGCTCTTGACAAAGCTCAAACTTGGGATTATGTCCCTCTTCCACCAGGCAAGAAACTCATTGACTCCAAATGGGTGTTCAAAATCAAAACCAAATCGGATGGTTCTATTGATCGGTACAAAGCTCGGCTTGTAGCCAAGGGCTTCAATCAAGAATATGGTATTGATTATGAGGAGACTTTTGCACCTGTTGCTCGTGTCACATCTGTTCGCAGTCTTCTTGCCATAGCTGCTACCAAACAATGGTCTCTTTTTCAGATGGATGTTAACAATGCCTTTTTGAACGGTGACTTATCTGAGGAAGTCTACATGACACCTCCTCCAGGCGTTCGACTTCCACAAGGTCATGTTTGTCGACTTCAGAAGGCTCTTTATGGCCTCAAGCAAGCTCCGCGAGCTTGGTTTGAGAAATTCAGTTCCACTGTCACTTCTTTGGGCTTCGCACCCAGCAACTATGATTCAAGACTGTTTACTCGGACCACTGAAGCTGGCACAATATTACTTCTCCTGTATGTGGATGATATGATCATTACTGGCAGTGACTCTACAGGCATAGCCAATCTGAAGTCATCTCTCAGCTCCTGTTTTGAGATGAAGGATCTTGGTTCTTTACACTATTTTCTTGGTCTTGAGGTGCTTTCTGATCCATCGGGTCTTTATCTGTGTCAAGCCAAATACACCTCAGATCTTTTGTCGAAAGCTGGGATTACTGACAACAAAACAGCATCCACTCCTCTTGAACACAATCTTCATTTGGCTCCAAATGCTGGTCCACCTCTACGTGATCCTACTCTATATCGCCAGTTAGTGGGGTCACTTGTCTATCTGACAGTGACTCGACCTGATATTGCCTATGCTGTTCATACTGTTAGTCAGTTCATGTCTGCACCGTGTTCTGATCACTATGCTGCTGTCCTGCGCATTCTTCGATATTTAAAAGGGACTATGTTTCATGGTCTTCATTTTCCATCCACCTCATCGTTGATTTTGCGAGGTTTTTCTGACGCTGATTGGGACAGTGATATGACTGATCGTCGCTCCACTACTGGCTACTGTTTCTTTCTTGGCGACTCTCTTATATCCTGGCGAAGCAAGAAACAATCTCTCACAGCTCGATCCAGCACTGAAGCTGAATATCGAGCACTAGCTGACACAACTCAAGAACTTGTGTGGTTACGTTGGCTTCTTTCTGACATGGGGGCTCCTCAACAGTCTCCAACTTCATTGTGGTGTGATAACAACAGTGCCATTCAGATTGCCCACAATGATGTTTTCCACGAGCGCACGAAGCATATTGAAATTGATTGTCACTTTGTTCGTCAACATGTGACTCGTAAGACTATTCAGCTGCTTCCTATTTCGACTCTTGATCAACCGGCTGATATTTTAACTAAAGCTCATTTACCAGGACGGTTTCGTGATCTTGTTTCCAAACTCCATCAGGCTCATTCTTCTCCCGATTGAGTTTGAGGGGGGATGTTAATGTATATAGAGTCCCAGGCCCAAGTTAGGGCCCAAGCCCATTTAGTCTTCGTATATATTTGTTGTATTCTCTAGATTAGGTTAATTTTAACTCTCATAATATTATTTTCTGTATTGTAAGTTTTCTCTCAATCAATACATCGAGGTTTCAAACCTTCGGCATATTCATCGTGTTCTTCAACCCTATTCATCTTCTAACATTGGAGATGAATGTAATTCATTTTAGAGATTTTAACTTTTGGTTTTCTATTTTAGAGAAATTATAGAAAAGCTGGTGGAGATGCTCGTAAGGTGCATCAGTGTGACAGAACTGGATAGAACTTTACAAGCAAACGTAAGGTAGACTTGTGAAAGAATGGTGTTGAATTTAAGGGTTTTAATTTGACATAAGCAGTTTAGTAGGGGCAAATATATTTAGGAACATTAAATATTTTGAGAACACATAAATCAACTATTTTATGTAATATTTTTGATGAATAATCACCTTAAATAATAATGAATATTGATCATATGTCACTACATTCATTATGAATATTTATCATGTTAGGGGCTGTTTGTTTACCTCTTAATGATTCCATTAAGAGACAACCTCTGAATCGTTAAGAGGTAATTCTTGTTTGGTAGAAAAATTGTCTGCCTCTTAATGAATCCAAAACCCTCTGAATGATTTTGTATCATAACCCTCCGTTAACCATTAAGAGTCCTGATTTCATTTTGAACAATTAAAAAACAACCGTATTTCATTTTACACTATATCATAAGAGTCTCTTAATCATTTTGACCTCTTAATCATTCTGCACCAAACCATTCAGCAATTGCCAAATAGCCCCTTATTCATCATTGATACTACACAAAATAAGGAGTTTCAGGGGTCTCAAAATAATTAACGTTTCTAAATGAACATTCCCCTAGTTTATTATCTACCAATCTTGTTTCTATCTCCCTGATTTTTGTTAAACCTGACCGCTTTTCCACCTATCACACAACCATTTAATTATCAAACAAACCGAGTATATCACATCATGAACTATGATACGAGAGATAATATATAGGCAGACATTTCGTTTGTCTCGAAAGGCAAAAAAGGTTGTTTCCAAGAAATAAAATTTACAAGGCACAACTGTATCGCCCCAAGCCCAAAGCAACTAGCCTCATAATTTGGGATTCAACATGAAACCATGGTGGAAGTTATTGGCAGACCATAGCTCACAAATCTACTTTTCTATCAATGTGGGATGGGTTATTTCAAACTATTGTGATAATATGTCGAACACCATCAGATTATTCTCCAACAAAAAAAAAACCTTTGAGAAGATAATAGAAGTTCCAACATATACAGAGAATAAATGGTCCAACTCTAGCTGATGTGGGACTCTAACAGCTATAATCCACACAAATTGTGTTATATTAATCAATAAGAGCATCTCCAACAGCTATGCTAAAATAGAAAAAAGTGAGGTTTTAGAATTTTTTTTGCTACAATAGCTATGCTATATCATATGCTAAAATAGAGAAAAGAAGAGAGAAAAGGTAAAAACTCCATATTGAAGAGAGAAAAATAATATTTAATTCTTTTCCACCAATAGGAGACATTGAAGTTGTGTGTTTAGGAGAGATAAATAATATTTTATTAATATGATTGATGATAGAATTGTTAAAATAGAGTAGCTGTTGGAGTTTGATGTAATTTCTTTTAGAGATTTTAACTTTTTATACTATATATAATGTGCGGTGCGGTTTGATAACTCAAAACTGCAAACCGCACCGCGGGCGTTCTAAACCATGTTATAATTTTTCTAAAATAGAGTATAAAAAGTTAAAATCCTTAAAAGAAATTACATCAAACTTCAACAGCTACTCTATTTTAACAAGTATATCATCAATCATATTAATAAAATACTAGTGTTGGGCCCGTGCATTGCACGGAAGGATAAATTTTTGTTTGAATATTGAACCGAGTTAAAATGAAACGTAATTTCTCTGTTAACAGTTAATGAAATACAATGTGAAAAATGAATGTATTTTCATAAATGGTTAACTTGCATATATTCTTAATCGTTTGTTTTTATGAGTTTGTGCAATAATATTGGTAATAGTTTTGTATTATATTATTTAAAACTCAAACGACATGTCTCACAACATATTTATCTGACTATTGACTTCAAGACCTCATAGTATTAGTCGATAAAAATAAAGATATGTATATATATCTTATTCCCCTACTTCGAAAAATATGATTGTGGGTTTTGAAAAATATAAACAAATCATCAGTAAATAAAATAAAATATAAAAAAGTAGTTTTTCAAAGAAACAAAAATATAGTGGAATACCTTTTGTTCAGTTGCAGGTTCCGTCATTGACACCCGACCGTTCGTCTTCTTCTTGTACTCGGATGATACATAGAGAAACTATATATATTTATAGTGAATGTAGAGAATATTTTAAAATCTTTTATTTTCATTTTCGATTTTACATTTAAATGTAAATATATTAAAAATATGAAAGAATATTTTTTATATCTACATCGTTTCTATTTTATTTTCTTTACATTTGGTTAATTTGAAAAAAATTACAGGAATATTTTTATTTTAAAGAATACGATAATTTATTAGTGTATCTCGTTATTTTTATTTTTTATTCATATCAACCTTCTTTTTTCTTCTTTTAATGCTCGTGAAAAAAAATATGTGTAGATTTTATATTATAAAAGAAATACGTGTAGATTTTATATTATGCTAATATAAAATACGTGTAAATTTTATAAAATAAAATAGATTTTATATTAGCAAAAAAAATACAGAAGAAAAAAGAGTTTATATTACATCTCATTATGTAAAAAGATTTTATAAAATAAAATATGGAAAAATATTTTATAAAATAAAATATGGAAAAATCATTATGAGATGTAATATAAAAAAATACGGAAGAATTTTTTTTTATATTACATCTCATTAATATAGATTTAAATGTAAAATCTACATTTAAAATAGATTATATGCTAATATAAAATCTATTTTATAAAATCCTCCACCAAAAAAACAAATAGTTATATTAAGAAATTATAAATTAAGTAATTGGCTTTAATTAGTTGTAACATGTGCTTAAAATGTTCTAATTAATACTCCCTCCGTCCCAAAATAAATGTCCACAATGAAAATGACACACAGTTTTAAGAATGTGCAATTATTACACTTTTTAAATAACCAAAATACACTTTTACCCTTGAAAATAGAGAGAGAAACTTTCTCCACCTTATAATTAAGGGTAAAATGGGAAATTGGAAACTTACTTTTGAAAGTGGACATTAATTTTAGGACAAACTAAAATAGTAATGTGGACACTTAATTTGGGACGGAGGGAGTAGTTTTTTATGTCGTTTTTATAATATAGTATAGATTATTTCAATGTCTCCTATTGGTGGAAAATAATTAAATATTATTTTTCTCTCTTCAATATGGAGTTTTTGAGATTTCTCCAAAATTGGAGTTTTTTGAGATTTCTCCAAAAAAACTCTAATGAGATAATGGAAGTTCCAACTTCCAACATATACATACAGAGAATAAATGGTCTAAGTCTAGCTGATATGAGACTCTAACAGCTATAACCCACACAAATTGTGTTATATTAACCACCAATATATCTTTCCTCAAAAAATTGTTTATCCTACAACTAAAGACTTCTTATTATCATCTCAAATACAAATATAACAACTTGATCAACACTCAAAAGGTCAAAAAAGAATAAAGAGGGTAGAATGCTAAAGAATCAAACCGAACGAAACCAAACCAAACTAGACCACCAAACGTATCCAATATATCCCACCTGAATACAGGATCTAGGGAGGGTATGATGTATGCAGACTATACCTCTATATGTAGGGTAGAATGCCGAAGGATCATAAGGACATGATTTACTTTCGGAGAAAACTAATTTAAAGGCATCTACAAAGAGACCTAAGCAAACACCGGCTTTCCAATAGTTTATCATCACGACCAGCGACTCAAACCTCCTGCTACGTTTACTGTTACTGTTACCGTTAATGTTACCGCTACTGTTAGATAAAGAAGCGAACTTTTTGTACATAAGCATACCTATCCCCTCGATTGCCGCCACCACCACGCCCGCAACTAAAACATCCTAGTCCCCCGTCTGCCCAAGGATGGTAGCTAGTGCATTTGCAGTGTAGAAACCGAGAAGTAAGAGAAATACCTTCATCGGAAAATTCTTCCTAGCCGAGTTCAACTTTTCCAATAGCTGTCTGCCACCTGCGCTCACTAGGCGTCCCAATCGTGTTTGGCCCAGCCAGGCGGTTTGCCGCCATTCGTGCTTTCCTGGTCGCCATTGCTCGGTGATAAGCACCAATTTTAGATACTTTTATGTTAAAAATTCCCTACAATTAATATTGCTTAAATGCTTAAAATATCCCTAATTTTAGTATCTTGATTGTTTGTGATTAAATTGAATTTAAAAAGAAAAAAAAAAGATTATTTGATGGATTTTTATTTTTTGGTTTGTTGTTGCAGGTCACGTGAAAAGAAAAAAAAAACAAGAATGGCAATTAATTGGTAGCTTTTCTTATTTAATGTTTATGTTGGTGGCCCAATCACAGCTGCCCAATCCAGAAAAAAAAGAAAGAAAGAGTGAGAGCCCAGCGTCCAGCAAAATCAACGCCTTCATCCAGTGACGAGCGTCCCTTTTCTCGTGAGTTTCTCCAGCGATCGAAGCCACGACAAACCTGCGTCGGGTACTGCCTTTTCACGACCCCAAGCTATGTTCGCGAGAGTTTCATGTGGGTTTAACCCACACCCAAGTCACGCGCGTCAATTTTCAAGAGACCACGTTCGTTTTAAGTGGTTCAAACGAAGGGGTATAAAATTGGAGTGGAATAACCGTTCAAGGAGGAATCGACCGGAGGGAAATCATCAATTTTTCAGAGACATCGATCAATTTTTGGGAAGACGAAGCAATTTTTCGGAAACACAATGTTGAGAAATTGGAGTTGATTTTGGGATTTCTCAACTAGGGTTCTTCATCATTTACTGATTTCTAACCATTTGTAAGTTCAATTTGTGTTTTTAATTAGGATTATAAGTAGCTAAACTTTAATTTCTAGTGATGAGATTATAATTAGTTTACTTTGAATCTTGTTGAGACTTGATTATTTGGAATGTCAATTGATTTTTATTTATGCAATCTTTGTTCAAAATGTGTTCTTCATTTTGGGTCTTGGTTTTGAGAAGGATCCCTTGAATCCTATGATCCAATTTTGAATTGCTAGTTGTAATTAGGAATACGTAATTGTTCTTAATTTCATTTTAGTAGCAAGTAATGCGTCAATAGACCACCAAATCAATTGATTAGCATTATAAGATTGTGCAATCTAGCTTAAATGGTCGGGCTTTCGGTCATTAGTTAGGATCGGTGTTTGTCTAGATTTTAATGCGATTGATAGGTTAAGTCTAAGTTCGTGACTAACCTTAACTTAATTAATTAGGAATTAGTTCACCGAGCTTCTCGTGCTAATTTAATCATTAGGATAAACGGAGTGTTTGGCGCGTGTCAACACTCACGGCCGGTCTAAAATCAATTGAGAAAAATATGTTTTTATACGAGTCAATGATACAAGATTTCATAAAGACTAGTTATGCTCATCACTAGGATTTGTTCTCTATTAATTAAAGTCTTAATTTATTTGCACGCTTAGATTAATCGACCATTCCCCCCCCCCCCCCTTTATATAATGTTTGTAATAAACTTGGACTTGCGGTTAACATCGAGTCCCTGAGGAGACGACCCTACTTACCATTATCACAATTAGTTGTGGTTTAACGGTAATAGGCTTTAATTATAAATATTATTATTTGCCGGACTCGACACCCGTCACTCGGCAAACCACCGGTGTCTAAAGCAAAAGCCATTTCCCAACCACGTTGTCTTCTCCGGAAACTGTTGCAAGAACTGGCTACATTAGAACATCCCCAACAAATTCCCTAAAAAAGAGAAAATGTATTGAATATTTTAATAATAAAATGAATATGTTGGAACTGTTGGAGTTGGATGTAATTCTTTTTGGAGATTTTGATTTTCCCTCCTCCATTTTGGAGAAATTATAGAGAAACTGTTTGAGATGCTCTTAATTAGACGCATTGGGTTTTTAGTACAATGTAGTTTCGGGTTAGAAAATTAGAGACATATATATTTTGAGGGTTATGGTGATAAATAATACAGTTTTCGAACTGATTACAAGATTTTGTAATTTGGCAAAAGATAGAACAAGCAACAGATGTTAATATAGTCTATTCAAAGAAATCCATACACCTCGAGTTACAATAATGAAGTATCATTTTATGTATATATGCATGAACATATACATGTACGTGTGTGTGTATACATATATATATATATATATATATATATAGAGAGAGAGAGAGAGAGAGAGAGGAAGTTTCAAGTACAAACCATGTAAATGTCACAAACCATACGAACCATGTAAATTTAATACCATATTTGAAGTGTTAACAAGTAAACTACCAAAACTGAAGAACACAAGAAGTGGTTAAAAACGATAGTAAAGCATTCAAGGGAACAAACGCAAAATTACTCAATAGAATATAAAGCAATCACATGCAAATTAAACGTAACACCCCATAGCCAAACTCAATAACCTCCAAATCAACTTAAAACCATGGTTGAAGTTATCGATAGCCCATAACTTTGAACTTAAAAGGAGCTCATAAATCTAATTTTCTATCCATATATATAGGACGGGTTGTTACATTAAAACACTTGATTGAGGTAGAGGAAGAAAATATACAACAAACCTTTTGCCAATCTAACGTAGATGTGTAGTCAAACTAAGGAGACAAGCGTATATATAAATAGGAATCGTAAAATGTTGGTCTTTGAACTTATAGTCAAATTAATAATAATGTTTCCATCATGAAGTTTGTTATTAGTTTCTTCCCATTGACACTATTATTACCCCTTTTTCAGACATTTCTAGCTCTAATCCTACAAGGAGCTTAACGTTACTACATAGTGATCCACCTTTATGATTATGATGGAATATTTGTTCAAGATTGTGGATTTGTATCAGCGAATCCATCGAGAAAGCAACCCAGTTTCTGAGAAGGGCAGATGTCTAAATATTAGCAAAAAACTCACAACAACTCCTACTACCCAGTGGCATGAAGCCATCACAAATCGGAATGGACATTTAGATAGAGGCAGTTCTTGATTGATTTAAAAATATGCATCTAATTTGTCAGCCTGACACAGAATTTTGTACAAGAGGCAAAATGACAACAAAAACAAAAAAGAAAGGAAAAGAAAAACAGAGATCATTAGCAGAAAAACCGCCTGAGCTCAGTCGATAAGCTGATTGGAAGACTGCACCAAGAATGGGTTAAAGAAGAAACATTGATTATGTCAAATTTAAAATGAAGAGATATGCATTGCTTTGGAAGGGATGACCTGTGATTAGGAAGTAGGAAGTGCATGAAGAATTATGGGATGACATATGTCAAAACCTAGGAAGAGACAAGGTTTTCACTCTCAACCTGCAGGTAAGAGTTTTAAGGAATTCTTAAGCAGATATGGTCGTCACTAAGTATGCACAAATGGAGGTTGCCTCTTAATTCACCTAGCAATTCACCATGTCGTTGAGTCCCTCTTAGGGTATTTTAGTCATTTTCCTTTTTCTATCTCTTTAGTCATCAAGAACACTCAGAATCTATGAAGAATAAAACTAAAGAATCATAACAAATTATTCCCTTCGTTTCAAAAATTGAGTAAACTATAAATTTGGTCCTTGTAGTTTATCAAAATTAACACTTTACATCCCTTTCATAAGATCATTAAGATGACCATCATGGTTTGCAAAAAGGTCAAATTTGATTTCTCTCCTTTTAAAAACTTTTGTGAAATGTGAGTTATTATTGTCTTTTTATCGATTTGTTGTTTTTTATCCAATAAAACATCACAAGAACCAAGTTCACAAACTTGATCTTGATCAAGTAAAATACAAAAAAAAAAAATAGATAAAAGGACAAAAATGTTCCTCATTTAACGAAATCTTTTAACAGTCATTAAAGTAAGGGATTAAATCCAAATGTTTTTTGAAAACCATGAAGGCCATCTTTGTAATTTCAAAACTGTAGGGACAAAAAGTGTTGATTTCAACAAACCCCAAGGACCAAATTTGTATTTTACTCTAAAATTTATAAATCAAGTCTCCCATCAATTATTTTGTAATCACACAAACAAATATCATAAATCAAAAATTAATTGTTAATAAACCAGCCAAAAAGCACTTCAAAAAATGGTTTGTTCACATGTGAAACCTTTAACATCACCTGTTGTACAAGCCTAAAACCATCCTGAACAAAAAAAACATCCTTTTAACTCCTTCAAAACCATTTCAACAAAATCATCATCATCGATCAACCGAGCTTCACCAAAAACGAAAATTCCGCTTTATACGATCATAAACTTGTTTTCAAGATTTTCAAAACCGCCTTCGAAGCAAGTCTTTCCGCCATTTTCTTGTCAGCCGCCTTGCGCGTATCTTTAATCACACCCTCATCCGTTTCAACCTCTATAGTACACGATATAGTACCGTCGTCAGACCGCTTGGCCGATTTCTTCTTTTCGAAATGGTTTTTCAGACAAAGATCACGCAACTCGTTCACCGGATGCAGTTTTAACGTCTCGGGAGTTATTAATGGCTCGAGAAGTGGCCTTATGCTCTTAAAAACACGATCTTTATCGTATCCGGAGTCAACAAAAATCGCCCCGGCTAGAGATTCTATTACATCCCCAAGAACCTATATACAATGACCACAAACGGTAAATAAACCAAACAAACACGGTACGTCACACTCGAAAGTAGAGTCAGCGGTGGTTAAATGAAAACCTTTGGCTTTTGGAAAAAGGTTTCCAAAATAATCTACGAAAATGAGGGGTCAAATATTGTATTCAAGATTAAGCGTCAATATCACGTGTAATCATATATGATCTTGGAACTTTTCGCCTCTTGCAAAATGAAAAACTTCTCATTTGATCCTCCCTCTACATATATTTAGGGTCAACTTCAAAAGAAAACCACAAAAAAAATGAGAAACAACCTAATAACCATTCATTTGTACAGTATACACATGTGCATTCAAGTAATTTGTCCAGTATGCACATGTGCATAACATGCACACATGCAATGAAACCAGAAAGCATCTTCACCTCCTTGTATGCACATGCGTACAGATGAATGGTTATTACTTAGAGTGTTCATCAGTTTTTTTTGGTTTCCGCTGAGCCTCACTATATATATATAATAATAATAATAATAGACGGAGGTTCAGGGGAAAACCTAAAAAAAAGAGAAAACTGAAGAACACTATGGTAGCACTACATCCGGATGGTATGCACTTGTGCATACAGGTAAATTATGTTGTTTTTTTGGTTTTTATGCACAAGTACAAAATGCACTTGTGCATATGCACAAATGCATGTTACAAATTACTTGTATGCACAAGTGTATACCGTCCAGATGAAAGACTACCAGGTGTTCCTCAGTTTTTCGTTTTTTTTGAGATTTTCCCTGAACCGGACCCTATATATATATATATATATATGTATATATAGTAGAAAACATTTGAAAACCAAAAGACACTGACCTTGGGAAAAGAGGTTTCTGACTCCCATCCAAAAGTCGATGTCACGGACAAAACATCAAAGTCATTAACACTAGAGACGATATGCCGATGAAGTTCATGAGATCCATGAAGAATATGCTTGTGCAATTCAACCTTCACTGCAGATTGTGCGTAGCAATCGTTGTTTACTGAAGCCGATCTCATATCCGTCAACATTCCAGGAGACATTCCCGGATATTTATTGTATAAATGCGCGGTGATAAGATAATCCAACACTGCATCACCAAGAAACTCCAACCGCTGCACAAGAGTTGTCCAAAAAAGAATAAAAAGATTTCAACTTCCAATCGTATACAACACCTAAACCATTTCAAGAAATACTTCATAGTTCATACTCCCTCCGTCACAAAATAATTGTCCATATTTCTATTTTAGTTTGTCCTGAAACAAGTGCCCACGTGCCTACTTTGAGTACACTTTCCGATTCTACCCTTAATTATAAGATGAAGAAATTCATTACTTCCTTTGTTAATAAGGGTAAAATCGTCATTTAGTTGATTAAAACTTGTACTAATTACATATTTCTAAATTTGTGTGGCTTTTTCATTGTGGGTAGTTATTTTGGGACGAAGAGAGTACAACTCATAACAAGTTGTAAAATTCCACAAACAAAAAAATGTTGGCTTTAAATTTGAGAGAAACCCCACTTCAGTATTTAACATAAAAAGTGCTAAAATTGACCTCAAAAGTCAAACAAAAAAGTTACCGAATACCCGGTGGGTCCCATTTGGATGTCGGGTCTTGGGTGATAGGAGATACTTCATACTCCCTCCGTCCTAAAATAAATGTCCACATTTATATTTTAATTTGTTCTAAACAAGTGCCTACGTGCCTACTTTCCATTTGGACCCTTAATTATAAGATTCAGAAATTCGTTATTTCCTCTTATATTAAGGGTAAAAGCGTCATTTTGTTGATTAAAACCTATAATAATTACATATTTCTAAAACTGTGTGTCTCTATCATTGTGCACAGTTATTTTGGGACGGAGAGTGTACAATTCATAACAAGTTGTAAATTTCCACAAAACAAAAGAAACCCCATTTCAGTATTTCCCTTAAAAAGTGCTAAACTTGACCTCAAAAATCAAACAAAAAAAGTTACCGAATACCCGGTGGGTCCCACTTGGAAGTTGGTTCTCAGGTAATAAGATGTACTCAGACCCGACCTCAAATATCTTTACGTTTAATTTACCAAAAAAATACAAACATATTACGTACCTGGTAACATCTTGGAATCTCCGGCAGCATGTAAGATCCATGCGTTAATGCCTCAACAAGCAAAGAGGCGTCACGAAACGTATACCCGAGAAGAGATTCCAGGTGTCGAATGTTTAAGAACCTCTCGGGTTCCAACGTCACCTCTCGTACGTACGGTTTATTGACTAAGTCAACGTTTATACCAAGCCAGCTCATAAACGATAAGGCTGCCATTTCACCTCCTTCAACAAGAAAGACGCCAATTAAGGCTTCGACAACGTCCGCAACGACTTTCTTTTTTATCGTCCTTTTTCTCCCAACATATATTTTTCTTTCGTTCGAAAGAACCTCTTCTTCCCATTTCGAGGTGTCAGAAAAATCCCCCGGAATGACCCAAGTTTTCGGATCAGAAGGCTCGTTGCGGATGAATCCCTGAAAAACAATAAGTAATTACCAAAAATACCCTTTTCGGAACATCCAAAATTACGTGTCCACATTTTTATTTTTCGTTTGTCACAAAATAACGAGTAAATTACGCTTTTTGTCCCTTATGGTTTGTTCATAATTTCGATTTTCATCCTAGAGGTTTAGAAATTGCAATTTTCATCCCAATGGTTTGCAATTTATTACTATTTTCGTCCCTGGACTAATTCCTACCTTAAATATCAAAACGGTAGAGGATTGTAAACCACAATGACTGAAATCACATCATATCGTAAATCATAAGGATGCAAATAACAATGATTACAAACCATAGGGACAAAAACCGTAACTTCTAAACCATAAGGACAAAAATCCCAATTTTTAACAAACCACAAGAATGAAAAACATAATTTACTCCAAAATAAATGTCCACTTTCAAAAATAAATTTTCACTTCCCATTCTACCCTTGATTATGAGATGGAGAGTCTCTTTCTGTTATCAAGGGTAAAAGCGTCATTTAGTTATTTAAAAAGTGTAATAAAATACACATTCCTAAAACCGTGTGTCACTTTCATTGTGGACATTTATTTTGGAATGGAGGGAGCAAGATATAAATAAGAAAACTTAGAAGAAAATTGGGATGAGTTTTTCTGCCTTTTTTATACTATCAACAATCTTTAAAAAGGGTATAAAAGAGATTTTACCGGAAGCTTGCGGTTACAACCCAATTTGCATAACGAGACATTGCGTATAACTTTCTCTCTATGAGAACTCAAGATTCCCTCGTGTTGATCTTGAAGGGTCTTAAATAGTTGCTGGCTAGCAGCGTATTTGAGAAACGAATCACCGAGAGTCTCTAAGGATTCCAAATGAAATGGTTCGAGGCATTTTTTGGTTGTTATTGCTTCCAAGACCTGAAAATGAAGCAACAAAAATAACAAAGTTAACAACCAAGGACCAAATTCGAAGTTACTTTCTTTTAAAAATAACATAATTTAGATTGAGAGATAAATTTTATAATAAAATAAAATACAAAATCTAAAATAAATAATATGTTATATTTAAAAAAAAAATAACTTTTTTGATGAAAAGACTGAAATGCCTCTTGCTCTAATAGAAAAAATAAACAAAGTTAACAACCAAGGACCAAAATTGAAGTTATTTCAGAGCAAAATGAAAACCACAAGGATTATTTCTAGACTTATCAAAGCTTAGGCCCCACTTCAGACTTTTCACTAAACCTCAAGGACCAAAATTGAAGTTTACTCTTATAAAAAATAATAAAATTACCTTTTTATAAACTGATTATTACAAAACAAGTGTTCTTGTTAAAACATTAATCCCATGTTTTGTGGGATTTCATCGAAATCCCGAGATTCCAATTCCAGACTTTCCTTTAAACCTAACGCACGGTTGGAACATAATCCAATTCCAAATCCCACAAAATCCCGCAAAGCAAACGGGCCCTAAGCGTTTTATATTGGATGGCATACATGTTTGAATTGATCATGAGTCCTAACTAGGTAAGCTCCACAATTCCAAAGTTTTCTACAAAACCTATCAAAAATTACAACTATTTTAAATGATTTATGACCATGATTTCTATTCTCCTCAATAGTGAGTTGCATTCATTCACAATCTATTTATGCTCATTTATTTGAAACGGAGACAATATAAAAAATACTAGTGAAATAAACAAAACACATACCTTAAGCGTAGGGATATTTCCATTTGGCCGACTACGACCAAAATGCATCTCCTTCAAGTTGAGAGCAAGAAGCCAAGACTCGATCCTATGCATGATGGATGGAACAAAAGAGAAAGAATAGAAGGTGCTTATAGATATGGGCGTCATAAAGATGTCACATAGTTCAGAAGGCAACTCGACGCCCGCACTACTTGTTTCTGCAAAACAACAACAATAATAAATATAGAAAAGACAACATTAGTTTATCTATAACGATAAGGGGCACGTTCATTTAGAAACCCAAAAAAACCCACCTCTTTTGTGAGTATTCATAATGAACATTATATTATTCATGATGAATATGTATCACAACATTCATCATGAATACTCACAAAAAGGGTGGTTCATGGGTTCCTAAAATAATTAAGGTTCCTAAATTAACCTCCCTCACGGATGATAAATAAGCAAATAAATAATTTTAACACAAAAGCTTTTCTGAAAAGAAAATGCTGCAATTTACATAAAAATACCAAAAAAATAGATTATCAATACAACCTTTCTCCTTATGATATCTGCCCCGTTGAAGACGGTTTCGAACAGTAAAAAGTTGTCTAGCAGAAAAAAACGATTCTTCTTCATACTGCAAGTCAATGCCATGCCTGCATTTTCAAATGAACCACTTTTACGGTTTTACCCTTACCCAAAATAGTAAATTTATAGAAGAAACTAATAAGATAAAATTAGTACCGTTTTTTGTAGTAATCTTTATAAGTAACCGCTTCCCCTTCCCTATTTTGCATCGCCGATTTACCATTCAAACCAACCAATCTTTTGGTGGTACAATACAAATGCCCGTTATGAGGAGTACATACTAAAGAATTCTCCATTAAGCAGCTGCATGTTAATCCGTTTTTCGTGTGCACTTGCTGATGATTATCACCCGTTAAAGAACACTTTGCTGCGCTTTCATAAGGGAACTGAACAGACTGAACAGACTTCCAATCGATGACCAACGAATTTTGCAAGCCATTCGAAGGGAGCAAGATATAATCACACACCACAGGATCGTTTTTCAACGCATCAAAAGAATTCTTCAACTTCAAGATCGAGTGATCAAGAAGTACTCTCAACACCATCATTTGAAATTGATTCGATAATATTATCTAAAAAACAAATTCACACGGATCTTGATGAGAAAATAGTACGTGAACGAAGTGCAAATGTGTTTGAATACTTTTCTAGTCAATCGTTATCCTTCAATCTAACGAAAATGTCAAAAGTTCTAAAATCAAGATTATGATAAGGGAAATTGACCGAAATGGCCATTTCTCAGTTCTCACACCCCAATTGGTCTCCTAGCCATCCCTCTCCCATTTTTACACATATGTCACTACCTCCGCAAGTGACAGGTCCACAAATTGCGGAGGGGTGAAAAGGTAAAAAAATAGTTTCGGAAATGACCCGCAAGTGCAGGGGCCAAAACTGTAAATTATTTTAAACATGTCCCCAACTTGCGGACATAGACAAAATTACGGATTTGGTCCCTGTACTTGCAAACCATGTTCAGAAACTTGTTTTTTTACTTTTTCACCCCTCTGCAATTTGCGGACCTGTCACTTGCGGAGGGATAAAAAAGTAACAAAAAAATTCTGAAATGCTCCGCAACTGCAGGGGCCAAAACTGTAAAATATTTTAAACATGTCCCCAACTTGCGGACATAGACAAAATTACGGATTTGGTCCCTGTACTTGCAAACCATGTTCAGAAACTTCTTTTTTTACTTTTTCACCCCTCCGCAATTTGCGAACCTGTCACTTGCGGTGGTAGTGACATTTTGGTAAAACAGGGAGAGAAATGTGGCTAGAAGACCAATTATGAAAGAGAGAAATAGCTATTTGTGTCGATTTCCCTTATTATAATGGCAATTCGCTTGTGACAACCCAAAAAAAACTTGCGCGATTTTCATATTACCTGCTTGGATGTAAGCAAACAAGTTCCGCTATACGTCAAAGAAACAGCAATGCTGCCTCTATCGGCCTCGAGATCAAAAGACAACTCGTCATCATCAATTTCAAACTTAGTGCTCACTCCAAGCACAATATCTTGGAGTGGAACATCGTAATCAAAGTTCTTCTTTAACTTAATCGAGTAAAAATAATACAACTTGCTTGAATCATCGCCAAATTGACCGATAAGTTCAGGTGGCATGTATTGAACTTGTTCTTCTACATACTCGTACGCTGAAACCACAAATTACTATTTGAGAGAATAATGTAACAAAATAGAATTTCGAGTAAATTACTTTTTTCGTCCTTGTGGTTTGCTAAAATATGTGATTTTCGTCCCTATGGTTTAAAAATTGCGGTTTTCGTCCCTATAGTTTGTAATTCATTGGTAGTATCGTTCTTTATGATTTACAATTAGAGTAAATTGCAATATTGGTCCCTGTGGTTTGTTGTTTTTCTTGGTTTTGGTCCTAACAAAAACTTTATTGCAAACACAACCCCGTGGTATGCAAAAATGTTTGGTTTTGGTCCCTCCCACTAACGGATGTTAAGTTCCATCCATTAACTCCCCCATGCGTCTTGCACATGAAAAGTAGTCATTTTATCTCTGAAATATGAGGGTAAACTAAAAAAACTATTTCAGTATATGTCATGCCATCTCATATTTCAGAGATAAAATGACTACTTTACCCTCATGTGCAAGGCACAAGGGGGACTTACCAGATGGAATTTAACTTCCGTTAGTGGGACGGAACAAAACCAAGCATTTTCGCATACCATGGGGGTTTTCAGTTTTCTTGCAACAAAAATTTTGTAAGGATCAAAACCAAGAAAAACAACAAACCACAGGGACTAAAATTGCAATTTACTCAACAATTTATTTTTCTTTCAGTCCCTATGGTTCACAATTCTTTACCGTTTTGGTCCCTTGTACGTAAAGGTAGGAATTACTCCACGGACAAAAAAAGCAACAAAACCGCCAACCATTGGGACGAAAACCGTAATTTCAAAACCAGTGACGGAAATCGAAACTATTAACAATCACCAGGAACGAAAATCTTAATTTACTCTAGAATTTCTAAACGGAGACCCAAAATTTAAATTTTTACCGGGTTCTTTTGCATCAATAGCAGCTTTCTCCACGGTATCAGGAACAAGGTTATCCGTTAATGCACCCATCGCATGAAGTTGCTTACACGCTTCAAGGCACGCAAGTTGCTTCAACACTTTAACATTTCCTGAAACATGCACACTCGGAAGTGGGCAGCTTTTAGGAAAATAGATGCTGCAAGTTGTTGACTCTTTATCAATGACGAATCTTGGGTAAGGCTTAAAATACCTATAAATGATAAAACATTGAAAAATAAGCACATGGTCATATAAAAAGGACGCGAAAATTTGAAACTTGCAACTAGGGGTGTAAACGAACCGAGCTTTTAACGAGCTACTCGAGCTCAAGCCTAATAACTATCGAGCTTGAGTCGATCTCGAACACAAAATAAAGCTCGTATATATTAACGAGTCGAGCTCTATAACACAAACGTTCGACTCGACTCGTTCGAAAGCTCGATTAAACTTTACGAGTCTGAGTCGAGCCAAGTCGAGCATACCCCTTTTGGAGCTAGACAAATTTATATATTTACAAAATCATATAATCAAAATATAAAAATCATCAAGCTTGAGTAAATAAATGAGTTAATCGATCTCGAATTCGAGCTCATAAACGAGCATCGAACTCAAGCCTGACTTTGAAAAATCCAATCGAGCTCGAGTCGAGCTTGATATTATTTTTTCAAGCCAAGCTCGAATAACCTGTTACTCGACTCGACTCGTTTACACCCCTACTTGCAACACTTTGCTTAATAAGTTGATAATATTAAAGAAAACTTTGGATATTTGACAAATAGTCAAGCGGTGAATTTTTCAAGGGGCAAAGCAAGTAAATGACAAAAAAATCAAAGAATTGAGAACGAACCCATCTGAAGGTAGCCTAGAACAATAGAAGTAAACCATGGCAATGCTCGAACTGAGGCTCAAAGTTGCACCCGTTGATTCAACGTGAAGCACAACTTCGTTAAAAATTTCGCTATCAAGTGGGTGACATGGTTGAGAAGCGTTTTTTAAAGACTCCTCCCGCATGATTTTCCCACTTTCCAGGTAATTCTTCACCTTATTAATCGTCTCGTCATCGCCACTGAAAATCATGAAAAAAGAAATAACGCGATTATGAGTGAAGGAATCACGAGTTCTATTTCAACACTTCAATTTTTGTCTTGTGAAAATAAACCCACAAGTCATTATTTATTATGTTACAAAACAAAAACATTCAAAGAGTTCTTGAAACCATGAGCACATTAAAAACAAACGGAACGCAATTTTAAATATTTTAATGAAGTTTCTTTCAAGCTAAACAAGAGTTCTTGAAGTTTGTACCTTCGAATCAATAATAAAAAGTCTGAGTCCCGCATTCGAGCACGACCTCGAGACTGAATAAAGCTGCAAACGGTGGACGAAAGATCGAATCTTATCACAAGATTACAACTCTGAACGTCCAAGCCTTCTTCAAGAATCGACGTTGCTACAATGATATTTACCTGTACACGTAAAATAGTACAAATGCTTCAAGCTCATTCTCAACAAAAAGAAAACTCTCGAATCTCCTACAGAAAAGAGTCAACATTTGAAAAGTTCTAAAGTTTAACCTAGTGAGCACTTGGCCGTGAAATTTTTTAGAGGAAAAAGCACATCAACGGTCCTAATACATTATTTGTTAGCACCCAAATTATGATTGAAGACATGCACTTTGAATGTGCGGTGAGCACTCAGTGTGCACATCTTAAAGCACAATTTAGGATGCGTTTGGTATCCAGACAAGATAGGACAGAACAAAACAGCATAGAACAACAGTTCAGTGTTTGGTAAGATAGAACTGAACAAGACAACTGTTCAGCGTTTGGTACAGAACTAAACAAGACAGAAAAAAAGATAAAATGACCAATTTACCCCTAATGAGTTGTTTATATATTTTATATGTTTTGATTAATTTATGTAATTTATTAAGTTATAATAAAAATAAATATTTTTTATAACAATATATATCATTAGAAAGTTTTCGCCAAGACACTAAAATGACACCAAAATAAGAAGTTTATGAAATTTCCAATTTTTATTTATACCTTTTCTTTATTGTTCTTTTATTATTAACATTTAATAAATTACATAAATCAATCAAAATATAGAAACCAGAAAGTGTTAGACGGCAAATAGACATACCATTCCTTTACGAAACTCGTCAACAATCTTGTTTTGAACTCCCCGGCTTTGTGACTGCATTGCAGAATGGTTCCCAGCCGTGTACTCCGTTTTCCAACCAAATAGATATGGTTGCAACTCTTGTAGTAAGCTTTTAAGAACAATGGCCGTTATCACCCTCTCTACAAAGATTATACATCGCATATCATTGACATGCCTACAAAAAAAAATCAAAGATTTTTAACAAATTAATGACCCCAAGTCCAATCTCGATATCGAAATTAAAACTAAGAAACACGAAATGCATACGAATACGAATACACAATGTGGCACAAACCTGTATTCAACCAAAGCTTTAATTAACGCCACGACTTTTGTCGAGAGTAAGCCAATGCTCACACTTGCTTCATTAACATCAGTGATCAACCATTCTAGACGTCACACAAAAACGTAAGTTATAGTCATAATATGATCGTGACTAGGGGGTGTAAACGACTCGAGCTTTTAACGAGCTACTCGAGCTCAAGTCGATCTCGAACACTGAATAGAGCTCGCTTAACTTAACGAGTCGAGCTCCATAACACCAACGTTCGACTCCAACTCGTTCGAAAGCTCGATTAAACTTTACGAGTCGAGTCGAGCCATTCGAGCATACACTTTTTCGAGACATTTATATCTTTACAAATTATATAATTAAAATATAAGAATCATCGAGCTTGAGTTAATAAACGAGGTAATCGATCTCGAATTCGAGCTCATAAACGAGCATCGAGCTCAAGCTCAAACATTGAAAAAATATTCGAGCTCGAGCCCGACTTTGAAAAGTTAATATAGCTCAAGTCAAGCTCAGCCTGATATTATTTTTTTTCGAGCAGAGCTTGAATAACCTGCTACTCGACTCGAGTCAGCTCATTTACACCTCTAATTGTGAAGAAATAAGTTGATAATAGTTCAAGAAGCTTTAAATGTATGTCTTCATTACCACTCGGTATGTAAGAGGTGAAAACTTTGTTGGCATCTTTACAAAATTCCCTTGCAATGGTCTCGCCACGTACATCCAACATCCCCCAAGAAAAAAGGTCATTAGATTCATATGAATATGCTTCCGCTGCCTATTAAAATGATACGTACACGTTACGCGATTAGATGCATAATGCTACAAACTAACCATCACCCTTGTTGAAATGCTAAAAAGAAAATATATTTCCTCCGTCCAAAAATAAGTGTCGACATTTTTATTTATGTTTGTCCTAAAATAAGTGTCGGGTTTCAAAAATTCAAGTAAATTCTCAAATATACCCTTAATTAATGCACAAATATTTAAGAGTTGTGAAGAGAGAGAAATTAAATAAGGGTAAAGTTGTCATTTTGACTAACTAAAAAGGGTAATAATTATGTATGTCTAGAACTCTGTGCCATTTCAATTGTGGACATTTATTTTGGGACGGAGGGAGTAGTTTGCAACGATGGGTGATTTTCAAACAAATTGAAGGAATGTAAATGGATAAAAAAGAACCATTTACAATAAATTTTCACACATCCTCAAAAAGGGTTATCTTTTTATATTTGCATAAACGACGATTTGTTCACACCAAATAAGCAAAGTACATATGTTTCAAGAATCAATCACTCGATTAAAAGGCTAAAAGTATGAAAACACACCTTTGAGGCCAACCAAATGCCCAATTCATCTAAACAAAACTCAAATGTCGAAGATAACTTTGACAATCTTCTCATTGCATTTTCCATTGAAGCTTCCGAGAGGTTTGCATTTCTTATTGTTGATTCATGCTGAGAATGAAACTTATATTTGTCAATAATACCCTTTTGACACAGAACCAATTACAAGTCAAGACAATTAGTTGGGAGCTCCCAAAGAGATCAAAATTACCTTATTTCTCAAGATCAACAAATTACTTTTCAATCCCTCAAACACGTGAGAGGGAACTTCCACATCCTCGTACAACATATACTTTGCGTTGGAGAAGGGGATGTACTTGGCTAATACGGATTCACTTGCACATGTATAAACCTTCATCCAATAGAATTGCCATGTGTCAGTATTATCAATATATATATATATAGAGAGAGAGAGAGAGGGAGAGGGAGGTTCAAAGGAAAATCTCAAAAAAATGGAAAACTGAGGAACACTCTGATAGCCCTTGATCTGGACGGTATACACTTGTGCATACAAGTAAACTTAGTTGTTTTTTAGTTTTTATGCACGTGTGCATGTTACAAATTACTTGTATGCACAAGTGCATACCGTCCAGATGAAGGGCTATCAGGGTGTTCCTCAGTTTTCCCTTTTTTTGAGGGTTTCCCCTGAACTTGACCTTGTATAAATAAATAAATAAATATATCAAGTTGAGGAAGAAAGTTTTGTTTACAAAATATACAAGTATGATTTGGACAACCAAAAATACAAGTTTTTCCATGTTCATTGCATATTCCTCCATCTTTCCTGTTTATTTCAACTCACATCAAAAGTTAACAGACCAACTGCAAATTTTAAATGTATATATATATATATATATATAGAGAGAGAGAGAGAGAGAGTTGGGTTCAAACGAGAAATGTAACTATTTAAAAGAATAAGAAACGGCCGAATCACAAGTGACTTTACACTAACATACGTACTAAATCACATATGATTCACGCGACTTGGCCGCGCAAGCTGAAGTCGCTACCAAAGTTGTCCACACACCTTTTTTTGACCGTTAATGTAAAATCACATTTGATTTTGCACATGACTTGGCCGTTTTCGTATTCTCTCTCTCTCCAGATATATATATATATATATTAAATGGTCGAAACAAATAGAGACATAGATCCTAATTTAGCATTTCTGAAAAACACGATACAATTTGAAAGATAAATAACAAAAATATGCATGATTGAGAACCTTTGAGTTCATCAGAGTCTCAAGTTTATCGATCTGCTTCCAATAATCCGAACTCGAGTTTGATCCTAAAAGACAAGAAACAAGCTACTTAGGATTCATTAGTTGCAAACTAATCGAAAAAGTAAATAGAGCATAAAGTACTAGACTTCCAACAATAGTAGCACACAATGCATCCACACCTTTTGCTTTCACCGGTGAAGCCGTCATCCCGAGTATCCTCGGAAGCTGAGAACCACCAACTTGTAACTGACGGTGATAGAATTCCTATATCACATTTTCAAAAAAGGTAAGAAAATCTATGTTACAATAGTAGCAATTGGGATTAAAACTTAGAACCTCAATAAACAAAGAGTAAATTGAAAAAATAATTAAAAAACAATATTACCAATACTAAGACGTAAAGAACATATAAGGGTGTAGAAACATAACACACCGTCATAATGAGCGCATATGGGTGTCTTTTCTTAGCGTTATGGCATTCATCAAATATCAACACCTTTATGATATCCAAGCTTAAAAATCTATGCCTCAAGGCATCGAGTAAAATGTCATGCGTCATGACAAGTAGCTGCATAACATGATCCATACAAGAAGTAAATGAATGATGAAACAACGTATAATTAAATCATAATTGAACAAGTAGGGTATGTTTGTTAGCAGCTCAATGAGCTTAATGGGACTCACAGCTTATTCGGTTAGCTATACATGATTGTTTGGTAGTGGCTTAATAATATAGAAAGTGGCATATTCAATAAGCTTCTAGGGAGGAGCTTTATGCAGAAAGCCAAGTTTTTTTCCAACTTACTCCTGCCAATTAAAAAGCACGCTCCTTCTATCTACGAAAAAACCCTCCCAAACAAAAATCTTCCCAATCTATACAGACAGATTAATCCACACAAACACCTTCTATCCATACAGAACTTAATGGAAAACCAACATATAGCCCCTAAGTTTGACATTTATTTCTTAATAGATTTCATATGTTTTAATTTAACTTGAATGGAGAAAATAAAAAACTAGATACTACAAACGGGTAAAGAGCAACTTTTGTCTAAAAAAAATGCAATGTTTTCTTTTCAAAGATTCCAATCATTTACAGATTTGCCCATGCCCGTTAACATGCACACAAAACATTGGTGAGATTGAATTTGATCCACAAATTTTCTCAGAGCATCTCCAACTGCTTCTCCAAAATGGAGAAAATGAAGATTTTGAGCAACTTTTTGCTCCAACAGCTTCTCCGAAATGGAGAAAATAGGAGAGATGGTGTAATTTTCCCCAAATTTGGAGATATCCCCAAAAATGATTACCAAGAGAGAGAAATGATTCTTTATTATATCCCACCAATGAGAAACTTTGAAATGAAATGTTTAGGTGAGAGAAATAATATTTTATTAAATATATAGAATATTTTAATAATATGATCAATGATTTATCTCCAAAATGGGGAATCTCTTGGATATAGATATAATTTTTTTTTTAATTTTTACTATTGTTTCTCCATTTTGGAGAAATTTTGGAGAATCTGTTGGAGATGCTCTCAAAGGGTATTGTGGGTATTTGATCATTAGTCAAGAACTAATATTAAACTATTTTGTCAACTCAAACATTGCATTTTTCAAAGGGATGGAGTATGATAAGTGATATCTAACTTGTTCAACAAAATAAGTCAAACACCGACTATTTATACCTCATTTTCATCTTGCTGCTTCTTCCAATCAGCAGCATTCCAGTAATCTACGCCTTTTTCTCCCCAATACTCTTCGACTTTTAAATCTATATGTTTCCTTACCGCCTCAGCTTGCTATACAACGTTTTACGCCAAGACAACAATGAAGAATAAAGACTCACGATTATGCGCGAAAAATTGAGAGAAAATACATGAAATATGCCAAGAAACATACCTGTTTGACTAACACCACAGTGGGTACCAAGAAAACAGAAATAAAAGGTTTCGGCTTTCGGAAAAGATGTGCATAGCGACGTAAAAGCATAATGGCAATCAATGTTTTGCCTGATCCAGTCTCCAAGAACACTATCGTGTTCTGCTTCATAGCTTGCTCTAAAGCTTCGATCTGGTAACTGATCAAAATTCACAAATAAAATGCATCAAGAAACACTCACAACTAAACGAAGTACTTGAGTACGTTGCTAATACACAAGAACTTATTCTTTTATTCAAAATTCCCATTATTCTTCACTCGGGTCCGTCCCAAATTACTCTTGCATTACTTAGGGTCGGGTTTAAGGGAAAACTGCAAAAAAAAATGAAAAACTGAGAAATACCCTGGTAACCGTTCATCTGGATGGTATGCAAATGTGCATACTAGTAATTTGTAACATGCACATGTGCATAAAAAACAAAAAACAGCTTCAATTACTTGTATGCACATGTGCATACCGTCTAGATGAACAGCTATCAGGATGTTCCACGATTTTTTTCATTTTTTTAAGGTTTTACCCTGAACCTCTCTGGCATTACTTAACCCACAAATTAAAAAAATGGGCATCCGTTCATCCCATGGCAAATTGCAACATCTTTGGGCAAATTGACATATATCTAAAATACTCTTTAATGTAGACAAAACAGATAAATCTTTTGGGCTCAAATCAATACTTTTCACACAAAAACTTTACCCAAATATAATAATTTCCAAATTTTCTTCTTAATACATGTTGCAATTTTCATGACAGAAGGATTACATGATATGAGAAACCTAAAACAAACAATACATGTTCCTCCCTTATGCCAAGAAACTTCGCTCCAATTTATCTGATCAAGATTTGTACTCAAAAGGTTGATTAATGTATCCTCTATAACTTATAGGGTCGGGTTCTGGTGAGAATGAAAGTTATGGTGAGAAGGGATCTCCACCCTTGGATCAACCTAATTGAAGATCAACGCTAACTAGGTGCACCGGATCAATTCCCTTCTAAATGGAAATTAAAGGGTTGTTTTGAGATTAAAATTGATCAAGGGTCCAAATCCCTTCTTACGCTTCTCACCGTTACCTCTTTTTTCTTACACGATCCTTCGTCATAATAAGTTATATCCGTAAATGATCTCTAAGAACTTTCATTTCAACATCTTGAACCACTCACAAAACAGTCAAAAACATAAGCTTACCTTTGATAAACAAGGTAGATTTCATTCATTTTATACAATTTTCCATAGTGTACTCTCTTATTTGTATCCTCCATTTTATGGGTTTACCGCAAAAAAAATGAAAAAGTGATAAACACCTTGGTAACCATTGATCTGAAAGGTATGCACATTTGCATACAGGTAATTTGTAACATGCACACATGCATAAAAACCAAAATACGCACTTGTGCATAACGTTCATATGAACGGCTACCGGAGTGTTCCTTAATTTTTCATTTTTTGGGGTTTTCCCCTATACCTTTCTCTAAAACCACAAACTTAAAATTGTTAAACAATATCATCTCTAGGTCCCCTAATATTAGAATCCATTCCATCAATTTTTGCGAGTAACACTTTGCCTCAATACCCTCCCCCCCAAATCACCACCACCGCCGCCGCCGCCACCACCACATGTACGGACCAAACATCACAACCCCAAAGGGATTGATATCAAATGCCAATTTAAACTGTTTCAGTTCATCCGATCAAAACTTTTATTACAGATTGATAAACCATCTTCAATGAGGAATAAATCAAACAATAGAAACAGAAATTCTATGTATGAAAATGAAAAAAAATGAATAAAAAAAAACTATACACCAAATGGGTTTTACTTTTACCTTCTAGCAAATGAGAAATGATCAGCAGATTGATTCTCCTCATTATTTCCGTATCCATTGCTCGCCATTTTCTCCCTCTTCGTTAACTTCAACAAAAAAACAGCGCAAATTGATGAAAAATCAAGGGGAATTACGAAACGGTGAACCACGAATTTGAAGCAAAAACTGAAATCAGAGTTTTATGTTGAACATGAGAGAGAGAGTGTGTGTGTTAGGAAGTTCAGTGGGTTTTAATCGAATCGCATTTAAAACCAGAAAGAATTACGAATTATATAAGACTGGTTTATTTGTCTCTTTGTATTGCAAAATTATTAGTAGTATTTTTCTGCAAAAGTGATTCGAATTTTGAATACAGAGAGTGCTGATTTCTCTCTTTTCTCTCTCTCTCTCTCCAAGAACACGAAAAGAATTTGGAAATGAAAGATTGGAATTTTGCGCGGATTTTTGCGATACCCCTTTTCTCTCTCTCTCTCTTCTCTCATTACTTTTTATAAAACCGTAAATTATAGTTTGTTGAAATATTTTCTAAATTTTAAAATTGCTATTAATTTCATCAATCTTTCAATCAATTGTAATCATTCTAAAAAAACGATTGAATTTATATATAACTTTCGCATTATACCCGAACCCGACCGACATCAATCCGAAACCCGAACAACCCAAACCCGAAACAACATAAAATCCGAAACTTAAAATTTGGGTTTTGATTTCCATATCCAAAATTCAATCGTGATAAATTAGTTTTATGTTTTTGATAATCCATTGCACTATGTATTAATGATGTAAATTAGTTTTATGTGATGTAATCTATGATTTTTCATCACGAGTAAATTCGTCATTTAATCGGTCTAGTTCTGTTCTGTCCAGTTTTGTCATGTCTTACCAAACGCTGGACAGTTGTCCTGTTCTGTTCCGTCCTGTCATGTTTCATCTTGTTCTGCCCTGTCCTGTCTGCATACCAAACGCACCCTTGAATACATTTCTCAAAAAAAAATCCCACCATTTTTATGATTTTTTGGGTCGAAAATAATTTTTCTAAAATAGTGAACCAAAAGTGAAAATCTCAAAAATGTATTACATTTAACTCCAATGGATTTTCTATTTTAGAGATTTTAAAACAACTTATATTATTATAATATTATCTAATTTATCATTCCATTAAACACTTTTAAAAAAAAACATAAAATTAAATGATAAAAATTAAATCTCATTTGTCGGATTGAATAAAATAATCAATTCTCTCTCTTATCATCAAGTTTTAGAAAATTCTCTAAACTTATAAAATTTTCAAGTTTTTTCTATTATATCAAACAAGATAGGAAAGCAGTTGGAGAGGTTTAGTGAAGAAAAACACATTTTTTTCTATTTTAACAAAGCTGTTGGAGATGCTTTTATAGCATTTCCAACAGCTATGCTAAAATAGAAAAAATATGAATTTTAGCAATTTTTTCTCCAACAAATATGTTATCTTGTATGCTAAAATAGATAATAGAAGAAAGATAAGATAAAAATCTTCAAATTTAAAGAAATCTCTAAAACCTACTTTTTAAGAAAAAGAAATAATGTTTTTACTAATCTCTCTACCAATAAGAGACATTGAAGTTTAATGTTTAGGAGAGATAAATAATATTATTTTAATAATATAATCAGTGTTATAATCTCTAAAATATAATAGTTGTTGGATTTGGAAGTAAAACTTTTTAGAGATTTAGCTTTTGATACTTTGTTTTAGAATATATATATATATATATATATATATATATATATATAGCATAGCTGTTGGAAATGCTCTCAAGATTTAATGTAAAAAAAGGGTTTAGAAGAATTGTATTCTAATAGTTAAATACGAAAAATTATCAATAAAGGTTTGGACTCTGGAAATTGGCAAGAAAAATATTCAAAATTTTATTTGAACTTAAGTCGAGTTTTTGAACATATCGATTTGAAGATGAAATGAAAGAGACGTGTATTGAAACGATTAAACATTCAGTTTTTAAATCCGTTACAAGTTGAATGATACAGTTGTAATGAAAGTAGTTGAGATCGACTGATGTATGTCTCGTTGTTTTATTACTATCTTTGATTTGAATAGTAAGGGTGTTTGTGTATATCTATATGGTGCTATGTAAATGATGTATGAGATAATGGTTTTGGAGAATTACTGACCTGGTGAATTGTGTGTGTTGATTAGGGTATTCTCGGACAATGTATTGCACTGAACAAGATTATTAAAAAACTGATTGTAATGGATTTTATTGGGTTTTAGGGTTATATATTGAGAACGACAGTAGTTGTCATACAGTTGACAAAGTCTATCGGAGTCACGGAAATAATGAGAAAAAAGAATAGGGGGAATAATATATATAGTAACATTTTAAATGTATGATATCTTGAAAAAATGTAACGGTAGACTTGCAATGTCTGTGTTTAAATTAAAGTTTGCAACCGTTATATGGTGTTTGGCTGTAAATACCTGTTTCAATAAAATAAAATAAATTTATTTATCGTTTTTATTATGTCATGACTCGTTACTATCATGCACATGTGTGTTTGGTTCATAATATGATTCGAAATAATTTTCCGTTCTTTGTGAAAAACATGAAGAACCTTCGTGTACGTGTTATGAGTTAAGGGTCTATTTGTTAGCATATTAACGAGCTTAATAAGACATATAGCTTATTTGATCAGCCATACATGTTTATTTGGTAGTGGGTTAACAATATATAAAGTGGATCAGCCATTTAAAAGACGTGTTTCTTCCATCTACGATAAAACCCTCTAAAAAATTCTCAATCCATACAGGTAGATTAATTTACACACACAACTTTATACATACATAATTTGTGAATGTGGGTATATTACACATATTTTTAATCATAATCACTCTAACAATAATCGTGTTTTCTTAATTTTTATGTGTATTTATTGTATTGTACCGATTTGAATTTTTTTTTTATAATAATATTACCGCATACATAGAACTTATTAGAACTCCACATCCATACTCTGTAAAATTAACTGATTAACATGTTTAAATACAAGGTAAATATTGAGTCTTAGAACACGTCATAATACTGTATACAACTGAAAGTTATCTTACTGTCGAAAAACCACACAACCCTATAAAACCAAAGGTGTGATAATAGATAATATAATGAAGCATGAATTAGAATAGAGGTTTGAATTATCGGCTTTTATAATCGAAATGTATCATATTGCATTGCACGGATACTTTTGTGTATGCTTGTTTCATAAACGTTTTATTTTAATGATTCTCATTGCTAGAAATAAGTATAAAAATCATTTCACAGACCCGTTCCTTAGGGTGTTCGAAAGTGTTCTACCGCACATCGGGGGCCTCCAAATAATTTTTAATTTTTTACCTATAATATTATTACTATATAAATTAACGAGGGCAGTGGCAAAGCATTAGATGTTGCAAGTTTGTTTAGCGCCTACCATGTTCGAGTCCTTGGGTTGGTGATTTTTTGTTTTAAGTTGACTTTGTTTTATTTATTACCTATGACTAATTGAATATAGGAATTTTAAACAATTATTTTAATTATTTCTTAAGGATATTCAATTTTTTTTTCCTAATTGTTATTAATTGAATAATTAAACTATATAGTATTTTTATAATTTACTTTTCATGTTCAAATTCTAAAATTATTAATTCTAATTTTTATTCTTTAATTTTGTTTTTATTGATCTTCATTGGATTTTTTGTAGAATTATAGTTTTAATGATTCAAACCATCTTTAATTTTCAGTATATGTTAAAATAAAATAAGAAAATAGAAAAAATAGAGACTTTTAAAACTTATTTTTTGACAGAAATATATTTTATTTTAATTGTTTCCAATAGTAAAATTAAATGTGTTATGATTTTAATAATATAGTGTTTTCTAATGACAATAGATTAATGAAAGGTTTTTGTTGATGTGTTTTCGTATTTACCATAATGATTGATCATTTTTATATACAGAGGATTGTTATTCATACACCATATTTCACTCACATGTATTTCTTACAATCTACCTCTCTTACGGACACCTTGTAGGAGGGGTTATGAAATTTAGAAAACGCTAAAACTTATAAAAAAAACTATAATTTTTGAATGCACATTAAAATAATAACAGTAAAATTAAAATTCAGTATTGAAAAAAAAAGATAAATAATTTGTTCAAAGTCAAATATGAGTTATTCGTCGATTTATTATCAAATAAACGTTGACATGTAGTAAAAAATAATTTAAAACAAAAAAATTAAAAACAGCTTTTTCGTACAGGGCCTCCAAAATATAAGGAACGACCTTGTCATTTCATCTCTCCAAAGTAATCGTTTTATGGAATTTTATCATCTCTCTTATTTTTTTCATTTTAGAGAAAGTTTTAAATAAGTTTTTAAATCAATAAACTAGCCAAAATCTCTATTTTAAATAATATATTAAAAATACTCTAACATATACTAGTAACCCACTTATTTGTAAAAAAGGATATCTTGAGTAAATTATCTTTTTCGTCCATATGGTTTGTTGAAAATTGCGGATTTCGTCCCTATGGTTATAAAATTTTGGTTTCCGTCCCTATGTTTTGCAGTTCATTACTATTTTCGTCTTTGATGCCTTTCAAGTATGAAGAACTAACATAGAAATAAATTGTAACCATAGGGATGAAAAAAACAATAATATTTATATCATAAGAACGAAAAAGTTAATGAATAAAAAACCATAAGAATTAAAATTGTAATTTAAAACCATAAGGATTAAAAAAAAAAAAAGTTTAACAAACCACAGGGACTAAAAACGTAATTTACTCAATGATCTTTTTCTAATACCTCTTGTAAAAATGGGTCTCTTTTTAACATTTTGCAAAAATGGGTCTTTTGAGTTTTGACCCAATTTGACCAAAATGGTCTTACCTTTTCATTTATTCCACTTTTATTTTTTTCCTTTACAAATCCTTTTATTTATAAAATATTTCTTATTTACACTATTTTTTACTTTCATTTTTTACTTTTATTATATATTATACATGAATTAAATAATTTGAACAAAATATACAACTAAAGCTATTTATTACTTTGAGTAAATTATACATATTAAAAAGAGATATTTACATGATTGGTTCTTCATTTATCTCCAGACGTTTTTCATACATATAAGGGGTTAATCATTTTCAAACTTTGAGAACCGGTGTATCATGCGTTATTTCATATGATTTTTAATCAAATATTGAGATTTAAAGTCTTTCATGTTGTAGTCCAGTGGTAAGGTAACATCCTTGAGGGATCAGTGGATAGTATCCCTGACTACCCGGGTTCGAACCCCGTAGTGAGCATCCTGTGACATCCATGATCATTGGTCTGCCACATAGTGGTACCCTTAATTGGGTTGGGTCGTGATCGACGGGGATTAGTCGGATGACACCCTTAAGTGGGAGCCCGGATACCCCGGGAACGTGTGCGTGTGTTAACTTGTCGTTCAAAAAAAATATATTGAGATTTAAAGTATTGATTAACACATATTTGTTTGAAAATGTTTTTGTTTCGCATGTATATGTTTCACAATATGGAACTTTTTGGCGTGTTTGTGAAACAAGTATTCATAGAAAAGTTTCACGTTGAGAGTCAAATACATATAAAACAAATATATGTTAATCAATACATTAAATACCAACATTGAATGGAAAAAATCATATGAAACAATATTTTAAGATAAAAGTTCTGACGGCTATCACAACATGTAGTATTCTCATTTGATCATGTGTGTGTGTATATACACACACACACATATACATATATATATATATATATATATATAGGTGGGTTCATACGAGAACAACATATATTTAAGAAAAAACACGAGAACAACCGAGTACATACAAACTCATATATGATTCATGTACAAAATCATATATGTTTCACGTGACTATGCATGCGACCTTTAGGTCGTGCTGGACATTGTTTGTGTCCGATTTTTTTGGGTTGGTGTAAAATCACAAATGATTTTGTATACGGACTACTGTTTTTTGTTGTTTTCTTAAATAGTTGTCATTATCTTTTGAACCTTTTTTCTCCCTCTCTCTCTCTCTCTCTCTCTCTCTCTATATATATATATATATATATATATATATCAAACTCTGATTTTACTCTTTCCATCATCCACCTCCACCCCTCTCAACATTTGAATCATAATTTAAGAAATAAAAGTAATTTTGTGGTCCTCAACAACATATTACTATTTTCCACCAATAAAGTATACTTTTTTAGGCTCATTATCATTACAAATTTCACTAAATTAAACAATTTTCAATAATAATAAAAATCAATTTGGTCCTTGAGTAAGCTACAAATTTGGTCCTTCGAGTTTATTTTCTAAAGAAAAAAAAAACATGAGAAATTTAGAAAAAGACTAAAATACCCCTAACTTAACTAGTTTTCTTAACCGACGTTAGAGTCAGGGACTAAATTCGATCGTTTTTGCATATTCGAATGACGAAACTGTAATTTTTAAACTGTAGAGACCAAAAGTGTTATAAACAAGAAACCACAATGACCAAATTTATAATTTACTCAAATTATAACTTGGAAGCTAAGGAATGAATAGATGCATCCATTTTCTTTTTGTGGTTCCAAAATTCTAAAAAAGTTTAACCATGTTTCCATGTTCTAGTTGACCAAATTAAAGGTCTCGAATTTTATTATATTGAATATTAGAGTATCTCAAATTAGACCCGACAAAAAATGACACGACATGTTAACTCGACATGAAATAAACGGGTTTGAGTAATACATTTAAACCCGTTTAAGTAAACGGGTTGACATGACATGACACGGAAATTAAACGAGTAAGATCAGGTTCAAAAAATTCAACTCGAAAATGACCTGAACAACTCGTTTATATATGTATATATAAAGTTTTTTAAATATTTTGAATTTTTAATGTTTTAGATTTGTTTTTACTTATATTTGAACTATAAATTTTGGATTTCTAATGTTGAATTTTGGATTTATACTTTTTTATGAATTTTCATTTTTAATTTTTAGTTTTATAAATGTTAAATGGGTCATGTCGGGTTAAACGGGTCGGGTTAGGGTTGAGGTTTCCTGACCCGTTTATTAAACGGGTTGTGTTGGGTTAGACACTGTCAACCCGTTTAACCTTGAACTCGACCCAACCCGTTTGCCAGGTCTATTTCAAACAACTATGCTATAATTTTTTTTTTCTAAAATGGAGTATAAAAATTTGAAATATCTAAAAAAATTACAATTAACTTCACCAGCTACTCTATTTTAGCAATTCTATCATCAATTATATTAATAAAATATTATTTTTCTCTCCTAGACATACAACTTGAATGTCTCATATTGGTGGAAAATAATTAAACATTATTTCTCTCTCCTCAATATGAGGTTTCATAGATTTCTACAAATATAGATATTTTTACCTTTTCTCTATTTTAACATATGATATATCATAGTTGTTGGAACAAATTTTTTTTTTGCTAAAATCTCTTTTTTTTTTTTTTTTACATAATTGTTGGAGATGCTCTTATCTATCTTTGAAAAATCTATTGGAGAAAAAAAATTGTCCAAAATTTTCATAAAACATTTACAACTTCTCCAAAATGTAAAACTAAAGTTCAAAATCTTAAAAATTATATTATTACATTCAACTCTAACAGTTTATCATCTTGAGACTAAATATTTATTATATTATTAAAACATTGAATACAATTAATAAAATATTATTTCTTTATCCTAAACGTTTTATTTTAATGATTCTCATTGCTAGAAAGAAGTATAAAAATCATTTCATCTCTCCAAAGTAATCATTTTATGGAATTTTACCATCTTTCTTATTTTCTTCATTTTAAAGAAGTTTTTGAATCAAGAAACTAACCAAAATCTCCATTTTAAATAATATATTGAAAATACTCTAACATATACTAGTAACCCATTTATTTGTAAAAAAAGATCTTGAGTAAATTATCTTTTTCGTCCATACGGTTTGTTGAAAATTGCGGATTTCGTTCCTATGGTTTTAAAATTTTGGTTTTCGTCTATATGGTTTGTAATTCATTTCTATTTTCGTCCCTGGTGCCTTTTAAGTATGAAGGACAAAAATAAAAATAATTTGTAAACCATATGGATAAAAAAACAATAATATTTATATCATAAGAACGGAAAAGTTAATGAATAAAAAACCATATAGATGAAAATTGTAATTTCAAAACGATAAAGATAAAAAAGAAAAGTTCAACAAACCACAGGGACTAAAAACGTAATTTACTAAGGATCTTTTTTCTAATACTTGAAAAAATGGGTCTTTTGAGTTTTGACCCAATTTGACCAAAATGGTCTTGCCTTTTCATCTATTCCACTTTTATGTTTTCCATTACAAATCTTTCTATTTATAAAATATTTCTTATTTACACTTTTTTTTAATTTCATTTTATACTTTTATTATATATTATACATGAATTAAATAATTTGAACATAAGTATACAACTAAAACTATTTATTACTTTGAGCAAATTATACATATTAAAAAGATCTCGTATATATATAGAGGTTGTTTCAATTGGAAATCATATTAATTGAAAACTTTTGAAACCGTCAATTTCATTGGTTAAATTAATGAAATTGGTTCATAAAGCTGTTTAATATGATGAAGTTGTTTCATATAATTTTTTGTTAATGAAATTATTTCATATATTTGTGTTTTTTATGTAGTTACATCTATTTTTCTAATTCTGATGAAATTGTTTCATGTATTTTCGCAGAGTGATGAACTTTTTTCATTTTTACATAAAAAACACAAATATATGTAACGATTTTATCAATAAAAGAATTATATGAAACAATTTCATCAAACTAAACAATTTAATGAAACAATTTAATTAACTTAACCAATGAAATCGAGGGTTTCCATGGTTTTTCAAAATTAGAGTGGTTTTCATTTGATCGCTCCATGTGTGTGTGTGTGTGTGTGTGCGTGTGATTTACATGATGGGTTCTTCAATTATCTCCAGACCTTTTTCATATATATAGGGGGTTAATCATTTTCAAACTCTGAGAACCGATTTATCATGTGTTACTTCATATGATTTTTTAATCAAATATTGAGATTTAAAGTATTGATTAACACATATTTGTTTCACATGTATATGTTTCATAATATGGAACTTTTTGTCGTGTTTGTGAAACAACAAGTATACATAGAAAAGTTTCACGTTGAGAGTCAAATATATATGAAAAGTGAGTCCTTGCTTATTGATTAGTTATAAAATTCTTATGCTAAAGGAGCTTTTAAGTGCAAATATATGTTAATCAATATATTAAATACAATATTGGATGAAAAAAATTCATATAAAACAATATTTTAAGATAAAGGTTATGACGGTTATCACAACATATAGTATTCTCATTTGATTATGTGTGTGAATACACGCACACACACACACACACACACACACACATATATATATATATAGGTGGGTTCATACGATAACATCTATTTAAGAAAAAACATGAGAACAACCGAATACATACAAACTCATATATGATTCACCTACAAAATCATATATGTTTCACGTGACTATGCATGTGACCTTTAGGTTGCGTTGGACATTGTCTGCGTCCGATTTTTTTGGGTTAGTGCAAAATCACATATGATTTTTTATACGTACTACTGTTTTTTGTTGTTTCCTTAAATAGTTAGCATTATCGTTTGAACATCTCCTTAATGTTTTTTTTTTGTCGATTTACAGTACGATTTTGGATGGTTTTGAGAAATAATAATTTTTTTTATAAATTTATTTAATTTAGGCTTAATAATATAATGTTTTTTATATAAAAAATTAAGTATTTTGTTAAAATTCAATGATTATATTATATATTTTAATGACATATAGAAAAAAAATAATCAATTACATATTTAATAATATAATTAAAACAAAATTATAGTAATATAATATATTAATTAATAGTGATACATGGAAATGTCTGCATAAAAGGAAGACCTTGCACATACCAAATTGGTGGGTGTTAGAAGCTTGCAGTAGTAATATGTATATTGTGCTTTGATACTTGTAAATTAAGAGATTTTTAGAATCTTGCATAAAATTATTTTACCTTATGCCTAATAATTTGTATTTAAAGATTTTTTTTATCTATGCTTTATAATATACTATACATATAAATCAAACTCTGATTTTACTCTTTCTATCATCCACCTCCACCCCTCTCAGCATTTGAATCATAATTAAGTAATAAAAGTAATTTTGTGGTCCTCAACAACATATTACTATTTTCCACCACTAAGGTATACTTTTTAAGGCTCATTATCATTACAATTTACAAATTTCACTAAATTAAATTTTCAATAATAATAATAATCAATTTGGTCCTTAGAGTTTATTTTCTAAAGAAAAAAAAACATGAGAAGTTTGAAAAAGACTAAAATACCCCTGACTTAACTGGTTTTCTTAATGGTCGTTAGAGTCAGGGACCAAATTCGGTCTGCATGTTCGAATGACGAAACTGTAATTTTTAAACTATAAGAACCAAAAGTGTTGTAAACAAGAAACCACAGTGACCAAATTCATAATTTACTAAAATTATAACTTGGTAACTAAGGAATGAATAGATGGACCCATTTTCTTTTTGTGGTTCCAAAATTCTAAAAAAGTTTGTTCATGACACGACAATCGTACAAACTTTCTAACCATGTTCCCCTGTTCTCATTGACCAAATTAAAGGTCTCGAATTTTATTCTATTGAATACTATAAGCGTACTTGTGCAATACAGCGACATACATCACGATTTTAATGTTTCATTTTTTTGTCGATTTATAGTACGATTTTAGATGGTATTGAGAAAGTGATAATGTTTTTTTTTATAAATTTGTTTAATCTAGGCTTAAAAATATAATGTTTTTATATAAAAAAAATAAGTATTTTATTATAATTCAATGATTATCTTGTATATTTTAATAACATCTAGAAAAAATAACCAATTACATATTTAATAATATAATTAAAACAAAATTATAATAATATAATATATTAATTAATAGTGATACATTGAAATGTCTGCATAAAAGGAAGGTCCTGTCGCATACCAAATTGGTGGGTGTTAGAAGCCTGCAGTAGTAATATGTATCGTATGCTTTGATACTTGTAAATTAAGATATTTTTAAAATTTTGCATAAAATGATGATACATTGTGCCTAATAATTTATATTTAAGAGTTTTTTATCCGTGTTTTATAATATACTAGTGTTGGACCCGTGCATTGCACGGGAGGATAAATTTTTGGTTGGAATATTGAACCGAGTTAAAATGAAACGCAATTTCTCTGTTAACAGTTAATGAAATACAATGTGAAAAACGAATGTATTTTCATAAGTGGTTAACTTGCATATATTCTTAATCGTTTGTTATGAGTTTCTGCAATAATACTGATAATAGTTTTGTATTATATTATTTAAAACTCAAACGACATGTCTCACAACATATTTATCTGACTATTGACTTTAAGACCTCATAGTATTAATCGATAAAAATAAAGATATGTATATATCTCTTATTCCCCTACTTCGAAAAATATGATTGTGGATTTTGAAAAATATAAACAAATCCTCTTAAAATAAAATAAAATATAAAAAAGTAGTTTTTCAAAGAAACAAAATATAGTAGAATATCTTTTGTTCAGTTGCAGATTCCGTCATTGACACCCGACCGTTCGTCTTCTTCTTGTACTCGAATGATACATAGAGTGACTATATATATTTATAGTGAATGTAGATAATATTTTAAAAACTTTTATTTTCATTTTCAATTTTACATTTAAATGTAAATATATTAAAAATATGGAAGAATATTTTTATATCTACATCGTTTCTATTTTATTTTCTTTACACTTGGTTAATTTGGAAAGTATTGCAGAATATTTTTATTTTAAAGAATACGATAATTTATTAGTGTATCTCGTTATTTTTTATTTTTTATTCATGCCAAAAAAAAAAATCTTCTTTTAATGCTCGTGAAAAAAAATACTTGTAGATTTTATATTATAAAAAAATACGTGTAGATTTTATAAAATAAAATAGATTTTATATTAGCAAAAAAAATACGGAAAAAAGAGTTTATATTACATTTCATTATGTAAAAAGATTTTATAAAATAAAATATGGAAAATCATTATGAGATGTAATATAAAAAAATACGGAAGAAAAAGATTTTATATTACATCTCATTAATATAGATTTAAATGTAAAATCTACATTTAAAATAGATCATGCTAATATAAAATATATTTTATAAAATCCTCCACAAAAAAAAAACAAATAGTTATATTAATAAATGAGTATCAATTACACAAATAGATGATTATGTGAGATACTGTGCTTGGAAAGGTTGTACCAAAGCATTAAAAAATTATAAATTAAATAATTGGCTTTAATTAGTTGTAATTTGTGCTTATAATGTTGTAATTAAGAGTTTTTTATTCCGTTTTTATAATATAGTATAGATTATATATAGAGAGAGATTAGAGCATCTCCAACAACTATGCTATAATTTCTTCTAAAATAAAGTATAAAAAGTTGAAATCTCTAAAAAAAACTACAACCAACTCCAACAACTACTTTATTTTATCAATTCTATCATCAATTATATTAATAAAATATTATTTTTCTCTCCTAAAATATACAATATTAATTAAACATAAAAATATCAATTATATTAATAAGATATAATTTCTTCAATGTCTCTCCTATTGGTGGAAAATAATTAAATATTATTTTTCTCTCTTCAATGTGAGGTTTTAGAGAATTCTCCAAATTTGAAAATTTTTACCTTCTCTCTCATTTTTCTCTATTTTAACATATGATATACCATAGCTGTATGAGCAAAAAAATTGCTAAAATCTCACTTTTTTCTATTTTAGCATAACTGTTGGAGATACTCTTATCTATCTTTATTATGCATTCGTTCATTTTTCAATTCAGATATGCACGACATTATATTGGAATGAAACGTACTTTTAGGGTATGTTTCATTCACATTAATGCATTTGGAAGGAACGTAATCGATCTGATAAATTAGAATCTGAAGTAATTTAAATAAAATTTAAAATGTCCGACACATGTTGACAAAAAATTGAAATGGGATATGTTTTTTTCGATCGTATGATATGAATATAAATATGAAATTAAAATAAAATAATAAACGATCAAAATACTTTTAAAAAAGACTAGACATATACCCGCACGATGCAGTGGAATGTAAGTAAAGAACGAACAATTAATGTTATTTCTTTATATACATTTCATCAATAATCAACCATGACCTAAGAATCACAACTTATGAAACTTAAACCCATAAAGATATTCAATAATTAGTTTATATTACAATTATTGACGAAAAAAGTTATAATGATATTATTTATAATAAGAATGAAACGTATTTTACGATTATGTATTTTTAACGTACTAATTGTGGAAAAAAATAAAACGTATGGATAGAAAAACAAATTATTTCGTAGATATTCATGATATTTAATAGTACGGTTAAATTAAAAAATATTCAATATTGGGCTCGTTTTGAAAATATTGAGGAGACGCTTATAATTATATAATTTGTAGAAAAATGAACGTATTTTTTCATTGCATTTTTTTTAATATATGATTATTTGTGTTAATATGATAATGGTGTAAAATGAAAAATGAAAAAATAAGGGATATAAAATAAATTAAATAAGTAATTGTAAGAATGATAAATGTAACATTGTAAGGGTGATAAATGTAATTGTACAAAAGTTTGTACAATAACCGTTTTAGTTTTTTCATTATATAATATAAATTCTGATATTTAATAATACGGTTAAATTAAAAAATATTCAATATTGGGCTCGTTTTGAAGGTATTGACGAGACGATTATAATGGTATAATTTGTAAAAAAATGAACGTATTTTTTCATTGCATTTTTGTTCATATACGATTATTTGTGTTAATATGATAACGGTGTAAAATGAAAAAAGTAAATGATATAAAGTAAAGGATATAAAAGTAAATTAAATAAGTAATTGTAAAAGTGGTAAATGTAACATTGTAAGGGTAGTAAATGTTATTGTACAAAAGATTAAGGGTGGTAAATGTTATTGTACAAAAGATTGTACAATAACCATATAACCGTTTTAGAATTTTCATTATATAGCTAGACATATACCCGCGCAATGCAACAAAATGTAAGTAAAGAACGAACAATTAATGCTACTTTCTTATAGATATGTCATCAACAATCAATCATAACTTAAGAATCATAATTTATAAAACCCTAAACCTATAAAGATATTCAATAATTAGTTTATATTACAATTATTGATGAAAAAAATTATAATGATATAATTTATAATAAGAACGAAACGTATTTTACGAATATGTATTTTAATGTGCTAATGGTGGAAAAATAAATAAAACGTATGGATATAAAACAAATTAATTCGTAGATATTCATGATATTTAATAGTACGGTTAAATTAAAAAATATTTAATATTAGACTCGTTTTGAAGTTCAGACGAGACGATTATAATGGTATAATTTGTAGAAAAATGAACGTATTTTTCATCGCATTTTTGTTCATATACGATTATTTGTGTTAATATGATAATGGTGTAAAATGAAAAATGAAAAAGTAAGGGATATAAAGTAAATTAAATAAGTAATTGTAAGGGTGGTAAATATAACATTGTAAGGGTGGTAAATGTTATTGTACAAAAAATTGTACAATAACCGTTTTAGTAGTATAGATAATTCGTATATATTCTGATATTTAATAGTATGGTTAAATTAAAAAATATTCAATATTGGCTCGTTTTGAAGGTATTGACGAGACGATTATAATGGTATAATTTGTAAAAAAAGAAACGTATTTTTTCATTGCATTTTTGTTCATATACGATTATTTGTGTTAATATGATAACGGTATAAAATGAAAAATGAAAAAGTAAGAGATATAAAATAAATTAAATAAATAATTGTAAGGGTGGTAAATGTAACATTATAAGGGTAGTAAATGTTATTGTACAAAAGATTAAAAATGGTAAATGTTATTGTACAAGATTGTACAATAACCGTATAACCGTTTTACAATTTTCATTATATAGTATAGATGACTGAATGACCAAAAGGATTCCTTTTTTAGTTGGCATCCACTTGATAAAAATCCAAAGTAGAATAGCACTGGATTGGATCAAGATCAGTTGTACCTGATTTGCTTTGTCTACTTTTAAAGTTTTTGAAATATCGATATTTGGTTCGGGACTTTCCCAAAAACCTGGTTCTCGGTGTAGTCTGGAACCGGAACTAAATTGACACTTTAACTATTTGTGAGCTTTAACATTTGAAAACCAATATTTTCGAAGGTCCATGTTTTTCAAATAAAAAAAATGCAAGTTCACATTTGGTTTACAGTTTTTTCTAACTGGAAAAACAATGTCGATTTAGTTTTATGGTTTTCAAATGAACAAACCCCAATATTTATGTTCAGTTTACTTCCAGGTTCGGTTGAGCAATTCCAAATAAGTAAATCGGGTTGGAACCAAAGTTGAAAAATAAAAAGAACAAAATTGATCTGAACTAAGAATAGGTAATTAGTTATTAACATAACATATATCTATAACAAATATATCATGTTCTAGTCGAGTTTGATCTGTTGCTTCAATTTTTGTTTTTTGTTGGTTCAAAACAAGTTTTCAAAAAGACTCTTATTCAAATGTATAAGTTATAACAACCCAACCTGAAGCGACTAGCTAGCAACTTAAATCTTAATAATATAAATAGAAAATTCATGCCAAAACGACCTCGAGCTTACAGTTTACAATTCAAGGTTCTTAAAGTCAATCTGCACAACTGAGATAATAGTAAAAGAACATCTAAGATGACAGTCTTCTAACTTTTCCCGCTACATCTTCCCTTTGCCCTTATCTGCTTTCTCTAATACACGCTTGCCTGAAAAAAAATTAGTTTTGAAATAGCGAGGGTTAGACCGAAGGTCTAGTGAGTCCCCTCATACAATTAAGCAACAAAAATAACTTTCCAGAGTTAAATCAACAGATTTATAAACACACAAGGATAAGCACGCTACTGACCACATGACCGTCAAAGACGATGTGTCTGACTCGCGCTGCCTTAATGTTGGGACACACCCCCAATGGTATAAACGGGACACACTCCCCGACATGAGTAGGCGGGCCACACTCCCCGACTTAGGTCAAAATCTTCACATAGAATGTTTGCATACATTTAAATTTCAACAACTTAAAACACACTTGAACAATTTCATAAATCATGCCATCATAAATAAATCACCGTTTAAAATTTAAACTTCACATGCTTTCGTTACCCAAAAGGTTTAGTTCAGAAAACTCACTTGACGTCCTCCGCTAAAAGCTTTCGCCTACTTTTATAATCCGATCCGAAACCTATAAAATGAGACATTGCCCGATGAATTAACGATATGTAACACCCCGATTTCCGAAAAGTATCATTTCAAGTTAATACCGAAACCGTTATGTTAAGGAAAAAATAAGATATTTAATTTTGGGCTTGAATCCTTGATTTTATAGTCTAGATGGATGAAGGATTCAATTACGAGTCAAACGGTTCTTTCCGGAGATAAAACGGAGCTATAACGAAGAAGTTATGACCGAAACGGGATTTGATCAAATAAGAAGAAAAATCAGTGGCTGACGTACCTTGTTACGTGGGTTGCTGAAGCTGAACCCACGGAACAACCCACGAGAATGGTGGCCAAAATCAATGGCTGACGTACCTTGTTACGTGGGTTGCTGAAGCTGAACCCACGGAGCAACCCACGAGAATAAAAATTAGGGTACCTTGTTATGTGGGTTGCTGAAGCTGAACTCACGGATCAACCCACGTGGATGGCTGGACGTTTTTATGCTTTGTTTTCCCCAAATATTTCTCATTTCTCATCTTCTTCATTTCAAGAACTCTCTCTCAAACCCTCCCTCTCAACCTACTTCTTCTAAACTTCTACCAAACACCAAATCATCACCATTTATTGATAGAGTGAAGATCTTCATCCAAGGTTTCGGTTTGGAAGCTTCATCACCATCCCCATCTTCATCTTCTCCAACCATCTTTCACCATTGTTGACCATATTTTGAGGTTTTCCAATAAACCTACTTGTAAGTCATTCTAATCATTTCTAAACCATAGAATAAGTTATAAAAGCTCCATTGATGGTTTTATAGTGTTTGATTTCTTTAAATTTCGGTTTGGATGGTTTTGGAAGTTTTGGGTTAAAATTAGGGTTTTGTCCAAAATAGAGATTTTGATGATTAAGTGTTTGGGGGTCATTTAATTATGGTAGAAAATGTATATTTATGGTTGGAACCTTATGGATCTAGGTTTTGGAAGATTTGGTTTGAAGAACCAAATTTCTTCAAGGAAAACTCTAAGTGGGTAAATACTAGATTTTGCTTAAATCTAACAAGGTGAGTTTACTAAACTTTTGTTAAAACTGGATACACATCATATTTGCTTATTTGTTGATATTATTACATAATTGCTCAATATGGTCATCTTTACGGGTTTATGTATTGATGGTATTTTCATGAGGGTATTATTCCATGATTTACTCGATGTTGGGTAATTAATTGGGGATTACAATTATGTGTGCCACAATGGATATTTGACATGAATATGGAATATATGTTGGTATGTTTGGTTGGAAATATACCTAAGGACCTCCTATTTGCGTAATGTGGACGAGTCGAGTCTGTGATTCATTATAGGAATGTAGGTGGGTGATATATGGGCAATTCCCTTGTGCGGTAGTCTCCATATGTACCTAGACCTCCTCCGCCGGGGATTTCATGAGTGGTAGTCCTCGATGCGTGTCGGGCCTTTGGGTTGCCACGGTGTTCGACTTCAAGGCGCATTACCTCTTAGAGTGAACCGGATCATACCGAGTCTGTGATTCATTATAGGAATGTAGGTGGGTGATATATGGGCAATTCCCTTGTGCGGTAGTCTCCATATGTACCTAGACCTCCGCCATCGGGGAATTTCATGAGTGGTAGTCCTCGATGTGTGTCGGGGCTTTGGGTTGCCACGGTGTTCGGCTTCAAGGCGCATTACCTCTTAGAGTGAACCGGATCGAAGATATGGGTCGCTCCCGTTGACTCCACATTTACGTGATTAATTGATTAACTGCGGATAAGAGTCGAATATGTTATACCATGCTATTTTATTGTTCAACTCACTAGGCTTTTTGGCCTAACACTTGTTTGGTGTCGATGTGTATCTCAGGTTAGAGCGACACCAGTTCTAAGCGGGCATGGTACTTGGGTGAGAGATTTGGGAATATTGCTTTTGGTAGAAGAATCCCTTGGGTTTATAAATCACACCCTTAATTGTAATCTCCTTTCTGATTATGGAAATTAGATTAGTTGGTGGTTATTTATTTTCCGTTTATTTACGATTGTATTTAAACAGGTTTGTGTATTTTCCCATTGATGGGAGGCTCTTGCTTTGGCAATTTTAAATACCGCATGTTCGTTTTTCGGATTTTTGTTATCCCTATTTTTAGGGTGTTACAAGTTGGTATGAGAGCTCTAGTTTAAGTGAAATAGGCATGAATGTAAGATGTCTAGACTTAGACTAAGTACGTTAGGCAATGATTTGTGAGATGGGTATAAATTTTTAAGATGGGTTAGTCTTAGAGTCGACGGAAACTATGGTTATCAAGCGTTGTGGCGATGGTAACGAGAACCTTTATGTATTATATGTTCATAATCTCACCTAGCTAATGTTATTATGAGGATATTTATACGTGATGATGCTTGAAGTGCCGTTACTTTGACAATTGGTAATGTAGTGGTACGTTCTCTTGTGCTTGGTTTACTAACGTTATGTTATTTGGTAGACGTAGTTGTATGTTTCCTTCATGTTTAATTCTGAGTATTTTGAAGTAAAAATGTATTTTACTTGGTATTTGTCAAAGTGTGAGTATTTTAATGAGTTTTCATATTTGATATACTTGGCTTATTTTAGTTCCATAAAATACTCATATTTGGAATTTGGACATCTTGATAAGTAATAGCATGATTATAGCATTTTGGGATTTTGTACAAATAGAGTCCATTTCATGACTTATGCATCTTGGTAATTTTTGGTACAAATAAAGTCTATTACATGTTATATGCATTTTGGCGTATTTGCATTCATAAACCCTTTTGAAATTCTTTGGTCCCATTATGTATTGAGTTTTGGGGTTAATCTCGTCTTTGAATTTTATCTCTTCGTAAACGTTGTTTAAAGACATTTTATTATTTGGGGGACCGATAATTGTTGGTCAAATGGATTATGAGAATTTTAGCTCTTAGTGTTGACTTAAAGAGTATTGAGGACATTTGTCCGGTTTTAATGGCTTGATGTAGAATCCAATTTATGACGTACATCTTAATGCATTTCATTGCATATTCATAATCATTACACGCTCGAGTGCTTTTGTCATTCATGTGTAGTCGCGTATTTTTAGGTTGTGTTGCATTGGATTCATAGGCACGTGAGTCAGTCTTATTTGATGGTCAATTGGGCGGTACGGGGTTGGACACCGGGACTCATGTTTTATGACCAAACTTGACGAGTAGGCACTAGGAGGAGGTAGTCTAGGGCGACACCGTGTGGGTGGGTGCCTAAATCTCCGCCGTAGGGGAATTTCCTCAGTTGTAGTCCCCGGACATGCCGGGCCTTTCGGGTGTCCTTTGTGGCATCAAGGTATCTCGTCTCTTGGGTGGAACTTGTCAAGGATTCGTAGGGACACTTGGACTTTCAGGTCATTAGGTGTCATGCGATGAACGTTGTAGAAGCGGCGTACTTTGTGTTTTTCTGCTCCCAACGGATACGGGTACCCCTCCCCCCTCCCCCCCCCCGGTTGTCGACCTCTATGTTTTGGATATTTAATTGTCCATTTGGTGCATATGATTTTATAAACCGTTAGAAAATGCATGTCATTGAACTAGGAGTCGTTTTGGAAAACATTTTGTTGCAATCAATGAGAAGTTTTGGTTATTTTGAAATGTTTATTTTTATGAACATGCCAAGACCTCCATTTTGGAATCTTTGAGTATTTTGGTAAATAAATCATGTTGAGATGTTTCCTCGATGATTTTACATATATAATTGGAGTTCAATTGACGTAAGTGTCATTTTGTATATTTGATCTTATAAACCTTTTTCAGAAAACACATATTATTGTGTTATGAGGCATTTTGAAAACATAAGAATATGAGTTCCTTTGAAAAATGGTTTGTCTCAACCAGCAATGAGATTTTAGTTAATTATACTTTTGGTCATGTTTGCATAATAGTTAGTCAAACGGGTTTCGATATTTATATCGATTTTCATTTGGGTATTTACGTAAACTGTTGGGTCATTGGCTCGGTTTTAACTAAATGAAGTCTTGCAGAAATTTGTTCGGTTTAAAAACAGTGGTATTATTTCCCTTTGAGTTTAGTGGGAGCAATTCAGTTGCACACCTCATGTATGCATATTTTCTTGGAAATTTTCGTCATGGTATTTCAGCCAATGTTTTAGAACAATGAGAGCATGTTTATATTTGACTTTGAACTCGAAAACGACATAAATTATTTCATGTTTTAAACGGGTGCATACGCATATCAATCTTCTAGCTTTGCGAAATAATCGATCGCATGCAAGTTTTGTTGTGAAATCTTATTTCGTGCCGCATTGTGACTAAAAGAGAGAAAACTTTAAGAGTTCGATATTATGAGCATGTTGTCGCGGGATTTGGAAACATTTTATTTATACAGTTTGGAATTAAACTAAATTACTCTTACAATTGCTCAAATCGCATGCATATGTCTTTACTAAATTTTGGGGAATAAACCGATGTATGCGAGTCACTATGGGAAGATTTATTTCATGACATTTCAGAGTGAATTGCAAAAATTGAGGTTCGATTTTGCGAATTTCCCTTCTGTAGTTTTGTACGAACGTCTTGTATTACACTATTTTAGTACGTAAAACTATTCTTATTCACTACATAAATTATACTGTTGGTGTGAGTAATCGTATAAAAGATTGATGGTATTTCGGTTAGAACTTTTGCCCATAACATATTTCAGTTATTGATTTTACTGATAGGAGTTTTCCGCAATGCATGAAATGAATTCACGGTTTGCAGGTCGTTGTAATTACAATTTTGGGTAAGAACGTTTTATAGGTGCGGCCCAAAATTTAAAACACGAATAAAATATATATATATATATATATATATTTATTTTATTTATTTACATTACTATTGTGTTGCTACATTTGGGAAATGATCGGACGTATATGGGTCTTGTTGGAAATTTTATCTTCCGACAGTTTGTGTTAAAGTAAAAGATTTTAAAGTTGAAGTTGTGAAATCCTCTTTTGGGAGTTGTACAAACTTTTATTGCACATATTATGGGTCGGAAAGTTATTTTCATACGCATAGCATAAATTGATGCATACTAAGACCCTGGTAGTCCGTTTGAAAATTTTGTTACGCATCTTTCGTTATCATTTTATTAGCGTAAGCACTAATCAAATGAGTTTTGAAAATGGTTTTATATGCATGGCATTGGTGATCACTTTTGAAACCTATCGAATGCACGATATTGTATTTTCACACACGTTTAGTTGTTATAAAACTTATGTATTTGAGAGTTTTATAAATTTCAAATTGGCATAATAGTGTGAAAAACCTTGAACTCATTGGGCTATAGGTGTAAGCCCCCTCGTGTTAGAAGTCGATATTAAGGATTTAAAAGAGTCCTCAGAGTTTGAGGCGTTAGACATGTGCTTTCTCCCAGTTAGTTAAGTAACGATCTTTAAGCTTCGTTAAACCTACGAATTAATATTGTGTTCGGTTGTTTGGGTATGGTTGGTTTTGAAATTGTGGGAATTTGGTACGACGGCATGTTATGTGGCGGTGGTGTACTATGTTGTTGGGTATTCGTGGATAATGATGATGTTACGGTTGACTGGTAAGGAAGTTAGATGTTGATAATTAAGAATCAACCATTGGTATTTTGATAATGGTCAGGACTTTCGCTGATTCGGAACTAGATGTTTGAGTGCATGGTGGGAGTTGGTGGTAATGTTTATTGGATACATTTGGTGGGAAGCCGAGGAGGACATAAAGCGAAGGTACCCTCGCTTGTTTGTGTAATTAAGATTTAGAGGACGAAATCATTTCCAAGTTGGGACTAAATGTTCATCCTGACATCGGCAAAATATATTGAACGTTAAGGTTTAGTTTGTAATGGCACGGTATGATAAACGCAGCGACAACCTAAACCGGGATGCAATCGGGCCGTATATGAGGTGAAGTCTCATGAAGGTATTCCTTTTGGATAGTAAATCAATCAATATTTCCAAGTGTGATGTTGGGTGCTTGGTGGTTCCAGATTTCGAGGACGAAATCTCTTTTAAGGTTGGGAGGATTGTAACACCCCGATTTCCGAAGGGTATCATTTCAAGTTAATACCGAAACCGTTATGTTAAGGAAAAAATAAGATATTTAATGTTGGACTTGAATCCTTGATTTTATAGTCTAGATGGATGAAGGATTCAATTACGAGTCTAACGATTCTTTCCGGAGCGAAAACGGAGCTATAACGAAGAAGTTATGACCGAAACGGGATTTGATCAAATAAGAAGAAAAATCAGTGGCTGACGTACCTTGTTACGTGGGTTGCTGAAGCTGAACCCACGGAACAACCCACGAGAATGGTGGCCAAAATCAGTGGCTGACGTACCTTGTTACGTGGGTTGCTGAAGCTGATTGTGTCCATGATGGGTATTGAATTATGTTTGGTTGGAAATATACCTAAGGACCTCCTATTTGCGTAATGTGGACGAGCCGAGTCTGTGATTCATTATAGGAATGTAGATGGGTGATATATGGACAATTCCCTTGTGCGGTAGTCTCCATATGTACCTAGACCTCCGCCGTTTGGATTTCATGAGTGGTAGTCCTCGATGCGTGTCGGGCCTTTGGGTTGCCACGGTGTTCAGCTTCAAGGCGCATTACCTCTTAGAGTGAACCGGATCGGACCGAGTCTGTGATTCATTATAGGAATGTAGGTGGGTGATATATGGGCAATTCCCTTGTGCGGTAGTCTCCATATGTACCTAGACCTCCGTCATCGGGGAATTTCATTAGTGGTAGTCCTCGATGCGTGTCGGGGCTTTGGGTTGCCACGATGTTCGGCTTCAAGGCGCATTACCTCTTAGAGTGAACCGGATCGGAGATATGGGTCGCTCCCGTTGACTCCACATTTACGTGATTAATTGATTAACTGCGGATAAGAGTCGAATATGTTATACCATGCTATTTTATTGTTCAACTCACTAGGCTTTTTGGCCTAACACTTGCTTGGTGTCGATGTGTATCTCAGGTTAGAGCGACACCGGTTCTAAGCGGGCATGGTACTTGGGTGAGAGATTTGGGAATATTGATTTTGGTAGAAGAATCCCTTGGGTTTATAAATCACACCCTTAATTGTAATCTCCTTTCTGAATATGGAAATTAGATTAGTTGGTGGTTATTTATTGTCCGTTTATTTACGACTGTATTTAAACAGATTTGTGTATTTTCCCATTGATGGGAGGCTCTTGCTTTGGCAATTTTAAATACCGCATGTCTGTTTTTCGGATTTTTGTTATCCCTATTTTTAGGGCGTTACACGATACTTTCTAATTTAACAAAAAGGCTCTAATCCCAAACTCTCAACGGTCTCCTAATAAAATAAGAAACCGACATACTAAAATTTCAACCCAAAGAAATAACTAAAACATCCTAATATGCCATTCTAGAATTGGATCGATCCACACATTGAAGCCCAACACCAAAATTGTTAAACTAATTTAACTTAACTTAATTAAATTAACTTCGGCCCACTTGAAACTAGTTTGGGCCTCAACCCACTGCACCACCCCGGTGACTAGGGTCATCACTCCAACGACTGGAGTCAGCTTCGGTTACGATCGGGGTATGGCCTTGACCGGCCCCTCCCCCTCTTCGACCGGTGTGACTAACAACGACCGAGGTCGAATTTTTGACCGGTGTACCCATAGCTTGATCGGGCCTCGACTCATGACCAAGGTCTCCTTTCTTGACCGGGGCCTCAATGGATCCTGTGACCGGAGTCGTTCGGTGTAACACCCCGATTTTTCGAAAGGTATCATTTCGAGTTAATACCGAAACCGATATATTAGGGAAAATAAGACAAAATATTTTGGACTTGAATCCTGGATTTTATAGTCTTAATTGATGAAGGATTCAATTACGAGTCCAACGGTTCTTTCCGGAGCGAAAACGGAGCTATAACGAAGAAGTTATGGTCAAAACAGTGAACGAGGAGAAAATCGGGCGGACAGTGAATCTCGCGACTTACGCCGCGACTTAGGATGTATGCCGTGACTTAGGGATAAGCGGGTGACTTATGCCGCGACTTAAAGGCGCGGCATAACTCGCGAAACCCCCTGGTCGAGCTAAAAACCGATTTTCAGCCACTAAACTTCATTTCTTTATAACTTTTGATCCACAACTCCGATTTGGGTGATTCAAAGTGCTAAGGTTTCGTTTTTGAGAGCTCTTCAAGGATTTAACAAAATATTAGAAGTCTATTGGAGTATACAAGAGTATTTTGTGGTGGTAGGCTCCTCATCCCTCACTCTTCATCTTCTTCACCAAGTTTTCTAGGGTTTCATCCACCATTTGTTCTCCCTTTCGTAGATTGGAGGTTTGTAACCATTTTGGTGAACTATAAGTGTTTTGGTTGGTAGATTCAAGCTTGTGTTAAGGTAATCTTCTATTCTCTTAAGCTATGGAAGTTAGGGTTTCGGTATTAGTTGAGGTATTCATGTATATGGTTTGGGAAATGATTCCTTGAGGTTGATTATGTTTTTTTATGGTCGAATATGTTTGGATCTAGGTTTTGGAAACTTGAGTTGAAGGATTGGAATGGTTGGCTTCGGAAAAGCTTTGAATGTAACCTATGCAGTTGGAGGACAATGGTTGGGGATTAAAACCTAGGTTTAACTTAACCTAGCAAGGTGAGTTCAAGTTGATTTGTGAAAACGGTGTACATGCCAAAATGTCTATTTTAAAGTGTTTACATGTTTTATATGAAAATTGTTAACTGCTAACCACCTGATAAGTTTTGGTTATTTTGAAGTATTCAATTTTATAAATTTACAAGTCACCCATGTTAGAGATTTTGGGCATTTTGATAAATAACTCATATATTTTGGGTATTTAAATGATTTATTTCATGAAGTATATTTTTGAGTACAAATGCACTTATTTGGGTGTCATGGGAGGATTTGAAAGGATAAAAAGGTATAAACTCATTTGGGAAATGTTTTGTCCCAATCAAAATCATGTTGGAGTTATTTGTGTGTGTTGAAGCATTGGTTGCATTATTTCGGGTTGATTACATTTGATTTCATTTTATGATTTTCGACGTTGGGTCTTTGGATTTGTTGAGTTTATGTCTCAGCTTGGATTTTGTTGGGTCTTGGGGACACTTGTCCGGTTTTGGTAGCTCATTATAGAGCGTTTGGTTATGATATGCATTTATTGCATCTTATTTGGGAATTACATGTTTTGAAAGCGTTAGTTCATTCGTTTTGAGTCATGTAATGTTTCAGCCCCGTCTGCTATGGATCAATGAGCACTTTTGTATTTTATCCGGTGTTGGGACGACTAGTTTTCCACATCGAGGCACGTTAGGTATCGGATGAGATGTAAGTCCTTCGTGCTCGTATCAATGGGTGTATGCTGAAAGATGTTGAGCTCGATACATTTGTTGCTTTATTCGATGGTGGAACGATTAGTTTTCCCCATTGAGGCGCGGTTGGCTTCTTTGGTATGGTGTAAGTCCTTCGTGCTAGTATCTATGGGTGTATTCTGAAAGATGTTGAGCCCGATACTTATACCACTTTAACGTAATGTGTGACTTACTCTGTGCACGTCACATTATGCGGAATCGGGTTTCCCCTGTCACCGAAAGGTGTTATTTTTGGGCTGAGTCGTGCATTATTTATTTTCGATGACATTATTCATACATGAATTTATTCCATGTTTTATGGGTCGAGTACTAATCCCTATTCGTGTTTTGGGATGTTTTGGGACATGAAGTATTATTTGCATTATCATAAATTGGGAGTCATTTTACATCCACGTTTTGAGTTCGGGTTATCTCCCTTACACTATAATCTTAGAGACTTGAGTTTACTCAAATTTCATTAATTGAGCATTACCATTATTCTCGTTTCAATTAAGCGTTGGATTGCATCATTTCATGAAAGAATGTTTTGGCGTTTAGGCGACCATCTATAAAGTACATATTATTGGTAAATGAGTTGTTCCATTATTTTTTTTAAAGTAAATCATTTTAAAAGATCATGATTATAAGTTACAATATTTTCCATTTTACGTTTCCTTTATAATCATGATATAAAATCTTGAACTCACTAGGCGTTAAGCCTAACCTTTTTAATTGTCAGTGTAATACCCAGTTTTGAAATTTTATTAATTTTGGAAGTTGGGGGAAAAAGTGAAGCGAGACCCAAAGTTCCGGGGGGTAAAGTGGAAATTTGATTTTATATAATCAAAACTATCAGATATTTGAGATTCATATCTCAAATATCAGTCGACCTAAGTTCTAAGAAAGAAAGAGTGAAAGAGAAAAGGCAGAGAGAAAGAAGAGAAAGAGAAGGAGGATCTTGAAGGATTCGTCCGTTTTTGTCAAATAGAGGTATGTTTTTAGCTTCATACTTCTATTTGCATGTTATAGTCGGTAAATAGACGTGTTAATCAAGCTTTTAACCGTATATTTGATTGATTTAATCGATCAAAAGAGTTATGGGTTTAGAACTGTGTAAACCGACTTTGTTCTTGATTAGACCGGAAGATGATGCATCGGTCATATGCATTAGACCGATATAGAGTAAGATCGGATGTATGTTAAGACCAGTGGTCTGTTAGACCGGTGGTGTGTTCGACCGGTAAGTTGTAAAGGACCGATAGTGTATTCGACCAGTATGTTGTAAAGGACCGGAAGAGTGTTCGACCGGAAGTATTGTTTGACCAGAATAGTGGTTTGACCGATAGTTTTATATTTGGTCAAAAGGTTTTTAATCAGTTTGGTTTTGATCGGGTTAAAAACAGTAAATTTCAATTGATAAGTCTTTTGAAAGAAAGAGAGTTAATTGCAAGTTAGCTTACCTTTGTTTTAATACCATCGTAGGTGGTGTTAATTGGTAAGAAGTCAGAGTTAATTCGGAAGAATTAAAGGTGAGTCTTTTAACTAAATCTTTTATGATTTGAGCAGTTAATTTATAAATGTGAGTTTTGATATACTGTGCATTTATAGATTAAAAGTTAGTAGAATTATTTCAAATGATTTGATTTAATTAGTTGGGCATGTTTATGCTCAGGGTATATAAACTTGTTTTATATATTGGCAGGACCAAATGTATGCATACATTTGAGTCAGAAGTTTGACCTAAGTCGGGAAGTGTGACCCGCCTGCTCGTACCGGGGAGTGTGACCCGTTTATGCTATTAGGGTGTGTCCCTAAAATAAAGCAGTGCGAGACAGACATACCGTCTTTGACGGGAATGTTGGTCAATAGTTTAAAGCACGCTTGCGAGCGTAGAAAGTGGTCAGTGATGGCCAGTAGAATTATTTATGTCTGCGAAGCATAAAGTGTTTTTAAAGTGTGATTTAAAGATGAGGCATGTATTGAAATATATGCAGTTATGTTTAAATGTTTTAATTAATATTTGAACTGTATAGTAGTGATTTGAGGGGACTCACTAGACCTTTTGGTCTAACCCTCGCTGTTTCAAAACTTTAATTCTATTTCAGGTTATCGCAAGATAGCAGATAAAGGAAAAGAGAAGGTGTGAGCTTTAAGCAGGAGATAGAAGACTTCCTGCCATAGCTATTCTTTTGAGAAACTCAGTTGTATAATAGTTGATAGTAAATACATTGTAAGCTTGGGACAATATTTAGTAATAAATGTTATTTTATTATGTAAATAAATGTTCAGGTTGTTACAATTGGTATCAGAGCACTAGTTTAAGGGATCTAGGTGACCGGATGGGCCTAGACTTAAACTGAGATAGTAGAAGCACAACTGAGTAGTAGGAAGACCGTAAGAAGATGACATTAAGGTAGTAAGGACTAGCATGTAAGGTAAATTTGGGATTCCATTTGGCCAGTGTAATTATGAATTTACAAGTACATGCTTTTGCTTAAACTGCCGTAATGTGTAGCGTGTGAGATTGAATATCTTATGTTTATTCTTAGCAGAGTTATGTCTGAGCGTGCGACCAGGAGTAGATCTGTAGTAAATCCAGAAATGGATCCAGAGAATGAAGTCATTGCTGAAGAACAAATAGCTAATGTCAACCCGACTGCTATCCAAGGAAAGAGTCGAGGTCGATCTAAAGGTAAAGCAGTTCAGAAAACAGCTACTCAGATAGGAGTTTCTAATGTGGGAACTCGAGGTAGGAAGACGAGTCGTGGTATTCGTCAGAATGAAAGTATAGAGACAAGAGATGAGCAAGAAGAGTCTCATCAAGAAAGTTCGGCTTCTGTGAGGGGTCGAAAGCAGACGGGTAACCGTGGTAAAGGTAGAACGCAAGGTTTTGTTACGCAAGAAACTTTTGCTACAGAAATGGGAAAGTTGCAAGAAACTTTGAACGCTTTGCTGGCTCAGCGTAATAATGAAGTTTTAGTAAGTAAAGAAAAGAGTGAAGATAAGGTAGCAACTGAAGTGGCAGAATCTCCAGTAACTGCTATGGGTAGTCATCCTCAGTCAGGACCCATGGTGTCAGTTAAAGCTGTAACAGGAAGATGATGTAGTTTCAAGGAGTTTGCTGCTTGCAAGCCTCCTTCGTATAAAGGGGAATGTGATCTCGTAGTAGCATTAAGATGGATAAAAGGTATGGAGTTAGCATTTGACACAAGTAAGTGTGCGGAAGAAGATAAAGTAGTTTATGCTTTGTCAATGCTGAAGGATGAAGCAGTAATGTGGTGGGATGTAGAATCTGGAGGTCAAGGTTCTGCAATAGCTAAAGAGATGGTTTGGCATGATTTTGTGAAAGTATTTAAAGCACAGTTCTGCCCTTTGGCAGCAGTTAAAAAGCTGGAAGAAGAATTTCTGGGCTTAGAACAGAAAGGAATGTCGGTCAGAGAGTATACGACCAAGTTTATTGAAAAGTCTAGATTTGCAGGAATCTATGTTCCGAATGAAGAAAGACGAGTAGAGCGTTTCGTCTTTGGATTAAGAAGTGATATTCGGGAATTTGTCTCGAATAAAGAACCGTTGACTTTTCAGATGGCTGTTAATGCAGCGGAGATGAGAGAGAACGAAAAGAACAGGCAAGCCATTGAGCGAAGTGGAGATAAGAGAAAGTGGGAAGGAACAGTTCGTGATTTCAAGCCAGTTAAGTCTGTTAAGTTTGATCAACGTCCTGTTAGTAAGTTTGAGAATAAGCCCTGCAGTAAGTGTAATCGATTGCATAAGGGTGAATGCAAGATAAATCAAGAGGGTTGTTATAAATGTGGGAAGGTTGGGCATTTGGATCGGGACTGTCAGAATTTGAGGTCTTGTTATCAGTATGGATCTCCTGATCATATTAGGCCCAATTGTCCACAGTTGAAAAAGGGAACAGTTGGAGGAAGTGTAGAAAAGGGAAGTGAGAAAAAGGGAGAGCCAGCTAAAGCCAGAGCTAGAGTTTTCAACATGTCAGCTGAAGAAGCGGCGGAGATACCTGATGTAGTTACAGGTACTTTCTTTATAGATTCAAATTATGCAAAAGTGTTGTTTGATTCAGGAGCAAATCGTTCTTTTGTGTCTCCTAATTTTGTGCATAAATTGAATGTGAAACCTAAGAAACTTAAGCGTGAATTGAAAGTAGAAGTGGCTGATAATAGTCAAGTTTTGGTAGAAGAAGTATATGATGGGAGTAGTATTGTCATTGATGGACAAGCATTTCCACTTCGACTATACCCAATGGGTATGGGAGAATTTGATGTTATTGTGGGAATGGACTGGTTGGCGTCTAATGATGCTTACATAGTATGTAATAAGAAATTGATTCGTATAGCGCAACCAGGAAAGGAAGAGATAGTAGTATTTGGAGATCGAAGGAATAGAAATTCATGTTTGATTTCTATGTTAAAGGCTAAGAAATGTTTGATAAAAGGGTGTGTGGGATTCTTAGCTTATGTGATAGATGCTAAGAAAGAAAATAAGGGATTGGAGTCAGTTCCGGTAGTTAGTGAGTTTCCAGAAGTATTTCCGGAAGATTTAACCACTTTGCCTCCTGATCGGCAAGTGGAGTTTCGGATTGATTTAGTTCCCGGAGCAGCGCCGATTGCAAGAGCACCGTACAGATTGGCACCGGCAGAGATGAAAGAAATGATGACTCAGTTACAGGAGTTGTTAGACAAGGGGTTTATTCGCCCTAGTACTTCACCTTGGGGAGCGCCAGTATTGTTTGTTAAAAAGAAAGACGGGTCTATGAGAATGTGCATAGATTACCGTGAGCTCAATAAGTTGACTGTTAAGAATAAGTATCCGCTTCCCAGGATTGACGATCTTTTTGATCAACTGCAAGGAGCGAGTTACTTTTCGAAGATAGATCTGCGCTCTGGTTATCACCAGTTGAAGGTGAGAGAGGAGGATGTGTCTAAGACTGCGTTTCGTACGAGGTACGGACATTATGAGTTTTTAGTTATGCCATTTGGTTTGACTAATGCGCCAGCAGCTTTCATGGATCTGATGAATAGAGTGTGTAGTCCGTTTTTAGATAAATATGTCATTGTTTTTATAGATGATATATTGATCTATTCACGTTCTAAAGAAGATCATGAAATTCATTTAAGAGCAATTTTGGAATTGCTTAAGCGTGAAAAGTTGTATGCCAAGTTTTCAAAGTGTGAATTTTGGCTGAAAAAAGTTCAGTTTTTAGGGCACGTAGTGTCGAAAGATGGGATTCAGGTTGATCCAGCTAAGATTGAAGCCATAAAAGGGTGGGAAGCACCGAAATCGCCATCTGAAGTAAGAAGTTTTCTGGGTTTGGCTGGTTATTATAGAAAGTTCATTCAGGACTTCTCTAGAATAGCTACGCCATTAACAGCTTTAACCAGAAAGAATGTTAAGTTTATTTGGGCAGAAGCTCAGAAAGAAGCGTTCGGTAAGTTGAAAGAAAGTTTAAGTAGTGCTCATGTTTTGTCTCTACCCAATGGATCGGAAGGATTTGTTATTTATAGCGATGCTTCAAAGTTGGGTTTGGGATGTGTGTTAATGCAAGAAGGCAAGGTGATTGCCTATGCATCTCGTCAGTTAAAAGAGCATGAAAAGAATTATCCGACTCATGATTTAGAGTTGGCAGCTGTAGTGTTTGCTTTAAAAATCTGGAGACATTACTTGTATGGGATCAAGTGTCAGATTTACACAGATCACAAGAGTCTTCAGTATCTGTTTAATCAGAAAGAGCTTAATATGAGGCAGCGTAGATGGATGGAGTTATTAAGTGATTATGACTGTGAAATTTTGTACCATCCAGGAAAGGCCAATGTGGTAGCAGATGCTCTAAGTCGTAAGGAGCATGGAGAAATAGCAGAGGTGGTAGCATTTAGAGTTGATGTTGTTTCCAATTTCTTGGAAGAAGTTATAAAGGTTCAAGAAGAAGCAGTATCAGCAGAAAATTTAAAAAGTGAAAGGATAGTTGGGATTGTTAACTCGTTAGTAGTTGACAATCGAGGAGTAAAGTGTTTTAATAAACGGGTATGGATCCCAAAAGTAGGAGATCTGAGGCAGAAAATGTTGAAAGAAGCTCATAGATCTCGGTATTCAGTTCATCCTGGAACTAATAAGATGTATAGAGATTTGAAGCAGAGTTATTGGTGGCCAGGTTTAAAGAAAGATATTGCTCATTTTGTTGAACGATGTCTTACATGTTTAAAGGTTAAAGCTGAGCATCAGAGACCTTATGGAGAGCTTCAGCCGTTAGAAATTCCAGTGTGGAAGTGGGACGAGATTACTATGGATCTTGTTACGGGGTTACCACGATCACCTAAGGGGCATGATGCTATTTGGGTGATAGTGGATAGACTCACAAAGTCAGCTCATTTCCTACCGATCAATGAGACGTACTCACTAGAAAAGTTGGCTCGATTGTATATCGATGAAATAGTGACAAGGCATGGAGTACCGTCGTCCATAGTATCAGACAGGGATGCTCGATTTACATCAGCATTCTGGAGAAGTTTACAAAGGGAATTAGGCTCTCAACTGAAATAGAGTACGACCTATCATCCGCAAACAGATGGTCAGAGTGAGAGAACTATACAAACGTTGGAAGATATGCTTCGTGCATGTGTTTTAGATTTTAAAGGTTCGTGGGAGATTCATTTGCCGTTGATTGAATTTTCCTACAACAATAGTTATCATGCTAGCATACAAGCAGCTCCATTTGAAGCTTTGTATGGTCGTAAGTGTAGAACACCTCTATGTTGGAATGAGGTGGGTGAACGTCAGTTAGCAGGACCAGAAATTGTACAGTTAACAGCTGATAAGGTTGACCAGATTCGAGCAAGATTGAAGATTGCTCAAGATCGTCAGAAAGTGTATGCTGACAGACGAAGGAAATCGATAGAGTTTTAGATAAGTGATAAAGTAATGTTGAAAGTTTCACCTTGGAAAGGGGTGATCAGATTTGGAAAGAAAGGAAAGTTAAGACCAAGGTTTGTTGGACCATTTATCATCACTGATCGTGTTGGTGAAGTGGCCTACAAACTTGATCTACCAGCAAGTTTGAGTGGGATTCATCCTACGTTTCATGTGTCAAACCTAAAGAAGTGTTTGGCAGAAGCGGATATAGTTGTTCCTTTAGAAGATATTCAGATAGATGAGAAACTAAGTTATATTGAGGAGCCTGTAGCAATTACAGACCTCAAGATAAAGAAGTTGAGGAACAAAGAAATTCGCTTAGTGAAAGTTCAGTGGAAATTTTACCAAGGGCAAGAGTCTACGTGGGAAGTAGAGACAGATATGAAAGCTCATTATCCCCAGTTGTTTAGCGATAGAATTCCGGGGACGGAATTCTCTTAAGGGGGGAAGATTGTAATACCCAGTTTTAAAATTTTGTTAATTTTGGAAGTTGGGGGAAAAAGTGAAGCGAGACCCAAAGTTCAGGGTGGTAAAGTGGAAATTTGATTTTATATGATCAAAACTATCAGATATTTGAGATTCATATCTCAAATATCAGTCGACCTAAGTTCTAAGAAAGAAAGAGTGAAAGAGAAAAGGCAGAGAGAAAGAAGAGAAAGAGAAGGAGGATCTTGAAGGATTCGTCCGTTTTTGTCAAATAGAGGTATGTTTTTAGCTTCATACTTCTATCTGCATGTTATAGTCGGTAAATAGACGTGTTAATCAAGCTTTTAACCGTATATTTGATTGATTTAATCGATCAAAAGAGTTCTGGGTTTAGAACTGTGTAAATCGACTTTGTTCTTGATTAGACCGGAAGATGATGCATCGGTCATATGCATTAGACCGATATAGAGTAAGATCGGATGTATGTTAAGACCGGTGGTCTGTTAGACCGGTAGTCTGTTGGACCGGTGGTGTGTTCGACCGGTAGTGTTGTTCGACCGGTAAGTTGTAAAGGACCGATAGTGTATTCGACCGGTATGTTGTAAAGGACCGGAAGAGTGTTCGACCGGAAGTATTGTTTGACCTGAATAGTGGTTTGACCGATAGTTTTATATTTGGTCAAAAGGTTTTTAATCAGTTTGGTTTTGATCGGGTTAAAAACAGTAAATTTCAATTGATAAGTCTTTTGAAAGAAAGAGAGTTAATTGCAAGTTAGCTTACCTTTGTTTTAATACCATCGTAGGTGGTGTTAATTGGTAAGAAGTCATAGTTAATTCGGTTATAAATCATCAAAATACAGTTTATCGTCACATATGATTTATATCGATAAAAATATATTCATACAAAATCAAAATATAAACTCCAACAAAACGAATATAACTTATCATTTAAAAATATACAATTACATGTAAACCCGTTTCACTTAATTTTTAACGCAATAACGCGGCATCTGTTATTTTCTTTTAAAAAAAATAAAAGAATAAAAATAATATTTTTGCAATTTAAAAATCAAAAGTGAATTATCCAAGACGTATTGAATTAACAAGTGTTAAAACATAAAATAAAACGGGCTAATTTTCATTTCTATTTATGGAATAGAAAACAAATGTAAGGGGTATATACGTAATTTTATACTATTTTGAAATAGAAAGAACACATCCCCATAAGATGAAAACAAATGAATAATTCTGTAATTAGTTTTAATATAAAGACTTATCTTAATATAATAATATTACATTACACAACATCTATTAAAATGAAACCAAAATTTTTCAAATTTTATTTTTTAAAAATTCATTTTGATGTATATAACAAATAGTGTTCACTAAGGGGTTTTTTGTTTTCCTTTTAATGGTTCCATTAAAAGGCAATATCTGAATTGTTAAGAGTTAAATCTTGTTTGTCAAAAAAATAGGTTGCCTCTTAATGGTTTTGTATCCTGACCATCCCTTAACCATTAAGCGTCCTTATTTCATTATGTACAATCAGCAAACAACCATATTTCATTTTACACTATATCATAAAAACCACTTAATCATTCTGCACTAAACTATTCAACAACCGCCAAACAGCCCCTAAGGCTCGTTGCAATGGTCGTAGCATGTTGTGGCTCAAGACTTGTGTCTGACGCTACATTATACCAATCGTACAAATCGTACAACATGACCCGATATACATTTTTTTGTCCCTAGTTTATTTACCTGTTTTGACATGGTTTATATAATATTTGAACGTTTTGACTAACATACGAGATTTCAAATGTGTTTTAGCATATGGAACATGAGATAGAATGACAAAATCAAAGGGTTGGAATCAAAGCCCTTGTAGCCCAACGGTCGGTAACATCCTTGGGGGGGGGGGGGGGGACAGTGGATGGCATCCCTGTCTACCCGGGTTCGATTCCTAGGGGGAACGGGTGGCGATACCCCAGTCCATGGGTCGGTCTTCGGGTCGGGCATGGGCGAGGCTATGGATCGGTAACGGTCCATGGTCGCGAGGATTAGTCGGGTGCCCGTATGGATCCCGGATACCTCGTCAACTTCGGTCGGGGCGGGTGTGTGCGTTTAAGTTGACGTTCAAAAAAAAAAATCAAAGGGTTGGAACTAAGGGAGCAAATGATTTGGTTTGATCACGTTAACAACAGTTAAATAATTCAACCCAATAATTTTGGCTTAAAAACTGTTCGTGTTCAAATTACAACTCAATCCATTATATTTTAGGTTGATTTAGGTTCAAAGCAACAAAAATATGAATTTCTATTATATATATATATATAGGGGTTGGATATTTTGCAACCCACATCTTAACCGTCGGATTCATGATCGGCGGTTACAATAGATATGGGGCCCAATATTTTTAAATAAAAAAAACAAAAAAATAAAAATAAAATAACCGTCGATTATGAATCCAACGGTTAATATGTGGGTTGCAAGGGTTGCAACCTTTTTCAGGGTTGCAAAATATCCTTCCAATATATATATATATATATATATATATATATATATATATATATTGGAAGGATATATATATAACACAAAAATATATATATATATATATATATAGTGGAAGGATATATATATATATATATATATATATAACACAAAAATATAAATTTATTTATAAAACTTTAAGGAAAAGTAAGAAATGGGGGTAAAATAACCAAATTACCCCTCACGTGAGGGGCGCGTCTCACCTTGACGACATTTGCTAACAATATTAACTTAAGGGGCATGTTTGGGCTCTAAAACGCAAAATAAGAACAAGTGGGCTTAATTAATGGATTTTAAGGATCAAAACAAAAAGATAGTCAAATACATGGACATATAATTATTAATTTTTTTTAACATAAAATTATTTAAATATATACTTGTTCCATCATATTCTATTCTTATAAAACATTACAAACAACTGGTTTTATCTTATCCAATCCATAGTTTATGTTAGGGGTGCTCACGGGTTGAGTTGATCGGGTTGAAGACATTTCAACAATCTAACCAAATGTTCGTTGTTTGAGAATTTTCTGTTGGTCCCGGAGATGCTTAACAAGTTTGTAGAAGGGGGGGGGGGGGGTTGAATACAAACACATAATTTAAAGTTTAATAAATTGTTTATTGATAAATCAAACACAATTTACAAGTCTGTTGCGGAATAAGATTAAGTAGAACTCAATCTAAACAAACTTAAGAAAATACTAAGATGGTTGCACAAGAATATAGAGAATGGGGATTAGAGAATATAGAAAACAAGGGTTTTTATGAAGGTTCAAGAATAGAGCACACTCTCAGATGGAGAGGTGATCTTTCTATTTATACCCTATGCATTAAATGTGTGGCAGGGTACTTTACACGTATCATTCAGTGATTGGCTTTGAGAGTCTGACTTCGAGAGACATGCTTTCGGCCATATCATGAACAATGTAGTTGATAAAGTTGTTGTACGAATTGTGGCAGATGTATGTTCGTTCTGACACATCGTACTGGGCGTGCAAGGTAAGACAAAAGAGACTTGAGGCATAAGCTAAATGATCATTGATCGCTGAATATCTCTTCCTTCAGAGATACAAAGAAGTTCAGCTATCACTGAAGCTTTTCCTCATGTTTCTTCACGTCTGAGCAGAGTCGTCTTTGCTTCACTGATATCTGCATCAGGTCACTAGTAGACTTGTCATTGTTCAGCAGCTTCGTCTTCGATTCAGCTATGAACATCTGTTGACGCGAAACTTGTCTTCAGAGATTACGTTTAATGTGTTACATCAGAAACCATCAGCGATAACTGAACAAACTCAGTCTGATCGCTGATAGTGAAACACTAATACATATGAATGTTTATAAGAAAGATCATCAGCGATAACTGAACAAACTCAGCCTGATCGTTAAAGGTGAAACACTAATACATATTAATAAACGTAATTTTCACTAAATATAGAAGAGAGTCGTTATCAAATCACTGAGAGAGTATGTATCAACATTTTCAACCCAACCCAACCCAACTCGTTCGGTTTGGTCGGGTTGTGTTTAAACAAAGTAAAAACAATATTAAAAACATAAAAAATAAGAAAACTTTCTTTGAAATACGATCCATCATTCAAAAGAATATACAAGTTCATCAAATATTTATGTATTACATATAACTTTCCAATAATGTCCTCTTATGAGTTCCATTGCTCGTTTTTGGCGAGTTATTTTTGGTAACTTATACATATTAATGGGGAATAAAAATTAATTTTAGAGAAGTCGTTAAAACGTTTATCAGGTTAGTGGGTTAGCAGATTACTTTGAGCCTAACCCAATATCAACCCAATAGATTCGGGTTGACCTAATTTTGTATCGATTATATGTCGGGTTATCTCGGGTTGATTTTTTTCCGAGTTGTCGGTTTTTTGAGCACCCCTAGTCTATGTATCAAACACAATCCAAAAAAATTAAGAGCGGGGGTTCTTATAATCAGAAAAAATGTGGTGATTTATAAGAACTACCATCAAAGAGAGTTATTATAAGTCACCCACATTTTTTGAGTTCTTGTATCAATAACCTTGATTCTTACCTTGAAATTTGTGTGAAATGACATTTTATCCGTTCTTTTATATATTTTTTGATTTTTATATCCATATTATTGATGTTGAAATAATACATAAGACCCACAAAAAAGAGGATACTATTATGGAGTTTTATGGTAGTTCTCAATTTGTTGAGTTGGTAATGATACGATAAAAAAAGTGTAAAAATAAAGTTCTTACAACATCTCCAACTATGACACTATAATTTTTCTGTAATTGAGTATGAAAAGTCAAGATCCCTAATTTTTTTTTTACAATAACTCCAACAACTATTATATTTTAGCAATTCTATATATTAATATAATATTCAATACATTTAATAAAATATTATTACACATTTTAATTGACCAAATGACAACTTTACCCTTGTCAATTCATTTATGTCATCAACTCTTGAGTATTTGTGCAATAGTTAAGGGTAGCTTTCAAATTTTAGTTATATATTTTTAAAAGTTGACACTTATTTTGAAAACATATAAATAGAAACGTGAACATTTATTTTGAAAAGAGAGGAAGTATTTAGGAGTTGTTTGACTGGTTTTTCATTAAATCTTATATGGATAAAGCTGTCTGTGTGGATTAATTTATCTGTATAGATTGAGAATTTTTGTTTGAGAGGGTTTTTCCATATATATATATATAAGGAGCATGCTTTTTAATTAGGAGGGACGTGTTTGTAAAAAACTTGGCTTTCTCCAAAAAGCTCCCCAATGAAACTTACTGAATAAGCTACTTTCTATATCATTAAGCCTATATCAAACAATCATGTATAACTGACTAGATAAGTTGTGAAGAGATGTTTGATTTTTTATCCATTAAGTTCTGAATCTATTAAGTTGTCTTTAAACATTAATCTGTATGAATAAACTAAGATAAGTTATTGTTTGATTTTTGTTCTGAATGAATAGTATGAACAACAAAAATTACCATTTTAACCTTATGTCTACATAAGTGTTGAAAAATGCTTGAGAAAATTTTAAAATGACAAAAACTTATAATAATGTGAATTATTTAAGATAGGATTGGGTAATTTAACATGTTAAGTCAATCTTTTTGTATTAAGTTAAAATCAAACACCTTCATATAACTTAACCAATTATGCTAACCACCCATTAAGCTCGTCAAGTTGAAAACAAACAACCCTCATTAAGCTCATTAAACTGCTAACAAACAAGCCCTTAGTTAATACCAACATTACACAATTATATTTTATTACATATACTATTCATTTATATAGTTTTTCATAATTCTTTTTTTACAAATTAATAGATAATGATATTTGCTATATACTAAAGAGTAAATTACATATCTTATCCCTGTGGTTTGTTAAAAATTGTGATTTTCACCTTATGGTTTAGCAATTACAGTTTTTGATCTCTTTAATTTATAAGTCATTGCTATTTTCTTTCGTATAATTCACAAATTATTGTTGTTTTGGATCCCTGTGATTTGTAATTCTTTACTATTTGAAGTCCGTATACAGGGGCGGACCTACCCTTCCCGCCGGGGGGGGGGGTCCCGTGCACCCGCTCAAGTTTGTTTCGTAAGGGCGAATTTTTTTTCGGTACATAATGTGCACCCACTCAACTACAAGGGGGTGGTCTATGATATATACGTTTTTTGAGGGGTGAAAGGTACACAAGTCTCAAAAAAACCAAAATTTACTCTCGAAATCAACCAAAAAATCGAAAAAATCCCTTGAAATTAATAAAATAAAACCCAAAAAATCCCTCGAATCAATACAAAAAAACCAAAAAAAGTCCATCGAATCAACACAAAAGCTTAAAAAATATCTCGAAATCAACCAAAAACATAAAAAGTCCCCCAATAGGGGAATTCTGCTAAAAACATATCGTCAACAACTTCTTAAGTTTTTCGTTTGTGCACCCGCTCACCTAAAATCCTGGGTCCGCCAATATCCGTATACTTAAAGATAGGAATTAGGGGTTGTTTGGCAGTTACTGAATGGTTTGGTGCAGAATGATTAAGAGACTCTTATGATATAGTGCAATATGAAATATGGTTGTTTGGTAATTGTTCAGAATGAAATCAAGACGCTTAATGGTTAAGGGAGAACCAAGATACAAAATGATCCATAGGGTTTAGGAACCATTAAAAGACAACATTTTTTTTCTGCCAAACATGATTTATCTCTTAACGATTCAAAGGTTGTCTTTTAATAGAATCATTAAAAGGTAAATAAACAACCCCTTAGTCTACAAAACGAAAAATAATAATAAATTATACATCATAGAGACAAGAAATGCATTTTTTTAAAAGAAATCGAAATTATTGAAAATTATAATTTATACTCAATAAAAAATAGTAAAGGTTTAGGAAAACGAAGCAGGTAAATGTTGAAGGGTGGTACGGACATGTGGGCTATGAATTTTGTCTACTACTAAAAAACAAAATTAAAAAATCTTGAAAATATAAAATAAATAAATAATAATAATAATTCTTTGACTGTGAAGAAAGGAATCAAAAGGCGGTCAAAAAGTCATAATTCTCACATGCTTAACCCTTTACCCCTATGCCCAAACATTACCCCTTTCCTACTCATAAAAACCTACATCTTTTTATTCTATTCTGTGTTATAAAACATGTATAAAAAACTTTTAAAAACAATTGTTAAAGTTTAATATATCGTTACTTAATGTTAATTACTTAAAATCTCTTAAAAACAATCATTAAAGCTTTATGTACTACATTTAACGTTATTTATTAACTTTCGATCTTTATTTCTAATCACTTTAACTTTCCTAAAATCATTTCCTACTTCAACTCTCCTAAACTCACTCCCCACATAACTAAATATAGAATTAAAATCAAATTTTAAATATAAAAATTCTAAAATATAATTAAGAAAATCTAACCGAATATTTAATGTTTATTTTATTAAAAAAACAATATATTAGTAAACCTAAAATAAATTACATTATTATTAAATTATCAAAGAAACTCTTAAAAACATGTTTTTATGTATTAAGTACTGTTTATTGATGCACATTACTTAAAATTCAAGATTACAAGTCATGATGCATAAGTATATAAATTTTAAAGTTATATGTTTGAATTCATAACTAATTGATAAACATAATCAAAACAGAATAAACATCTCAATTTAAATATAAATAATTTAAAATATATTAGATAATCATTAAATTATAACAAAATACTTATTTTTTTTATATAAAAAAATTATATTATTAAGCCTAATTTAAACAAATTTATAAAAAAAACAATTACCACTCTCTCAAAACCATCCAAAATCGTACTGTAAATCGATAAAAAAAACAAAAAAATAAAAGAAAACATTAAAATTGTGATGTATCTCGCTGCATTGCGTGAGCACGCTTTTATTTATCTAAAATTGTCTACAAATTTATTAATTATTTTTAATAAAAAAATAGATTAAAATTATTAGTGTAGTATATTAATTACTTAGAACATCTCAAACAACTTTACTAAAATAGAAAAAAAATAAGTTTTTGTTGTATATATTTCTCCAACAGTTTTGCTATCTTGTTCTATATAATAGAGAAAACTTGAAAATTTTCCAAGTTTAGAGAATTCCTTAAAACTTGATAGTAGGAGAGATAAATGATTATTTTATTCAATTCCACCAATGAGATAGAACTTTTATCATTTTATATTAAGTTTTTTTTTAAGTGTATTAAGAAGATAAATTACAAAATATTATATTAATATAACTTGTGTTAAAATCTCTAAAATAGAAAACCTGTTGGAGATGAATGTAATTCATTTTAGAGATTTTAACTTTTGGTTTTTTATTTTAGAGAAATTATAGAAAAGCTGGTGGAGATACTCATAGGGTGCATCAGTGTGACAGAACTGGATAGAACTTAACATGCAAACGTAAGGTAAGACGTGTGAAAGAATGATGTTGAATTTAGGGGTTTTAATTTGACATAAGTAATTTAGTAGGGGCAAATATATTTAGGAACATTAAATATTTTGAGAACACATAAATCAACTATTTTATGTAATATTTTTGATGAATAATCACCTTAAATAATAATGAATATTGAATATATGTCACTACATTTATTATAAATATTTATCATGTTAGGGGCTGCTTGTTTACCTCTTAATGATTCCATTAAAAGACAACTTCTGAATCGTTAAGAGGTAATTCTTGTTTGGTAGAAAAATTGTCTGCCTCTTAATGAATCCAAAACCCTCTGAATGATTTTGTATCATAACCCTCCGTTAACCATTAAGAGTCCTGATTTCATTTTGAACAATTAAAAAACAACCGTACTTCATTTTACACTATATCATAAGAGTCTCTTAATCATTCTGCACCAAACCATTCAACAACTGCCAAACAGCCCCTTATTCATCATTGATACTACACAAAATAAGGAGTTCCAAGGGTCTCAAAATAATTAACGTTTCTAAATGAACGTTCCCCTAGTTTATTATCTACCAATCTTGTTTCTATCTCCCTGATTTTTGTTAAACCTGACCGCTTTTCCACCTATCACCCAACCATTTAATTACCAAACAAACCGAGTATATCCATCATGAACTATGATACGAGAGATAATATATAGGCAGACATTTCGTTTGTCTCGAAAGACAAAAAAGGTTGTTTCCAAGAAATAAAATTTACAAGGCACAACTCTATCGCCCCAAGCCCAAAGCAGCTAGCCTCATAACTTGGGATTCAACCTGAAACCATGGTGGAAGTTATTGGTAGACCAGAGCTCACAAATCTACTTTTCTATCTATGTGGGATGGGTTGTTACCAACTATTGTGATAGTATGTCGAACACCATCAGATTATTCTCCAACAAAAAAAAACCCTTTGAGAAGATAATAGAAGTTCTAACATCTACAGAGAATAAATGGTCCAACTCTAGCTGATGTGGGACTTTAACATCTATAACCCACACAAATTTTGTTATATTAATCACTAAGAGCATCTCCAACAGCTATGCTAAAATAGAAAAAAGTGAGGTTTTAGAAATTTTTTTGCTCCAATAGCTATGCTATATCATATGCTAAAATAGAGAAAAGAAGAGAGAAAAGGTAAAAACTCCATATTGAAGAGAGAAAAATAATATTTAATTTTTTCCACCAATAGGAGACATTGAAGTTGTGTGTTTAGGAGAGATAAATAATATTTTATTAATATGATTGATGATAGAATTGTTAAAATAGAGTAGCTATTGGAGTTTGATGTAATTTCTTTTAGAGATTTTAACTTTTTATACTATATTTTAGAAAAATTATAACATGGCTGTTGGAGATGCTCTATTATATCTTTCCTCAAAAAATTGTTTATCATTCTTATTAACATCTCAAATACAAATATAACAACTTGATCAACACTCAAAAGGTCAAAAAAGAATATGGAGGGTAGAATGCTAAAAAATCGAACCAGACCAGGCGAGACCACCAGACGGATCCGATATATCCCATCTAAATACAGGATCTGGGGAAGGTATGATGTAGGCAGACCATACCTCTATCTGTAAATGCCGAAGGATCATAAGAACATGATTACTTCCGGAGAAAAAAGGGTTAACTTCCTAATTTAAAGGCATCTACGAAGAGACCTAAGCAAACACCGGCTTTCCAATAGTTTATCATCACGACCAACGACTCAAACCTCCTGCTACGCTTACTGTTACTGTTACCGTTAATGTTACCGCTACTGTTAGATAAAGAAGCGGACTTTTTGTACATAAGCATACCTATCCCCTCGATTGCCGCCACCACCACGCCCGCAACTAAAACATCCCAGTCCCCCGTCTGCCCAAGGATGGTAGCTAGTGCATTCGCAGTGTAGAAACCGAGAAGTAAGAGAAATACCTTCATCGGAAAATTCTTCCTAGCCGAGTTCAGCTTCTCCAATAGCTGTCTGCCACCTGCGCTCACTAGGCGTCCCAATCTTGTTTGGCCAAGCCCAGGCGGTCTGCCGCCGTTCGTGCTTTCCTGGTCGCCGTTGCTCGGCAAACCACCGGTGTCTAAAGCAAAAGCCATTTCCCAACCACGTTGTCTTCTCCGGAAACTGTTGCAAGAACTGGCTACATTAGAACATCCCCAACAAATTCCCTAAAAAAGAGAAAATGTATTGAATATTTTAATAATAAAATGAATATGTTGGAACTGTTGGAGTTGGATGTAATTCTTTTTGGAGATTTTGATTTTCCCTCCTCCATTTTGGAGAAATTATAGAGAAACTGTTTGAGATGCTCTTAATTAGACGCATTGGGTTTTTAGTACAATGTAGTTTCGGGTTAGAAAATTAGAGACATATATATTTTGAGGGTTATGGTGATAAATAATACAGTTTTCGAACTGATTACAAGATTTTGTAATTTGGCAAAAGATAGAACAAGCAACAGATGTTAATATAGTCTATTCAAAGAAATCCATACACCTCGAGTTACAATAATGAAGTATCATTTTATGTATATATGCATGAACATATACATGTACGTGTGTGTGTATACATATATATATATATATATATATATATATAGAGAGAGAGAGAGAGAGAGGAAGTTTCAAGTACAAACCATGTAAATGTCACAAACCATACGAACCATGTAAATTTAATACCATATTTGAAGTGTTAACAAGTAAACTACCAAAACTGAAGAACACAAGAAGTGGTTAAAAACGATAGTAAAGCATTCAAGGGAACAAACGCAAAATTACTCAATAGAATATAAAGCAATCACATGCAAATTAAACGTAACACCCCATAGCCAAACAACAGGCTGACTCAATTGTAACACCCCGAATTTCGAAAGGTATCATTTCAAGTTTATACAGAAACCGATATATTAAGGAAAAAAATAAGATATTTTCTACTCTCTCCCAAACCGATTCCCTTCTTTTCCCTTCAAACCTAGACTTATTTTGGCTCAAATCCTTGGATTTTGTGGAGGTAAAACATCATCAAGCGGTAGGATTGAAAGCCATGGTCAAGGATTCACCATCTCCATCTCCATCTTCAACCTCAACCTCAAGCTTATTTTGGGTTTTCTAGGTTTTCATCAAAACCTAAGTGGTAAGTGTATCCCTTTCATTTCTAAACCATGAAATAAGTTATAAATGATCCATTGATGGTTTCCTATTGTTTGATTTCTATAAATTTAGGTTTGGTTAATTTTGGGAGTTTTGGGTCAAAATTTGGTTTTTTTGCCCAAAATAGAGATATTGATGTTAAGTGTATGGGGAAAATTATTTATGGTGGAATATGTATATTTATGGTTGGAAACTTGTGGATCTAGGTTTTGGAAGTTTGGTCTTGAAAATCCAAGTGTTCTTCAAAGGAGCTATGGTTGGGGGAAAATCTAGATTTAGCCTAAATCTAGCAAGGTGAGTTCAAGTTGATTTGTGAAAACGGTGTACATGCCAAAATGGTTATTTTAAAGTGTTTTACATGAAATGGTTAACTGATCATAAGTTTGGAGTATTCTGAAGTAAAAATGTATTTTACTTGGTATTTGTCAAAGTGTGAGTATTTTAATGAGTTTTCATATTTGATAAAGTTGGCTTATTTTAGTCTCATAAAATGCTCATATTTGGGATTTGGACACCTTGATAAGTAATAGCATGATTTATGCATTTTGGGGATTTTGTACAAATAGAGTCAATTTCATGACTTATGCATCTTGGTGATTTTGGTACAAATGAAGTCTATTTCATGATTATATGCATTTTGGTGTAATTGCATTCATAAACCCTTTGGAAAACCTTTGGTCCCATTATATGTTGAGTTTTGGGTTAATCTCGTCTTTGAGGTATGTGTCTTCGTAAACGTGTTTAAAGGCATTTCATTATTTGGGGGACCGGTAATTGTTGGTCAAATGGATTTTGAGCATTTTAGCTCGGTGTTGGATTAAAAGGGGTCTTGAGGACGCTTGTCCGGTTTTATATGGCTCATTGTAGAGTCCAGTTATGACGTACGTACTAATGCGTTGTGTTACGTATTGAGGTTGATTACGGACTCAAATGCTTTGGTCATTCATGTTTAGTCCGGGAAGGTTAGACTGTGTCGCATTGGATCCATAGAAACATGAGTCAATCTTATTTGATGGTCATTTGGGTGGTACGGGGTTGGACTCCGGGACACACGTTTTATGACCTTGTCCGTTCAAGGAGTACACTAGGAGGACTGAGTCCGGGTGGTGCTATCATGGCATGGAGTAGCCATTGGATGGGCGTTTTGGACCTCCGCCAGGTGGGGCAATGCCTTGGTTGTATCCCCCTTGGACCAGGCCTTGGAGCGGTATTCTCGTTGTTATATCGCTAAGGTCAGTTGACTCTTGGGTGTAGCTTGAAGGGAGTCGTAGGGACACTTGGGCTTGCGTGTCGTGAAGTGTCATACGATTAACGTTGTATGAGTGGCATACTTTTGTGTTCCTCCACTCTCAACGGATACGGGAAGCCCCCGTCGTCGGCCCGTCGTATTTTGGATATTTAGTTGTCCATGTTTTAATATTGGGATTTCATTCTACTTTATGGTCGCGTGAGTATTATATTGGGTTACATGTTTTCAATGATGTACCATATTATTTAAGAACCGTTTTCCTTTATTTATGGGTCGAGTATTATGTCCCGCCCGTGTTTTGGGTGTTTTGGGATATGAGGTTTTATTTACAATTTCATAATTGGAATACCGAACTATGACCCCATTTTGGGTGAGTTCCGGATTGCATCATTTTACATGAAGGGTGTGTTTGGGAGCATTATCTTTAAAAGTGTATATTATGGGAAAATGTGTCGTTTCCATTTTGAAGTATAAGATTTCGAAGGATCTTGATTTAAACTGATTTCCTTTCTTTTAAAGATATATTCGTTCATGTTAACACTTTTGAGCTCACTAGGCGTTAAGCCTAACCTTTTTATTTGTCGGCATGTGCATCAGGTTCCTAGCGGGGGGTTCAGTTCTAGCGGTGATGTGAAGAGTTGAGTCTTAGCCTTACAAAAGTAAGTAATTGGTGAAGTCTTCCGCGAGTTGGAGATAGTGGCATGTTTTGGGTTTTAGTAGCACCGTCCTTATTGTTTACTGTATGTATAGATAAAAGGTGTGTATTGTAGCTAAATCCGAATTCGTGGTTGTAGATGATTCATTTATTGATGTATTTAGAAAATTTTAAATAAGTTGTTATTTCCAGATTCGAGGGTGTTACTCAATAACCTCCAAATCAACTTAAAACCATGGTTGAAGTTATCGATAGCCCATAACTTTGAACTTAAAAGGAGCTCATAAATCTAATTTTCTATCCATATAGGACGGGTTGTTACATTAAAACACTTGATTGAGGTTGAGGAAGAAAATATACAACAAACCTTTTGCCAATCTAACGTAGATGTGTAGTCAAACTAAGGAGACAAGCGTATATATAAATAGGAATCGTAAAATGTTCGTCTTTGAACTTATAGTCAAATAATAATGTTTCCATCATGAAGTTTGTTATTAGTTTCTTCCCATTGACACTATTATTACCCCTTTTTCAGACATTTCTAGCTCTAATCCTACAAGGAGCTTAACGTTACTACATAGTGATCCACCTTTATGATTATGATGGAATATTTGTTCAAGATTGTGGATTTGTGGTTGCTTTCCAAGTGAAGCATGTATGAGATTAGTTTATTTTATTGTTTTCCCCTTCTAATTATTAATTTATTTTATGGAACTTGTGAAATTACATAACATGATACTCCCTTTGTTTCAAAATAAATGTCCACGTTGAAAACAACACACAATTTTATAAATGTGTAATTTACACGTTGTAAATAAGTAAATGATAGTTTTATGGTTTTACCTTAATAACAGAGGGAGTAATGAATTTTTCCATCTCATAATTAAGGTTAAAACTGGAAACTAGACACTTACTTTTGAAGTGGAAACTTAATAAAAATAGAAACTTGGACACTTTTTGGGACGGGGTGAGTATTATAACAAACTTAATAAAAATCATTTTCAAGTTTTATCGACCTGGTTAACACAAATTGTCCACTTGTTGTCTGAACATCCTGTCCCAAGTATGTACGAGGAGCAATCCAGGTATGTTTCAGTTTTTGGTCAATTTCTTTCACATCTTTTAACCTTTTCCCTTTACATTTAAGAACGAGGATGTGATCTAGACACTTTTTTAATTGAAGCATTAATTTCTATTTCTGGACAGTTCTTCAAATTTTCTCCTAATTTTTGGAATTGCCTTGACACAATCCAGAGCCTGTTGGACTTTGGTACATACTTAACACCTGATCAGCGAATCCATCGACTTCCATCTAGAAATTGAGAAAGCAACCCAGTTTCTGAGAAGGGCAGATGTCTAAATATTAGCAACAAACTCACAACAACTCCTACGTGTACAAAAAACATGGAGGTATGTGAACTCCAATAATACCCCGAGGCATGAAGCCATCACAAATCGGAATGGGCATTCAGATAGAGGCAGTTCTTGAGTGATTCAGAAATATGCATCTAATTTGTTAGCCTTACACAGAATTTTGCTCAAGCTAGTCAAGCTTTCGCCATCATTGTATAAGAGGCAAAATGACAACAAAAACTAGGTGGAGCACAAACAAAAAAGAAAGGAAAAGAAAAACAGAGATCATTAGCAGAAAAACCGCCTGAGCTCAGTCGATAAGCTGATTGGAAGACTGCACGAAGAATGGGTTACAGAAGAAACATGTGTTTTTTGATTATGTGAAATTTAAAATGAAGAGATACGCATTGCTTTGGATGGGATGACCTGTGATTAGGAAGTAGGAAGTGACATGAAGAATGGTGAGTGAATCCCGAGTATTCTGGGATGACATATGTCAAAACCTAGGAAGAGACAAGGTTTTCACTCTCAACCTGGTAAGAGTTTTAAGGAATCCTTAAGCAGATATGGTTGTCACTAAGTATGCACAAATGGAAGTGAAAAGAGGAAGAACAAAGGAGGCTCAAGTATGGAGGTCTGTGAAGGAAATATGATACTGCATCACTATACATTCAACTCATACATAAAGTGTAAGCTCACAGACGTAAAAAATATAGAACAGAAGGAAAAAGTGAACCGAAAAATTAAACTGGACACATGTGGTGATGATGCAAGCAGAAATGGCAGCCACTTGAAGGTTTTGAAACGAGAATAACCACATGTTTGGTATCCACGTTAGATGCATTACATGTTGTACAATTTTCTTTTATCTCCATCTTAATTAGGATTTGGTTTATTCTTAGCTGCAGAGTGCAGAGAATATAGTTTCATCTTTATCTCTCTTTGTAAGTTGTGTATGTTATAAACACACACACACACACACACACATATATACATACATATATAGGGGTGTTATAAATAAGCAGCTACACATATATGTGTAAAAACATAATGCACTTTTTCAATTGGCATAGGCGTATAGCCCCGTGCTCTTAATACATACAAGATCACTTTTGGTATGATATGAATTTACATTTTCTAGATTGATTTTCGGTTTAATCTTTAAGAGAGAATAGAAAGAGGAAGACGATTATAAAATGACCAATTTGCCCCATAAAAAGTCGTGTGCAATGGTCATGCACCTTAATCCATTAGTTTGAAAGGAAATGTTGGTGCCAATAGAGTTGAGTGAGTAAAAGTGTTTGCCAATTACTTGAGTGGTGAAAGCCAAAGTTGGCATTAGGCATATAGTCCAAGGATGGCTTATGTAGTTTACAGTAATAATTATTTTAAAACATAACAAAAAGAATCATCGGTACACTTGCGGATACCCATGGGAAACAAGCAGGTAGAATGGGTTAGGTACAAATGTACCAACATTTTTGGTTACCTGAAACAATCGCCTGATATCCATGTTTTTCAGGTACAGTCAAGGGTGACTTACGGTACTTTTCGACCCTGTCAAGGCTATTGAAAACAATCCCCTTAGCTTTGGATCTCTCAACGACTAAGCAATTGGTTGCCCAGGGTTTTTCTCAAGCCCCAACAAATGTTCCAAACTCTATTCTAGTTGGTGTAGATCATGTACATGTATGTAGTTTGATATTTAGTACGGTATTCAAAAGTGTTCTCACTAATGATATGTTTGCCATATGTGTTTCATGGTCTTACCATGCAATAGCCATCTGTGTGTGTTATAAAACCACTCCAGGTTTTAAGTCAATAGTGGGTGAAACCTCCGCGGAGGGTAAATGAAATGAAATGAAATGAAATGTAGAAACTCTGTTGCGCAGGGTTAGATGTAGATACTATTAGGATGTGTTTGTTACGAACGACAAAGCAGGATGAAAACTTGTTGTCCCACGTCTGGTGAATTGGCGAGACTTTAGACCAGGGCAGGACCAGACCGAGTGGGACAAAAATGTTTTTTTTGTTTCCACCAAAATAGGTAGAACAAAAATTAGGTAGATGGGACAAGATTGGTAATTTACTAAACTACCCATGTCAAATTAAAACCCTAAAACCTTTGACGATTCTTACACCTGTCTAACTCAGTCTCACCCGTCCAGTCTCATTCACATACCAAACGCACCCATAGTGAACATATGCAGGCATTATGTTGCGCTAAAGTCAAGTAGAAACTCCTAATTCCTTGTCAGGCACTCAGGCTTGATCTATATAACCATAAAAAATAAAAAGTTATCAGCATTAAGTCATTAAGAAAGAAAACATCCTAAAACCATAATCATGGATATTCATCAATCACATCAAGCCACTAAACCAACTTATCGTTTCAAAATTTGCTGTTAATATCCCGTTTCAAACATTTCCAAAGAGTATCTCACAAAGGTTTCTGTGTTGGCTGCACCAGCATACCTAATTCCACCCAACTGTATCTGATTTAACCCAACAACATTCTAGTGAATCAAAACGCTTCACATGCCAACTTCAGACAGATATTTGCATACTGCAATTGAATTGAAAGTTTGCACTTGCATCATAACACCAAACATACAATCCTAATCATGAACCATAAATCTTATCAAGCACATTCTACAGCAATATAATTACTCAACAAGATGCATAGAATACTATAATGCTGAAATCATCATTAAGGTATAAAAGGAGTATTATTCAAACATAACATATAGTCAAGCGCAATTACCTTTTGCTACGTAAAGATGATAAGCTTGCGCAGAAGCCATGTTTGTCTTTCCAGTGTAGCACTGAATCAGAATTTTCCTTAGCAACGGCACGTTCATCAGTTCCACTCACAATTGTCGAGAAGGAATAGTACTTCAGCGATAAAATTTGAATTCCACAAGCCATTGACTGTCGAAACAACACATCGAGTATCAATTTCAAATGTCAATATATGAGGAGCTTCCACAATCGTCAATCGAGATTGTTCATCAAAATTTCAAATAAAATTTACTACTAGAGTTTATGATTTCTCAACAAAAGAAAAAGATCTATGAAGAACTCGATTAAAATTCGTTTGTACAAACAAAACAATGTCAAATCATTCGGAAAAAAACAGCGATAAATAGGGTTTGCGATTGGGGAAAACAGCGAGAGCACGAAATAGTGCCTTAATAAGGTAATATTACAAAGCAATTCGAAGATTACCGGAGCAAATTGCATGAGAACTCACATTGAGTTGCAGAATCGACGGCAGTGGTAGCACGCACAGTTCCCCCTTTCTGCAAGGGCAGCTCCAGTTAGAATGTAACTAAAATTCAAAATAGGGTTGTATTTTGCAAGTATATGAAGACAAAGGGTTAAAACTATAAATTTAACAGCTAAAAGAACTAAACTGTAAATATTTTTGTTTCATCAACACTAAGGTGAGTTTTGTTTTTTAAAAAATCTAAAGTCTGAAGTCTTATTTTAGTTGTGATTAATAAGAGGTGGTGTGTAAAAAGGTCTGAACGATTCAAACTTAAGAGCCATTAAGAGGTTTTTTAAAAAAAACAAACAACCCTTAAGGGTGCGTTTGGTTTGCAGACTGGATTTGACGGAACAGGACAAAAACTCAATGTCCCATATTTGGTGTGACATGGGACAAAACAAAAATTCACTGTCCCACGTTTGGCGTGACATGGGACAGGGACAAAGATTGGACAAAGTGGAACAAGAAACTAAAAATCATTGATCTATCATCATTTGATGTATAATCGTAATATGGTATTAGTCTTAAGGGTCACCACTACCCATCGCCACCACTACCACCATCGACGGCCACCAGTAGCCACCACCAACCACCATCGGCCACCTCTACCTATTTCTCCACCATAACAACCTCCTCCACCACCTCCACAACCATCGGCCATGGCCACCACCACTACCATCGTCGACCACCTCCACTAACACTGATCACCACCACCTTTGGTCGTCACCACCATCAACGGCCACCGGCAGCCACCACCAACCATCGTCGACCACTTCCACCTCTTCCTCCACTACTACAACAACTTCCTCCACCACATCCACAACCACCCCCTATCGCCACCGCCACCAATCACCGCCACCTATTGCCGCCGCCACCACCGACGCTCACCGCTAACCACCGTCGGTGACCTCCGCCTCTTCCTCCACTACAATAACCTCTATTACCCCTGTCCACCGCTACCATTGTCGGCCACCTATACCTCCACCACATCAACCATAACAACCTCCTGCACCACCACCATCCACTATCCTTTATGTTCTTCACAACTACTGTCACCTACACCTATACTTGTCTTTCACCACCTATACCTGTCGCTGCAACTATGCATCCGTCAATTCATTAAGATCTTCCAAATTGAATCAAATATTATATTTTCTTTATATGAATCGGATTTTTTCGAACTACCGTCAATTATTTCAGATTCTTCATTCAAATTTCTTACCATTGTTTTTGTATGTATTTATATGTATGAAAATCATTTAAAAAAATAAAAATGTTTTTTAATTAAATTATTTAAAGATATACTTTATTTGTGTTATTTATTATTTATATATGACATATAAAATCATTAAACAACTTTTAGTGAAATTTGTCCAGTCTAGTCCTAGATGTACCAAACACAAGACAGACATTTGTCTTGTCCTGTCCAGTTTGGTCCTGTCCTAGCCTCTTGTTCTGTCATGTCTAGTTATGTCTTGTCTTGTCCCGTCCAATCATGTCTGCATACCAAACACTACCTAAGGGGTTGTTTGAGAGTTGCTGAATTGTTTAGTGCATAGTGATTGAGTGGTCTGAATGATTAAGCGGTTTTTATGATATAGTGTAAAATGAAATATGGTTGTTTGCTAATTGTTCATAATAAAATCATGTCTCTTAATGGTTAAGGGAGGTCAGGATACAAAACCATTAAGATGATTTTGGAACTATTAAGAGGCAACAATTTTTTTTTGCCAAACAAGATTTACCTCTTAGCGATTCAGATGTTGCCTCTTAATTAAACCATTAAGAGGTAAACAAACAACCCATAAGGGAAGGAGAGGATCATGCGAGAAGTTAATTATTTTACAAGCAAACGAACAGTTCTAATATCACACATTATTACATATGATACAAACACTTAATCATATATAATTAAACACCCCCAAGAGGGATGCGGGGCGACTTGGTGAAAACTACCAAAGGCCATGGGAAATGTTGTACGCTATGTGTCGATCAACACAACATGTGTTTAATCATATATGACTAAACATGTGTTTCATGTGTGTTCATATGTGATATTCAAATTAATTTCTCACATTTTTGCAAATTGATTGTCTTTTTCTTTGAATATGACCTCTCGTGTGTGTGTGTGTGTATATATATATATATACACACACAGAGAGAGAGAGAGAGAGAGGTTTGGGTTCAGTGAAAATTTGAGGTTAACGTGAGAAGTGGTTATCAACCGTTAGATGAGAAATTGATGCACATCAGGATGAGATGCACCGAGATTAAGGTGTCGTTTGTTTTTTAAGATGTCTAAAGTTTGAAGTCTTATTTTAGTTTTGATTAATAATAGGTGGTGTGTAAACAGGTCTGAACGATTCAGATTTAAGAGCCATTAAGAGGTTTAAAAAAAAAACTAAAAGTGATTAACGGTTCATATCCACTTCTTTCATTTAGTTTTGATTAATAATAGGTGTGTGTGTGTGTGTGTGTATATATATATATACATGGAAACCACTCTAATTTTGCAAACCGTGGAAATCGACGATTTAATTGGTTAAGTTAATGAAATTGGTTCATGAAATTGTTGAATTTGATGAAATTGTGTCATATAATTCTTTTGTTGATGAAACTATTTCATATATTTATATTTTTTATGTAAAAATAAAATTGTTTCATGTATTTTCTCATTCTGATTAAACTTTTTTCATTTTTATATAAAAAACCAAATATATGAAACAATTTTATCAATAAAAGAATTATATAAAACAATGTGTCAAATTTTACAAATTATGAAACAATTTCATTAACTTAACCAATGAAATCGACGGTTTCCATGGTTTTCAAAATTAAGGTGGTTTTCAAATGAAACTACCCTTATATATATATATATATATATATATATATATATATATATATATATATATATATATAGGGAGGGATGTTCAAACGAGAAAATTAACTAAATAAAAAAAATACAAAAATGGTCAAATCATGTGCAAAACAAAATCACATTACACTAACGGTCCACGAAAGGGTGTGCGCACGTGGTTAAAGTCGCATGAATCACATGTAATTCGACAGTTTCTATATTCCTTCCTTTGTTACTGTTCTTGTATGAAACTATCTCTATATATGTGTATATAATATATATCTCTATATATGTGTATATATAATATATATATATATATATATATATATAGAGAGAGAGAGAGAGAGAGAGAGAGAGAGAGAGAGAAGGGGGGGGGGGTTCAAAGGAAAACATCAAAAAAACGGAAAACCGAGGAACATCCTGGTAGCCTTTAATCTGGACGGTATGCACTTGTGCATACAAGTAATTTAGAACATGCACAAGTGCATACCGTCCAGATTAAAGGCTACAAGGGTGTTCCTCAGTTTTCCGTTTTTTGAGGTTTTCCCCAGAACTTGACCCATATATATATATATATATATAGAGAGAGAGAGAGAGAGAGAGGAAGGAGGGGGGAGCTTCTTTTGTAAACCTATTTTTTCTTGTAAATTTTGTAAACCGATCTAGGCCATTAATTATCTTGATCGACGGTTGGGAAATTTATGGATTTAAATTTATTGAAAAAAGAGGGAAAGGGTAGATTGGGAATACTTTTTAGGTATTTTAAATTTTAAATTATTAATTAATTTGAATTTATCTAATTATAGTTACATTATCTTCCTAATTTTCTCCATAATTATCAGCGACGATGGTTCTTCGCGGTAGGTTTTCTGCACACATACCACCGTGGACGGTGGTTCTTCACAGTGGGTTTTCTACACACGCACCACCGTGGACGGTGGTTCTTCACGAAGACAAAAGATATACGGCTACCATGAAGAACAAGGACACTCGATGTTAAACTCCGGCGAATCCTTCAAAACTCCAGTGGGTTTTCTGCACACGCACCACCGTGGACAGTGTTTTTTCACGGATATGAAAGTGATGGAAGTTTTATGCATGCACACACAGTACGGTGGTTTTCACGCAAACCGTATATGAAAAATATGATGATTATGAGGTTCTTCTCTCTCTCCGGCGACGTCCTCCCTCTACCGGCGACGGTTTCATATATTTTCATAAACGGTTTCATATTTTTTAATAAAACGGTTTCATATTTTTTCTCTTATATGAATAACTATATTTTTAAGTTTCATATATTTTCTCCTATATGAATATTCAGATTTTTTTTGAAATAATAATATATTTTTGAAGTTTCATATGTTTTTTCTCCTATGAAACTTGAAACTCGAAAAAAATATGAAACTCCAAACAATTATGAAACTTGCCGGAATTAGGGGAGGTCACCGGAGTGTGAGGAGGTCGCCGGAGTGGGAGGTCGTGCGGAGAGAGAGATGAAGATAATTGAGGATATTAAAAAAGTTTGTTGTTACTAAAAATATGAATTATCCTAAAATTATGAATTTAGAGAAAATACCCAAATACCATTGGTTACAAGTTCACAGGATAAAATGGGTTTACAAAATAAGTAGAATATATATATATATATATATACTATATTATAAAGATGGCATAAAAAACTCTTAATTACAACTCACTAAGCTTTATGTACTATCATTTAAAGTTATTACTTAAAATCTCTTAAAAATAACTACTAAAGCCTAATGTACTACTTTTAAATGTTTTTAACCCTAATTAATAAATTTCATCCTTATCCCCAAAATTCTTATCTCTAATCCCCAAATCCTAAAATTATGAAATTTGAATTCTGATAAACATAATCAAAACAGGATAAACATCTCAATTTAAATATAAAAATTTTAAAATATATAAGATAATTAATGAATTTTAACAAACTACTTAATTTTTTTTATATAAAAAACATTATATTGTTAAGCCTAAATTAAACAAATTTATATATAAAAAACCATTCACTCAATAAAAACCATCCAAAATCGTACTGTAAATCAATAAAAAACAAAAAATAAAAATAAACATTAAAATCGTGATATATCATTACGCGAGTACGCTTCTAGTATATATATATAATATTGTTGATTGGTTAATTGTTAATTGTAAATAATTAAGAAGTGGGAATCGTAGGAGTGAAGATGAGGATGCACTTTGTCCCTAAATCTTGAGGTATAAAGAGGCCCAAGATGCGGAGGACAAGGGTATTGTCCCTATACATGTATCGCACCCTTTTCCAGTTTTATACTCTGTATAGGGTTGTGCATCAGGTGGGTTCGGGTCAGTTAATCTTCTATTTTCTTCTATAATTATCCTATTATTTTTATCATTGTACTCCTCTTCATATATGTACAAGTTAGTAAGAGCATCTTCAACGACTTCTCCAAAATGGGAATTTTGGGGTTTTCTTTGCTCCAACAGATTCTCCAAAATAGAGAAAGTAGTAGAGAGAGATGGTGAAAATCTCCAAATTTGGAGATATCTCCAAAAATTATTACTCATGAGAGAGAAATAATTTTTTTTGAATTCATTCTACCAATAAAATTGTTTTAAATTAAATGATTATGATAGAGAAATAATATTTTATGAGATGTATTGAATATTTTAATAATAAAACTAATTATGTAATATCCAAAATAAAGAATCTGTTGGAGATGAAGTTGATTTTTTTTTTAGATTTTGATTTTTTACTTCTCCATTTTGGATAAACTGTTGGAGATGCTCTCAGTCTTTTAATTTATTGCATTAATTAAATTTAAAAAAAATCCTAGCCATTGATCTAACACACGAACAGTTGTGATTTGTTAACACTAATGGGTTGATTAACAAAAGAAGGAGATCATGTATATATATACATATATATATATATATGTGTGTGTGTGTGTGTGCGCGCACGCGCACACACGCAAAGGATCGTGTGAGAAGTTGAAATTAACGTGAGAAGTGGATATGAACTGTTTATCACTTTTAATATATAGTCTCCTCAATAATTGCGCCTTAGAAAAGAATTGATCTGGTGAATCTTATCTCAGTACATCTCATACTAATCATGTCTCATGCAACGGTTGATAACCACTTTTCATGTTAACATCAAATTCTCACCAGAACCCAACTATATATATATATATATATGTGTGTGTGTGTGAATTTAATCATTTGAAAACCTTGTATATCATGATAACTATAAGAACTATTATCGCAATGTATTGCTTAATATGGTTTTTCCCTTCTAAGACTGATATGTAATATATTGATTGACGTATGTTTATTTCATATATATTCGGTTCATAATGTGAAGCATTTTTTTTGTTTTACAAACGCATAAAAGATGTTCAATTATGAAACAAATATATGTAAAACATATATATGTTACTCAATACACTAAATCCAAGACTTGTATATGAAAAAATCATGTGAAATATCACATGGTGTAGTGGTTCTCTACTAAAGGTCTCAAATATATATATATACACACACACACACATATATATATATATGGTTGGGTACTAGTGAGAATGAAAGTTATGATGAAAATGGTAAGAAGTGATCTCCACTATTGGATACATATTAGGATGAGATACACCAAGATACACCAGATCAATTCTCATATCAATTGCGATTTATGGGTGATTTGAGATTAAAAGTTTCAAAGGTCATGTTCTCTTCTTATTTTCTCATATTAACTCTTCTTTTTACACGATCATTCTTTATATATATATATATATATATATATATATATATATATATATATATATATAGAGAGAGAGAGAGAGAGAGAGAGAGGTTCAAGGGAAAACCTAAAAAAACGGAAAGTTGAAGAACACTCTGGTAGCCCTTCATCTAGATGGTATGCACTTGTGCATACAGGTAAATTTTGTTGTTTTTTTTGTTTTTATGCACAAGTGCATGCATATGCACACGTGCATGTTACAATTTACCTGTATGCATAAGTGCATACCGTCCAGATGAAGGACTATCAGGGTGTTCTTCAGTTTTCCGTTTTTTTGAGGTTTTCCCTTGAACCTAACCATTTATATATATATATGTAGGGAGAGGTTCATTTAAAAAATGGTAACTATATGAGAAATAGAGAAGTAATCTTAGCCATTCATCTGGTCAACATTTGCGGCTTTGACCGCGAAGCACCGGATAATTCCTTGTGTGGTCTATAGAAGGTAGAGAGGTAATTTCGTAAAATACATGGGATGAGTTCATATATGAATCTGTATGAATCACAAAGATTCATATATGAATCTGTTAATTAGTTCAACAGATTCATATATGAATCTTTGTGATTCATACAGATTCATATATGAATCTGTTAGTTAGTTCAACTGATTCATATATGAATCACAAAGGTTCATATATGAATCAGTTAAAAGAGTTCAATTGTGAATTGCACTGGTTCATTTTTTTTTTGTACGGCAACTTGGGCTATGCTCACACACACACGCACCCGCGGTATCCGGGCATCTAATTGGGCAGGACCGACTAATCCGCAGCGACCCGGCCCAGTCAAATCGACTGGACCCGCCCAGGTACGACTAAGCTCGGTCAAGACCGAACTCGCATACCCATAGACTGGTATGCCCGTAAATTTGGACCCGAACCGACCCGAAAGCTGACCCAAGGTCTGGGTATCGCCGAAGTGCATCCCCCAGGATTCGAACCCTGGTAGATAGGCATACCATGCACTATCCCCCCAGGGTCTTACCACTAGGCTAGCACCTCTTTGATAATTGCACTGGCTCATATATGAACATATAGTTCATATGTGAATTATACATGTTCATATATGAACACAACCAGTGTGTTTTGTAAAATTTACGAAATTGTTCTTCTATTTTTGGGATAGCCGCAACTTTTGACCGGTCAAAGCCGCAATATTTGACTAGTCAAATCCGATATTGACCATATGAATGGCTAGGATTACTTCTCTATTTCTCATATATTTACCATTTCTTAAATGAACCAAATATATATATATATATGTATATAATATAAATATATATATATATATATATATGTATATAATATAAAATATGAAAAGAAACCAAACAGATAATTTACAAAATTGCAGAGTCCCCCGCTTGTAGCGGGGGAGCAGTTTCATGATGAGTAACAGAACAAGATAAGATAATATTGTAATATATTAAAATAATTTAATTAAAATATCTATGAGATAACACTTTGTTTTCAAAGTATATAAAATGCCAAATATATAAAAATGGAATGATATTTATCATAATTTACATTTTACGTAAAAATGAATTTTTTTTTAGGGAAATTGACCCAAATGGGCCAATGGAGGGGTTGGATTGGCCTCCTAGCCATATCTCTACCGAATTTATTGAAATGTCCAAAAGGTCTCCATTTACTCCCAAGGTCTCCATTTGCGTCCCTAGACACGTGTGCAGCTGTTATTGGCTCGAAATAGGTTTTTCCATGTATATTGGTTGGTTTGTTATTTATTCACGTTTTTAGCAAATGGAGCCCTTGGGCGCAAATGGAGACCTTGGTAGCAAATGGAGACCTTTTGGACATTTCAATAAATTCGGTAGAGATATGACTAGGAGGCCAATCCAACCCCTCCATTGGCCCATTTGGGTCAATTTCCCTTTTTTATTATTATTATTATTATGGTTGGGTACTGGTGATAACGAAAGTTATGGTAATAATAAGAAGGGATCTCCACTTTTGAATACATATCAGAATGGGATGCATTGGATAATCCCCGAACTGGTGATAACGAAAGTTATGGAAATAATAAGAAGTGTCATTTTATTTTTGGAATAGTCGTAACTTTTGACCAGTCAAAGTCGCAACTTTTGACCAGTCAAATCCAATCTTGACCATATAAATGACTATGATTACTTCTCTATTTCTCATATATTTACCATTTCTCAAATAAAACTAAGGCTATATATATATAGTAGAAGAATATTTTGCAATCCTTAAAAAGGTTGCAACCCTTGCAACCCACATCTTAACCGTTGGATTCATGATCGACGGCTATTTTATTTTTATTTTTCTGTTTTTTTAATTAAAAATATTGGGCCCCATATCTATTGCAACCCACATCTTAACCGTTGGATTCATGAATCCGACGGTTAAGATGTGGGTTGCAAAGTTTGCAACCTTTTTAAGGGTTGCAAATGAAACAACCCCTATATATATATATATATATATATATATATATATATAGAATCCGACGGTTAAGATGTGGGTTGCAAAGTTTGCAACCTTTTTAAGGGTTGCAAATGAAAGTTATGCAAACTTTGATAAGTCCCCTATATATATATATAGGGGACTTATCTTTTGCAAACCAGTCAGATTGTGCAAACTTTGTGAACCAATCTTAGCCGTTCATCAAGTCTAATGAATATATGATTTTATTATGTTTCCTAATTTAAAATCATGATTATAATGAATAAACTTAACATTTTCCATATATATCACAATCATTATTAATGAATCATAATCATTATCCATAAATATATCTATTGTTTCCTAAAATAGTGGTTTGCATAGTTTGTACAAATTGTTTGGTTTACAAAAGAAACGCACACTATATATATATATATATATATATATGTGTGTGTGTGTTGTGTATATATAAAGCAAAAAAGTGTATGTAATGTAAGATGATTATGGGGGTATTCTTCTGACATGGACTTATGTCCAAGTCCAACTCTTGGGTATGTATGCATGCTATGCAAATGCAATCAATAAGTATGGGGGTGCGTGTGGTGTATATATGGGTAGTGTTTTGTCGCAGTTATATAAACGATATATATATATATATATGAAGAAATGGTAAATGTATGAGAAATAGAGAAGTAATCTTATTCATTTATCTGATCAACATTTGTGGCTTTGACCGCGAAACACCGGATAATTCACTGCATGGTCTATAGAAAGTAGAGGGGTAGTTTAGTAAAATCTGCGGGATGAGTTCATATATGAATCTATATACGTTCATATGTGAATCAGTTAATTAGTTCAAATATGAATCTGTTAATTAGTTCAACTGATTCATATATGAACTTACAGTTAATTAGTTCATATGTGAATTACACTGATTCACACATGAATATATAGTTCATATGTGAATTATACATGTTCATATATGAACACAACCCGTGTATTTTGTAAAAATTACGAAAATGTCCTTCTATTGTTGAAATAGCTGCAACTTTTGACCAGTCAAAGCCGAAATATTTGACCAATCAAATCCAATATTGACCGTATGAATGACTAGAATTACTTCTCTATTTCTCATATATTTACCATTTCTCAAATGAACCTAAAGCTATATATATATATATATATATTTCTCAAATGAACCTAAAGCTCTATTTCTCATATATTTACCACTCATGAAACCCGTGTGACCATATTTTTGCACTTGAAACTTCACAGCAAAACACTGCAAAGCTAAAAAAATCCGAACCTTCACAGCAAAAGACTGTGAAGGTGTGAAGGTTACCTTCACAGTCTTTTGCTGTGAAGATTCAAATATAACAATGTGGTCTCACGAAAACATGTTGGTCTCACGTGATTCCAAGTCTCTCTCTCTCTCTCTCTCTCTCTCTCTATATATATATATATATATATGGAGGTTTAAACGATAACACATTCATATTACGAGAACGCAATTAAATCCTTATCACATGTGATAATACACGTGAAGGGATCTGGTGATATGCAGATAATGAGTCCCGCGACCAGGGGCGAATGTACCCTTTGTTGGTAGGGGTCCTAGGCCCCTAACAAAACCCACCATTTGTTTAAAAAAAGGCCATAAAAAATTGTTTTTTTAATAAAATTTCTTATTGGGCCTCCAATAAGAATAAAACAAGGGTTACAAACCAAATATCTTGATCCTAAATTTTAATCGGTCAACTTGTTGTACATATATATATATATATATATATATATATATATATATATATATATATATATATATATATATAACGAGTGTATTCGAGTCAAGTTTCTAATCAACTACTCGAGTTCCAACTCGTTTATCTCGAGCATAGTCTTGTTAATTATCTAGGTTGAGTCGATCTCAAACACAAAACAAGAACTTCATAAAACCGATGCTCGTTTCGGCTCGTTCGTAATATAAAATGTAAAAGTTATAAATCTCGAGTCAATAAAAGAGTTAATCGATCATGCGAGCCCGTAAATGAATAGCGAGCTCGAGCTTGGTAAATCAAAAAATATTCAAGCTTGAGTCATGCATAAAAAAACATTCAAGCTTAAGTCGAAAAAGAAAACCCGAAATCTTTTTGGTCCATATGAATTATTCAATTTTGAAAATTTTTCGACACCGTTAAGTGTGCCCCAACCATAAAACTTCTGGATCCGCCACTGCTTGCGACCTAGGTTACGCCAAATGTCGTCTATGTCTCTGATTTAGCATCACATGTGATTGATTATAATATCACACTAAGAACACTCTTATCACATATGATAATACACGTGAGGTGGCTTAGTGGTGTACAAGCGACTTGGCCCGCAACCAAGGCCATGCTAAAGGTCGTATGTGTTTAGTAAAATGGTGTTCCTTATCACATGCATATCATATGTGATGGAATATAGTATCACATGTGATTGACTATAATAAAAGGGTGTTTTTGCATTCACGTAAAATGAAGTTGTTGTCGTTTGAATTAACCCTTCCATAAAGGATAATTTACAACCCATGTAAATCTTACAATCCATGCAACTCACATCTTAACCGTTTGATTCATGATAAACAGTTATTTTGTTTTTATTTTTTTGATTTTTTTAATTGAAAATATTGGACCCACATGTATTGTAACCGTCGATCATTAATCCAACGGTTAAGAAGTGGGTTGCATGGGTTGTAAGATTTTAATGGGTTGCAAATTAAACTACCCATATATATATATACACACACACATTAAATATTAACATGGTCAAAATAAGAGAACAAAATTTACATGTGATGTTACATGGAATTACGAAACACGGTCAAGCAAGGTGAGCGGACAATTTGACCCGCGACCTCCTTCATAGGCAAAATAATCTAAATCACATGTGATTTTAGTGTAAGTCACATACATATGAAAGATGACTATATGAAGTACGTAAATGCCTTCATACTTCTATTGGTCTTATATCCCATGCAAAAGTCTTGAGTATAGCTGCACAAGATCGGTTTCGAGTTGGATTGGGCGTGCTTGATGTCGATCTTAATTGATTATATATATATATAGGGCCAGGTTCACGTGAGACCAAACTGTTTCCGTGAGACCGCGTGAGACCAAACCTTAAAACATGAAACTTCACACCGAAACACTGTGAAGGTAAAAAACATTCGAACCTTCATAATGTAATCACATTATGAAGGTAAAAAAACCTAAACCAAATTAAAAAAATCAAACCTTAACAGATAAAAGACTGTGAAGGTATATCCGAACCTTCACAGTGAAGACGCTGTGAAGGTAAAAAAAACGAACATTCACAACGAAAAACACCGTGAACGTAACATTTACGGTGTTTTCCCTATGAAAAGTTCGATTTTTTTTACATTCACAGTTTTTTGGTGTGAAGTTTCATACTTTAAAGTTTGGTCTTAACGATCTCACGGAAACTGTTTGGTCTAACGCGAACTTAAGTATATATATATATATATATATATATACATAGGAAGGAACGCTTGAGAAATTGAGTTAACGCGTGAGAAGTATGAGAATCGATTTTATAATATATGAAATAATTAATAACTAAAATATTATATTAATTAATTATTTACAATTAATATTAGTTAATTACCAAATGATGTCTTTTATAAGTAAGCTATTTTATTTTTGCCAAACATAGTCATACTAACGATAGATGATCATTTGCGGAGTTGAGTCATGGTTGAGTCGGGCCTGGGTTGATCCAAACCTATTCTTCTGTTTAACGGGCCTACATACTCACCCTATATATGGGCCGAACTCGCTCATGAGTTAACAGGTCTAGATGTTTATTACAGTAAAAAAACTTGTATAAAAATCAAACTTATGTAAAATAACGCAAAAGAATTTATCAATTTTTAGAATGTATTTTTCAACAATCAAATATTACACGATATAAAAAATAATAAGATAAATACGATGAATGGAAATTAGGAATTGGGAATTAAGTGGGAATTGATCGTAATTATGTCTTTAGGTATTTTCAAAGAGTTATTATAATTAGTGGAAATTGAGAATCGTTCACAACTTTCAATACTTATTTTTTTGTATTGCCCATGTACACCCATTAGTTTTATCAACTCAGAGCATCTCTAATAGTTATGCTAAAATTTTCTAAAATAGAGTAAAAAAGATCAAAATCTCTAAAAAAAAATTGCATCCAACTCCAACAGCTATGATATTTTAACAACTCTAGTATTACTTATAGAGTGAATTGTAGATTTGGTCCTCGTGATTTGTTACTTTCTTTGACTACGGTCCCTATAGTATGTTTATTGTGGATTTGGTCCATGTGGTATTCAATTTATCTTGGTCATGGTCCCTCTGACTAACGCATCCGTTAACTCCATTAAATCAGGGACCATTTTAGTCATTTTGCCTAATTTGTGACTTATTATGATAAGAAAAATAAAAAATATATTTTAACACACACACACACACACATATATATATATCAAAATAAATAAAATAGAATGTTATTGTATGACTTGATTCTTTAAATTTTTAAAAAAATTAATTATATTAAATATGATTTAATTTTATTATTTTATTGTAATGGTGGAAAAAAAATGATTTTATTGTTTTAATGTAATTACAATTTTAATTTAAACAAACTAGATCATAAAATTATATCCTATTTTATTTAGAACGAATAAAATAAGATATGTTTTTATGATTTGATTTATTAAATTAAAACTTTAATTATGTTAAAGGCGATATAATTTTATTGTTCTTTTACTATCATCATAACAAACAAACTTATTATCGATATTTTGACACCAAAATCATGAAAACCTGATAAATGAACTCTAATTTTATCATTTTAAAATTAGAGGTTCCAATTTTCATATTGTTTTTCAGTCAAAAATTAAAAATCAACTGTTTAGATTTTAACAAAATAAAATATTTAAGTTACGAATATTTTAAACCACAATAAAATTAACAAGTGTAATAAACTAATAATTACACATTTCTAAAACCGTGTGCCTTTTTTTTTATAATGAACATTTATTTTAAGGAGTACCGAATAATGATAAGACCATGTCTTATCATTATTAAGACATGAAAATTAGACATGAAAAACAATATGAAAATTGGAAACTCTAATTTTAAGATGATAAAATTAGAGTTCATTTCTTAATGGTTTTCAATGATTTTGGTGTCAAAATATCGATAATAAGCTTGTTTGTTGCAATGATAGTAAAGAACAATAAAATTGTATCGCCTTTAACATAATTAAAGTTTTAATTTAATAAATCAAATCATAAAAACATATCTTATTTTATTCGCTCTAAATAAAATAAGATATATTTTTATGATCTAGTTTGTTTAAATTAAAATTTAATTACATTAAAACAATAAAACCATAACTTTTTCCACCATTACATAAAATAATAAAATTAAATCATATTTAATATAATTAATTTTTTAAAAAATTTAAAGAATCAAGTCATACAATAACATTCTATTTTATTTATTTTGATATATATATATATATATATATATGCGTGTGTGTGTGTTAAAATATATTTTTTATTTTTCTTATCATAATAAGACACAAATTAAGCAAAATGACTAAAATGGTCCCTGATTTAATGGAGTTAACGGATGCGTTAGTCAGAGGGACCATGACCAAGATAAATTGAATACCACAGGGACCAAATCCACAATAAATGTAACACCTTAGGCATATCCCATATCGGCCGTGGACAGGAGTGATGATGGGTGTTATAAGTAATATTTTGGCCTTCCTAACAACAACGCGTTTTGGGGTCACAAACACGTCAGGTTCTGGGAACTCTGAGGTTAAACGTGCTTGGGTGGGAGTAGTCCCAGGATGGGTGACCCCCTGGGAAGTTTCTCACCAGGTCGCCAGAAACAAATTCGTGCGCTACACGTTGGTTAAATCCAGGGGCAAAGCGGACAATATTGTTGTCGAGACAGGCGGGATGTTACAGATGGTATCAGAGTCACTCCTGTGCCGTTCGGGATATGGGGCAAACCTCATCGAGGACGATGAGTCCCAAGGGGGGGTGTTTGTAACACCTTATGCATATCCCATATCGGTCGTGGACAGGAGTGATGCTGGGTGTTATAAGTAATATCTTGGCCTTCCTAACAACAACGCGTTTTGGGGGCACAAACACGTCAGGTTCTGGGAACTCTGAGGTTAAGCGTGCTTGGGTGGGAGTAGTCCCAGGATGGGTGACCCCTGGGAAGTTTCTCACCAGGTCGCCAGAAACAAATCCGTGCGCTACACGTTGGTTAAATCCAGGGGCAAAGCGGACAATATTGTTGTCGAGGCAGGCGGGATGTTACAGTTTTTATATGAGGATAATCCCTTGATAAGATTATCCATTCCATGATTAAATCATGACACTACAAAAGTAAGTGCATGTATTTCGAATCCGAAATTCCTTTATTTTGTCGAAATACGATATTTCTTTGTACAACAACACGTTTTGGGGCCACAAGCACGTCAGGTTCTGGGAACTCTGAGATTAAGCGTGCTTGGGTGGGAGTAGTCCCAGGATGGGTGACCCCCTGGGAAGTTTCTCACCAGGTCGCCATAAACAAATCCGTGCGCTACACGTTGGTTAAATTAGCGGACAATATTGTTGTCGAGGCAGGCGGGATGTTACAGTAAACATACTATAGGGACCATAGTAAGAGAAAGTAACAAAGCACGGGGACCAAATCCACAATTCACTCTTAATTATATTATTAAAATATTCAATTTATTTAAATATATTATTAAAATATTCGATATATTGAAAGTTGGGAGATAAAAAGTTTGCTTGTTGGGTGTAATAATTAGTTTTGAGAGAAACTTTATTTTTAGAGATTTCTCTAAATTTAGAGATTTTTACAATCTTTCTTCTCTTTTCTCTATTTTAGCATAGAGGATAACATAGTTGTTGGAGCAACAAAAATGTTAAAATCTCAATTTTTTTTTTCATTTTAGCATAGTTGTTGGAGATGCTCTCAGTACGAACCCACTGGTAATTTTCTTCTAGAATAGTTGTCAAAGTCCGCTTTTCTAACGGGCTGAACAGGTCGGGTCAAGGATTGTCCTACACATAAGCAACTCAAATACTAACCCCTCCCGAGCTAAATTATTACTCCTTTCAATATGGATAGAACTTTAAACTTACGAGTAACGATCATGACCTCTAAAAATTATTCAACGTCGATAAATGATTAAGGGTCTGTTTGTTAGCAATTTAATGAATTTAATGAGACTCACAATTTATTTGGTCAACTATATATGACTGATTGGTAGTTGCTTAATGATATAGAAAATGCCTTATCTAAGAAGCTTTTATGGATGAGTTTTATGCAGAAAGTCAAGTTTTTTAAACTGCGTCTCTCAATTAAAAAATACGCTCATTCAACTTATGAAAAAACTCTTCCAAACAAAAACTTTTTCAATCTATACAGACAGATTAATCCACACAAACAACTTTATTTATACAAAATTTAATGGAAAACCAACCACTCATAAACTAGAGGTGTTCGTGGTGCAGTTTGGGCCAAAAGGGCATCGCATATGCAGTTTGAACATTTTTCCAAATCGCATCGCATATAACTCAAACCGCAAAAAAAAAGGTCACCACAAAATGCTGCGCGGTTTAAGCAGTTTGTATCTGACACACTTTACGCCTACAATCCAATTATTATAAGATTAAACATTCATCATAAAATCAACGATAATGTGACCATTGTCCAAACAAATAAAAGTTTAAATACGTCTGATTCTCAAATACATGTTACATAATAAATAATAGTCTAAAGGTTAAAAAAATTTAACTTCAAACTAAAAACATTAAATAAATTAGCCCAATTATATATATATATATATATATATATTACATATAAATATTATATATATATATATATATATATATATATTGTGCTAGTACGATACGATTTGAACCGCATTTTGCTAACTCAAATAAAAATACAAACCATAAATTGTAAATTGCACTTTATAGTACAATGCAGTATGATTTAGACTAGGGGTGCTCAAATTTTCGACCAACCCGGCAACCCAACCCGAAAAAATGCAAAAAAAACTCAAATCGAGGTAACCGGATACATAATCGATACAAATTTTGCCCAAACCGCATCTATTCGGTTGGAAATGAGTTGGACTCAAAGTAACCCGACCAACCCGTCAACCCGACCAAAACTTGTACACTATTATTTTTTTTAATTTATGGTTTTAGACTTTTAGCGACTCTTCTTTCTATTAATTCTCAATTCTTTCTATCTTAGCCGTATTTGTTAATGATATCACACCCATTAAAATCGCACGAATCTAACCTTCAAGTCTTCAAAAACCTTCAATATCGATTGAGTCAAAAACTCAAAAGGCAATAAATACTCTTTTACTCTTCTCTTATTACCCTTATTTTATATTTCCATTTTGATTTTAGTTTTTATAAACAAAATCATTAATTATATTGTAAAATGATATATTAAAGTTTCAACCCGACCAACCCAACCAAACCCAACTTGCACGTTTTGGGTTGGGTTGCACTTTTGATTGGGTTAGGTTGGGTTGAGATTTTTCAAACCGCAAACATTGGGTTGGGTTATTCAAGCAAGGACGTACCTAGTGTATTACATATGGTGGCACGTGCCACCATATGATTTCTTCAGCGAATGGTAAACAAATTTTAGGTTATTAAAGGTGCAACCGTATCGTTTTGGAAGGTGCTACCGTATTATTTTGGAAGCTTCAAGAACGTGCAACCGTACCTCGTAATCAATCAAAAAACCAAAAAAACTCTTAAAATCAACCAAAAATACGGAAAAAAACTTTTGAAATCAACCAAAAAAACGGAAAAAAATTCTTCGAAAACGATAAAAAATACTTAAAAATCCGTCAAAATCAAGAAAAAACTTTTAAAAATCCCTCGAAATGGTGGAATTAGGCTAAAATACAGCAGACAATATTAAACGTCGGTAAAAATATGAAGACACGTCGGTAAAAATATGAAGACACGTCGATAAAAACGTGTTTTTTTTGGAAGGCATAGCGGCATCGAACTAACGAACGACTACCACGAACACACACACGCACGCACGCACACCTCTCTGACGGTATCGGGCATCCACGGGCAGCCCACTAATCCGCCGTTGTCCCGACCCAACTTATATTGAACCTAAAACCCAACCACAGTCTTACGACTGGGCTGGGGGCAGCCCAGTCAACGACTGGACCGACCCAAGGACTGGGTAATCCTCATGCCCTCAGAATGACTCCCCTTGGATTCGAACCCGAGTAGATTGAGATACCATCCACAACCCCTCCCAGGATGTTACCGCCATTGGGTAAACCAACTGAGCTAGACATGATTTGTAAAAAAACGTGCTTTTTGTAATTGGTTTTTGTCTATATTACATGGTGTCACATATTGATTTTTTTTTTGGATCCGTCCATGTGTTCAAGTACCTTCAACCCGACCAACTCAACCAATGAGCACGCCTAATTTAAATAGTTTATATAGTTTTACGGTTTAGATTAACACACGTATCATAAACCACGGTCTATAATCTTACCCGTTAAATAAACGAGTAAAATTATTATATAAAATAAATAAATGAAATTGAGTCAAAGAATCCAAAAAAATAATAAATGAATAGAGTTTGATTTAAAGTTACGAAACCGCATGGGTGCAGTTGCAGGGTTAGCGTTTACCCCGGGAGCTCACTTTATTGGAATCACAAATCCTTATAAATCATCAATCAAATGCATTTTGCAAATACACTAAAAATAGATACTACAATTTTAAAAATAAGTAATTATTATATTTTAGAAATATAGTACCAAAAATTAAAATATCTAAAAAATATTTACATATGGGTTGTTTGGCAGTTGCTGAATGGTTTAGTGCAGAATGATTAAGTGGTCTGAATTGTTAAGATGTTTTTATGATATAGTGTAAAATGAAATATGGTTGTTTGCTAATTGTTCATAATGAAATCAGAGTTATTAATGGTTAAGGGAGGGTCATGATACAAATTCATTAAGAGAATTTTGGAACTATTAAGAGACAACCCTTTTTTTTGTCAAACAAGATTTACCTCTTAGCGATTTAGAGGTTGTCTCTTAATGGAACCATTAAGAGGTAAACAAACAGCCCCTACAACATCTATTTTGTTTTAGAGATTTTAACATTAATTATATTATTAAAATATTTAATAAAATATTATTTCTCTTTTCTAAAAATTTAATTTCAATGTCTCATATTGGTGAGAAAGATTAAAAATATTTGTTTAAATGTCAGAAAAAACTAATTCATATGACTTTAGTTTATAGAATCAAAAAGTGAAACTTCCTATATCTATAAGTGTTGTAGTAAGTTTTTGGTTTTTCTGGATGTCTTATAAAAAAATTATAGAACACTTCAAAAATATAGCGACATTAATTATGATATAGGGAGAATTCGAGAGTTAATAAGAGTTTTCAGAAATAATTGGGAAAAAGAGTAACGAGCTCGAAAGAGACTCGGAAATTGGAATCGAAAAAGAGGCAAACAGAAGCTACCGAAAGTTTCACCGAGACTTAAGTCTCGGGACAAGTCTCGATGCCCACTGAGTTCCAGAGTCTACCAAGAGTTTCACCAAGACTTAACTCGCGGGACAAGTCCCGATGACCACTGGAGATAACTAGCGATTTCAGAGACTACCCTCGAAAATGAATTTTCTTATTTTAATTATTTAAACTTAGGATAATTATTGTTAGTTTGATTTTTATTAGGATTATTATTTAGTTTCTTTTATATTCGTTATTTAATTACCTTTATAGTTGTTTTAGAATTATGATAGATTTATTTTCATAGTTATCGCTTGATTAGTTTAGCTATAAATAGGGTTTATTGTTTATTTGTCAATCAGAGTTTATTATTGATCAATAAAATTATATTTTAGAGTTTCATCTCTAGTTTAAGAGTTTTCTCTTATTTTCCGGGTTTTACGCTGGTAGACTCGTTATCATTTTGGATTTGACGCTTGTCAATGCGTTCCGCAATTTCCCCGCTTTGTCAAATTATTTCATATAACAGTTTTGAGAAATATATCCTATTATATAACACATATTTTTTTATAAACATTTTTTCAAACAGTGTTATATAAAATAACTAATACGACATTTTATTTTAACAATGTTATAATTTTTTTTGTTAAAATGCTGGAAAATGTTCTGACAACTTATTGCAAACACTTTTAGATAAAATGTTTATTATTTGATCCTAGTTTAATAGAACATTGGACATTTTTTACGTCTTATAAACCCACTTTATGCATGAGAGGTCCTATGTTCGAGTCTTTTATCTCAAAAAAAATTCAAAAACATAATTAACCTGAAATTAACAAGTAATAATCAAGAAAATGATTGAAACAGGATTCAAACCCACTCTGGGATGAAAGAAAAGTTGTCCAAAACCAACTTTGTCAAGATAAACTTGTGTTATTATTGTAGTCTTAAAATATAAATGGTGGCACCCAACATTGTAATATGGTGACACCTTTCATGATCGTAAAAAAAAATTACCTTACAACATAGGAACGTAATAGACCATTATATAGGACTTTATAGTATTAGCTATTTTATAGGACATTTTTGAAAAATGTATTGCAAACACATATTTTTTATAGGATATTTGTTTTCATAAGATATTTTTTCAAATAGCGTCATATAAAATAACTAATATGACATTTTATTTTATAAATGTTTTAGAAAATTTGTTAAGAAACCCAAAAACGTCTTATAAATCTATTACAACACTTTCAGATAAAACGCTTTATTTTTTGGTCGTATAAATAAAGTCTTATAAAATAACATATTAAGATGGTTATTTTTTTTTTGACATCTTCTAAACCGAATTTTTGAACATTTTGATCAAAATATGTAAATCAATGTATACTAGAAGCGTACTCGCGCAATGCAACGAGATATATCACGATTTTAATGTTTCATTTTATTTTTTGTTTTTTTTGTCGATTTACAGTATTATTTTGGATGGTTTTAAGAAAGTGATAATGGTTTTTTTATAAATTTGTTTAATTTAGGCTTAATAATACAACGTTTTTTATATAAAAAAATTAAGTAATTTGTTAGAATTTAATAATTATCTTATATATTTTAATGACATCTAGAAAAAAAATAACCAATTACATATTTAATAATATAATTAAACAAATTTATAGTAATATAATATATTAATTAATAGTGATATATAGAAAGGTCTGAATAAAAGGAAGATCCTGTACATATATACCAAATTGGTGGATGTTAGAAACATGCAATAGTAATATGTATCTTGTTCTTTGATACTTGTAAATTAAAATATTTTTAAAATTTTGCATAAAATGATAGTACTTTGTGTCTAACAATTTGTATTTAAAAGTTTTTTATCCGTGCTTTATAATATAGTATAGAATATGATAAATACACCTATAGTTTTACATAAAAAATTATAAAAAAAAACTTTAATTAACGAATTAAATTTTCTAAATTAAATTATAATTAACATATGGTAAATTTGAAAAAAATCATATAAAATTATCAACCCGATGTATGTAGCTTTTGACCAAGTCAAATATAATCCTTCATTCCAGCTGATTCTTGAGACTTCCCAAAAATAATAAAATAAAAATAAAATATTTATAAATATAAAAATAATTAACCCAGCTGGGTAACAGTTGGGTCAATTTAATAATTAATAAATCATTATATACATATGTGTGTATGTATATGCATTTAGGGTTAGGCAGTAAACTTTAGTTACCAATTGGGTACATGGACTTCCCAAAGTCATTCACTTGTTTTCATTAAATGCTAATCAAATAATATATATATATATATATATATATATATATATATATATATATTTCATTTGAAAACCCATGATAATCTTGAAAACCGATACATCATTTGTTATTTTATATGAATTTTCTTTTATCTGTAGCTTTGATTTAATATATTGATTAACACATATATTTATTCCACGATATGTTTGTTTCATGTATATTCATTTTACAATGTGAACATCTTTGTATGTATGTGTGAAAAAAATACAACTAAAAAGTTTCACGTTCTGAACTAAATATATATAAAACAAATACATCGTAAGACAAATATATGTTAATCAATATATTAAAAATCAATGGATGGTATCCCTGATTACCCAGGTTCGAACCCCGTGGTGAGCATCCTGTGACATCCATGATCATAACATCCTGGGGGGGGGGGGTCAGTGGATGGTATCCCTAACTACCCAGGTTCGAACCCCGTGGTGAGCATCCTGTGACATCCATGATCATGGGTCTGCCACATAGTGGTACCCTTAATTGGGTTGGGTCGTGATCGACGGGGATTAGTCGGGTGACACCCTTAAGTGGGAGCCCGGATACCCCGGGGAACGTGTGCGTGTGTTAACTTGCCGTTCAAAATATATATATATATATATATATATATATATATATATATATATATGGTCAGGTTCAGGGGAAAACCTCAAAAAAATGGAAAACTGAAGAACACCCTGGTAGTCCTTCATCTGGACGGTATGCACTTGTGCATACAGGTAATTTGTAACATGCACACGTGCATATGCACAAGTGCATAATGCACTTGTTCATAAAAACCAAAAATCAACATAATTTACCTGTATACACAAGTGCATACTGTCCAAATGGAAGACTACCAGAGTGTTCTTCAGTTTTCCGTTTTTTTGAGGTTTTCCCCTGAACCTCCGTCTCTCTCTCTCTCTCTCTCTCTCTCTCTATATATATATATATATATATATATATATATATATATTAAAAATCAATGTAAAACAATACCATACAATAATAGTTATCACATTTACCACAATAAATATGGGGTTCTCGAATTAGTTATTAAGCCTAGACACACACACACATATAAATATATATATATATATATGCATACATATAGGGGTGTTCATCAAAACCGCCCACACCGCATCATACCACACCGCAAATCGCAGTTTATAAAACTTTGGCGGTGCGGTTTGGGTTTGCATTTTTTATCAAACCGCACTGTGCGGTACGACTTGCGGTTTTGAGTTATCAAACCGCGATTCAAACCGCACTGCACCACATATATTGTATAGTTTTAATTTTTTAGTTTTATATAACACACACATATATATATATATATAGAGAGAGAGAATAATTTAGTATTTAACCATTTATAACTTTATGTGATAGTTTTTGACTTGAATAAACAATTGGCGAATTGAGAGTCGAGGTTTAATGATCGAGATGAAAGAAAAAAGTTGGACACGTCACAACTCACACGTCTAATTTAATTTGAAGTTTTTTTTTACTTCTTAGACTGTTTTTAATATACAATATGTATTGGAGAATCAAATGTATTTGAAACTATTTATTTTTTGGTGTATGATCACTTAATTGTTGATTTTATAATGTATTTTTAAACTTATAATTTTTGGATTGTAGGCATAAAGTGCGATTATGGACAAACCACATAAACCGTGCGGTTTAAGGTTTATGCGGTGTGGTTTACGGTTTGAAAAAATATTTAAACCGCATATGCGGTGCAGTTTGCGTTTTAGGAAAATGTTTAAACCGTACCATGAATGTGTGTGTGTTTATAGGAGTCTAATCATCTGAGAATCCATAAAATTATGAGAATCCTAAAAACTAGTGTATTAATTACGTGCTATTTCATGTAATATTTTTCATTTAGTACTATAATATAATTTAGGATATTGATTAACACATATATAAGTTTCATAATATATAATTTAATGTATTATTTCACATATGTTTCATAATATAAAATTTAAGGTACCACTTCACATGCGTCTGTTTCACAATACGAAACTTTTTGGCGTGTTTGTGAAAAAAAAAACTCGGTACTAAGTTTAACATTGCGAAACTACTAAATATAAAACAAACACATTATAAAACATATATATGTTAATCAATACATAAATACCAGAATAAATGATGCTTTTTTGTCAACGTGGTTTGTAGAAATTGCTATTTTGGTTCTTATATATATTTTGAAAATACAATTATTATCCATATGGTTTACAATTCAATGTAGCTTTGTTTTTAGGATTTACAATTTTTTGTTGTTTTTTCATTATTGTGATTTACAATTCATTGTTGTTTTCGTTTGTCATACTTAAAGTAGAAATTAGTTTAATTAGGGACGAAAATCACAATGAATTGCAAACCACAAAGAACGAAAAAAAAAACACAATTTCTAAACCATAGGTACAAAAAACGTAATCTACTCTAAATACTAGCTATTGGAAACAATATTTTAATGTAAAAGTTCTTACGGTTATCGTAATATATAGGGTTCTCATTTGATTACGTCCAAATGAGAACCCCGTATATTGTGATAACCGTGAACTTTTACCTTAAAGTATTGTTTCACATTATCCTTTTCCATGTAAGACTAAGGGGCCGTTTACCCAAATGTTTATCTGGTAAGCAGTTAAGCGCTTACCAATAAAACTCGATACACAAACTTATTTTACCGGGTAGATTGTAATAATCACGATGGTATCATATACAACAATTTACCTGGTAAACATGTACCCGAGTAAGAGTTGTCACTCTCACTTACTGAGTAAAACCCTTCATCCTTATCATCGCTCTTACTACCGGGTAAGATTCTATGCTATTGATATGTTCATCCGCTAAGGTAAATACCTTGGTAAGCACTTACTGGGTAAGTGTTATGTAAACGACCCCTAACATTTTGTATTGTTGATGAACATATATTTAATTTTTTTCAAAATGTTTTTTCTTCATATACATTCGGTACGCAATCTGAAATTTTTTCATCTGTAACTCTTATTCTCATACGAGAATAGTATCTATTTAAGAAAACACGAGAACAACCGAGTACATACAAAATCATATATGATCCACGTACGAAATAATATATGATTCACGCGACTTTGCCCGACGACTTAATTTTGTACATGATTTGTTGTTTTATTAAATAGTTAGTGTTCTCGTTTGAACATTCCTCTCTCTCTCTCTCTCTCTTTTTGTGTATGTGTGTGTGTATGTATGTATATATATATATATATATATATATATATAGGATGTTCAGGGGAAAATTAAAAAAGAAACAGAAAACTGTGGAATACCCTGGTAGCCCTTAATCTAGACGATATGCACTTGTGCATAAAAGTAATTTGTAACATGCACACATGCATATTCACAAATGCATAATGCACACGTGCATAAAACCCGAAAAAACAACCTAATTCACTTGTATGCACAATTGCATATCGTCCAGATAAATGGCTACAAAAGTGTTCCTTTATTTTCCGTTTTTTTGAGGTTTTCCCTATATATATATATATATATAGGCAAATGATCGTGTGAGAACAAGAGTGATGAGAAAGTAAGAAACTATCGATCCTTATCACTTTTAATCTCAAACACTCCATGAATCACGTTTGATGTTCCATCTCATCCTAATATACGTGCATCCAAAGGTGGAGATCACTTTACCCTTCTCATATATATATATATTAGAAACGTACTCGCACAATGCAGTGAGATACACCACGATTTTAATGTTTTTTTCTCTCGATTTACAATACGATTTTGGATGATTTTTAGAAAGTGATAATGTTTTTATAAAATTATTATTTAATATATTTTAATGACATCTAGAAAAAATAATCAATTACATATTTAATAATATAATTAAAACAAATTTATAGTAATATAATATATTAATTAATAGTGATACATAGAAATGTCTGCATAAAAGAAAGACCATGCACATACCAAATTGCTGGGTGTTAGAAGTCTGCAGTAGTAATATGTATCTTGTGCTTTGATACTTGTAAATTAAGAGATTTTTAAAATCTTGCATAAAATGATGGTACCTTGTACCTAGTAATTTGTATTTAAGAGTATTTTATCCGTGATTTATAATATATTGTATATATATATTTGTATGTATATGTATGTCTATTTTTTATGAACAAAGGGTGTGTATGAATTGATTTTTTCCTTTGTATTTCTCCTTCATTTACCCTTCATCTCTCTCTCTCTCTATCTCTCTCTCTCTCTCAACCTGAAAAAGCATTCATGTTCTTCTGATCATCCATCCATCTGCATCTGCATCTGCATGAACTCATCATCCATCGATTAAATACCAATCAAAACGACGACACAAAAAACAACAACACAAACTTCTTCTTCTTCTTCAATTCATTGTATTTTCATGGCGGCATCCATGAACAACAACTGGTTAGGGTTCTCACTCTCACCTCAAGATCAACAACAAATCGTTGATTCTTCACAAACATCATCTATCGTTGATAACTTCAACTCCGATGATATCTCCGGCACCGGCGATTGTTTTCATCTTGGTTCCACCGCCGCCGTTCACTCCTCCATACCTTCTCTCAACCTCCCACCGCCGTTTGGCTTCCTCGAACCCTACCATAATCACCATGGTAATAATTACTACTTACTTTTTTTCTTTCAATATTTCACAAGTTCTATCATATATATGATATATATATATATATTATACATAAACATATATATATATATATATATATTGATAGAGAGAGAGAGAGAGAGGGGCTAGATGAAATAAGAAGTTCAAAAAAAATATTATAAATTCTTGAGAACCGATTTAAAATTAAATTTTTACATGATTTTTTTCATCAAATACTAGGATTAAAGACATTATTTCGCACATAATTTATATATATATATATATTGGGAATGAGAAGCATTAAAAGATTACAAACCCATTAGAACCGACTTAAAAATAATTTTTTATATACATGATTTATTTTTTCTTCATCAATGCTAGGATTAAAGATATTAACTTTACATTTTTTTTTTCATAATGTTATGATTTTATATGTATGTATTTCACCATTTGAATATTTTTTAAGTGAATTTTTTCGTTTCACTAAAGCAAACAAAAAAGAGTTGCACATGTAACTTTTTGCATAAGGTCAATTGAACTTTTTGTGGTTCTCATTTGATTTTGTACATCAAATAATGTACAAAATCATATGTGGTTTTACGTGAACCCAAAAAAACAGACGCATGCGACTTTGAACGCGATCTAAAGTTGCACACAAAGTCATGTGAATCATATATGATTTTGTATGTACTCGGTTGTTCTTGTATTTTCTTAACCTATATGTATAATATATTTTTATAGAAAAACTCAAAAAAATGGAAAACTGAAGAACACACTAGTAGTCATTCATCTGGATGGTATGCACTTGTGCATACAAATAATTTATAACATGCACAATGCATAATATGCACATGTGCATAAAAACCAAAAAAACTAATTAATTACTTGTATGCACAAGTGTATACCGTCCAGATGGAAGACTACTAGGGTGTTCCTTAGTTTTCCGTTTTTTTAGGTTTTTCGCTGAACCTGAACCTAAAATCTTTTTCTTTTTTTTTTCTTTTTGTTGAAATCACAGACTGGAACATGAAATCAAGCTCGGAGTTATCTATGTTAATGGGTGGCGGTGGTGGTGGTTCATGCAACGGTCAAAACCCTGAAATCCAACCTCCAAAATTCGAAAATTTTCTCAGTACTGTTGGAAACAATGAAGATCACTATATGTATTCTTCTACTACAAACTGTTCAATGCAACTTCCGCCGCAAGCGGCGGTTGCCGACGTCACAACCACCACCAGATCAAACACCACCACCGCCACCGCCGCGGCCGCCAGCAGTAGCATTGGTTTATCAATGATAAAGAACTGGCTGAGAAACAACCCAACTCCATCTAACCAACAGAACACCACCGCCAGAATGACGGACGGCCACGACGGCGGTGCGGCGGCGATGGGTGGTTTTTCCGGTGGTGGTGGTGGTAGAAGTAATGAGCTTTCACTTTCTATGAGCACTGGTTCTCAATCTAGCTCACCACTTCCACTTCTTGACACGGGTTATGGCGGTGGCGGTGGTGGTGGAGATAGTTTTTGTTCTGATAATAAGAGACAACAAATGGAGGTGGCAACCACCGTGGATAGTGAAAATGGGGGCGGCAGCGGCGGCGGTGGTGGCGGTGGTGCGACGGAGGCGGTGGTGCAACGGAAATCAATCGATACATTTGGACAAAGGACTTCTATTTACCGTGGTGTTACAAGGTTTTTAATTCTACAAATTATTTATTTGTTTATTTATATTTTAAATTTTATAATGCTAAGAAATTCTAGTTTTATAGGATATCAAAAATGTTCGAGTATCATAAGAGCATCTCCAACAGCTTTGTTAAAATAAATAAAAAAATCTGTTTTTGTTCTCTAAATCTCTCCAACAGATTTGCTATCTTGTTTGCTACAACTGAATTTTTCTAAGTTTAGAAAATTCTCTAAAACTTGATATTAGGAGAGATAAATGATTATTTTATTCAATCCCACCAATGAGATTCAGTTTTTATCATTTTATATTAAGTTTTTTTAAAAGTATATTGGAAGTATAAATTAGAGAATATTATAATAATATAAGTTGTTATAAAATCTCTAAAATGATAAATCTGTTAGAGTTGAATATAATAATTTTTAGAGATTTTTACTTTTGGTTCTCTATTATAGAGAAACTGTTGGAGATGCTCTAATAGACTAGTTTATAGGAGTATAAAGCCTTATGTGCTTTTGTCTATAAGTGTTGTAATGAATTTACACAATATTTTTGGATGTCTTATCAAGCTCTTTAGAACATTTCTGAAACTATGTGTGTTATTAGTTTTTTTATATGACATTATTTGAAAATGTCTTATAAATATGCTAATACAACATTGTGTTTCAAAAAGCGTTTAATAAAACACCAAAAAGCGTCGTATAAACTTATCAAACACTCTTTAGATATGACATATGAGTCTTTGGTACTGTAAACTTAAGTATTATAGAGTATCTATTAGGACAGTTGGACAATTTTGGTGTAATAAGTGTATGTCTTAAGTTTATAGGATCAAACTCATGTGTATTATCTAAATTAAAGTATATTGTAGTAAGTTTATACGACGCTTTTTTTACATATTAACAAGTTTTTGATGACACTTTTGAAACTAAATGTCTTATTAGCTCTTTATACGACATTATTTAAAAAATGTCTGATAAAAAGATGTTTTTTTATATAAGATACTTCTAAAAGATGTCCTATAAAAACGTTATATATGACACTTTGTTTCAAAAAAGTGTCTTAAAATGATTAACATGTCATCCGAAAGCGTCATATAAACTTATTACAATATTTTTAGATTGGACATATAAGTTTTTGGTTCTATAAACTTAAGTCTTAAAAATCAGTTTTATTAGGATACTCAGAACATTTTTGTTGTCAAATAAAACCAAATTTATTGTAGTGTAAAATCTTTAAATTCCTAGCTATTTTAATTATTAATTTTATTAAAACTTTAAATTCCTAGCTATTTTAATTATTAATTTTATTAAATCTTTAAATTCATATTTTAATTATTGATTTTTTTTTTTAAATCTTTAAATTCGTATTTTAACTATTAATTATAAAATCTTTAAATTCCTATTTTATTATTTAAAAAAACAATTAGGGTCTTTGGGTAATGCAGACACAGATGGACAGGGAGATACGAGGCTCATCTATGGGATAATAGTTGCAGAAGAGAAGGACAAGTTCGTAAAGGAAGACAAGGTAATTAATTAATTAATTAATTAATTTTTAATTTTAAAATATTTCTTGAATTAATAAATTAATTCATCTACTAACATATACTTTGATTTTTCCTATTTTTTGCATGGATTAATTAATGATTCAACTGGGATTTGATTCAATATTCTTGCAGTTTATTTGGGTAAGTTTAATTATAAGAAAAAGGTGTTTTTTATTTCTTATGCTATCATGAAATCTAGGGTTTATAAATATATATAACATGGGGAATTCTTTTGATAACTTTTTAATCCTTAAAATTTTTAAAAATTGTGTGCTATTTTATAACGATTTTTTTTTCATTCATGGCTAGAATTTAATGTAATGATTAATATATATTTGTTTCACAATTTATGAATTTCACATGTACCCGGTTCACAATGTGAAACTTTTTTGCTTGTTTGTGAAAAAAAAATACATGCAAAATGTTTCACATTGTGAACCGAATACATATGAAATTAAAAAAACATATTGTGAAACAAATATATGATATTCAATACATTAAATATTATATTCAGATGAACAAAATGTGAAACAAAACCTTAAGGTAAAAGTTCTCACGGTTTTCACAAATTTTGGAGTTTTCAAATGATTAAACCCATATATATATATATATATACACGCACACACTTTCGACATTCTAATAAAACAAATCTCATTTTTATGGGTTTTTGTATTTTTTTTAAAGATTGCGTAATATCTATCTTACGTTAATAAAGGAGGTTATGACAAAGAAGATAAGGCGGCAAGAGCGTACGATTTAGCCGCATTGAAATATTGGGGCACCACCACGACTACAAATTTTCCCGTAAGTTTCTTGAAATTATTATAAGATTAATCAAGAATTAAGAAGAATGTATGACATGACTTCAGTTTACAGTATCAAAACTTTACTTTGTATATACTCAGTTTTCTTGGTTTAATTACCATGCTCTTTTTACGATTATACATGCATCATATTCATTGTTCCATTAATTTTCTTTTCTGCAATTGTTCGGTATTTTCTTATACCCTTATGGTTGAAGTTGTGGTTCGGGAGGCATAACTTCTTTCTGTTCTTCAATTTTTCATTTTTCTTTCCCTTTCTGTGATATTTTTAAAAGTCTGAACTCGTATTTTTTATGAGGAAAAAAATTAATTTCTTATCTTTTTGTATGAAATAAAATTTTGAATTGAATTATTTCTTTTTTGAGGACAATTTTATAAAGTGCAACATAAAATAATGCTTGTTTCCTCCCACAAACTTCAATTCCCTTTATAAGGGGAAATGTGTCTAAAAACCAGGATTGATTTGTGGATTTTGTGGTTTTAATATACTTTTTATTAATTTCATTTACGTCGTAAAATCGTGTAGATTAGCAACTACGAGAAGGAGGTCGAGGAGATGAAACACATGACGAGACAAGAATACGTCGCCTCACTTAGAAGGTACATTTCACGAAGCAAACTTTGATATTAAATATTAGTATCACGTGTATGTGTGTGTATATATATATTTATTTATTTATATATGTATGTATGTATATTTATAGTGTTGAAAAAATAAATTTGTTAATTTATATAGGAAAAGTAGCGGTTTTTCAAGAGGTGCTTCCATCTATAGGGGTGTGACAAGGTATGTTCTTCGTCATGCTGCCTAATTAATATCTGGATATACGTATCAGTAAGATATCAGCGATGTGTATAAATCTAAAAAACATATATTTAACCAATTCATTAAATTAAAAAAAAAAAAAAGGAAAAAAGCTAAAAAAAACAATAGGTACAATTAAGATAAAAGATGCTGTATATTTTCAAATGTGAAAAATAAATATATCTATTTATTAGTAAAACAAATCCCATTTATGCCTTCTGCATGCTATAAATTGAAGCCATGAAAATAAAATATAGATATAAGTATAAATAATATATATATTATTTATTTATTTATTTATATCTTAAACGGGACCAAATGAAACCAGTTTGCACATGCCATTTTCCCACAGTAGTCAGAATATACTTTGGAAGATTTCTTTTTAAAATCATAAATTAACAAATAATAGGAATCATAATGTCGGATGATATATACCATCAAAATATTATATTATAGAGAGAGAAAGAGACAGAGACAGAGACAGAAGTTTAAGGGAAAATCTCAAATAAATTAAAAACATCTTATCAACCGTTAGAATAGATGATCTAATGGATGTGATTAAACAGACGGTTACAACAATATTTTTTAAATTAAAAAAACCTCCACCCCCTATTTTTTATTCGAAAAAATACAAAAAATAAACAAAATTCGAGCGAAATAAATTACACTAAATAAACGATCATATTTTTCTCATTAATTTGACATCCATATTCATATACTTTTTCATTCGTTTTTTCGTTGTTTTTCGGTTTTCCATTTATTTTGAGTTTTCTCCTGAAGGGGTTTATTTGAGAAATGATAAATGTATGAGAAATATAGAAGTAATCTTAGTCATTCATCTGGTCAACATTTGCGGCTTTGACCGCGAACCATCGGATAATTTCTTGCATGTTTATAGAAGGTAGAGGGGTAGTTTCGTAAAATACACGGAATGGGTTCATATATGAACCTATATGATTCACATATGAACTATATGTTCATATGTGAATCAATTAATTAGTTCATATGAGGATCAGTTAATTAGTTCATATATGAATCTGTTAATTAGTTCAACTTATTCATATATGAATTAAAGTTAATTAGTTCTTATGTGAATCAGTTAATTAATTCATATATGAATCAGTTAAAAGAGTTTAGATGTAAATTACATTGATTCACATATGGACATATAGTTCATATGTGAATTATACAGGTTCATATATGAACACACTCCGTGTATTTTGTAAAAATTACGAAATTGTCATTCTATTTTTAGAATAGCCATAACTTTTGACCAGTCAAAGTCGAAATATTTGACCAACCAAATTCGATCTTGACCGTATGAATGACTATGATTACTTCTCTATTTCTCATGTATTTATCATTTCTCAAATGAACCTAAGGCTATATATATATATATATATATAATCATTTACAAACTTAAAAATTTATATAATTTACAAACTAGTTTTATGTCATGTGAAAATGTAGTACTTATACAATATTGTTTCATATGTGAAACGTTTAGATATTTTGTGTGTGAAAAAAAAAATTAGTCTTATCATTTCATAAATGAAACAACATTGTATAAAAATACTTTAATATCAAATGTGTTGTTTCATATATGAAAAAACAAATGAAAAACGGTTTTAAGTTTGTATGAACTATTCGGTTTATAGAAGAAGAGGCTATGGCACACACGTGCACACACACACATACATACATATATATATATATATATATATATATATATATAGGGGTGGTTTCAATTAGAAACCTAATTTTATTGGAAACTTTGGAAACCAAATTTCAACCATTGATCTTTTTAATCAATGGTCAAGATTCATTTGAATTATATATGGTAATAAATTAATTAATTTATTAATAAAAAATAATAATAATATGTCAAAAGGGTAAATGTGTCTTTTTCTTTTGTGTTTCAAAATTGGCAACAAAGATGAAATATGGTAATAAATTAATTAATTTATTAATAAAAGATAATAACAATATATCAAGACTACTTTTTTATTATCTGTTTATCAATATGCAGTATGTAAAAACCCAATTAAGTTTTATTACCATTATTGTTTCATTACCTTTCCATTATGTTTCGCTATATCAAATCTGTTTCATCATGTTTCACTATATTAGTATTTTGTTTCACTATATCAGGTTTCACTATATTAATATTTTGTTTCATTATCTTTCCATTATGTTTCACTATATTAACATTTTATGTTTAATCAGGTTTCACTATATTAATATTTTGTTTCACTATATCAAATCCATTATGTTTCACTATATTAATATTTTGTGCCTGGAGATAATATTGAAGATTTCATATGAATATAAATTTACATTAATTGGATGAATCAATCACTGATTCATAAGAATCAAAACAATACATAGTATCAAAGTTTTTAATCTTTTAATTTCATATGAATATTTAATTTCGTATTAATACTTGAAAATTTGAATATTTTAATTTTATATTAATATTTTGTGGCTCAAATACAAATTTTCCTAAGAATGTCAGTTCAAGTACATGAATAAAAAAAGGGTGTCTTCGTATGATTTAAATTTTGTTTACCTAAATTAGATATTTCATTTTTAATTTAATAAATCATCCATATTACCATATATAAAATAAATTAAAACTAAATAATAACTAATATAATAATAATAACAATTACCATATATATTATGAAATTATGTAAAAGACTAAAATAACCTTATCAATTAAAAATAAAAATAAAAAAAGAAATTCACTGATTGGTTGATTTCGGTTTCCAAAGTTTCCAATGTAAAACTGGTTTCCAATTGATCCCTCTCCTATATATATATGGGTTGTTTCATTTGCAACCCTTAAAAATGTTGCAACCCACATCTTAACCGTCGGATTCATGGTATATTATATTAAACCGTTTGCTTGTGACATATTACTGATAGTTTACGTAAAACTTTTGTCGTTCGTTCATTAATTATCAGGCATATATGAAATATACAATATGATCTTATTACATATTTAAATACAATATTGTTGAAAGAACAACAATTATAACAATATTTAAAATATTCAGACACCATCAACATGGAAGATGGCAAGCAAGAATTGGAAGAGTTGCAGGGAACAAAGATCTCTACTTGGGAACTTTTGGTAAATCTTTTTTCACCTTTTTATATGAATAAAATTCTACTGGATGTAAATTCCATATTTCCTTCTTATTCATTAATCACGTGAAAACACATCATTATAGAAAGAAAAAAAAACTAAATTAAATAAATTTACATTGAATAAAATAATAATGTATATTTATGTGATTGGTATAACATATACTACAAACAAAGTTGGGTTTGTAAGATGTTTAAAATGTTTAAGTTTCCTAATAGCGTACTTTACATACTTCAATTTATAGGATTAAACTATAAAGTGTTCTATTTAAAAGTGTACTATAATAGGTTTGTAGGGCGTTTTTAGACGTTATAACAACTTTTTTATTATACGCTTTTAAAATAAAGTGTCGTATTAGCTATTTTATAGGACACTTTTGAGAAATGTCATATAAACCCATTTTTATAGGACATTTTTTCAAATAATGACGTATAGAATAACTAATACAACACTTTATTTTAAGATTGTCATAAACAACTTGTTAAAATGCATAAAACGTCATATAAACCTATTGTAACACTTTTAGATATGGCTCTTTTGTGTTTGGTTCTATAAACTTAAGTCTTATAAATTATTTTATTAGGACGCTTAATTTTTTTTAGTGTTCAATAAACCTAACGTTGTTGTAGTGAGGGAGGGGACGTTGGATTTGAGACAGGAGACATTATTCCGATCTAATTGTTATTTTTGCATATTTTGTGCTTACGCATATATAATACAGGCACACAAGAAGAAGCGGCTGAGGCATACGACATTGCCGCCATCAAATTTCGTGGACTGAACGCAGTCACGAACTTTGAGATCAACAGATACGACGTTAAATGCATCCTTGAGAGCACCACCTTGCCAATAGGTGGTGCTGCCAAACGACTCAAGGATGCAGAACAAGCAGCCGCCACAGAGTTGCTCAGGGTCGCGAAAGAAGACCAGTTGACCTCCCAACTCACGACCCACGATGGAATCAACAGTTACGCTGTCATGAACTGGCCAACCTCCATCGACTACCACCACCAAGCCCTGACTCAACCCCAGGCTCAGCCATTTAGCATGCATTACCCACAAAACTACAACAATGGCTCGAGCCAACAACGATTATGGTGCAAACAAGAACAACATGATCTAGACCATGGTTCGGGTTTTCAAGACCTTCAACAAATCCATCAATTTTTCCAACCTCCACCACCTTCTTCAGTGCTTCATAACCTAATGAACTTAGATTCGTCTTCGATGGAACATAGTTACAGTGGCGGAGGCGGTGACCACCACGAGGTGGTGGGATATGGCGGAGATAGTGGCAGCAACGACTACATGAACCATATGATCATGGGCTCCACCAATGGTCCATCACAAGATGGTTTAGATGATCAAAACCATGGGGTTAACAATGGAAATTTATATTATCATCATCAAGGATCAACTTATAGCAATTGGGTCCCAACCGCCATACCAACCCTAGCGGCGAGAACCGCTAACTTGGTGGTGGCTCACGGCGGCACTCCAACATTCACGGTGTGGAATGACACATAGGAATTGAAGGATCTTGAATGAGTTAACGAATACTACCATGAATACATTTTTAGGGTTTTAGGTAGGTTTTTTTTTGGGGGAATTTTGTGGAGTTGATGAACTAGGAAAAGAAGGGTTTCATTTTGTTTTTGTTTGATTTAATTTTTCCATTATAAATTAATGGAGTTAGGTTAGGATCTAACCAAAGTTTCACAAAACCAATAGAGCATGTTCTATGGTTTTGGGAACTTAATTTTGAGAATGTAATTTAGATCCCCGGAATATGTAGAAAAAACAGACTTTGTAATCTTAAATTTAACTTTTAACCACCCAAATATTTATACATATATATACATAGGTATTAAGTTTGGTAATTAGTTTATTTTATGTTTTCAAAATATGAATAAATATGCAATCAATTTAGTTATTGTTATGGAAAATTAAAATTATCATAATTAAATATTTATATATTTTTTATTTGAATTTTGGTGAACAAAATATTTAACCAAATAAACTTTCATGATGAAATTAGTATTATAGAGTTAAATAAATAATAATTCTTTTAGTAATCTAACGATTATTATTTCAAAATGTTGTCTATTTCAATTTGAATAAACTACTTCAAATTATATAAATAATTAATTTTTTCACTTGATAAAATGATATAATAGTTACAAAAACATTATTTTATTATTATAATATAAAAATCCTTTTTTTAAATGTATACATGGAATTTAATTATTTTATTAAAAGTGTTTAGTGGGCCTAAGGCCTGATCACAGTCTGGGCTTACAAATGGTATTGGGCTTCTGACATTTTTTTATGGGGAAAAATTTATAAAATAACTTATTTTAAAAATTATTGAAAATGTTTTTTTTAATCGTTTCAAATATACTAGGCATATACCCGCGCGATGCAGCGGAATGTGAGTAAAAAATGAACAATTAATGTTACTTCCTTATAGACATGTCATCAACAATAAACCATGACCTAAAAATCACAACTTATGAAACACTAAACTCTAAACCCATAAAAATATTCAATAATTAGTTTATATTACAATTATTGACCAAAAAAATTATAATTATATAATTTATAATAAAAATGAAAGGTATTTTACGATTATGTATTTTTAATGTGCTAACGGTGGAAAAAAAATAAAACGTATGGATAGAAAACAAATTAATTCGTAGATATTCATGATATTTAATAGTACGGTTAAATTAAAAAACATTCAATATTGGGCTCGTTTTGAAGGTATTGACGAGATGATTATTATGGTATAATTTGTAGAAAAATGAACGTATTTTTTTCATTGCATTTTTGTTCATATACGATTATTTGTGTTAATATGATAATGGTGTAAAATGAAAAATGAAAAAACAAGGGATATAAAGTAAATTAAATAAGTAAGTGTAAGGTGGTAAATGTAACATTGTAAGGTGGTAAATGTTATTGTACAAAAGATTGTACAATAACCGTTTTAGAATTTTTATCTATACTATTATATAGACATATACTCGCACACAATGCGGCGTGAAAAATCGTGCAATCGAATGAACAATTGGCAAAGGTATGTATCCACCCGCAAAACATCTCGAGCGGATACATACCTTTGTCAATTGTTCATTCGATTTCACGATTTTTCGCGTCACATCGTGCGCGGGTATATGCCTATTTTATAATAATAATGAAATGTATTTTTAATATATTTTAGTTGATCTACGATTATGTATTTTTAATATGCTAAAGATGGAAAAAAAATAAAACGTGTGGATATAAAATAAATTAGTTCATAAATATTCATGATATTTAATAGTACGGTTACATTAAAAAAATTCAATATTGGACTCGTTTTTAAGATATTGACGAGACGATTATAATGGTATAATTTGTAAAAAAAGAAACATATTTTTTCATTGCATTTTGTTCATATACCATTATTTGTGTTAATATAACAAAGGTGTAAAATTAAAAATGAAAAAGTAAGGGATATAAAGTAAATTAAATAACTAATTGTAAAGATGTTAAATGTAACATTGAATTTTGAAAATAACCGTTTACAATTTTAATATAATATAATAGTATAGATATAGATAGTATATATATAATGTTACATATTTATAATACCAATAAAAATATTCAATAATTAGTTTATATTAAAATTATTGACCAAAAAATTATAATATTAGAATTTATAATACTAATGAAACATACTATTAATATATTTTAGTTGATCTACAATTATGTATTTTTAATATGCTAACGGTGGAAAAAAAATAAAACGTATGGATAGAAAACAAATTAATTCACAGATATCGATAGTTTTTAATAGTATGATTAAATTAAAAAATATTCAATATTGGGTTCGTTTTGAAGGTATTAACGAGAAGATTATAATGGTATAATTTGTAAAAAAAGAGACGTATTTTTTTATTGCATTTTTTTCCATATACGATTATATGTGTTAACATGATAAGGGTATAAAATAAAAAATGAAAAAATAAGGGATATAAAGTAAATTAAATAATTAATTATAAGGGTGGTAAATGTAAGGTTTAATTTTAATGTATTTCCAATTCCATTTTATTTTTAATTTATAGTTACAGTTTTTGTCCCTGAACTATTTTGATAGACTTACTTTTTACCTTTTAGTTTTACATTTTACATTTTCATTATATTAACACATATAAGCATATATTAATTAAAATACGATAAAAAAATAATTTTTAATTTTAACAAGTTACACCATTATAATCGTCTCGTCGATACATTCGAAATGAGCCCAATATTGAATATTTTTTGATTTAATTATATTATTATATGTCATATATTATACATTGGTTAATCGTTTTTTTTAAAGAGAAAATGCATTACATCGAACGTAAGTTTTAACATCAAGATAATAAATATATTGCGTATTTTTTTATTCCAACAGATTCCAACTTTGATAATTCATTTAAATCAATATATTCACGAGTATGAGTATGCTCTATATATTCTTCATTCACATATAATCTACGTTTGTATGGGATAATCCACGACATTGCATCTAGAAGTGCATGACGTGTCCAATGGTGTATGAGTGTGGACATTGGGTGATCTCCTTTTAATACCAGTTAGTTCACCCATTAACTCTATACGGATAGTGTCACATGCATCTTCATGACCACCAAAACAAGTAGATATGACTCGAAATTCACAATTTACATCGCCTAATACATTTTGTACTTGTGCGATGTATGGATGAAATAAACTCGTGATTTGATCAAGATATGGAGGGGGATTGTCGTTGGAAGTAGAAGTTATGCCTCGCTGATTCTTTATGACCAAAATCTTTGGAGTTGATAAATGTTGGCGCGTTAGAATAACTGCGTCTACGACGGTCTTCAATAATATTTTTATTTATTTCAAATAATATATTATATATATGTCGAATGATTCTGTTTTCATTGATCGACATGTGATATCCCAAAATAATCAAAATTTGTGATATCCACAATTAATCACATATGATATCCACAAAATACAACGTAATTAATTATATATGTTAATGTGATATGTTAAAACGTATTTTTTAACATATTTTTATCATATAATAATATAATAAAATAAAAAATATTCAATATTGGACTCATTTCGAAGGTATCGAAGAAACGACTATAATGGTGTAACTTGTTAAAATTAAATATTATTTTTTTAACGTATTTTAGTTAATATATGCTTATATGTGTTAATATAATGAAAATGTAAAATGTAAAATGTAAAACTAAAAGGTATAAAGTAAATCTATTAAAAGAGTTAAGGGACCAAAACTGTAAATATATATCAAGAACTACTTTCAAGAACCGTCAACAATCGTTTAAGCCCTTTAATATAATAGTATAGATAATCAAAAATATTATGGTTGCGTATTTATTTTGTGACCATTCTATAAAATCAAAAATATCTGGTGTAACAGTTGTATACGAACATTCCAGACCAACTGTATCATATATTATTTAATTTGTCCACACAGTTTTAAAACGTGTCTGATAGAGAAGGTATTTAGTCTCTTATAAGACAACACTTGTTTTCATCCCTAACCTATATTAGATCCTACAATCTAGCGCCTTGTGAGTCTAGCATCCTCGTTGGCACATCAATCCGGAATTTGGCTCTGATATCGTTTTTAACATGCCAGACTAACTGAATCAAATATTGTTCGTGTTGTCCATACCTGAACTCACAGTTTAAAAATATATCTGATAGACGAAGTATCGAGTCCCTTATAAGACAACATTTGTTCCCTTCCTCAATCAATGTGGACTCTTATAATCCACTGTTTTGTGATACCAATTTTGCCAAAGTAGTCCAGTTCCTATCTCTAATACCATTTTTAACATCTTATGTCAATTGTACCGAATCCTACTTGAAAAGCTTCCCTGTGCTATATAACAACCCAACCAAAACAGCAAGACAATAAACACAATTAAATCATAATAATAATATTTCACGCCAAAACGGCCCCCAAGCGTACAATTCCAATTCAAGGTTTGCAAAGGCAACATATACACAACTGAGATATTTAAGGAAAAAGAAAACTAAGATGACGGTCTTCTATCCATTCCCGCTACATCTTCTCTTTACCCTTATCCGCCCTTTCTAAATCACGCCTGTCTGAAAAGGTCTTTAAAATTCGAAAGAGTGAGGGTTAGACCGGAGGTCTAATGAGTCCCCTCTAAAATTAAACAACAATATATATCTTTCCAAAAATATTTAAATCAAGAGATTTATAAACAACATAATAGTAAATCACGCAACTAACCACACTACCGTCGAAGACGATGTGTCTAACTCGCACTGCCTTAATATTGGGACACACACCCAATGACATAAACGGGCCACACTCCACGGTACGAGCAGACGGGTCACACTCCCGGACTTAGGTCACAACCTCCACAAATAATGTATGCATACATTTAAATATCAACGAATTACAACACACTTAAATAATTTCATAGTGATCATGCCATCGTAAATAAATCAAAGTTTAAAATGTAAACTTTCATATGATTTGATTAACAAAATATTTAGTTCCGAAAACTCACCTGACGTCCTTAGCTTAATTCATGCGTCTACTTTTATGGTTCGATCCGAAACCTATAAAACAAGACATTGGTCGGTGAACTCCCGATTCTTTCTATTTTATAACAAGGTTGACCTTAACACCATAATCCCAACGTCACTTATTCTCTAAAAGTAACTTAACCCATTAGAACACCAACTTGAGTGTAACACCCTCAAATCCGGAAATAGCAACTAATTTAAAATTTTCTACATACGTCAATGAATGATTAATCTATAATCACAAATTTAGATTTAACCTCAATACACACATTCATTATACACATACGGTCTATAATAAGGATGGGTGTTACTAAAACCCAATAATAGTCGCTATCTCCAACTGCGGAAGGCTTCACCAAACTACTTACTCTCGTCCAAGTCTATTGCTCAATTCCTCAAAGCACTGCAAGAACCAAACCCCAACTGGAACCTGATGCACATGCCGACAAATAAAAAAGGTCAGGCTTAACGCCTAGTGAGCTCAAGAGTTTTCATTAGAGATATATAAAGCAATAACTTTGGGAATGTTATTTAAATATCATGATATCCTAAATGCAATACATTTAATTTGAAGGCAACCAAAAATGAAATACATTAAATCCTAAAACAATATCCTCTCATCATCCACCCTTTTCGTGATTAAAAACATAAAACACACGTCTCTTTAAATAAAGTAAAAAAACCAAAGCGCACGTAAAACATAAATGACATTATAATGATCAAACACTGAAAACGTAGATAACTCAAACTTCCAAAACATCCCAATAACTCGAAAGAGTTTCAATATCCAAGACCTCAAAACATAAGTAAATACCCATACTCAAACGTCTTCGAAAACATGGATTATAAAGCTCCATAACCAAAATCACACCTATTGGTGGCGGGGAAGACCCGATTACATTGTACGTGACGGAACACAAAGTAGGTCACATAATTATGTAGTAAATCAAAACATGTGGGTTACACATAAAACACCCACCGAGCTCAACTCCTCTGAGTCTATCACTCGAAAGCATCAAGTCAATTCCTCTGAGTCTATTCCTGAAAGTTCCAAAACAGGGGAACTTATGCACAAGGGAATTACACCTTACTGCCCATGAGACGTTGCCCGACCGTATAGGTCCACACCTTACTTATCATGGTGACCCGATGCCTATTCCGTGCCAAATGGTGAACCAAATGCCCAAAGCGGGGACATATGAACACCGTGCCTATGGATCCATTGCACTAACTAAAACCTTACATGACTCAAAACGAATGAACTAACGCATTCAAAACATGTAACTCTCAATAAGATGCAATAAATGCAAATCATAACCAAATGCTCTACAATGAGCTATTAAAACGGACAGGTGTCCTCAAACCCCAACAAAATCCAAGCCGAGCCATAAGCTCAACAACCCAAAGACCCAACGTTGAAATTCATAAAATTAAATCAAACATAAACAAGCCGTACTTATGTAAACCCATGCTCCAAAACATATAATAAATTCCAACGTAGTTTAGATCGTGACAAATCGTTTTCCAAGTGAGTTTATAACATTTACCTTTCAAAATGTCCCATAACACAAAATCATGCATTTCTCCAAAATACGAAATGAAATACATTTATACTCAAAATCTACTTCCGTAAAATAAATCATTAAGATACCAAAATATATGATTTATTTGTCATAATGCTCAAAATTCCAAAGATGTGTACAATATAAGTTTATAAAGTTAAGAGTAAACTACGATTTTCGTCCTTGTGGTTTGTTGTTTATAACGATTTTCGTTCCTGATATTTAAAAACTGCTTTTTTGGTCCTTATGGTTTTTATTTTGTTTCCTTTTTCATCACTAAGACTAATGACGTTAAAATAGTCTGTTAAATCTAGGATAATTTGGTCTTTACTCTTTTTATATTTTATCTTTAAAAAAATTGACGTATAAAACAATAAAAAGAAATACAAAAACCCAAATACCCCCTTTTGGCTACCTCCTCCCCTTTTCCCCTCAATCTCCAGGTGATGGTCCGTCTTTCATCGGAGGTCACCCTCTTTGATCGAATGGAGCTCCGGCGACAAACTGAACGTAATCACACGACCCTTCCATGGCTCTGCACTAAGTTCAGAAGCCAACAATTCAAGCGCAACCGAGACCTCCATTAGCGTCCCACTCATGCTACCAGAAACATCACAAACCGCGATGCAATTCGTCAACTTACCCCTTTTTAACAAATCATCAACCATTCGTTTCCATTAAAGTTCGGCAACAATGGTTGCCCCACTCCCACGTTTCCAATACCTGATAATCTTGTGGGGGAAGCAAAGCTCCAGCGGTAATCTTTGCATCACCAAGCTTCACGTTTTCGAGATTCCGGCGAAGTCGTTGGTTGTCTCGATGCATAAATGTCTTTGTAGTTCTTCATGGCTATAGAAGCTACTCGATCGTAAGAAATCGAGCTCCATGCCTCCATTCCTTTGCACTCATATAAACTTCAGGTAATTTCAAGGCATTATGAAGAGGAACAAGAATTTGTTTCCTCAATCGATCTTTGATTCTAAGGACATAACTAGCATCATCAAACCATCAAATTCGGGATCGGAATTCCTAGGGAAAATGATTCTAGCAATCCAACAAATTTGTTTCCTCTTCCACATGATGTTACAATTTACAGAGAACTGACCCACCCTGTTTATGTTGTTGGCGGTGGAGTTGGCCCTGATGAGCTCCCTCAGATCTTCATCGTTGGAGCCAAAGGAGCTACTACTGGTGCTCCTGGGAAATTGGGTTCCGAAGGCGATGGTGGCGGAACCGCCGTAAGTGGCATGGTTGGCGTAACTGGTGATGTTTTTGATGTACAAATCTCTGGCTTTGCATATGGTTTTATATGGCGTTGTGATGGTCCTAATCATCAGCTTCTTTTGGGGCATCTTGTTGCTCATGTTTCAATTCTAATGGATATATGTAAACACTAATTAAACAACTAGAAATAAATGGAAATATTAGGATATATAGTTAAAGGGGGGAGTGTGTGTGTGTGCAAGGGGATGAAATTGAGTTTATTATTAATAATTTATTATATATGAAGGGAATTGAAGAAATGGTTCTGAAATAACTGGAATTCAAAAAATTCAAATGTACGACACAGTACCAAGAAGATTGAAGGAGATGAAGAGTAGATTGATTATTGCCATCTGAATCATACATCCCTTTTTTAATTTGCTTATTTTTAAAAAGGATTGAAGAAGAAGATAGAGATAATAACCGATCAGACAAACTCAAAAGAGAAAAATATTAAGGTTTCAATTGGGTTAAACACGAATCTGAAGTTTTCGCAAGTTTGGTGGATTTTAAAGGAGATGGATGTTGAGGGGTTGCGGATGGTGGATGGAGAGAGGTGGAGAGAACCGAGGGGGTAGGTATTGTAGTCTTCGGTGTTGGGTTAGGGATGGAGGAATCACAGATTTGCAATGAAGGTTTAATGGGGAAGAAGATGGGTTATTTTTGTGGAAACAGTGGGGTGTTCACATCGATGAGAGGGTTGTCTTATTTTATTTATATTTAATTTTTAATAAGTTTCATAATATCATATATTTAATAAAAATAAGAAATATATATAAAGAGTAAAAAGACTAAGTTACCCTTTGAATTAACATATTTTTTAACAGAGTTAGTTAGAGGGACGAAAAGAGAAACAAAATGAAAACCATAAGGATGAAAAAAGCAACTTTTAGAGATCAGGGACGAAAACCGTTATAAACACCAAACCACAGGGACAAAAATAGTAGTTTACTCTAAAGTTAAACACTTTCAAAATAACCAAACTTATCAGCAGTTAACAATTTTCATGCAAGACACAAAACACTTTAAAATAAACATTTTGGCATGTACACCGTTTTCACAAATCAACTTGAACTCACCTTGCTAGGTTAAGTTAAACTTAGGTTTCAATCCACAACAATTGGCCTCCAAAAGCATAGATCCCACCCAAAGCTTTCCGAAGACACCCATTCCAACTCTTCAACTCAAGCTTCCAAAACCTAAATCCACACATTTTCGACCATAAATAAACATATCCGACCATAAATGATTGTTACCCAAACATTTGTATCAAAATCCCCAAATTTGGCCAAACCCTATTTTGACCTAACCTTCCCAAAATCAACCAAAACGAAATTAGAGGAACATAATACTAGGAAATCACGCATGGTGTGATTATAACTCATAAAGAAGCTTATAACCTGAGGGGACGAACTTACATTTAGGTTTTTGAGCAAAACCCCAAAACTTATGAATCTTCAAAAAGTGGTGATGAACACTTAAATCTTACTCAAGAGGTTGAGGTTACAAGTATAGATGATGAGGGAGTACAAGATTGTAGAGGAAAACCCCCAAAAATGGATTAGGGTTCGTTTGGGGGGTTGGATTCGGTTGAGAGAGAGTTTAGGAGAGAGTGGGTTAAGGGAATAAATGAGAAAAGTGGGAAAAAGGGATTTAATGGAGCCTGGACCCTGACGGCGAGAGTGCCCCGCGAGAGTGACACTCTGTCACAATCGCCCGCTCCTACCCACTCTCGGTATAAGGGCTGCGAGAGTGCCCTGCGAGTGTGACACCCTGTCACAATCGCGGGCACAATCGCCCACACCGTACCGAGGCCAAAGTTGTTGACCTTTCGACCTGAAGCGCTCCCGATCCAACGTTCTAACTTCACAAGGATTTATAATGAAGGGTTTTCGATTATAAACTAGAAAAGAAGGGCAAGGCAAGGCTTCACAAAATACGGGTGTTACATTGAGACAAGGTCACAAGGTACCTTGAGTCCTTGCAATAAAATGAAGATGGGCCGGTCTTCCAATAATCAAAGCCTAACAATTTAAAATTAAACCTTAAATTAAACATGGGCTTCGGCCCACAAAACAGAACCCGGGGACCGGGTCCATGATGGCCGCCTGGTGTGGACAGCGACCGGGGTCTACCCCCCGGTGACTGGTGTGAAACACGATCGGGGTCTTCTCCCTCAGGTGACCGGTGTCTAACACAAACCGGTGCCATAGACCGAGGTCATCGACCGGTGTTCACCATGGGGACCGGGGTACTCAATCGACCGGTACCCCCTGCTCGAACGAAAATCGCCGAACACCCAACACCCTGATACCACATATTTACAAAAATCGATAACAACTCAACCGAGCCCTCTTTTATGAACACATACTCAATTTGAACAATAATACCCATTAATGAACAAGATTTTCTACACATGCTTCCAAATACCAAAAACAATAACCTCAAACATCCAACTAAAAGGTTTTTGAGAAATAAAATGCTAAACCCGTACTTAACAAAGGAGAATAAAATTAAACTTACCTTGGAAGATTGATGAACCCCAAAACTCTGCCCTTTTTGCTATCCTTCGATTGAATCGCCTTCAAGCTCTCTCTCCCTTTCCCAAAATTGCCAATCGCCAACAACAATCACACTAGGTCCTAGGGTTAAATCCCTCTTATTTATCTTTTTCACTTTAGACCCCTTAACTATAGGCCTTTTGCAAAAACTTCCCCAAAGTCCATTTTATTTCTCATAGGTGTGGTTATTACATGCTATTTTGCCGAGTTCCTTAGAGAGAGTTGCCTCTCGCGCCCTATGTATTCTCTACCTACCCACCTGTGTCGGTTTCGGGTACAGGTACCCTTTTGGGAGGAAGTTGTGACACGTTCACTAAAAAAAATCCAGTTGATCCACACCTAGGCTAACGATTTTAAACATATATGATATGTGAAGTATGAAGTCCCTTACGATCCCGTATTAATCTTTTGAGCCCGACTCAATTAATCTACTATGCGACTCGACTCGACTCGACCATTTACACCCCTACCCCACCACCACCGTCCCAACTCCCCCACCTGTCACCATCTGTTCCCGCCCCCATCTAAAACACATGATGGACTTAACGAATGTTTGACTGACGACGTTAACTCGAGAGGACTACTTTGGGATTCCAAACACAAAAATACAGACCAATAATATACTATATGAACTTTAGGGACCAAAACCGAGAAACAAACATAGATAAAGGACTACAAATGTAATTCGGTCTAAAAAATGATTATTTATTTACGGAACAAACCGACTTGGGTCCGAATCTCGAATCCATATACAAAATTGATTTGAAGGTGTGTTTGAAGAAAAGTTAGGTTTTCCTGAAAAAACCAGATAGCACAAAGAAATTAACACAATTCTACCAAAATCAACCTCCGTTGATTTCATACAATCATCATCGGCGCCGGCGACGATAGCTATGGCCGGAAGAGAAGTCCGGGAATACACCAATCTTTCCGATCCTAAAGGTAATTCAATTGCTTTTTCTATATATATACAAATATTTCCTATTTTTTTTGTATTTATGTGTTCGAATGTGAATTGCAGATAAGAAATTGGGGAAGGGGAAAGATAGAATCGACGATGAAGATATCACTTTTCAACGAATGGTTGCTAAGGTTAGCGAATCCCGTTTCTCCTCTCATTTGGTTTTGTTTTGGTTTTCATGTGTTATTGTTGGTAGACATTGATTCATGGTGGTTTTCTTTTGTATTGCATTTTAGAATGAAAAGGAAGATGATGGGAGTGTTAATTTGTCACATTCTTTGGAATCATCTAGTTATTTGGAATCAACTAGTTATTTGGAATCATTCATTTACAATGTGCATATTGTTTCAAGGAGGAATGTGACTGATTAGCACTTCTATTCAATTCTATTTTGATGTTTGCAGACTAAGAGGAGTTAATAATTTGGGAAATTGTTCAAATTAGCCAATTTGACCCCCTCTTCACTTTATAGCCACCTTTTCAACTTATTGAGCGAAATAGCAGCCACCTTTTAAACTTATTGAGTGAAATAGCTAAGATTACGCAAGTTGTGGACAAGATATGTGGTACATACTCCCAAACCTCGTTTACTTGCTCAACGGAGGAGTGTCACATAGCAGGTCCATGTTGTGTACTGTCTACTTCTTCTGAATATTATATTGAGAAAAGTGGATTACGCAAGTTATGTAAGTGCTATTTGCGTAATCTCGGCTGTTTCGGTCAATAAGGGGTTGTTTGGTTGGTTTTCCATTAAGTCCTACATGGATAAGGCGTATGTGTGGATTGTGAAGGTTTTTGTTTGGGAGGGTTTTTTCATAGATGGAAAAGGAGCGTTTTTTTTTTAATTGGGAAGGGCAGGTTTGAAAAAAACTTGTCTTTTTGCATAATCTCCCCCCTAGAAGCTTACTGAATAAGTCACTGCCAAACTGTCATGCATAGCTAACCGGATAAGCTGAGTCCCATTAAGCTCATTAAGCCGCTAACAAGTTGGAAATGTGGCTATAAAGTGAAGGGAGGGGGTTAAATTGGTTATTTTGGACAAACAACTCTAATGATTTATCTCGGGTCTGGTTAATACACCTTTTACCAAATCAATTCATTAAAAGGTAATTATAGAATGATCTACATGTCCTAGGGGATGTTTACCAAACTCTTACCATGCGTCACTTACCTTACCGGGTGAGCTTGGCAATGATCGAAAATCTTACCCGGTAAGAGGCATAACAAGAATCAAAAGTCCTACCCGGTAAGTGAGTCTGAGAGGACTCTTACTCGGTAAACGCTTACCTGGTAAAAGACGCTTACCAACAATGCATTTTGATGGCCTAGAATGTTACCCAACAAGGTAAGTAAGGGTGGTGACTCTTGTCGGTAAGAGCTTACCTGGTAAGTGTTTGGTAAACGGCCCCCTAGGTGCTATATGTTAAGCTTGTTATCTCCAAACGTCATATATAGCTTGCAACAGTTTGGCTTTCAAAGTTGACTTGAGGAAGCATTTATTTAGAAGGTTATTCTGATAACATGCCCTGGCAGGGATCTTGGCTTGTCCTATTGGTTGGTTAATGTACACAGATGCAAGAAGTAGCAGGAGAACGTGGTGGCTACCTTCATGGACGAGGCGGTATAAATTATAATTAGCTCACTTATTTCGCTTTTTATTGTATTTAGTTATGTTGCATACGGTCCTTGGATTTCCTTAAGTTTGAATTTGCAGCCTTGGACAGTGACGATCTGCTCTATCTCAAGGAGCAGATGGAAGCAGAAGAGGATGCAGAACGCCTATTACGTCGCACTGAAAAACGTGCATTTGCTGCGTTCAAAATATCCTTCTGTTTGTTAGAAGGCATTGCCGTGAGGTGCATAGAATGAATGAACTATGCAAATGCCATGTTTACAGTTTACAGTTTTGCTTTTTGCAGTTTTTGTCTGACAATCAACACATTGACTATGATCTTTATGCATACCACAATTTAAAGCTATAATTTAATGAACATTGTCAACACAGATTACTGAAAAACATTTGAATATATATACACACACACACACACATATATATATATATATATGTAGGGCAATTGACTGAAATAGCCATTCTGGCCCACCGATTCACTTTAGAGCCACCTTTTCATCCTGATGACCGATTTAGCCTGAAATTACGCAAGTTGTGTAGTGCTACTTCCGTAATGCCCATGTGGCCATCTCTAACGTGGCAAAATATTTTTAACTTGCGTAATGCACATGGACTGCCACATGGGCATTACAAGTAGCACTTGAGCAACTTGCGTAATGCCCATTTTTTCTTATTATTTTAACGGGAAAAGTGGATTATGCAAGTTGTGTAATTTTTGGTTAAATCAGTCATCAGGTTGAAAAAGTGTCTATAAAGTGAATAACGGGGTTCAGAATGGCTATTTCAGTCAATTTCCCGTATATATATATACTAGAAGCGTACTCGCGCAATGCAACGAGATACATCATGATTTTAATGTTTCTTTTTATTTTTTGTTTTACAGTACGATTTTGGATGGTTTTTAGAGAGTGATAATGTTTTTTTTTATAAATTTGTTTAATTTAGGCTTAATAATATAATGTTTTTATATAAAAAAAAACTAAGTAGTTTGTTAAAATTCATTAATTATCTTATATATTTTAATTTTTTTATATTTAAATTGAGATGTTTATCCTGTTTTGATTATGTTTATTAGAATTCAAATTTCATAATTTTAGGGTTTGGGGATTAGAGTTAAGGATTTTGGGGGATAAAGATGGAATTTATTAATTAGGGTTAAAAGCATTTAAAAGTAGTACATATTGCTTCATTAGTTGTTTTTAAGAGATTTTAAGTAGATTAACATTAAATAATAGTACATAATGCTTAATGGGTTGTTTTTAAGAGTTTTTTATGTCTCTTTTATAATATAGTATAGATATAGATATATATACTCATTCGTTATGTAATGTCATTATATAGTACAGTAGACCGAAAATATACAGTAAGTTGTAGAATGATCCTGTTTCCATACTATAAGTGCTTTCGGTTGGAAGAACATATATTAATGAACACAAGTTGGGCAGATCTGAAGAACACATTAGAACCCTAGCTAGTGCCTGAGTCTTAGTTCTTTATATTCTTAAACTTTCTTTCCGGTTGGAGGATGGATTAATGATTTCCAACATACAACAAATTGGATCATGCAACAGAAACGGTTTCGACTTCCCAAAGCTATAAATACCAAGGAAACGAAAATGAAAACAGAATCTAAAGAACAAACCAAAAACTGAAACAGTTGTTAAAGTAAACCAAATATAGTTATCCAAGCAAACCAAATAATTGAAGATCGGACCATGTATCCCAGGAGATACGAGGTGCCCAGTCAACTACTCAAATGGTTGACCAACCGTAAGTTAACCAACTTTAAGATATCCTTAGGATGACCTTTGAATATTTTTGAAATTCCAAGAATCGCCCCTGGAATTTCAAGATATCATGAACTTGACAATACAACATGAAAATGTGAAATATTCACAAGCATAATCTATCGCCAAAATATCAAATGTGATGAGAGGATATCTGGACGTAAACATTGAGATATCTAGAAGTGACTTTCTATGAATCTGACTACTGGGATGCTTGAAAGAGGCTGGTGGGGACACAGGCTTCGTTGTGGTCATTTTGAGCAGAAGGTGGCTGCAATGGTGGTGAGGGATTCAACAGGTCAATTTGAGATGTGGATGAGGCTGTTGAGGTCGAGGAGTTGTCTTTGGAGGTCTCCTGTAGATAGGGATGGAAACGGGGCGGATAATGCATCCCCCGTCCCCGACTCCGACCCCCGTTTAATCCCCCTGTCCCTGCCCCGACTAATCCCCAACGGGTTCGGGGGGAAGGAAACCCCAGGAAGTTCAGGGAACCCGTTTAGTAAAAAACAATTCAAAAACATTGTATTTTAAAATAAAAATAAATGAATCGCCAATACATTAATTACCAATATTGAAAATCAAATATATGTGTGTGTGTATACATACATACACACATACATATATTTAACAAAATAAAAAATTCAATTGGGGTTGAATCAGGGTCGGGTTGTGCGAGTGCCATCCCCGTCTTGGAACCCGACCCACTTAGGGTATGGAAATAAACCGCCCCACCCTGTTACCCGCCAAGCGGGGAATCCCCACCCCGTTCGCCCCCATGGGTAAAATTGCCATCTCTACCCGTAGACGATGCCATGGCAGAGGTCATTGAGTGTCAGGGAAGCTGTGGCGAAGGTGCAAGGCAACATGGGATCACCAACAGAGGCTGAGAAGCAGGGGCAAACCGCATCAATACACTGAGACGATTAGGAGGACCTTCTATAGACCTTAAGATATTCAATTTGACCTCACGAGGGCCTGCTGTAGTTGATTCAGGTTGTGTCGAGGCTGTTGTAGTCTGAGTCAGTGACGAAGAGGGGTAGCAAGTGCTCAGGAATCCGTGGGGAAGAGCAGATAAAAAATAACTAGGTGTTAGCCACGGTTAGATGCCACCACTGACTGAAGGGAACCACTTCATGTCGCTGTGCTAAGTTTTATGCCGTGTGGCGTGTAGTTGTTTTGTGTTAAAAGAGCGAATATGACTGGGTAAATACTAAATATAATGGTATATTAGAAGGTCCCATGGCTGTAACATAAACACGATCATTCCTAATCAGAACCTAATGCATAAAAATACTTACTTTTTTAGCATGGTTGGTTGTTCTTTGTTGTCCATGAATCTCTTCCATTTTGATCTTAGCCAAAAGGCCGAAAAAGGTATAAAATCTTCGATTTTTTCAAATAGATGGTCAGCGTTACACTCCTTTCTCTTTTTCGATGCCATAACGACACGTAAGCCATATGAGGTGTGACTTTCTATCACTTAGGAACTCATAATCTGTAATTATATTTAGATATTGTCCAGCACATTAAATGGGTTTGGTTTTGGATTGTTTTAGAATAAGTCTTGATTCAATGGTGAGGCTGTACCTCTATAAACCTTTAGATCATGTGCAGTGATAACTGTATGAGATATTGTCTGCTTTATCCACATCTGAACTCACAGTTTTAAAATGCGTATGATAAAGGTATCCAGTCTCTTATAAGGCAACCTTTGTTCACTCACCAACTGATGTGGGATCTCACAGTCCAACCCCTCAGGGAGGCCCATCATCCTCGCTGTATGCTAGTCCAATTCCCGACTTTGATACCATTTGTAACATCCCAGGCAACCGTATCAGATATTGTCCGCTTTATGCACAACTGGACTCACAGTTTTAAAACGCATCTAATAGAGGAGGTCTACAGTCCTTTATAAGGCAATCTTTGTTCCCCTCACCAACCGGGATCTCACATTGATCAATTATCTCAATGCCCTTATTATAAGAAGAAAATAAAGAAAAACCCGCGGACCAAAACAAAGTAACCAATAAGTAATACAGTAGTTATTAACGGGCAAAAAGGTGAATCTGGTTTCAGAAATCGTTAAAAAAGGAAATGTTGCATTTTTTTTTCCTGGAGGTTACTTAAATAGGATGTACACCGTACATGAATGTATTAAGATGGTTAAGCAAGCTTCACTTGCCCCATCTATTTCTTTTTAGATTATTTCATTTTTTAATATCGCATGGTTCTTTTAAATCATATCGCATTCAAAGCCATATACTTTGTTTCTTTGTTTTATCGTTAACTCCTTATAACAAAGCTGCAAGTTTAGCTGATTCTTCACCAGCTTCAATTCCATTGCCACTTCGCGTGGAGCCAAAGCCAAAGACCGGAATAAGGTGCCTCTCTGTCCTTCTAACATCTCATTCTTGAAAAAGTCCGAGGAAAGTTCAAATGAGAACCATAAATTTGGAAACCCGAGAACCAACTATTTCATATTATTATTCATGATGAATAACCCTGAATAATCATGAATATCATGCATCTTCATTATGAAAAAAATTCATCATGGATATTTAATGAAATAGTTGATTCCCGATTCTCAAAATATTTACGCTTCTCATATGAACCCTGCCCCATAAGCATTGTTCTAAAAGGCTCGCCATGACAGCCGTCGTGGCTCAAGGCTCGTGAGTCGTGTCTCGCACCATGTTAAGCCTGAGGCACGTCATGGCCCAATGTGCGGTTTTTGTAACGCGGTATTTGAGTTTTCTTACCTGTTTAGCGTCTTATTTCTTTAGTTTTTAACGTATAAACTAATTTAAATTGTTTAATCTTTATTTTGACTCCTTCAGTATTAGTAAAACATGTGTGTGTCTATATATAATTGTATGCTTTCTTCTTTCCAAGATAAATGTCCACAATGAAAAAGGCACATGGTTTTAGGAATGTGTAATTTTTACATTTTTGATTAACAAAAGGTCAATTTTACCCTTAATTATAGAGAGAAATTTTCTCCACCTCATAACCAAAAAGGGTAGAATGGGAAAGTAAACATCGACTTTTGAAGGGGGACACTTATTTTGGGACGGAGGGAGGTAGTATATGATATACAGATTTGCCGCCATAACCATAAGTCACGCGTTAAAAAACAACATGGCCTTACCATGGCTTTTTAAGACTTGAGGCTTGACCTCGCCACCGCACCATTTCTCTTGCCGTTAAGAACATTCCCCATAAGTCATTCATCTTAAACACGAAACAAATCCGGCTGATTTTATGTAATATTCTGTTCAGACAACAAGATTTACTGAAAAAAGTAGTGGAAGTGAAGCCGAAACGACAGAAGGTTTCATCGCACGCTAACAGTAACGTGTCCAGCGTTCTTTCTACCGAGCATGTTTCATCAGAATGTAAGCCACATATTAATATCGAAGATGAAAACGGGTCAATAAGTCAAACGAAGACCGATAATGAAGTCATCGAAGCCACCAACCCTATCAAAAGCCTGCTTGCAGCATATGAGAGCTCAGATAACGATGAAGATTGATACCGAACGTAAGTGGTTTGTTGATGGAACAATTCCGATATATATATGTTTTGTAATCGTAGCTTGAAAGTTAGCCGCAGGTGTTTTGTAATGATAATCGTGTATTAGTCCGCAACTATCTTCGATTGATTAACCGAAGAAATGCGGATTGATTCTGTAGAATTCTTGTTTGCTGAGTTTAATCTGAAGTTATGCGTTTATGTGAACAGTATTTTGATTTTGTATGCGAAATATACAGGGTTATTGCTAACCCTCGGGGCGTGTAGCTCAGTTGGCAAAGGGACGGAACGACTTTGCTTAAAATACAACAGGTTCAGGTTCGAATTTTGCGGGTAGGGGTGTAGACGAGTCAGGCCGAGTCCGAGTATCAGGTTATTCGACCTTGGCTCAAAAAAATTGAGCTCTAATATTTTTTCAATGTTTAGGCTCGATGGTGTCCAGATTTCGGATGAGTATGATGGGAGAGATGAATTTTTTTCTTGGATTACAAGTCAAACAATTTTCTACGGGGATTTTCATTAATCAAGCAAAATACATTTATGATATTCTTAGAAAATTTAAAATGAAAAATTGTACTCCGATTGGTACCCCGATGGCACCAGGAACTAAGACCGGAGCTGATCTTTCGGGAAAGGTTGTCGATGTTAGAACCTATAGAGGGATGATTGGTTCTTTGATGTACTTGACGGCTAGTAGGCCAGATATTATGTTTTCTACATGCCTTTGTGCAAGATATGAGCTCGAACTCGAGATCAATTAACTCGTTTATTTTCTCAAGTGTGGTACTTTTTATATTTTGATCATATAATTTAGAGTAAATTATGTTTTTAGTCCCTCTGGTTTGTTAAAAAATGTGAATTTCGTCCCTGTGGTTTTGAAATTTCAGTTTTCCTCCCTATGGTTTGCAATTCATTTCTATTTTAGTACCTGAGGCCAAAACACTACTTTTAAGTATGAATGACTAAAATAGAAATGAATTGTAAACCATAGGGATGAAAAAAACAATGAAAGTTGAATCACAAGGATGAAGAAGGTAATGAACTATAAGCTATAGGGATGAAAATCATAATTTCAAAACCATAAGGACGAAAACAGGAATTTTTAACAAACCATAGGGACTAAAAACGTAATTTACTTTATAATTTATAAACACATAAATATGTTTAGCTCGATAAAGTGTGTGCGAGTGGCTCGTCTTGACTCGACTTAACTCATAAAGTTTAATTGAGTTTTTGAACGAGTCGAGTCAGATATTGGTGTAATGGAGCTCTACTGGTGGTTAAGTTAAGTGAGCTTTATTTTGTGTTTGAGATCGACTCGAACTCGATAATTATTAAGCTCGAGTAGCTCGTTAAAAGCTTGAATCATTCACATCCCTACCTACGGGATATGAGTTTGAACCCCTCCGCTAGCCTCAACCGCTAAGTCAGCTCTAAACTGCCTCCTCACATGTGGTTTCTAGGGGGCATGTTTCGTGTGGGACTAGTTAAGATTGCCTGTAATCTACCTTTTTTTCACCTTTTTTTTTCTCAAATATACAAGGTTGTTAGAGGGTTGTGCTTCAATGGTATCATTTGAGTTTTAAAAATAGAATTCCATTGATTCCTTTTTTTTTTACTTGTTAGATCTTGTTTTTTCTATTTTATATTCAACATTTGAATCATTATATGGTCTTTAAATATTGTGTTATTCATTTCATGCAAATAACTCTTGATAAATATAGTCGGTGGTGGACCCAGGATTTTAGGTGAGCGGGTGTACAAACGAAAAGTTTAAGAAATTGTTGTCAATGCATTTTTAGTCAAATTCCCCTATTGGGGACTTTTTATGTTTTTGGTTGATTTCGAGGGATTTTTTTAAGCTTCTGTGTTGATTCGATGGGTTTTTTTAAGCTTCTGTGTTGATTCAATGGGTTTTTTTGGGTTTTTTGTGTTGATTCGAGGGATTTTTTGATTGATTTCAAAAGATTTTTTCGATTTTTTGGTTGGTTTCGAGAGTAAATTTTGTTTTTTTGGGGGGAGAAAGAAAGAGGTCTTTATTGAAGAGGCTTTAAAAAGTACATAAGGAATGATAAAGAAAAACTTGGTTACGGGAACCGAAGGTTAGGCCAACTACTTTAGTATAGCTACACCTAAAAAAGTGTATTCCTACCCTTTCCCCTTTCTGTCAATGTTGCCAATTCCCAGAAGACTAGTCGGACGTGGGTTCAAATCCCGCTCAAGGGAAAAAACAGAGAGAGCAGCGAAGGGGCCTTTCCTTTCACCGCTCAAAAACGTATATATCACAGAGCACCCCATTGTAGTTGAGCGGGTGCACCTTACGTACCAAATTTTTTTTCGCCCTTACAAAACGAACTTGAGCGGGTGCACAGGACCCCCCTTGGGAAGGGTAGGTCCGCCCCTGAATATAGCTAAATGAAGGTTTTTCGGGAAACCAAATTTCTGCTTTTTAAGAAAGAGGTAAGGTCTATATGTACATCCTACATTCCTACCGTCATCGAACCTATCTGTTGGGATTCAGTGGGCTCGTTTGATTTGGTTTAACTGTGGTTATGTAGAGGATTTGTTTACCATCATCTTTGTTTGTTAGTCTAATTTTGACTCTTTCCCCATACACAACATATAATTTTCTTTCCAACAATCCGAGTTAGATATTATTTCTTAACGTGATATCAAAAAATACGTCTTTCTCCGATTGAAAATGAGTTAAAATTCGACAACCAAAGATTTATCAAGGCACAGCCAATTCTAATATCTTGAGCATATAGTACGACAGCATTTGGTTCATTGCAATTTGATGGAATTTGAATTATAGCAATGAATTCTATCTTTTAGTAAAAACTATTATGCTCTCGTATTTACTCTATCACATTCCATCCCACCATGACGGTTGTCACCACTACTGCCATCGCCATCACCACCTGGGGCAGGGTATGGGTAGGGTAACAGTTAATCCGTTATCCAATTCATTTAAAATAGCGGGTAACGAAACTGGTAATTATTCATCTCATAAAAGCTTTATCCGTATCCTACCCTACCCATTAAAGGTTGTGGATAATGAAACGGATAATGGATAAATGGTAAAACAAAATTTCATTTTGGACTACAATTGATATTGTTAAACCTCAAACATATAAGTAAAACGTAAGTTCATAAATATAGTTATTATTTTATATCTAATTTGTTGTAGTAAACATTTTATTACTCTAAATATAATCATAGTATAATATTTTTAAAAACAATATGAAAATTGTAAGACTAACACTTTTCGTTTTATTTATTTTTCTAAATCCGTCTTGTTTCTCATTTAATCAGCATGAAATCTTTTACTTGATAAGTATAAAAAATAAATTAAAGTACACGTTAATATACAACAACATTATAAAAAAATATTAATAATTAACTTAATACAATTATGTGTATATACAACCCTTGCAACCCCTTTATCCACCACACATTTTACTTTTACTTTTTTTTTTAATTAAATAAAATGTGTGGTGGATAAAGAAGTTGCAAGGGGTTGCACCATGTAAATGAGTTGCATTTGAACACCCTTATATATATATATATATATCGTAATGGGTAATGGACAACGAAAAACCATTTATTCATACCCTACTCACTAAAATTTTGGGTAAACGGGTAAGAGATAAAATTTTCTTTATCCATACTCTTATCCAACGGGTCGAAACATAACAGATAACGGGTTTACCCTTACCCATTGTCAGCCTTACCACCACCGTCGTTACCATTACCGCTTTCACCCCTACCATCATCATCATCATCGTCACCAGTCAATGCCACCGCCACTACCACCACCACTACCACTGGTCATCGCCACCACTGTCACCATCGACACCACTATCACCTCATTAAGTTACATTCCAATTTCGTGGACATATTCCAATTCCAACACATTTCATTATGTGAACCAAACGTCACCTAAGGATTTAAATTATAACAGTAACCATCCAAGATATGAACAACACCGACTTGTCATCGACCTCATCAACTTAGGGGCCGTTTACCAAATGTTTACCCGGATAAACTCTTACCAATAAAATTTGACACTATCACTTGCTTATCGGGTAAGATTTTGGTCCACCAAAACGGTATCGTATGCAACAATTTTCCCGATAAGCGCTTACCGTTAAAATTTAACACTATCACTTACTTACCGGATAAGATTTTAGTCCACCAAAACAGTATCGTATGCAACAATTTTCCCAGTAAGCGCTAACCGTGGTAAGAGTCTTCGCCATCACTTACCAGGGTAAGACTCTTGGTTCTTGTCTTAGCTCTTACCGGGTATGATTCTTGGTCATTGTCATCTTCATCCATAAGGTAATATGACTTGGTAAGTGCTTACCCGGGTAAACATTTGATAAACGACCCCTTATATTTTTTAACTAGTAGTTATTTTTTTCATAACCAATTAATATTTTTTTTACCAACACTTATATATAAAGATCATAAAAATTGGTTTCTTATTTCATCACCAAATGACCAATCCTCAATTGGGAATTGGGATCCTCCAAATTTTGAATTTTTTAAACAAAATCCAAATAAATAAAATCACCCAAATCCATTTTCTATTACATATATCCATTTTCCCCCTTCAATTCAATGTTCTTTCTTAACCTCCTAGATACCTTTTTTTTTAAAGTATCTCCAACAGCTATATTATATTTTCTTTAAAATAGGGTATCAAAATCTAAAATCTTTAAAAAATTCACTTCCAACTCCAACACCTATTCTATTTTAGAGATTATAGCATTGATTATATCATAAAAATAATTAATATATTGATAAAATATTATTTTCTCTTTTCTAAACATTAGATTTCAATGCTCCTTATTGGTGGGGGGATTAAAATATTATTTCTCTTTCTTAAAAAGTGGTTTTAGAGCATCTCCAAGAGTTATGCTAAAATAGAAAAAATTTGAAATCTTAGCAATTTTTTTGCTTCAACAACTATGTTATACCATATGCTAAAATAGAGAAAAGGAGAGAGAAGGTAAAAATCTTCAAATTTGGATAAACCTCTAAAACTTTTATTTAAGAGAGAGAAATAATATTAAATTATTTTTCACCAATAGGAGATATTGAAATTGTGTGTTTAAGGGAGAGAAATAATATTTTATTTGTTGTAGGATTATGTGTCATCATCAAAAGGAAGTGATTGATATAATATTTTCCTAGTATTAGAATTTACCATAATGAATTTTTCTTTTTCTTTGTAAACTCCTCCCTATTTAAAGGGCTTATGATTAATGAGAATTACAAATTTCTTCTCTTTGTCTTATTGTTATTCTCTCCATATTGTTGTTCTATTTGTTTTTCATTTAACACGTTATCAACACGTAGCTCGTTTGCGCTATCGCTCCCTCAAATCATTTTCACCGCTATTAAACGGTTGTTTTATTCGCAATCTACCACCATTAGAAGGTTTGTTTTTCCAATATTGCAATTCAAGTAAGTATCTCTACAAAAACTTACAATTTTTTTGTCTATGAATTATGATTAATCGTGATTAACTCTTTTAGCCATGATCATGCTTATATGCTTCAGTTTTTATTTTTTTCTTATTCTTATTAGTTTGTGGTCTCCGATCAATTTTAATAAACATAAAAATGGTTCTGGCAATTTGAAAGGTTGTAACCAATTACTTTCAAAATCCTTCTATTTTTTTAATGGTGATATGTTTTTTTTTTTATAATAGTAATTGATCGTTATTTAATTTGATTTGAAATCAATAATTTTTTTTAGGACTATACAATTTTAGAATTGTTGTTAAAAAAAACAATTAATAAAAAAAAATGTATTTCTTCAATTAATTTTTCACGGATGTATCTCACCGTATGTACTTGAAATATGGTTTGTATTTACCTCCTATTAAATTTGTTTTATTTATTAAATATTTATTATATTAACTTATTGTGTTTTAATGCGGAATGATAGCTTTTATGTATATGGTAGATTTATAATTTTGAATTTATTTTTATTTTTATTTATTTATGATTATTCAATTAGTTTAAACATGTTTAGATGGTCAATTTCATTATATAATGTTATGTATTTATTTATGTCTACAATTTGATGGTATCTTTTAAATTAGACTAATATATTATTGTGAGATATGCTAATTAATTATTATTTGAATATAATAGTTAATTTATTTAACTTGGCTTGTCATTTTTAATTTAATTATATGGGGCAATAAATATTTATAAACTTGATTATGGATATCTAATACCATTATTATCTCTTTTGAAATCTTCTATATGTATGTCAATTTATAAATTCATTATTATTTTATTTTGGTTAATAAAAAAAAGGTATATATTTGTTTAAATATTCCTAAAATATACACTTTTATCATATATGTTTGTTTTATAACAAGTTAATTTAAGATATGATAATTTATTTAATTCAATGACTAGTGTTGGGCCCGTGCATTGCACGGGAGGATAAATTTTTTGTTGGAATATTGAACCGAGTTAAAATGAAACGTAATTTCTCTGTTAACAATTAATGAAATACAATGTGAAAAACGAATGTATTTTTATAAGTGGTTAACTTGCATATATTCTTAATCGTTTGTTGTTATGAGTTTGTGCAATAATATTGGTAATAGTTTTGTATTATATTATTTAAAACTCAAACGACATGTCTCACAACATATTTATTTGACTATTGACTTCAAGACTTCATAGTATTAATCGATAAAAATAAAGATATGTATATATATCTTATTCCCCTACTTCGAAAAATATGATTGTGGGTTTTGAAAAATATAAACAAATCCTCAGTAAATAAAATAAAATATAAAAAATTAGTTTTTCAAATAAACAAAAATATAGTGGAATACCTTTTGTTCAGTTGCAGGTTCCGCCATTGACACCCGACCGTTCGTCTTCTTCTTGTACTCGGATGATACATATAGAAGCTATATATATTTATAGTGAATGTAGAGAATATTTTAAAATCTTTTATTTTCATTTTCGATTTTACATTTAAATGTAAATATATTAAAAATATGGAAGAATATTTTTATATCTACATCGTTTCTATTTTATTTTCATTTACGCTTGGTTAATTTGGAAAGTATTGTGGAATATTTTTATTTTAAAGAATACGATAATTTATTAGTGTATCTCGTTATTTTTTATTTTTAATTCATATCAATCTTTTTTTTTCTTCTTTTAATGCTCGTGAAAAAAAAATACGTGTAGATTTTATAAAATAAAATAGATTTTATATTAGCAAAAAAAATACGGAAGAAAAAAGAGTTTATATTACATCTCATTATGTAAAAAGATTTTATAAAATAAAATATGGAAAAAGGTTTTATAAAATAAAATATGGAAAAATCATTATGAGATGTAATATAAAAAAATACAGAAGAAAAAAGATTTTATATTACATCTCATTAATATAAATTTAAATGTAAAATCTACATTTAAAATAGATTATGCTAATATAAAATCTATTTTATAAAATCCTCCACCAAAAAAACAAATATTTATATTAATAAATGAGTATCCATTCCATAAATATATGATTATGTGAGATACTGTGCTTGAAAAGGTTGTACCAAAGTATTAAGAAATTGTAAATTAAGTAATTAGCCTTAATTAGTTGTAACTTGTGCTTAAAATGTTGTAATTAAAAGTTTTTTATGTCGTTTTTATAATATAGTATAGATATGGGTTATTTAATATTCTAGTTGCTATTTTAAGCCAACTATATATGGATATGTAAATACGTTCCTATTATTTATATTGTAATATTCAAATATTATATTAGTATTTACGTATATTTAAAGGCTTTTGAATTCTTAGTAGTCATATTTGTGATTGAGGATCATATAATTGTTAAAATGTTTTGTAGTTTATTCATTTTGACATTGAATGCTTTATAAAATTTAATATATAAATTTAAATGTTTATCTTGAGTTTTTACTCATAATTCTTAATTCTGTAATTAAATTTTAGAAGTTATACTTCCAACCCCCATATTTTGGTATCTTACCAAAAGCTCCAAAAATACTATTAAGGTATTAAAATTGACTTTATATGTCAAACTCATAGTCATTTTTGCCTCATGCCAAATGTTCTATAATTAATAATTTTATATTTAAATTAAATAAATATCAAAATATCGGTTAGATTTTGTCAAACGGGTGTAAATAACCCTGAGGTTTGTAGAAACTTAAGAAATCCATGTGATTCCCCTACTACCTGGAAATCCAATAGATTGAGTTATTTGTTTTTGCAAATTGAAATATTGATGAAGTATTATCAATAAAATTAAAGCATACAAAAATCCAATATGGTTATGATAATGAAATTTCATACATAAAATAATAATTATAACCACAATCCACTGTTTTATCAAAAAGAAAATCATATATTATCCCTTATATACGTAAATGGTTGAATCAACTTATCCCAAAATCAAAGTCGTAAACTCAAAAGAATCTAAGTATCATAAATGAGTATATAAACCTCCTTTTGAAAATGTACAAGAAAATACCTAATGTAACACCCCCTTCCCGAGATGGAAAAGGAGGTTACGTCTGAACCTAACACAAACTGCTAACAAGAGCATACAGAGCATTAGTAAAACCTTAATTAAAATAAGCACCATCAGAAATATAATTGTCTCAAATGATACACTTTCTTTCATCCAATACTCACATTAAAACATTAATAAAACCTAAAACTTTTTATCAACAAACCTCTTACATAGGATGAAACTCTGAATCCCTTAAACTCTTAGATCCCCTTCAAATACCTGCCGCGAAGAAAGAAATGTGGCTGAGCCAAACGCTCAGTGCACAGATACAATAGATAACAAACGAATAATCGAACTCAAAAGCGAATACAATAAAAATCTAGATTTTGGACACGAGACTTGAATTTTTGAGTGTTCATGAAAGCTAGATCGAGTATTAATTCATTCAACCTCTAACTTCAACAACAAACCAAAATATCCCAAACAAAGAAAAGAAACCAAAAGAAATTAGACCAAAAGACTCAAATTTAATTGCTTAATCAAAAGTCATAACAAATGAATAAATCCAAATTCATATATCGAGACAGTAATTTTGTCAAAGTTCAAGACTGTCAAATCAAAACAAATATTGTCAACTAAATACCAAACTAATCTGAGAAACTTAAATCAAAATCATATCATAAGATTGCATAACGAGCTCGAACAAATAATCGCATACACTTGAGTTTCATGTCAAACATAAACAGATACAACAAGTGTCAGACATAAGCCACATAGGCACGTACGTTGGACATTCTCATCCAACTGTACTAAATAATGTGAGATGCGGTGTTGGGCACTACACCGTCATCTACCCTACAAACTAGGGCCGACCCATACGCCTCCTATCAAACCACACCAGCTCTCATCAGAGCACACAAAATCAAAAGGAGACGCCGTGGACTGATCACACCGCCACGGGTGGTGTCACGCCATCGGTGCCACAATGACGTGCCTATGGTACCCCCATAGGTGGTTAGTAGCTCGATAAACCTTAACGTATAAACTTCAAAAGTATGTCACAACACATGTGATCACACTAAATGAATATCAAATCATACTAATTACAAAACAAATCAAAAAGGTATTTGACTATATAAAAATATTGACCGCTCTTTTTAAAAGCTTTATTTTTCGAACAAACTAAATTGAAAGACTTAGGAATCGGAAAAGAGTTTGAATGGCATGAGCGTATACGAACCATTACAAAATATTTGAAAAAAACGTATGGTGAATCACATCCAAACAAAGACCACGAATTTCACACTGACAACTTTTCAAAATCGAGTCATATCAGTTTCAGCACTTTGTGTGTTTACAAATCCAACAATGTATCATATTTCCCGTAGGTTTTAGAAAACTATATCTAAACACAAATTTTAAATAAATGTTTTAGGATTCCAATGAATCAAGAATGAACTTAATCGGATTTAAAATAGATTTTTCACGAATTTCTGAAAACAGATGCGCTGTTCTCGTCTAAAACGAGACCGGTGTCGGAAAACAACGATTTTAGACACTTTAGAATAAGAATCACAGTTTGCTCGTGTGACAACAATTCGTAGTACACATCTCCAGCTTTTCAAAACCATATTGTATGACTTAATCCGATAAACGAGCGATTTGTTATGATTTTTACAAATAACACAAAATTTTTAGAATAAAATTCAACGGAATATAAATAGAGTTTGATGTTTCTAGAATATTTGAATCTCGATTTATCATATGTAAAACGGAAAGAATACACACTCGAGAATACACACGATCAACTAAATGAATAGAAACACAAAATAATTTTGATTTGAAGTAAAACACATTATTCACCGAACCGAATGGAATGACTCGAAAGAAAAACAATGAACCGTACACGTATTCAACGAATCGAATAAACACAATTGGTATTAGGAATTCGTACACATATATAACGTATCAAATAAGCACAAAAGATGGGAACATAAAGAATCCGTACACATATATAACGACTCAAAAAATGCAGATTAATGAGGGGGAAAAATAAGGAATCCGTACCTTAGCTGACATCCAAAAATCGCTAATGAAAATCCCATCGACTTTCTTCAACGAGTCTTTAGAGCCACGATCAAAACTTCCAACACACCTAACCTCAAAACCCTAATATTGATGCTTGAAACTCCAATTATTCCAACTCTAACTCTCGTTTTATTCCCTTAACTAATTGATGCTCAATCAAAAGGATAAATATAAAATAAATAAAAAAAATCCTAATTTGGTTAGCAATTGCTACTGCCGCCGAGATTACTTAGGGTTATCCCAAAATTCCTTTTTTTTTTAAATGACAACTTAGCCCCTCAAGTTTTATAAAACTTCCAACTTGAATAAAAACTTACTAATTTCTTAAAAAAAATACGGGACATTACACCTAAAGTCCATTAACTTCCTATTGACCCTAAAACAACCTCTTGAAAAAGTACAAGCAAATACCATCATGTTTTGAGACGATAAATAAATCATAACCTTCATAAGAATACCTTCACTAAAAACCCCAAAGAACAGTGGGATACCCCGAAAGAGAGAATCAGGAGTATTCATGAACATGTACTTCTTGAACTAATCGTACAACGAAATGAAACCCGCCTATTCGATTACAAAAAGGTAATTGATTTCAACAAAGAAATGATGTATCCCAAAATGCGTCTCAATCTCTATGACAAGGAACTCGTAGAAGATGACATGATTCATAACATTATTTTCACTTTTCATACATCGGTAAATATTATTGAACCAATATAAGTTGGAATGTAACCTTTAGACAAACTCATCAACCAACTGCAAGTGGTTGAGAGACATAACAAAGTTCTTTCAAATAACAACGCCACATATGTCGGGACAAAGAAAATTCTCGATATCAATAATGAAAGTGTTATAGGTGGAAACAACTCCAAATGATTGTGAGTTAAAAACAATTTCACACATTTATGCACCATGTGGACGAGACCCTGGAAAGGGTCGGGTCTTGGTAAGAGTCAGAAAGAATTTTTCAACACCTGGAGTAGGGATACAACTATTATCCCAAGTGATAATGGACAATCAAATAAGAAATGCACTAAAAAGTGCTTCTATCAAAAAGGGAACAAGTTGAAAATGAACTATAACATATTAATTTAATATTTAATATTGATTAAGCATATGTTTCTTTGAAAATTAATTTTAAGTATTAAAATTAATTTATCTGCTAAGTAATCGAATATGTAACCATTATAGATGTAAAGAAATACATCATAACAAATGCAAAAAATTCAATATTCTCCGTTCCGTGTAGGAATGTATCGAGGAAAATTGATTTTTTTTTACCTCTCACACAATCTAAAATGATAGACAAATACTTATTTTATTCATTCAACCGAAATACTTAGACGATGAACTATCATTTTCTTGTTGGTACAAGATCAATAGGAACTTTGTAAAGATATTCATATCAAATGGAAATTATAATGAGCATATATACATAAGTTTTAATGAATTTGAAAGTAAACATATATATGTGTCAAACTATCTAGTAGATTATTGAGCCATCGAAACATTTTTGTCACCAATAAAAAACTTTAGGGAAATGACACATATATGTTTCGACATGACCATGTGGGACACCATGGTTATGACATAGTGATCCGTGTATTGCAAAATACACATAGACACATTCTCTTTCGAGTGATAGGCAAAACGAGGCAAAGTGCAACTGTTGACTTCTGCAGCATAAGTGTAACACCCATAAAATTCAGAAAATAACAGACAAACAAAACTTCCAAAACTCTAAAATACAATGCCTTGAAATAACAAATATCTAAAGTTACAAGGAAGAATCACTATAACGATGTATCAGAGTACTGACGGAACTATCTAGTCCCACAAACTAGGGACAATATTAGTCGGGTGTTACTAAAACCACCAAAGTTGCTATCTCCACCGAACCGAATGACGTCACTAAAGCCATCCTACCGGAACTTCTACCAAGCTCCACTCGCCACTCAGATCCATCTAAGACCTGATATACATGTCGAAAAGAAAAGAGTGTTAGGCTTAACGCCTAGTGAGTTAAAGCAGTTTTCATCATATAAATCATAAAACATTTAAAATAAACATTTTACTCTAAATAGGTCATTCTAGAAATACTAATTGTAAGGAGACTTTATTGACCAAACAAATTCCTTCCAATTTCCAATCACCCATTTTAAATAAAGGACCGACGCCCAAATTTCCCCAAAACGCACCCACACGGTATTTCTCCAAAAGACTCGTTGTGTAAATAAAATGGTACGTTTTAACACCGATGGCATGGATAAGGGAATACCCAGGATAACACCTTCCGGCGACGGGGGATACCCGATTCCATTGAAGGTGGCAGGCACACAAAGTTAAGCCACATATCAACGTTCTCGAGTTTCACGTAAGACCATGGTTCCTCGTATCCGACTCATCTGAGCTACCACCGCAAGACACCACTGATCCTAGTGTCTACTCGACCTCTAGATGAGTCTCACCACCAAGTCACAAGTCCCCGTATCCGGCTCACTCTGGGCACCACCGCAAGACTTAGCTCCGTACACGGCTCATCAAGAGCACCACCGCAAGCTTACATAATCAACATGACTTGGGGACCACTCACTAGACTCAAACATCGACATTAAAACTCCATGATGAACATAACGACTCCATATGAATGAACTAACGCATCCAAACATGTAATAACCAATACTGGTCTAATAATTGCATTTTCATAAAGCACTCCATAAGGAGCCGTTTAACCCGGACAACGTCCCAAAACTCGTTAATGTACGATTCAAGCCGAAAGGCTTCATAAAACCTTTGATACTCAAATAGAGCCAATATGGCTATATAAGCCGATTTACAACTTTACCAAATATTCCCGATTTAAAAGGTACCCGTTCCAACAACTCACACTTTTAAAGTCAAAGGGGTTAAAGTTTTCAAATATAAAACCCGTAGATTGAGTAAAGCCCCATTTGACCATATTTCAGTAACTGTTCTTTAAAATCTCTAACACACACTAAAATCCCATTTAAAACCATTTGTACTCCAAATCTTCCCATAATAGGAACCAAAGCAACACAATACTCACATTTATCAAATAGTCAAGGAACATGATTGGTGGATTATAATCCCCTTTTTGATGACTCCAACATCTCATGTGTTATTGTAAACCATTTTCAAACATTTGAACCAAAATATGTGCAAACGTACAAACATCTACAAAACTTCTCAAAATGAAGCAAACTCATGGATATACTTTTAAAGCCCAAAATATGTGCATTTTGACATGTATATAGTTTTTCAAAGCAACTAAAACTCACCTTGCTAGATTTAGACTAAATCTAGATTTTACCCACAACTTGAGTTCCTTAAAAGAGAAGATCTTGGGTTCTTTCACTAACTCCAAGCTTTCTACAGATCCACTACCACAAACATCCACAAAGTCATGCCAAACCCTAGGAATTCAAAACAAGAGGAAGAACACAAAACCCTAACTTTATAGATGGAAAGATGGTTAGATTACCTTGGTGATAAACTATTGGATTCACCCAATAACTTCAATCTACTTCCTTCTCTTCTTGAAAAGCTCCAAAAGACGAACCCTAGGTTCAAGAATCGCTCCAAACGACTTTAGGAAGGAGAAGATATGAGAGAAATGAGGTTTGAAGCCCTAAAATCGCGACTAAAAACCATTAGATAGACCCCGCGACTTATGCCGCGACTTTCAAGTCGCGGCGTAAGCCGCCCGTTTCCTGAAAACTCAACTTCCAGTGAGTTACGCGGCTTGTGCCGCGACCCCAAGTCGCGTAGCAACCCGCGACAACCCAAAATCCGATTTTCTCGCGTCTTTCACACTTGATTCGATTCCCGATGATTCCATTATGAAACTTACTTGATTTCCCGATACTTTTACGACCCAAGAGCCAAACGACTCTCGTAACACCGTCGAGGATACATCCTGAAATTACGGTGTTACAATATGAAACAACATTGCCATCATAATATGCCCTCTCAAATACCTAGAACTTTTGTATATACCCTAATCCTTAATCAAGACAGGAATGAGATCATCCTAAAGCTAAGAACATAATACAAAAATATTCCATTGTTACAACGAATACAAGGTGATATTTATGGACATAAACATCCAGAATGCGGGCCATTAAAACTTTATGGTTCTGGTTTCAACACGATAAACGCATGTCGTATTATTGTCCACATGAAATACTGCACTAGCTATACGTTTAAGGGCTCACCACCCTTATTAATTCATCAAGTCTACATGACTTGGAATGTTGGAGAATTTACATCATAAGGATTTGATGTTAATTGCATATGTATGAGGATCAATGTAGAGTTTCCTATACCTCATGTGTATATATAAAATGGTCTCATAGAAGTTGTTATCAAAAGAATATGATGACATCTAGGATATTTGTAATGCGCACCAATTTACCCACATCTACCTGGGATTATGCAATTATCATATGCAATTTTTTTTTCGTTTTTAGACCCACTGCTTGCTAACCAACCTCATGCGTACCAGTTGGTAACTGGATATAAGCATGATACTTTACATTTACGTATGTTTGATTATATGTGCCAATTGCGCCCCCACAGCGCATCGAAATAGGTCCTTAAAGATGATTTGGTATATGTTGGATATGAATCCCCAACAATTATCCGCTAATCAGAATATTTGACTAGTGATATCTTTACCGCTAGATTTGCGGGTTGTCACTTTCATGAGACAATCTTCCCGTCGTTAGGGGGAGATAGGAAAAAGGATTTTCCATGGAAACGACAGAAAGTGTCATTGAATATTCCCAATCTGTCTCATTTTTCACAACGTAATGTTGAAGTCAAACGAATCAAACTCGATACCTGATACGTTTAATGTTATTCCAGAAGTGACAAAATCACATATACGAGTTGCAAATATACTCGTAAGGTTAAAGTCCCCAAACAAGGGCACAACGTCGCTAGAAAGTGCGTTGCAATCACACATGGTAGATGTGTGGTTGAGGTCGTAGCTCCCAAACGGAAATGGGGGAAACTACTTGGTTCGATAGATACTCATCTAAAATAAGAGAAGAGTAAGTCACAACTATTTGTCATCAATACATAAACCTCTCATGAGATTGTCTCTGATTAAACTATGTCTATGAATCATTACTGGAGGACGCTCCACAGTTAATATTGGTTCCAGAGATTAAAGAAATTTCAAATGAATTATGAGAGTACATATGAGTCGATGGACAGATCATACATACTCATTGATGATATATTTAAGATATATTGTTGCTTATGAGATGATATAGCACATTGGCATCGAACCATGCTCAGTTGAAAAAATATCAACAAAGAGCAAATTGACCTAAATAAGCAATCCAGAAGTATCATATTATTTGACAAATGAACAGGTATTTGGTTTGGTAGTGCTAACCCACAAAGTGTAAAGCCTGTAAGACATAGATAAATCATTTGTCGTAAAGCGTAACGAGAATAATCAAGTCATAATGTATGAGACTCTCATTTGGCGCAAGGTTTCTCACAACGCCCTGGATTGACCACGAGAAGACTTACTCTCCCATGATGGACGTTATAACGTTATGCTAATTAATTTTCCTAGTAGTTTTCGAAGGACTGGAAATGTAGCTCATGGATGTGGTTAATACATATCTCTATAGGGATCTAGATTTAGAGATATAAAAGTGCTTGATGACATTACATTACCAAAATCAAGTAACTCTACACCACGAAGTGCGTTTGCAATGAAATTGAAACACTCACTTTATAGATTAAAACAATCTATGCGGATGTGGTATAACCCCCTAAGTGAACACTTGATTGGGAAAAGATATATAAGAACTATGAATTGTGCCCTTGCGTGTTTATGTAGAAAAACAAGTTCTAGATTTTCAAAGTAGTTTTATATGTCGATGTTATGAACATAATATGCACTCTTGATGAAATAAGAGAAACCACAAGCAACTTGAAATCTAAATCTGAGATAAAAATATTGGGAAAACTTGGGTTTGTCTAGCTATTTGAGTCAGGACACCGAGTTTGTGAAATATTAATTCACCGATCGCATATGTCTATAAAATAATTAGGCAATTTAATATGGACAAAGTGCATCCGGTTAGCACTCCCATGATTGGTCAAAGTGTTGGATATAAGGATTTGTCCATTTCGTCTAAAGGATGGTGACGAAAAAAGTGTTGGGAGTTGGAATTCCCTATCTAAGTACAATATAAGCATTATCGTACTTAGCACAATACACTTGACTGTATATTCTATTTCTCAGTGAACTTGTTAGCTAGATTTAACTCAGCGCCAACACAACGTCATTTGGAATGATATCAAGTAAATATTTTAAAACCATTGACATGGGCTTATACTTTCCATGTAGAAATAAAAATGAGATTGATAATGAAAATTCAATATCTACTTAGATTGTAAGCAACAAAAGTATTAGCTCTTATAGAAAAACACCAAACAACCTCTTGGTATGTCTTTGCTGATATTAGGTATCTGTCTGACCCATACAAAGGTTGTTCTCAAATTGGATAAGGAATTACCACTGGGAATACGCCGATTGCTTGGAAGTAAGTTAAGCAAACCCTTGTAACTACCTCCTTGAACTAATCCAATAATATTATTCTCCATGAGATAATGTATATGATTAAGGACTATCATTACATATATTAGAGGAGTTAGTAATTTTGGGTTCAACCAGTATCCTATTTGCATATATGGAAATAATGCATCATGTATCAAAGAAATGAACATAAGATACATCAAGGGTGATAACACAAAACATATTCTGCTCAAGTCTTATACAATCAGCAATAAGAAAACTCTCATCGAAATTCAATTAAATCAAGTAAGATGTCAAGAGGACATGACATATTTTACCAAATCATTACCTAAAACCATATACTGGGAAACATGTAGAAAGTAAGTGCAAATGTTTTCCAAACTCCCTTGATTAATGCACGAATCAGGGGGAGTAATAAACAAAAGAGGGAGTATACTATATTTGTGATATTGGTATGTTGTGCTCTTTCCTTAACCAATGTTATATTTTTCCCATTGGGTTTTGTTCCTTGGTGTAAGGTTTTAGTGAGACAACTGTTTATATACCATCATATTTTCCTAACTCTCTCGATTAATGTACGAATCTAAGAGAAAACTAGATTGAAGGAAAGATCTATATATTGCAAAAAACTGGTGCGTTGTACTATTTCCTTCGTCAGACTTTTATTTTTTCCCACTGGGTTTTTATTTTGGCGTAAGGTATTAACGAGGCAACAATTGTGCACTATCACTCATTTGACTCGGCACAAGGGGGAGTGTTGTAGGATTATGTGCCATCATCAAAAGAAAGTAATTGATATAATATTTTCATAGTATTAGAATTTACCATAATGAATGTTTCATTTTCTTTGTAAACTCCTCCCTATTTAAAGGGCTTATGATTAATGAGAATTACAAATTTCTTCTATCTGTGTTATTGTTATTCTCTTCATATTGTTGTTCTATTTGTTTTTCTTTTAACATTATTAAATGTATTGAATATTTTAATATAATTGATAATAAATATGCTAAAATAGAGTAGTTGTTGGAGTTGGATGTAATTTTTTTAAATATTTTAAATTTTTGTACCTATTTTAGACATTTCTATAAATTAGGAGATTTTTATCTTTTTAACTCTATTCTCTATTTTAACATTTTCCTATTTTACCTATTTAGGGTTTTCCCCTGTTCTTCAGCAAACCTCAAAATTGAGCAGGAGATCAAACGAGGCTCATGGATGATTCCAAAATTGATGAACTCAAGCTGTTCGTCGAGAGCTGCAAATCCGATCCTTCAATCCTCCACAACCCATCTCTAGGGTTTTTCAAAACTTATCTCCAAAGGTATACTTAAATCTTAATTATTGTACAATTTCTGAGAATTTTAAATCGATTTAAGCTTGTTTCGATGCGATTTGTACCGTTTCGTGTAGATTGATTTGTTTGTTTATTCGATTTCAGCCTCGGCGCCAAAATTCCACCGTCATCAACATCGGTGAGTTTCATCTGTTGCTTTACTGTTTGATATAGTGCCTGTTGATTATATAGTTTGTTTTGATTTCAAGTGAGTTCTAAGTTTTAGGGCAAATATAGAAATGTTATTAATTTTGAAGAGATTGTGATGTTGGGACGTGAATGAATTAGATTACTGTTTTTTAGGGTTTATCACTTGGGATCTAATTTGGGATGAGGGAAGTGGTTTCGAATCAGTTATGATTGATTTTCGCTGCTCTGTTTCAGAAGTTTGGTTTCGATTAGGTTTTAGCATTCACACCAGAATCTGTAGACATATCTCTCGATTTCGAATTGCATTGAAGCTCTGGATAGTAAACAAAAACTGGTATTTTGAGTTTCTAGGGTTGGATTTTATATCCCAATCGGAATCGTAAAAAAGTGGGTTTTTTGTGTGTTTTAACGGTAGAAGACTAGTTTTTGCATTGAATAGTGGTTGGAATTAATGCCCTTCAAGCGAATTTTTCCCAACCCTGAGAATGTCTTCTTCTGAAGTCGGGATTCTTGTACTTCTTGGAAAACTCCAGCGGAAATGAAGTTTACATCACCCATTAACTTGGCTACAGGCCAGCTTGCGCGACTAATCCCATGGGGCCCTTAAGTTAACGGTCAGAGGGACTTGAACCGGTGACCTCTACTGTAACATTCCCGGCCAACTGTACCAGATATTGTCTGTTTTCTGCACACCTGGACTCACGGTTTTATAACGCTTCTGATAGAGGGTCCTTATAAGGCAACATTTGTTCCCTCCCCAACCGGTGACCTCACATGTGGTTACTAGGGGGCGGGTTCCTTGTGAGGCCGCTAATCAACCTTTTGCTCAAAAATTTCTAATCACGAAAGCTTACTTGAAGTAAACCCATGTAACTGAAATTGCATCCGCAAGTAAGGATAAAGCATAGGGGAGACTACATCTTGTCACTTTTTCATCACTTTAGAATGTATTACCAAAGTTCTTTGGCTTCTCTGCCTCTACTATATTGATGACATTTTTGTTAGTAAATTACGTTTTTAATCCCTATGCTTTGTTAAAAATTGCAATTTTTGTCCCTATGGTTTAGAAATTGCAATTTTCATCCCTATAGTTTGTAATTCATTGCTACTTTTGTCCTATGATTCACAATTTGTTATTGTTTTGGTCCCTGTGGTTTACAAATCTCTACTGTTTTGGTCCTTGTACTTAAAAGGCAGGGATTATTCCAGGGATGAAAATAGCAATAAATTGCAAACCATAGGGACGAAAATCATAATTTCTAAACCATAAGGAAGAAAATGGAAATTATCAACAAACCACAGGTATGAAAATCGTAATTTACTCTTTTTCTTTATTTACTTGGAGTATTACATTTTTCTAAAGGTTTATGCTTTTGATGTATGTTTTCTTGTTGTTACCACATTTATCATATGAAGGGTGCAGATAATGGACACACATTCGACGAGGGACTTGTTGAGTCTGACCTCGAATTAGACGATTCTGACGTTGTAAATCCTGATGATGACCCTCCACAAAAGGTGCGCAAAAGCGATTAAATTCGACGTGGTCGGGTGAAAATATTTTTTTTCTCTTAAGTTTCAAAAGTTCCTATTAATGTAACAAAGTTTCTCGATCAATATAATAAAGTTCCACAATATAACAAAATCGACAGGTTACCAATTAAATGGGGTCAAAACAAAAAAAAAGAAAAATTGAAACTTTGTTATAGCGGCTGGAAAAGAATTTCTTCGTTATACTAAATAGGAATTAAACCAAAGTTTGTTGCGTTTTGCCCTTATTTGGAAGGATAACCCTCGGGGATTTTCCCGGCTTCGCCCCTGGACCTTTCAATTCTTTTCTTCTTTTTGTTCTTATCATCATTTTTCACTTTCGATGGCAGATGGGAGATCTCTCGGTTGAAGTTAACGAGGAAAGTCGTGATCTTGCACAAATCTTGAAGTCGAAAGCTATGGATTCAATCTCTGAAGGCATGTTCTATCTATTTGCTGATGCTTTCTGATTTAGATTGTCTACCATGGAAGAATATGCATCTTCACTTCGTTGCCAACACTTGTAGGTAAACTGAATGAAGCCATAGATCAACTAACTGAAGCTATTTTGCTGAATCCAAGTTCAGCCATATTATATGCAGCTAGAGGTACTTGTTGGTTATGTGAAATAAAGTTTGAAATCTTTAGTTTGGTGTCGTTTTTGTGAGCTTTTTGGTTATTTATGTCTTATTCTGTTAATACGTGATTGCAGCTAGTGTGTATATTAAACTAAGAAAACCGAATGCTGCAATTCGAGATGCTGATGCAGCTTTACAGGTCTGCCTGTACACCTTCCATTGTGGGGTTAATTAGTAAAATAACCACTTTCAAGTGGTGTCGTATTACAAATTGACCACCCGTTTTGAAATTTTCACAAAATTACCACTCATTTTGCAAACTCTTTTTTTCTTTTTGCGAAATCTCCCTTGTTGACTTTTTGAGCGAATATTGGCTATTCTTTTAGTACATTTTGTACTTCAGTAGGTTTCTCAAAATGGGTTTTGCGGAATCCACTTTTTTTTTTCTTTTTCGAAATCCCCTTTATTGACTTTTGAGCAAATCTTGACTACTTTTTTGTAATATAATACAACTTGTTCTTTTTTAGGTTTTGAAGAATGGGTTTTGCGAAATCCACTTTTCTTTTTGGGTGCAAAATCCCTGTTATTGACTTTTTGAGCGAATCTTGACTACTCGTTTTGGAATTTATACAATTTGTACTTTCTTAGGTTTCGCAAAATAGGTCTTGCAAAATCCACTTTTTTCTGTCAAAAAGTCAATAAAGGGGTTTTCGCAAAAAAAAGGCGGATTTCACAGAATCTACTTTGCGAAACCTGTGGTTATTTTGTACAAATATCGAAAAAGGGTGGTCATCTTGTGATGGGTTCCCTCATAAAGTGGTTATTTTATTAATTAACCATTGATTGTATTGGTTTTAGCCCTCAGATTTGACATCATATGAATCTTCAGATCAATTCCGACTCTGCAAAAGGCTATAAAGTGCGTGGAATGGCGAGGGCCATGCTTGGTCTTTGGGAAGAGGCAGCACGTGATCTTGGTGTAGCATCGACATTAGATCATGATGAAGAGATCGGTTCAGTACTTAAAAAGGTACTTCCCTTTCTCATCTTTAGGGTTATTTATCATGAATAATACATGAAATGGTTGGTCCTGGCAGGGGTGGACCCACTTTATTGGATCGTTCATCCGTTGTAGTGTAACAAATTATAGGATTGTGAAAGGTGCCACCGTATCATTTTGTTGTGTGTAACCTTATATTATATATTTTGGAACTACAACGATGAGAAGTTTCTCTTGGTAGAGTTAGTTTGCATGTCTTTTCTCCCACCCCCACCACGTGTTTGAATCCCGTTTGTGTCATTTTCTTAGTTTTTAACTTTTAACTTCAGATTTATTATGTTTCTGAAAATATTTGCATTAAAACTTAAAAGACTCGAACACAGGACCTGACATACGAAAAACAAAGAACTGACCAACAGACCAATGATCATTTTGTAAAAAATATCCATATCTTTGTTTCTTATAGTCAAATGGTGTCACCACTTGAAAATTTTCCTAGGTTCGCCTCTAGTTTCCAGATTCTCAAAATATTTATGGTTCTCATTTCAACTTCCCCCTATTGCTCGTTTACCTTATTGTCTCTTTTCTATGGGTGAAACATAATCAATCAGTCAATTTTAATATTTATTGGGTGTGTATTCATGTAAATTTGCAGATTGAGCCTAATGTTCACAAGATCACAGAGCATCGGCGGAAGTATGAAAGATTAAGGAAAGAAAGGAAACTTAAAGCAACCGAACGTGAGAAGCAAAAAACCCGAGCTGAAACTAAGGCATGTATATTTGTTATTCCTTACTTCTGTTTCATGAGAACAGTTTATCTTGAACACTTTGTTTCGTTCGTCTTTTTCTTTCTATTTTCCTTTCTGTCTATTCACAAACATTCCCAAGCTAAGAGATCTTTTGCATCTATAATTCCAATGTAGAAGACAACTAGAAAAGAAAATGTCGTTTACTCCTGCCATCCCAAAATAAATGTCTACGGTGAAAATGACACACAATTTTAGGAATATGTAAGTGTTACATTTTTAATTAACTATGTGGACGCTTTTACCCTTAATAATAGAGAGAGAGAGAGATAAATTTTCTCCATCACATAATCAAGGGTAGAATGGGAAAATAGACATTTTTAAAGTGGACACTTATTTGGGGGTAAACTAAAATAGAAATGTGGACATTTATTTTGGGACGGAGGGAGTAATATAAACACTAATATGAACTACGACGAATTTGGAGCATACTAATACGTCATCTCATTTATATGTCATGTTCTGAAAAATATACTCCCTCCGTCCCATAATAAATGTCCACAATGAAAAAGACACAATTTTAGGAATGTGTAATTATTACACTTTTTAATTAACTAAATGACAATTCTACCCTTAGTAACAAAGGGAGTAATTAATTCTTCCGTCTCATAATTAAGGGTAGAATTGGAAGGTAAGCATTTACTTTTGAAGGTGGATACTTATTTTGGGACGGAGGGAGTAGCAATTAGACCTTTTGACATTGGTAAGCCTTGATTTGAGCCTTGGTGTTTTCATATTTTTATATGAGGCTTACGAATAATTTTATTTAATGCAGGACGTGAATGCTACGACTCCGAACAATGGTATGTCATTTGACTTTTATGCTTGTGCTACTAAACAATATCCCAACATGATTTGCCTTGATGACCATAGATAGTGTAAGATTAGAAGACTAGGCCTAGTTTAATATATGGGGTACGAGTCAGGTTCATACGAGAACAGTAACAAAATAAGAGAATAAGAAAATAGTTGAATCAGATGTGATTTTACACTAAAATCACGTGTAAAATCTCATGTGATGTTGCACGTGATTTGGTTGTTTTCTTATTCTCTTATTTTGTTACGGTTCTCGTTTGATTCTCCCTCTATGGGGTATAATTCCAATATATATGTATATAAAAGGAGGAACAAACGAGAACATGGTCAAAATAAGAGAACACGAGAACGGCCAAATCACATGTGATTTTGTACTGAAATCATACGGTCAACACATGGGGTACACGGGCGACTTCGCCCACGACCAAGGTCGCAGCCAAGGTTGAGCTTAATCACATGGGATTTTACACGTGAGTTTAGTGTAAAATCACATGTGATTTGGCCGTTCTCGTGTTCTCTTATTTGGTCATTGTTCTCGTTTGAACCCAACTCTCTCTCTCTCTCTCTCATAGTAGTTTTCTAGAAGTGTTAGTGGAGATGGCCAACCTCTCGAAGATCAACCAACCATTGACTTTAGTTTTATGACTTTTATCGTTAATTATTTTAATAAAGAGTATCATGTCGTCTCAAATTGGTATCAGATCTCTATTATGGAACCAATGGTGGTGAAGAAAGTATATGAACTCAAAGTAGAATTGTGGTCCAAGATAATGGAAGTGAAAATGACCGTGTTGAGGGTTCGCCTCGATGGAGGAATTATAGCGAAAAATAAATCGAAACATAGAACGTTAACATTAGAGCCCAATATTTATACTAATATATGTACGAACTAGAGATGATTAGTTACACGATTGATGAACCCTTATAGAAACCGACATATACACAATCTTTATTACGTTCACTGTTTTCGTATGCAAATCTTCAGGTGAAGTAGTTAACATTCACAAAGCGGTCGAGTTGGAAAAAACGCTGAGTGGTTCATCACGGTCAAACCAAGTAGTCATTCTGTACTTCACGGCAACATGGTGTGGACCCTGCCGGCTCATGGGTCCGCTCTATACAAAGTTGGCGGCAAAGTACCCGAAAGTGGTGTTCTTGAAGATCGACATTGATGAAGTGAGAGATGCGGCGGCACAGTGGAACATCAGCAGCGTGCCATCGTTCTTTTTTACGAGAAACGGGAAGGAGATCGATCGGGTGGTTGGGGCTGATAAAACTTCACTTGAAGCAAAGATAGCCAAGTATGGTGCCTGAGTAATATGATTTTCCTAAACTGGTATTTCTGCTGTTTTTGCCTTATATTTGGATCTTGTATATATATATATATACATATATGTGTAGAGGGAGGTTCAGGGGAAAATCTTAAAAAAATGAAAAACTGATGAACACCCTGATAACCGTTCATCTGAACGATCATGTGTATACAAGTAATTGAAGCTGTTTTTTGGTTTTTATGTATGTGTACATGTTACAAATTACTTGTATTCACATGTGCATATTGTCTAGATGAACGGTTACCAGGGTGTTCCTCGGTTTTTCATTTTTTGGGTGTTCTTCAGTTTTCCATTTTTTTGTGGTTTTTCCTTGAACCTGACCCTATGTGTGTATATATATACACAATGTAAGGAGTTGCATTGTTGATGGTGACAGAAATGGGAAATGAATTATGTTGATTTTCGTTGTTTCTTTGGAAGCGATTTCGCGCTTGTGTGTGTGTGACATGATTTAGATGTTGAACAGTCCCACACCCCATATCTCTCTTGCATTTTGTTCCTGTACCATGTGTCTGTAGCTTCAAAAATCACCAACAACTATGTTAAATTTTTTCTAAAATAGAGTAAAAAAGATCAAATTCTCTAAAAAAATTGTATCAAACTCCAACAACTATGCTATTTTAGCAACTCTAGTATTAATTATCTTATTAAAATATTTCAACTTTAGATGTTGAAAAGTTTGCTTTTTGGGGGGTAATGATTAGTTTTGGGGGAAACTTTTTTTTAGAGATTTCTCTAGATTTAGAGATTTTTACAATCCCTCTTCTCTTTTCTCTATTTTAGCATAGAGGATAGCATAAATGTTGGAGCAACAAAAATGCTAAAATCTCAAAATTTTCCTTTTTAGCATAGTTGTTGGAGATGCTCTAATAGTGTTGCATTGGAGGGTATATTTAGGTATATAACCTTAGAGAAAGGATCATGCGAGAAGTTAATACATTTTCCGAGAATGCGAGAAGTTTCAATGACATATATACACACACATGACACACAAGCTTAATCATATATGATTAAACACACCCTTAAATGAGATTTTAACCTTTTGAGAAGTATGAAGTCATTTTTTATTTAATAGGGTAGCAAGTCACGGATTTAATTAAAATCACATTTAGGTGTTTAACATTAGAGATAAGTCATTTGAATGTATTTTTTGAAAATACCATTTGAATGTCATGAATTAAAAAAAAAAGGCTTGCTCGTAATTGAAAACTTAGGGGTTGTTTCTTAAGTCTGAATCGTTCAGACCTTTTAACACAACATCTCTTATTAATCACAACTAAATTAAGACTTCAGACTTTAGACCTCTTAAAAAACAAATGATCCCTTATTTAACTATCACCCTCGGTTACGAATGTGGTTAAGTTCATGAAAAATCCAGTGATCAGAATTGAGAAGGTGTCGCTATGTCGTGATGGTATTATCTACCTAATCCGACCCTATTTATGTATGAAAATGCGTATATAGAGGAGGATACAATTGAGATATTTATGGAAATGATGAAGATTTGTTTATTATGATCTAGATATTTATAGAAGATTACTAAAGTTTATTAATTATGATCAACGTTTTATATTTAAAAAAAACAATCGAGATATTTAAGTAAGGTTTCAAATAAGAGAGATTATCATTTTATCTATCAGGTTATGTGCATAGTGTGAGCATACTATAACAAGAAGGTTTCAGATAATGAACATATTGAAAGTTACATTATGAACACACAAAAATTAATAAAGTTTCAAATAATGAACATACTAAAATCACATTGTGAACATACTAAGGTGTCGTTTGTTTTTTAAGAGGTCTACACCTGAAGTCTTAAATAAGGTTTGTACTATTAGATATATATATATATATATATGTGTGTGTGTGTGTGTGTGTGTGTGTGTGCGTATGCGTGCATTGTAATACTATCACACTCTGAACCATACATATGGCAATTTGCACAAAAACTAAATGTATATATAATGTGAATGTTATCATTATATTGTGCATACACCATACCTTCTTATTGTACACGTTATACAAGGATAATCTATTTTTTTGACAGAGATATGAAAGATGGGGAAGAGATTTATGAAATACTCACAATACCCTTTATATGAAGTATTTACTTAAAATTACCAAAATTATATTTTTTCTTAATTAAACTTTAATTAAATATGATTTATCTATATCTACACTATATTATAAAGCACGAAAAAATCTCTTAATTTACAAGTATCAAAGCACACGATACATATTACTACTGCAGACTTCTAACACCCACTAATTTGGTATGTCAGTGTCTTCCTTTTATGTAGACATTTTCATGCATCACTATTAATTAATATATTATATTACTATAATTTTGTTTTAATTATATTATTAAATATGTAATTGGTTATTTTTTTTCTAGATGTCGTTAAAATATATAAGATAATCATTGAATTTTAACAAAATACTTAATTTTTTTTATATAAAAAACTTTATATTATTAAGTCTAAATTAAACAAATTTATAAAAAAAGTATTATCACTTTCTAAAAACCATCCAAAATTGTACTGTAAATCGACAAAAAAATAAAATGAAACATTAAAATCGTGATGTATCTCATTGCACTACGCTTCTAGTGAATTAAAATGAATCTATCTCAAATGAAGGCCTTCTTCACATATCATCCAAATCAAGACCATTCACACAAATAATGTGAAATTATCAACCTTTTGAATATGCCATGTTTACATATATGAAATTACAAACCATTTTTAAAAGTTGGTTTATGGTTATAACAATTAACAACAACTAATTTACAATTTAACATATATATATTTTAATAATTTATAATGTAATAAAAATATAGCAAATAAAATTTCTTGTATTATTTATATACTTTTTATTCGATTTAATAAAATAAATACGTATTCATTCAATTTATTACATGTAAAATTTAATAAATTCATGTAATTTAAATAAATTGATAATAAATTATATAATTAATACCATAATAATTATAATAAAATTATATTAATGATGAAGGATAATTTTGTCGAAATTATATATTGAATTGGAATTCATTTTAAAAAACATGCAAAAATATATAAATGAAATGTCTAAAATATCATAATACTTCTCTGCTTTGAAAACCTGTAACTCTAAAAATGATCATTCAATCTTCATCGATAAACTCACCTATGTTTATTTCCAAAAAATTCGAATTTTGTCAGCCTTTAGCGAGCGTATAAATGGTAATATTTCGTAACCAATATAGAAATTCATAATTAAGTAAAAAGACCTTGAAATTACCAGAAACTGAGCTTCAATAAAAGATAAAGAGGCAAAGAAGTTACGTGATGATGACAGAAGCATAGAGAGCACAAAGGAGTAAGATGCACGTCAACAGTTGCACCTCCGTCATCTGTGCTCTCTATCTTCTGTCAACAACATCACCGCCACTGCTTCTACATAACCCGTAAGTCTGTATTTCGTATTTAACTGATCGTTGTTCACTAATAGAAGATTCAACGAACATAAGCATACCCTTTTTCCGCCTTTTCTACAAAACGAATAAACGACGAATACAATTTGTTTTGAAAATATGTTAAATCGGTATCGAAAGATTTTAGATATTTAACTAATGTCTTAAATATTATAGTAATAAAATTGTATAGAAAAAGATAGAGTCCACATGTATTTATAGGTCAATAGGAAGGGATAATGAAAGTGATAGGTTCTAGTTGTTTCTAATTTCTAGGATACCAAAAGTGGGACCCACCATGGACCAAAACTCAAAATATCTATAAAAAAATTACATTTTACTTTAACAAAATCTCTATTTTGAAGATTGCAATATTAGTTACATTATTAAAAATGTTAACATTATGAAACAAATATATGTGAATAAACAGAAACAAATATATGTTAATCAATACACTAAATCCAAGACATAAATTGAAAAAATCATGTGAAATAGCATATCGTACACTGATTCACAAGATTATCACAACTTTATAGGTTCTTAAACGAAGACACATATATATAGGGGTTGTTTTATTTGCAACCCTTAAAAAGGTTGCAAACCTTGCAACCCACATCTTAACCGTCGGATTCATGATCGGCGGTTACAATAGATATGTGACCCAATATTTTTAATTAAAAAAAACAGAAAAATAAAAATAAAATAACCGTCGATCATGAATCCAACGGTTAAGATGTGGGTTGCAAAATATCATTCCACTATATATATATATATATATATATATATATATATGTGTGAGTAAACTAAGATTTTCGTCCTTGTGGTTTGTTGTTTATAACCATTTTCATCTCTGACTTTAAAAGTTGATTTTTTTGTTATTATGGTTTGCAATTTTTTTACATTTTCGTCCCTAAAACTCAGGGACTAAAAGCGAAAGAAGTTGCAAACCACAAGAACCAAAAAAACAATTTTTAAAGATCAGGGACGAAAATAGTTATAAACAACAAACCACAGGGACAAAAATAGTAGTTTACTCTCTCTCTCTCTCTCTCTATATATATATATATATATAGAGAGAGAGAGAGAGAGATGGGGGATCATGCGATAAGTTGAAAATTTTGCGAGAAGACGATAAGTTTCAATATCATATATGAATGATATGATCACACGTCCTTTGGGTGTGTTTAATTATTTATGATTAATTAAGATTGTGTATCATATATCATATCACACTTCTCGTATTCTCAAAAAAATATTTAACTTTACGTTTGAACCTATCCATATATATAGGGGTGATATCAATTGGAAACTAAGTTTCATTGGAAACTTTGGAAACCAAATTTTAACCATTGATCTTTATAATCAATGGTTAAGATTCATTTAAATTATATATGGTAGTAAATTAATTAATTTATTAATAATAAATAAAAATAATAGATGAAAAGGATAAATATGTCTTTTGATTTTGTGTCTCAAATATGGCAAATTTTTTTTATTTTATTTAGATTACTTGAAACCAAAATAAAATTTCCCACGCAATCTAAATTTTGATTTTTTTACTATGAAAACGAGAAGCATTTGTCTTTTCATCAAAAAAATTATTTTTCTTTTAAAATGTAAGAAAATATTTTTTTAACTTCATTTTATTATAAAATTTCCCACGCAATCTAATATTGTGATGAAACAGAATGAATTTGTGGATTACAGATTTCATCAGGTTCATCGTGTTAGCATTATTATTTCATAATGAAAATAGATTCATCAAATTCATCGTGTTAGCATTATTGTTTCATAATGAAACATGATGAATTTGTGTCATTTTTGTTAACTTCCCATTTTTGTTTCATTACCTGTTCAGTTGCATATCCGTATATGAAAATAGATTCATCAGGTTCATCGTGTTAGCATTATTGTTTCATTATTACCATATATAAGCTAAATTAAAATTAAATAATTTACCTAAATTAAATATCTCATTTTTAAATTAATCAATGATTATTATTACCATATATAAGCTAAATTAAAATTAAATAATTATTAATATAAAAATAATAATAGTTATCATATATATTATGAAATAATGTAAAAGACAAAAATAACCTTTTCAATTAAAAATAAAAATAAAAAAAAGAAATTCACTGATTGGTTGATTTCGGTTTTCCAAAGTTTCCAATGTAATACTGGTTTCCAATTGATTGCTCCCCTATATATATATATATATGTTGTTTTATTTGCAACCCTTAAAAAAGTTGCAAACTTTGCAACCCACATCTTAACCGTTGGATTCATGATCGGCGGTTACAATAGATATGGGACCCAATATTTTTAATTAAAAAAAAACAGAAAAATAAAAATAAAATAACCGTCGATCATGAATCCAACGGTTAAAATGTGGGTTACAAGGATTGCAACCTTTTTAAGGGTTGCAAAATATCCTTCCGTTATATATATATATATATATATAATATATATATATATATTCTTTTAATAATTTGAGAGTAATTGACTTCTCCAAAAGGTAAAGCACATGTGCAGTACGGTGGTTCACACGAAAAAAGCTGCTACAGAAACCATCAACGGAAAGCGAGGGCTTCCCAGTATCATAAGTCATAACAAACATAAAGACATGCATTTTATATAGGGTCAGGTTCAGGGGAAAACCTCAAAAAAACATAAAACTGAAGAACACCCTGATAGTCCTTCATCTGGACGGTGTGCACTTGTACATACAAGTAATTTGTAACATGCACACATGTATATGCACAAGTGCATAATGCACTTGTGCATAAAAACCAAAAAAACAACATAACTACTTGTATGCACAAGTGCATACCGTACCGATGGAAGGCTACCAGAGTGTTCTTCAGTTTTCCATTTTTTTGAGGTTTTCCCTTGAACCTCCGTCTATATATATATATATATATATATATATATGCTTAGAGCATCTCCAATGCAATGTTTTTATAAGTAAAAAGTGCAATGACTTATAAGAATTAACATTGTGGGGAGTTCTTATAAGAAGTTAAAGCCCTCTAGGTTCTTAAATAAGAACCTTTGTTCTTACCATGAAGTTTGTGTGAAATGACAATTTTCTCATTTTTATTGGTAGTTAAATTAAATATTTGATATTTATTTATAAATAAATAATTATTATTGATGTTGACATGAGGTTCTTATAAGAACTACCATTGTGAACTTTTAGATAAACTTTTAAATTGATAAGTTGGAAATTAGGTGACACCAAAAAGTGTAAAAAAGAGGTTCTTGTAAGAACCTCCATTGGAGATGCTCTTAGGTTCAGGGAAAAACATTAAAAAAATGAAAATTTGAGAAACACCCTTGTAAACGTTCATCTTAACAATATGTAAATGTTCATACTAGTAATTTGTAACATGTACACGTGCATAAAAACCAAAAAATAGCTTCAATTACTTGTATACGTATGTACATACCATCCAAATGCATGACTATCAAGGTGTTTCTCAGTTTTTCATTTTTTTAGAATTTTCCTATACCTCCCTCTACACATACACATATACACTACATATATATATATATATATATGTTTAAAACAATGTACTAAGTTTATAATTTTGTTATAACTAATTTTCTAATTTTTTTTCCTTAATAAAATGATATAGTTGGATCATATTTGATAAATATAAGTTAACTTCAAATTATATATTTTATTTTTTTACTCTTTATTTTTATTTAAAATATAATATTAAAAAAATAAAAGTTATTATCTTGAAATGTTCAACCATAGTTGTTAGGTTTGTACAATTCCTATATGATCACAATCATCAAATGATCTCGAGTTATTATTCTCCAAAGGACACCTGACTTGTACACGCATTCTCTCTCTCTCTCTCTCTCTCTCTCTCTCTCTCTCTCATATATATATATATATATAGAGAGACTTAAGTTCGCGTGAGACCAAACTTTAAAGTATGAAACTTCACACTAAAAAACTGTGAATGTAAAAAATCGAACTTTTCATAGGGAAAACACCGTAAATGTTACGTTCACCGTGTTTTTCGTTGTGAATGTTCGTTTTTTTACCTTCACAACGTCTTCACTGTGAAGGTTCGGATATACCTTCACAGTCTTTTATCTGTGAAGGTTTGATTTTTTTTAACTTAGTTTAGGTTTTTTTTACCTTCATAGTGTGATTACATTATGAATGTTCGAATGTTTTTTACCTTCACAGTGTTTCAGTGTGAAGTTTCATGTTTTAAGGCTTGGTCTCACACGGTCTCACGGAAACAACTTGGTCTCACGTGAACCTGACCCTATATATATATATATATATATATATATATATATATATGGAGAGAGAGGGATAATTTTATTTGAAAATTACCTTAATTTTGAAAACCATGAAAACCGTCGATTTTATTGGTTAAGTTAATGAAATTGTTTCATTAATTTGATAAATTTTTTATATAATTTTTTTGTTGATGAAATTGTTTAATATATTTGTGTTTTTTATGTAAAAATGAAAAAAAAATTCATTAGAATGAGAAAAAACATGAAACAATTTCATCAGAATGATAAAATACATGAAACAGTTTCATTTCTACATAAAAAACACAAATACATGAAACAATTTTATCAACAAAAGAATTATACGATACAATTTCATCAAATTAAACAACTTCATAAACCAATTTCGTTAACTTAATCAATGAAATCGACGGTTTCCACAGTTTGTAAAATTAGAGTGGTTTTCGTTTAATCTCTCCCCTATATATATAAGTGAATACGATAAAATTAGAGTAATTTTATAGATAAGTATTAAACATTTTATGAGAATACGATAAATGTGATTATCATATATGATTACACAACCCGTGGGTGTGTTTAATCATATATGATTAAGCTTTTGTATCATGTATGATATCATACTTATCGCTTTCTCACAAAATGTTTATTTTCTCGTTTGAACCTGTCAATATATATAGGTTTTTTTAGTGAGAATAAGAGTTATGGTGAAAAAGTGAGAAAAAACCCTTTATTTTATCTATTTTTATCATTATGATTGAAACTTTACAATTCATGCACTTGAAATAATGTAAAAGTTTGTGAAAATGACTAAAGTTGAAGATAAAGGGGTTAAAGGAAAACCATGTTTGATTAAAAAATCAACTCATCTAAAAACTCAGAAATGATCACACCATTATCATCATAATTGTTATTCTCACACAATGCCACGTATGTATATATGTGTGTGTGTGTCTATAATATCAAATGATAACTATAAATGTAAAACAATTGCATTCGAATATGCAGTGTTGTTGCACAATGTGAAACAAAAAATACAAAAAATAAACATTAAACATAATCACTTTAGGAAACAACACTGAATTTTCATATGCATTGTTTCACAATATGAAACAACCCATAAAAATCGATTCTCACGGTTCTCAACCTTTTTGTAGTTCTCATTTGATTGTATATATATATATATATATATATATATATATATATATATATATAAGAGAAAACATTCACTTTATGAAAAACGTAAAAATACTCTTTTAGTATAGTCCATCACATGTGATACTAAGGGGTCGTTTACCCAATCACTTACCCAGTAAGCGCTTACCGGTAAATTTAACACTATCACTTACCTTACCCGTTAAGATTTTAAACCATGAAAAACGGCATTATACGCAATAATTTATCCAGTAAGCACTAATCGGGTAAGATTCTTCACCATTACTTATCGAGTAAGACTCTTGGTCCTTGCCATTGCTTTTACCGGGTAAGATTCATGGTCCTTGCCATGTTTATCGATAAGGTAATGTGACTTGGTAAGCACTTATTGGGTAAGCATTATGTAAACGACCCCTAAATCAAAGATGAGAACAACCTTTGGCAAGTTATTTGCATACCACCGGGTTCACTCGATAAGAGTGGTTTCACCTTTTCATAAAACAAAGGTGTTCTCGATTGAATCTCTACATATATATACATTGCACCTATATGCATATCCTTATAAGAATGTTTGAATTTTCTAAAAACCTGATCTTTCGATTTATTACATGTTTTGCAATTTTTAATAAATCTGGTGTTGATATTGATTTTTTAGTATAAAAATCAACGTATTTAAAAAGTAGGAATTATTGTAATAAATGTTTGAAGATAAAAACATTTATGGATGTGATAATGTAACACCCTCAAAATTTGGTAAAAGCAACTAATTAAAATTTTATATTACATCAAGTAAAAGGTAAATCTCTAAAATAAGACTTTCTATTTAATCTCAAACAAATTCAAACTCCAATAATACACAAAGACTAAACCAAATCGGGTGCTACTTAATCCTTAAACACCAGTTGCTCTTCCCGAAACAAGTGCGGAAGACTTCACTAAGATAACCACTTCTCGAGCATAGCATTAGCGCTCCTCTCAACACTGTGTCACTAGAGCTATTCTTAACCGAAAACCTGTTGCACATGCCGACAAATAAAAAGGTTAGGCTAACGCCTAGTGAGTTCAAGAGTTTTCAACATCAATAAATGTATTGTTGAAAAGGAGTAACGCAATTTAAATCATAATCTTTCAAAATGATATCTCAAATATGAAAACGACTCATTTTACAATAATATGCATTTTAGGCAAAGAAACACCGATGTAAACGTTTTCCAATCCAAATTACCTCAAGGACAAGATCCCAAAGTAAAACGTTCTTTCGTAAATTAATCTCAACCCGAAACTCACTCAAAACTCACTCAAAACGTGAATAGAAAATCGAACTCAACATTGGTGAAGATACGGTTAAAACTTTATATCCCGAAACACCCAAAACACGGGTGGGGCATAATACTCAACCCATAAATCATGGATAAGATCCATTGATAGCGGAAAACCGTATAGTTCCACACAGTGGCCACAGTGTTCCCACAGTGGGGGCGCAAGTATACACCTCAACTATGATCGCTATAAGTAATAAAATGGTAAGTATACCGAATATCGTTTCCACAGGGACTGGTCTACTGCGAATCAGAGAGTTTCATGAACTTCTTGCACACACTTTGGTTGTGAGAAAAATTTGTCGTTTTGTTGGTGAAATATCTAAATTAATTAAGAAATTTAACAATGAGTTAAGGGTTGGGAATGGGTGTAAGTTTCCTTGAGATAATTGTAATTACCAGATGGTTAGGCGCTTAAGTGCATAGAACCATATATAAAAATCCCGATCTCTCGAAAACGAATTTTTATAAATTATGCCCAAAAGTACCTATAAAATGCCCATAATTATTATGCTTGAGTTTGTCGATTTATCTAAGTTTGACTCTAAGCGTCAAGTTCTACCGGTATGGGGATTTATACCCAAATCTCTTTGTGATATAAATTCCGACTGACGTTCGAACCTTAGTAAATCATACAAAACCCGCATCTCTGCGTGGTTATCAAAGACTTTCTCAAATCTTTGTGCATCACTTAAGCCGTATTTCGGATCCGCCCCTCTCGAGGTCTAAGATCTAATATTAACATTTCAAAGTGATCGGCTTATCCGCATTGAGTTATGTCCCGACTCAAGTGACCAAACTCAAGAACAAGTAATTATGGACACACCCAAGTGTATCCTACTAGTCTCAAGTTCACTCACACCCACACCCAATAAGGTGCTTAGCTCATGACTAAAAGGAAAGACATAATGAAATAAGAGAAATAATTAAGAACTACTTGCATAAATTTAAATTACGGAAATTAAATTACAAGGGAAAGTAAATGACTAGAAATGTAAAGTGCTAAGAAAGTAAATGACTAGATATGTAAAAGACTAGAAAAGTAAAGGACTAGAATTTAAAACTACAATCTTCAAGTTAACAAGTAACTTGAAGATAACTAAAGCTAGAGAATTTGTTGGTGACTTTATTATGATGGATGGTGGTGAAGTTGATGAAATAAATGCAAACCACTCCCTCTTTATATAGCCTCCAAAAGAAAACACAAGAACCAAAAGACTTTCTTCTTCAAAGGCACAAAGGTCAATACCCATCTCTTTTTCAACCCATGCCTCAAAGATCAGACAAGCATGCTCCAATAAATATTTTAATCTGCTCCTTATCGTCCGAATAAACGCAACGTCCGACAGTTTCTTCAAGTGGTTCATCGACGCCCACAGTAGGTAGAGTACCTGCCCACAGTTGGCCACAAAAGTGCAGTTTTTCCAAAAAAATAAACTTTTGATAATTCATCACTTCTTTATCACATTTTTAGACCAAATGAAAAGAATAGAAACAAAGTGGGTATAAAAATGATACAAAATCTAGAAAAAGAGTGATAAATAACTCTCAAAATCGAGAGTTATCACACCCCCAAACTTGAGGTTTTACTTGTCCTCAAGTAAAAAAAATGAAATAAAAAGAAATTTTACGAAAGGAGAGAAGGAACGAAACCTACAAAAATAATTGCTTGAATGTCTACTTTAGTCGAGAATTGTACAACTTCCTTGAATGACTTATTTGATGTCGAAATTGATCGGTAGGACTTTCTCGGGTTAGTGTCTGTGGCTTTTAAAAAAAAAATCTTTCCCCAAACTTGAACTCAACTACAAAAGGGTGTAAGATATTTCTTTTCTTGTCTTTCCTTTTGAGTTCAAGATTTTCAAAACCCAAAGTTTTGTGATATTCCAATTTGTTGCACGATCCTTGGGTTTTAACTTGCCTTCCAATTTTCCGAAGGTCGTCTTCCAATTTTTCGAAGACTTTTTATTATATATATATATTTGTTTTCTCCGCTTTTCCTTTTTTTTCTTCATATATGCAAAGATCACATATATATTTTATATTTCTCTCCCCACCCCCAAACTTAAAACGAACAATGTCCTCATTGACGAATATAAGGGCTAGGGTAAGGCTCGAGGGAAAGTGTGTTTAGGCCAACAATAAAAGGCCTACGTCCTTTCAATTTTCATCATCCAAAAAGTCATCCAAAGAATTCGTACCTGAAAGAAATGTTAAAACATAAAGGAGACCAAAAAAAAATATCAAGCATAACAGATAATATAACACAACCTAAATTAAACCCGCATAACATACACAAAAGGCGGGAAGAAACAGTTAAAAGTTATACAAACACCCAAAAGATAACACAGAGATAATGTTCAAAAGAGCGGTGATGAAAAACCAAAAGTTATTTTTGCGGATCCATTTGTTTACTGTGGGAACAAGTAGCCACAGTGGGATCAATATTGGCATTACCAACTGGGTCTGCTCCGCTGCGTCTCTCCTCCAAACGAGCTACACGAGTATGCAAATCAGTGAGCACGACAAGCATGGCCTTAAGAGTTAGGTTGGTTTCTTCGTGTTGCATAACGGACGCCGCAAGCCACTCGGCGGTCCCATACCCACAAGATGTTGTTGGGTTGACGGTCTTGGGCTCCGGGGACTTGGGAACAGTAGGTGTTGGGGCCTGCGGTGGTACTGCCTGTGGTGATGGTACCTGCAAAACAGAGGGGGTTTTGGAGGAGCGAGATCGCCGCTCAAGGGTGTGTCTGTCAATGGCAACCGATCCGGAAACAAGTTTATCGGTGTCAAAAGTAGGAACCCTCGCCACTGCACACAACTTAGTGATTAAAACAGGGAAAATCAGTCGTGACTTCTTACTCCGAGATGCAGATTCAATGGCCAAACATGCAATAGGCCCAAGATCCACGGGGAATTCCTTCAAAATGCAGTATAGCAAAACGCACCGATCCCGGGAGAGAGTGCAGTCGTGGGCAGTAGGATTAACGTTATGGCGCAAAAACTGGAACCACTCTGCAGCCTCTTCCGTGAGACTGTTGGCTTGTATCATCAAACGACGGTTATCAAGAGCCCAATCCCGGCCCGGGGCAAGCAATAAGTCCGCGATTTGTTTGTCCGTTACCGTGAGTAAGTTGTTAGAGATTTGGTTAAACGAACAGACAAACGGGACTTTTAATTTCAAGATCTTATTGATCTGAGGTCCGGACCAGTCCACCCATTTACCCCGAAGAAGTACAGGGTTTCGTTTTGTGACGACAATTGTCGCGAAAAATTCAGTGACGCGAGTGACGTTGGCCTTGCATGGGACAGTAACAAGGTTCTGCAGAGCACCACCGCAAACTTACATAAACACCAACATGACTTGGGGACCACTCGCTAGAATTCAAACGCGGACACTAAATTCCGCGATGAGTAACCAGACTGGATTACAAACGGGCATCGAGTTCAACCACCCACGATATCTACCTCGAGCCCTCAATAAAGGTTACGTGGTCATCGAGTTCAACCACCCACGATATATACCTCGAGTCCTCCCGCTGGCCATAACAATATCCAGTCCCAAAACGGGGATAAAGTCCCCACTAACCAACTGACTCATATGCCTATGGATCCAATGCATTACAGTCTAAAACGTTACATGACTCAACAGAATGAACTAACGCATTCAAAACATGTAACTCTCAAATAAGATGCAACTAAGTACACCATACGTCCAAGACTCCTTAACGAGCTACCAAAACTGAAAAAATGTTCCAAATACTCATTTGAGTGTAAACCAAGCCCCAAAAGGCATAATGAAGGTTTGGCTAAAATACGAGAGCCGAAGTGGTTACATAAACCAATATACATCTTTCTCAAAACTTTGTTTCTCAAACCACAATTGGCCTACGACCCAAAACCCAAGAAGGATTATCATTTTCTAAAATGTTCTCCAAAGTTGGAAATGACCCAAGACCAAATGACTCACACCTTCGTACTTTCCAAAATATCTCATTTCATGAATGATGCATAAAACCCGACAAACACTTAAAAGTGCATTTTTGACCAAACACCTATTTATGCAATAAATCACCAAAACATGTTCCTTTATGACACATTTATCAAAATATCCCAAATGTGGTATTTTACAAGGTTTAATAAGCTAAACGTTTCAAATAATCAAAAGTTATCAAATAACTTAACAGTTGATAATTTCATGTAAAACACATAAATGTTTTAAAATAAACATTTTGGCATGTACAACGTTTTCACAAATCAACTTGAACTCACCTTGTTAGATTTAGGCTAAATCTAGATTTTACCCCACTTAGAGCTTCCTTGAAGAAACTTGAACCCTCAAGCCAAAACCTCCAAAAACCTAGATCCATAAATTTCAACCATAAATAATCATAATCAACCACAAAGAATCGTTCCCCAAACTTGTAACAACCCAAACTTTAATTACATCAAAATATAATATTTCAACTAGAAACGGCCCCAAGCCTACAATCAAAAGAATAGGGTTGCCACTACAAACTATTACACAACTGAGTCAAAAAGGAAACTATTACAAGGAGTCTTCTAGCTCCTGGAATTATCTCACATCTTCTCCTTACCCTTATCGGTACTTGCTATCTTGCGATAACCTGAAACAGGATTATAATTTTGAAAGAGCGAGGGTTAGACCGATGGTCTAGTGAGTCCCCTCCAAGCACTATTGCAACAGTTCAAATATTATTTAAAACATTTAAACAAAGTCTTACGCCTCACGAGCGTAACTCACTCTACTGATCAAACATTTATCATACTTTACGCTTCGCAAGCGTAACTCACACTACTGACCAACACTGTCGTCAAAGACGGTATGTCTGTCTCGTTGTAACACCCGTATTTTGTTAAGCCTTGCCTTGCCCTTCCTTTCTAGTTTCTAATCGAAAACCCTTCATTATAAATCCTTGTGAAGTTAGAACGTTGGATCGGGAGCGCTTCAGGTCGAAAGGTCAACAAATTTGGCCTCGGTATGGTGTGGGCGATTGTGCCCGCTATTGTGACAGGGTGTCACTCTCGCAGGGAACTCTCGCGGCCCTTGTATCGAGAGTGGTTAGGAGCGGGCAGTTGTGCCCGCGATTGTGACAGAGTGTCACTCTCGCGGGTCACTCTCGCCGTCGGGGCCTATGCTCCATTAAATCCCTTTTTCCCACTTTTGTCATTTACTCCCTTAACCCACTCTCTCCTAAACTCTCTCTCAACCGAATCCAACCCCCTCAAACGAACCCTAATCCATTTTTGGGGGTTTTCCCCTACAATCTTGTACTCCCTCATCATCTATACTTGTAACCTCAACCTCTTGAGCAAGATTCAAGTGTTCATCACCACTTTTTTGAAGATTCATAAGTTTTGGAGTTTTGCTCAAAAACCTAAGTGTAAGTTCGTTCCCTCAGTTTCTAAGCTTCTTTATGAGTTATTATCACACCGTGGGTGATTTCCTAGTATTATGTTTCTCTAATTTCGTTTTGGTTGATTTTGGGAAGGTTAGGTCAAAATTAGGGTTTGGCCAAATTTGGGGATTTTGATACAAATGTTTGGGTAACAATCATTTATGGTTGGATATGTTTATTTATGGTCGAAAATGTGTGGATCTAGGTTTTGGAAGCTTGAGTTGAAGAGTTAGAATGGGTGTCTTCGGAAAGCTTTGGGTGGGATCTATGCTTTTGGAGGCCAATGGTTGTGGATTGAAACCTAGATTTAACTTAACCTAGCAAGGTGAGTTCAAGTTGATTTGTGAAAATGGTGTACATGCCAAAATGTTTATTTTAAAGTGTTTTGTGTCTTGCATGAAAATTGTTAACTGCTGATAAGTTTGGTTATTTTGAAAGTGTTTAACTTTATAAACTTATATAGTACACATCTTTAGAATTTTGAGCATTATGACAAATAAATCATATACTTTGGTATCTTAATGATTTATTTTACGGAAGTAGATTTTGAGTATAAATGTATTTCATTTTGTATTTTGGAGAAATGCATGGTTTTGTGTTATGGTACATTTTGAAAGGTAAATGTTATAAACTACGTTGGAATTTATTATATGTTTTGGAGCATGGGTTTACATAAGTACGGGTTGTTTATGTTTGATTTAATTTCATGAATTTCAACGTTGGGTCTTTGGGTTGTTGAGCTTATGGCTCAACTTGGATTTTGTTGGGGTTTGAGGACACTTGTCCGTTTTAATAGCTCATTGTAGAGCGTTTGTTTATGATTTGCATTTATTGCATCTTATTTGAGAGTTACATGCTTTGAATGCGTTAGTTCATTCGTTTTGAGTCATGTAAGGTTTTAGTTAGTGCAATGGATCTATAGGCACGGTGTTTTTATGTCCTCGCTTTGGGCATTTGGTTCACCATTTGGCACGGAATAGGCATCGGGTCACCATGATAAGTAAGGTGTGGACCTATACGGTCGGGCAACGTCTCATGGGCAGTAAGGTGTAATTCCTTTGTGCATAAGTTCCCCTGTTTTGGAACTTTCAGGAATAGACTCAGAGGAGTTGACTTGATGCTTTCGAGTGATAGACTTAGAGGAGTTGAGCTCGGTGGGTGTTTTATGTGTAACCCACATGTTTTGATTTACTACATAATTATGTGACCTACTTTGTGTTCTGTCACGTACATGTAATCGGGCCTTCCCCGCCACCAATAGGTGTGGTTTTGGTTATGGAGCTTTATAATCCATGTTTTCGGAGACATTTGAGTATGGGTAATTACTTATGTTTTGAGGTTTTGGATATTGAAACTCATTCGAGTTATTGGGATGTTTTGGAAGTTTTAGTTATCTACGTTTTCAGTGTTTGATCATTATAATGTCATTTATGTTTTACGTGCGCTTTGGGTTTTTGACTTTATTTAAAGAGACGTGTGTTTTATGATTTTAATCACGAAAAGAGTGAATGATGAAAGGAGATTGTTTTAGGATTTAATGTATTTCATTTCTTGTTGCTTTCAAATTAAATGTATTGCATTTTGTACATCATGATTTTTAAATAACATTCCCAAAGTTATTGCTTTATATATCTCTAATGAAAACTCTTGAGCTCACTAGGCGTTAAGCCTAACCTTTTATTTTGTCGGCATGTGCATCATGTTCCAGTTGGGGTTTGGTTCTTGTAGTGCTTTGAGGAGTTGAGCATTAGACTTACACGAGAGTAAGTAGTTTGGTGAAGCCTTCCGCAGTTGGAGATAACGACTATTATTGGGTTTTAGTAACACCCGTCCTTATTATAGACCGTATGTGTAGAATGAATGTGTGTATTGAGGTTAAATCTAAATTTGTGATTATATATGAATCATTCATTGATGTATTTAGAAAATTTTAAATTAGTTGCTATTTCTGGATTTGAGGGTGTTACAAGTTGGTATCAGAGCTTAAGTTTGAGAGATTTAGGTATTTATTTTGGAATGCCTAGACTCAAACTAGCGTAATTTAAGCGTTTGAATGTGAGATCACACCATTAGGCACTTTAAGATTTGATGATTCGAGGTGAGTGGATTCACTAGGAACGTGAATCACACCGAGAATGGCAAGGATGATCATGTACAATACGTTCATAATAGCACCTGGCCAGTGTTATGGTGAGCTTACGAGTTACATAAGTATGCTTGAACTGCCTTGGTACGATAACCGTTGGGGTAGTGAAGAAGTTTCTGAATAAGTAACCGTTAGGAAGAGTCGATGATTTGAGTATTCGACGCTTGGGATGACAGTAAGCCTGGCGATAGCCTTAAGTGGATCGTTTCAGGTCGGAATGAACGGATGGGTTAGAACCGTAGACTTTTGGAATCGAAATTATTCGAGGAGAAATTGTACGATGAACCGATGAAATTTCCGAGGATTGCCTTAAGAAGTTTGATCTCCCGGATGACAATAATATGATGGAAAATTTGGGAATAAGATTTCGGGATGTTGAGTGTCGACCAAAGTCATGCACATAAATTTATTTCTAAAATGAGTTTGCATCAATTGTTTCTCATGTTTTCGAAGCATAAAATGAGTTATACTACGAAGCCTTGGTAAAGCATTCAACACTCATCAGATTTTAAATCATGAGCTTAAGCATGCATAAAATTGTTTTGTTGCACGTTGTTGCAATTTTTATTGAAAATCTCTTTACCCCTGTTTCGTGTCTAACACTATTGTGCGAATTTTGTAATATCCGTGTTTTAATGTTATTTGGGTTATTGGGCAAATAACCGTGGAATTTTTGACTTTGACATTGGATCTCCTCTACGCATGTTAAGGTTTTAAAGGAAGAGTTGGCCCCATGTTCTTAAGTCGAAATTTTCTTTGGAATTTTAGTTTGTACGAGTCGTGTTGAATATAAAAAAAAATTATTTTTCTGACGCTTTGCTATGCACGAGTGTATTTTGAATTGTGTGAGTTTAATTTTATTGTGTGTAAATTCGTGAGTTTTATTGAAGAGTTGGGTCTCATGTAAATTTTACGACATTTGGTGTCGTGCGGTTGAACCTTGAGAGGTGTATACTTGCATTGTTGTGTGCGTTAACTTATGAATTTTCGTTTAGTATTTTGGCTTGTTCGAGTCTTGTGCCGACATTTTCGCAATCGTAAGGGACATTTTGAGATTTTGTTAGTACATATTACCCATATGTTATTTTGGGAAGTTTTAAGATCGGGCGATTTCTCTTTTGAGAACTATACAAGTATTTCATTGCATACAACTTAATATTATAATCGATTTATACTTTTGGTGTGAGTAAGCATATGCATGATTTACGATGGTTCGTGTTAAACTTTGGTTTTAAACAATCTCTAGTAATTGTTTTTACTGTTATGATCACATGCAAAGCTTTATATTGAATTTACTCGTATGCATGGCATTATAGCCACCATTTTGGGTCAAAGAAAGTTTATCCGTACGACTAAAGGTTTGGAGTCGATTTAAATTATTTTATGTTTGACCGAACTGCAAGCACTTATTGTTTTACTATGTTTAGGAAATAAACTGTTGTATGTGAGTCTTATTGAAAGTTTTACTTCATGACAATTGTGGTTTAAAGGAAAGAATTTTAGAGTTGGAAATTGTGAAGCTTCTTTTGAGTTGTGCAAATGTTTGTTGCACACGTCATAGTGAAGAAAGTTATTTCACATACAGGCTATAAGTTGATGCATTATAGGATCACAGTAGTCTGTTAGAAAATATTATTGCGCACCTTTTGTCATTGTCCGTATTAATGTGAGTATTGATCAAATGAATTTTGAAATAATTTTATATGTATGGCATTGGTGATCACTTTGCACACCTACCGAATAAGCGGTAGTAGGTTTTTACATGCACGATTAAATGTTATGGAACTTTTGCGTTTGAAAGTGTTATAAAATTTTAAGTTGGCATATTAATTGTAAACCTTGAACTCATTAGGGTTGTGGATTTAAACCCCACCCCCCTATCGTGAAAGGAGTTGCAATTAAAGGACTAGAGGAGTTGTAACACCCGGAAATTCTCAAGGTAAGTATTTATTTCCTTTAAATGCGTTAATTGCACCTACGTGAAAATATGAGTCCTTATATACATTTAATGATTGTTACTATGTTGTAATGTTGAGTAATTTGATATACCATCTTTAATCGTTCCAACCTCGCGCTCGTTATCGTAATTGGTCAATTTTCGGGAAGTTTGGAGTCTGGCGCGACTATGACACGCGACTGTGACATTGTCACTATCGCCGTATCAATGTCGCGGAAGGTGTACCGTGAGGGGGGTTAGTTCGGCGACAATGCCCTTGGGCAAAGTCGCAGGGCAAAGTCGCGAGGTATGTACTGGGGGTGGGGGTGAGACCGCGACAATGCCCTGGCGACAATGCCATGGGCAAAGTCGCGGGGCAATGTCGCCCGCGTCGTCCAGCCTTCTGTTTTTAACCCAAATTTGATACCTCACTTCTCACTTGTTCATTCTAAAACGGGAGCTCTCTCATTTGGGCGATTTTTGGGCATTCCAAACATACACACATTTATTGTTAGGGTTTGGGGTTGTTGGGGTGATTCTTGGCTCATAAAGTCTCATCCAAGTGTATTTATTGAAGATCCTCATCAAAGTCATTCCTCTCCTACATCAAGTCTCATCTTCATCATCTAGGGTTTCATCTTTTCTAGGTTTTGGTACAAAACCTAGATTGTGAGTTTACTAACCTTTGTCAAAACTAGATACACATCATATACTCTTATTTGTTATTATCTTATCTCTATGTGTTCAAGTATTTGGGTTTTCTTTGTGGAAATAGTTGGAGATATGGATATTGATGATATGCCATAACGTATGTTATATGTACCCTTATTTGGGGATTTTCTCATGGATACATAATGTGGGTACCTTGATATGTTAAATGTATTATTGTATGGGTATTATGATGGTTCTAGTTGGAATACCACTTTGGTGACATATTTATATACATGATGAATATAATTGTCATATGGGTCTTTGTTGGACTTCACGAGGATAGGATGGTAATATTAAGCCCGTAGTCGGTATGGAAATATGTTGGTTTGAAATACACCTAAAGGACCTCCTATATGCGTTATGTGGACGAAGCAAGTCAGTACACTAGGAGGATGTAGTCTTGGGCGCCACTGTGATGGTATGTGCCTAGACCTCCGCCATTCGGGGAATTTTCTTAGCGATAGTCTTCGGGTGTGCCGGGCCTTTCGGGTGTTCCTTGTTAAGGGAATCAAGGTATATCGACTTTTTGGGTGGGACTTGATTGGTGCTTTGGGTCTCCCCTAATGACTCCACATATATTTGAACACTGGTTATCTGCTGATAAGAATTGTAACTGTTCATGCATGCTTATTATTGTTCAACTCACTAGGCTTTTTGGTCTAACACTTATCTCAGGTGTTAGCGGCGCGACTCCTAGGCAAGTTTAGATGCTTTGAGCAAGGGCTTGGGGATTTTGGCACTTGAGCTATTTTTGGAAGATTTGGGTTTATAGATGACACCCCTTTTGTAATCTCTTTTCTAGATGTAGAAATTAGATTAGTTGGTTGTTGTTTATTTATCCGTTAAATTACAGAATTGTGATTAAACAGGTTATTTGTATATTTCCCCTTTTTGGGAGGCTCTTGCTATGGCAAACTTTATACCACTTCTCCATTTTTGGAAAGTTTTTGTTATCCCTATTTTTAGGGTGTTACAAGTTGGTATCAGAGCTTTAGTTTAAGTGAACTAGGTATTGTTTAGCATATCTAGACTTAAGCTTTAGACTTTTTGACTTCATTGTCCACTTGGGGTAGAAATCCTAGGTGGGGAGAGCGTTAGGATTACGGAATTACTTTAATTGAAAGTTGTGATGATGGTGACAAGAATTCTTGTGTATGGTTTGTTCATAATTTCACTTAGCTACTGCTATTATGAATGCATTGTTACGTGAGCATGCTTGGTTTACTATTATTATGATAATTGATGAAGGTAGTAGTACGCACAATGTGTTACACCCTAAAATTCACTGAGAAATAAAACTGCGGAAATAAAGGCAACAAGACATTCGAATTGGTATAAACCTCCCTTAAAGGGGAACAGTCATAAGACTTACAAAACTCGCACGAATATAGAATTTATCAACAAAATTAATCTAAACATAACTTTATAGACTACATCATTTGACGAACCAAAGTTCACTAAAAGATGGGACTTAAACATTGCCCAACGCCAAAATAATAGACATCTCAAAATGCCTCGAGTCCACGCTCGACTCTCAAAAACCCTGTGCAACCCACCGCTACGGGAAACCTGTTATACAAATCATTTGAGAAAAAATGTTAGGCTTAAAGCCTAGTGAGAACATACAATTTATAAATTTTAAGAGATATAAACTTTTGTATCAAAGGGAATCTTTTCAAATAAGCGTTTCCAAGTTAATTGTTGATAAGAATGAAATCCATTAAAAAGAGACCATAAACCTTCTTTCCAGAACCTCACAATTTAATGCACAAGTAGTTCTTTTATAAACTTCCCGAAATATAAACATCAGTATCATAAGGAAATCTTTTCATAAAGGTTTAATTTATAAAAGATAACATTTCGCCACAACCGGGCCTTTTCGGTCCAAAACTCATCATACGATGACAAAAGAACCATTTTACCAAGGATTGTGGTGTAATACAAAGTAGACCACCAATCGGAGTTATGAGCTAAACAATTGGAATCCAAGGATACGAACACATAGGTCCGTGCTACAATGTGAGATCTAGCCCCCAAGCAAAACCAATGTATACTCCTTCACTAGGATCACTAAGAACCATGGCTAATATCCGGCATCACATAACCCTACCAAGTTGCCCCTGAGGATCATATGCATCCATAGCTAAAATGGGGAATATGACATCCCAATAATACAGTCGACTCAAAACCTAGGGATCCGCTAGTAATGGTACAGACTCGTCACAACAACATATGTGACCAACCATAAATAAACATATGGTATAAACACATTTTATAAACAAAATGTCATTTCCAGTTCAACTTCTGGAAAGAATGAAAATTATTAAAAATGAGTTCTTAAACATTCTTTTCTCATATCCACATAACGTGCAAGTAAAACATCATTTTACTTCAATAAGATAAGATCCATCATTTTAGTAAACACAAATGATCGGGAACCCTAAAATCTCCCAAAACTCAAGTTATATCAAATATGTAGAAAACTTAAATCTGAAACCATTGAGATATATAGGAGTTCCAAAAGGTAACTTTTGATATGTATAAAGTTTAAAATAATAGTAGGAACTCACCAGATAGGCTTTAGACAAAAACCCGAAAAACCAGATATCGACCCCCTTACGAAGACGAAGCTTTCTACACCGAAACCCCGAGCAATGCACTTAATACTAGCGATTAACGGAAGCTCGAAGATCCAAAGAAAACCAACCAAACTTAGAGAGAGAGAGAATCGATTTTAGAGAGAGAGAAGAGAGAGAAGAGAGAGAGAGAGAGAAAATATCTCACAAATGAGATATTTGTGGCTGAAGCCACTTAAGTCGGTCAGGGACTTTCACGGGTTATGCCGCGACCTCAACTCGCGGCATAACTCGCCCGTGCTCTCAAATCAAAACCCAAACAGCGGACTTCGCGACCTATGCCGCGACTCCAAGTCACGAAACTCACTGGAAGTTCACATTTTCACCGAAAACCATAAACTCGAACGACATACTAAATGGGGTGCTACCGACAAAAGTTGAACACAAGAATACAAGATTATATAACGAAATTCAGGGTGTTACACAATGAGTTCAACTCGTTTAGTCTTTTCTCAATCTATTTCTCGTACGTGCATGGCATATTGTAATGGTAAACACTCGAAGTAGGTTGCCGGACATGCCAGAGGGTCAACCAGAGGTGGAATCTGCAGCTGTACGACCTCCCGTGGGTGTAACCACTGATGACGTTCCTGTACCCAGAATTTTGGGAGGCGGACCTGAGCATATTCCGCGCCAAAACCTCAATACGAGTAATGCCATCATGGAAGAAGTTACCATGGAGACCCGGATTCGGGATAGCATGATGTTGGCCATGAATGCGGCCTTGGCTCAACAACAGTTGGCCATGACTTCGGCCATGACCCAACAGCAAGAGTTTTTCATGAAACTCCTAGAGGATCGCGACGCTAGCCACCGACAACCTGAGACTATGGCTGAAAACATTATTGGAGGGTCGGGTGGACCAAATATGGTAACGGTTGATGAACCATCCGCTGAAGGGATCTGGACGAAGATTAAGGGGTGCACTTACAAAGCGTTTCTGGGGTGCCACCCTAAGGAGTTTGCAGGTTCAGATAACCCGGATGCTTGCATGTACTGGCTCAAAGAGGTAGAGATGGCCTTTGAGTCAAGTGAGTGTGATCCCTCTCAATGGGTCAAGTTTGCTTCTCAACTACTTCGGGGAGAGGCTTTGATTTGGTGGAATATCACTCGATCAGTCCTCACTTCTGAAGTTCTGGCTAAGTTAACTTGGCCGATGTTCAAGGAGAAGATTATGGACAAGTATTGTAGTGAGCGTTCGATGGACAAGTTGGAGCGGGAGTTCCGAGGTCTGAAGAAAGGGAATCTGTCTATTGTTGGCTACTCCAAAATCTTTTTGGAGAAACTAAACTTGGTGGGACATCTGGTCCTCGATGAAATGTCAAAGATTAAGGCCTATCATCAAGGGTTACCGGCCGAGATGCGAACGGCGGTAAGGAATGCTAAGTGTTCGACTCTGCAAGAGGTTATCGAGGAGTCCTTACTCGTTGAGGACGACATTAATGCCAAAAGGGATGAGAAGAAACATGTTGGTGAGAAACGGAAGTGGGAGGGGCCATCTGGGCCCGGTCGTCAATCAAGACCCTTTGTAAGCGAAAGAACGGGTGATCAACGCCGTGAAGATCGGTGGTGCCACAAGTGCAGGTCAAAGCACTCGGGGCCGTGCGCTACAAGGACTCTCTCCGGTCCAGCCGTGTGTAACAAGTGTGGTAAGAAAAACCACACAACTCGAGAGTGTTCCCTCCGTGGGTCGGTATGTTATGAATGCGGAGAGCCGGGGCATATGAAGCGAGAGTGTCCAAGGCTAGTTAGAGGAAGTGGTGGAAATTCTGTGGGTTCGACGGCTAGGGTCGAGCAACCATCAAGGGCACCGAGTCGAGCTTTCCGGATGACTACCGAGGAGGCAAAGGAGATCGCGGATGTCATTTCGGGTACGTTTCTAGTAAACTCCATGCCTGCTCGTGTCTTGTTTGATTCGGGTGCTACATGTTCCTTTGTGTCGGATGCTTTCTGTAAACAATTCACCACTCCTAGTAGTGTCCTTCCCGATGCATTAGTAGTAGAAGTAGCTAATGGGGATCAAGTGATCATTCGTGATCGTTTTTGTGATTGCACTCTAGAGATCGATGGGAGTTCTTTTGGAGTGGGTTTATTACCTATGGCTATAGAAGGATTTGATGTAGTCATAGGTATGGATTGGTTAGTAAGGCATAGGGCGGACATCTTTTGCTCCAAAAAGATGATCCAAGTGCCATTACCGGAAAATGGCGTGGCTACCATTTATGGGGAGAAAGGAAAGATGAATAATCCTATTATCTCATCTCTTAAGGCTCGCAAGTTCTTAGCGAAGGGTTACCCTTCGTACTTGGCCTACGTTGTGGACGCGAAGAAAGAAAAGAAGTCAGTTGAAGATGTGGAGGTAGTGCAAGATTACCCGAACGTCTTTCCGGAAGATTTACCTGGATTACCGTCGGAGCGACAGGTGGATTTTCAGATTGACCTCACACCGGGAGTGGCTCCGATAGCTCGTGCTCCATATCGGTTGGCACCGACAGAAATGAAAGAGATGATGACACAAATTCAAGAGTTGTTGGAGAAGGGCTTCATTCGACCAAGTTCATCTCCTTGGGGAGCACCGATACTATTCGTGAAGAAGAAGGATGGATCTATGCGGATGTGCATAGATTATCGGGAGTTAAACAAAGTCACGGTGAAGAACAAGTATCCCTTACCTCGCATCGACGACCTTTTTGATTAACTTCAAGGCGCGGGATGTTTCTCGAATATTGAACTTCGGTCCGGATATCATCAAGTGAGGGTGGAGAAAGAGGACATTCCGAAGACGACTTTCCGAACGCGATACGGCCATTACGAGTTATTGGTGATGCCTTTCGGTCTAACCAACGCTCCGACCGTATTCATGGATTTGATGAACCGTGTGTGTCGCCCATTATTGGATAAATCTGTGATCGTCTTCATCGACGATATTTTAATATATTCAAAGTATGAGTCCGAGCATGGAAAACACTTACGGGAAGTATTAGAAGTTTTAAGGAGGGAGAAGTTGTTCGCGAAATTCTCGAAGTGCGAATTCTGGCTCCAAGAGGTGCAATTCTTGGGGCATGTGGTATCAAAGGACGGGGTAAAAGTGGATCCGGCAAAGATCGAGGCAATGATGAGTTGGGAACCTCCAACAAGTCCGACGGAGATCCGAAGCTTCTTGGGTTTAGCGAGTTACTACCGACGTTTCATTCAAGACTTTTCCAAGATAGCTACACCGCTCACTTCTCTTACAAGGAAGAACGTCAAATTTCTTTGGACCGATGCACAAGAGCAAGCCTTCCAGACGCTCAAGAGGATGTTGTGCGAAGCTCCGATATTATCCCTACCCGAAGGATCGGAAGATTTTGTTGTGTTTAGTGACGCTTCCAAGATGGGGCTTGGGTGTGTCTTAATGCAAAGGGGGAAGTAATAGCCTACGCGTCTCGACAATTAAAGGATCATGAGAAGAACTATCCGACTCATGATTTGGAGTTGGCGGCGGTAGTTTTCGCGTTCATGTTGTGGCGGCACTACATGTATGGGACCAAGTGTACTCTTTTCAAGGATCACAAGAGTCTTGTAACATCCGGAAATTCTCAAGGTAAGTATTTATTTCCTTAAATATGTAAACTGTATTTATTTGAAATTACGAGACTTTATATATGCATGTGGTCATTGTTATTATGCTATGATGTTATTTGGTTAGTATTAAAGATGCATGTGTTTAGACCTCGCACTCGTTCTCGAATTTGGTTAAGTTTTCGGGCTGTTTTGGGATTGGCGCGAGAGTTGTCACTATCGCCGGGCACAATCGCTGAGTTTATACCGAGAGTTTGGGGGGAGTTCGCGATAGTGACACGCGAAAGTGACAAATGTCACCTTCGCCGGGCATATTCACGCGGTTTGTACCGCGGGTGTCGAGAGCCTCGCGATTGTGACTCGCGATAGTGCCCTTGGCACTATCGCCGGGCACTCTCGCCGTCGGGGTGCAGGGGCTTTAAATGCATTTAATCTTATTTCAACCTCATTTATCTCAAACCCTCTCTTCTCTTTGGCGATTTTGGAGACTTTCAAACCGAACTCTTCCTCTCAAAACCCTAACCCTCATAAATACAACTCTTCTTGGTGGTTGGATCTTCACACTTGCAATAACTCTTCTCAAGGAAAATCTCTAGGGTTCATAAAGCTCAACTTCTCCATTTCAAGTCTCATATTCTCAAATCTAGGGTTTTCATCTTTTCTAGGTTTTGGTACAAAACCTAGATTGTGAGTTTACTAAACCTTTGTTAAAACTAGATACACATCATAATCTCCTATTTGTTACTTTATCTCTATATGTTCAAATGTTTGGGGATTTCTTCATGAAAGTAGTTGGAAGATGTATATATATGGGTGAATTGCCATGATTATTGTTATATGTATCATTATTTGGGATTTGTCTTATAGATACATAATGTGGGTACCTTGATATGTTTAAATGTATGCATATATAGGTATTATGATGATTCTAGTTGGAACACCATTATGGTGATATGTTTATATGCATGTTGAGCATGATTTACATTGGGTCTTTTGTTAGACATCACGAGGATAAGGTGGTAATATTATACCCTAGTTGGTATTGAATTATGTGGGTTGAAATATACCTAAAGGACCCCTTATAAATGTTATGTGGACGAACCAAGTCAGTACACTAGGAGGATATAGTCTTGGGCGCCACTGTGATGGTATGTGCCTAGACCTCCGCCATTCGGGGAATTTTCTTAACGATAGTCTTCGGGTGTGCCGGGCCTTTCGGGTGTTCCTTGTTAAGGGCATCAAGGTATATCGACTCTTGGGTGGGACTTGATTGGTGCTATGGGTCTCCCCTATTGACTCCACATTTGTTGAACTATGGTTAACTGCTGATAAGAAATGTGACTGCTCATGCATGCTTATTATTGTTCAACTCACTAGGATTTTTGTCCTAACACTTGTTTGGTGTCGATGTGTATCTCAGGTTCTAGCGGCGGCGGTCCTAAGCAGGTTTGGTTGCTTTGGGGTGAGAGCTTGGGGAGTTGCACATGGACGCGTTATACTTTTGGATATAGACCGTTTGGGTTTATAGATGACAACCCTTTTTGTAATCTCTTTTCTAGATGTAAAACTTGATTAGTTGGTTGTTGTTTAATTGTCCGTTAAATTGCAATTGTGATTAAACAGGTTATTTATACTTATATATTCCCCATTTTTGGGAGGCTCTTGCTATGGCAATTTTAGTATACCTCATTTCCGTTTTCCGGATTTTTGTTACCCCTATTTTTAGGGTGTTACAAGTTGGTATCAGAGCTTTAGTTTAAGTGAACTAGGTATGGTTTAGCGTATCCAGACTTAAGCTTTAGACTTTATGACTTCACTGGCCACTTGGGGTAGAAATCCTAGGTGGGGAGAGCGTTAGGATTACGGAATTACTGTAATTGAAAGTTGTGATGATGGTGACCAGAATTCTTGTGTATGGTTCGTTCATAATTTCACTTAGCTACTGCTATTATGAATGCATTGTTACGTGAGCATGCTTGGTTTACTGTTATTACGATAATTGATGAAGGTAGTAGTACGTACAATGAGTTCAACTCGCTTAGTCTTTTCTCAATCTGTTTCTCGTACGTGCATGACAGATTATTAATGGTAAACACTCGAAGTAGATTACCGGACATGCCAGAAGGGCAACCAGAAGTGGAATCTGCAGTAGTACGACCCCCGGTGGGGGCAACCTCCGATGACATTCCTATACCCAGAATCTTGGCAGGAGGGCCTGAGCACATTCCGCGCCGGAACCTCAACACAGGTGACGCCATCATGGAGTAAGTTACCATGGAGACCCGACTTCGGGATAGCATGATGTTGGCCATGAATGCGGCTTTGGCTCAACAACAGTTTGCCATGACTTCGGCCATGACCCAACAGCAAGAGTTTTTCATAAAACTTCTAGAGGATCGAGACGTCAGTAACCATCAACCCGAGACTATGGCTAAAAACGTTATTGTGGGGTCGGGTGGACCGAATGTGGTAACGATTGAAGAACCATCCGCTGAGGGAATCAGATCAAAGATTAAAGGGTGTACCTACAAGACGTTTCTGGGGTGTCACCCTAAGGAGTTTGCGGGTTCAGACAACCCGGTTACTTGTATGTACTGGCTTAAGGAATTAGAGATGGCCTTCGAGTCCAGTGAATGCGATCCTTCTCAACGGGTCAAGTTTGCTTCGCAGCTACTTCGGGGAGAGGCTATGATTTGGTGGAACCTCACACGATCCGCCCTCACCCCGGAAGTTCTGGCTAAGCTAACTTGGACGGTGCTCAAGGAGAAGATCATGGACAAATACTGCAGCGAGCGGTCGTTGGACAAGTTGAAACGGGAGTTCCGGGATCTGAAGAAGGGGAATATGTCGATTGTTGGCTACTCCAAGCTCTTCTTGGAGAAGCTAAACTTGGTGGGACATCTAGTCCCCGACGAAAAGTCAAAGATGAAAGCATATCAACAGGGTTTACCGACCGAAATGCGAACGGATATAAGGAATGCTAAGTGTTCGACTTTACAAGAGGTTATCGAGGAGTCCTTACTCATTGAGGACGACATCAATTCGGAAAGGGATGAGAAGAGGTACGTTGGTGGGAAACGGAAGTGGGAGGGGCCATCTGGGCCCGTTCGTCAATTTAGACCCTTTGTAAGCGGGAGATCGGGTGATCAACGCCGTGAAGATTGATGGTGCCACAAGTGCAGGTCAAAGAACTCGGGGCCGTGCACTACAAGGACTCTCTCCGGTCCAGCCGGGTGTAACAAGTGTGGTAAGAAAAACCACACAACTCGAGAGTGTTCCCTCCGTGGGGCGGTGTGTTATGAATGCGGGGAGTCGGGGCACATGAAGCGAGAGTGTCCAAGGTTGGTTAGAGGAGATGGTGAAAATTCTGTGGGTTCGACGGCTAGGGTCGAGCAACCATCCCGGGCACCGAGTCGAGCTTTCCAGATGACTACCGAGGAGGCAAAGGAGACCGCGGATGTCGTTTCGGGTACGTTTCTAGTAAACTCCATGCCTGCTCGTGTCTTGTTTGATTCGGGTGCTACGTGTTCTTTTGTGTCAGATGCTTTCTGTAAACGATTCACCACTCCTATTAGTGTTCTTCCCGATGCGTTAGTAATATAAATAGCTAATGGGGATCAAGTAATCATTCGTGACCGTTTCTGTGATTGCACTCTAGAGATCGATGGAAATTCTTTCGGAGTAGATTTACTACCTATGGCTATAGGAGGGTTTGATGTAGTCATAGGCATGGATTGGTTAGCGAGGCATAAAGCGGACATCTTTTGCTCCAAAAAGATAATCCAAGTACTATTTCCGGAAAATGGGGTGGCTACCATTTATGAAGAGAAAGGAAAGAGGAATAATCCTATTATCTCATCTCTTAGGGCTCGCAAGTTTTTAGCGAAGGGCTACCCTTCGTACTTGGCCTACGTTGTGGACGCAAAGAAAGAAAAGAAGTCGGTGGGAGATGTGGAGGTAGTGCAAGATTTTCCGGATGTCTTTCCGGAAGACTTACCCGGATTACCGCTGGAACGACAAGTAGAGTTTCAGATTGACCTCACACCGGGAGCGGCTCTGATAGCTCGTGCTCCATATCGTTTGGCACCGACGGAAATGAAGGAGATGCTGACGCAACTTCAAGAGTTGTTGGAGAAGGGCTTCATTCGACCAAGTTCGTCACCTTGGGGAGCACCGGTTTTGTTCATGAAGAAAAAGATGGATCCATGCGGATGTGCATAGATTATCGGGAGTTAAACAAAGTCACGGTGAAGAACAAATACCCTCTACCTCGCATCGACGATCTTTTTGATAAACTCCAAGGGGCGGGATCTTTCTCGAAGATTGACCTTCGGTCCGGTTATCATCAAGTGAGAGTGAAGAACGAAGATATTCCGAAGATGGCTTTCCGATCGAGGTACGGTCATTATGAGTTCTTGGTGATGCCGTTTGGCTTAACCAACGCTCCGGCTGTATTCATGGATTTGATGAACCGTGTGTGTCGCCCATTTTTGGATAAATCCGTGATCATCTTCATTGACGATATTTTAATATATTCAAGGGATAAGTCCGAACATGGAAGACACCTACGAGAAGTATTAGAAGTTCTAAGAAGGGAGAAACTGTTCGCGAAATTCTCGAAGTGCTAATTTTGGCTTCAAGAAGTGAATTCTTGGGGCATGTGGTATCAAAGGACGGGGTAAAAGTGGATCCGACAAAGATCGAGGCAATGATGAGTTGGGAACTCCCAACAAGTCCGACGGAAATCCGAAGCTTTTTGGGCTTAGCGGGTTACTACAGGCGTTTCATTTAGGATTTCTCAAAGACGGCTACACCGCTCACTTCTCTTACAAGGAAGAACGTCAAGTTTCTTTGGACCGATGCACAAGAGCAAGCGTTTCAGATGCTCAAGAGGAAGTTGTGCGAAGCCCCGATCTTGTCCTTACCCGATGGATCAGAAGACTTTGTGGTGTATAGCGACGCTTCCAAGATGGGACTTGGGTGCGTACTAATGCAAAGGGGAAAGGTAATAGCCTACGCGTCACGACAATTAAAGGATCATGAGAAGAACTATCCGACTAATGATTTGGAGTTGGCGGCGGTAGTTTTCGCATTGAAGTTGTGGCGACACTACTTGTATGGGACCAAGTGTACTCTTTTCACGGATCACAAGAGACTCAAGTACATCTTCAACCAAATGGAACTCAACATGCGACAAAGGAGATGGCTAGAGCTTTTGAAGGATTACGATTGTGACCTACTCTATCATCCCGGTAAGGCTAATGTGGTGGCAGATGCATTGAGCCGAAGGAACCATGGTGATGGTGTCAAAATGTCCCTTACAAGGATCGATGTGGTCACAAGTTTGTTGGAAAGCGTTAAGGCAAGTCAAGTGGAAGCACTTAAGGAAGAGAACCTCAAGGCCGAAGTAATGGTGAAACAAAAGGAGCTGTTAACGGAAGACGGTCGTGGTCTCAAACTCTTTCAAGGACGGATTTGGGTGCCGAAGTTGGGGGGAAACCGGAAACTGCTTCTTGAAGAAGCGCATAAGTCGAAATACTCTATACATCCCGGTAGCACCAAGATGTATAGAGATTTAAAGTTAATGTATTGGTGGCCGGTAATGAAGCTAGATGTGGCTAATTATGTGGAGAAGTGTGTCACTTGTCTCCAAGTCAAGGCGGAACATCAAAGACCTTATGGAAGTTTGCAACCGTTGTCCATTCCCGAGTGGAAGTGGGACAACATCACTATGGATTTCGTGACAAAGTTACCAAGGACCTTGCGTGGCCACGACACAATTTGGGTGATCGTGGATCGGTTGACCAAGAGCGCACATTTCCTTGCGATGCGGGAGACCTTGCCAATAGATAATTTGGCTAAACTGTACATCGATGAGGTGGTGTCAAGGCACGGAGTTCCGCAATCTGTGGTATCAGATCGGGATAGTCGTTTCACTTTGAACTTTTGGACTAGTTTGCAAAAGGAAATGGGCACTAGACTGAATCTGAGCACGACATATCATCCTCAAACGGATGGTCAAAGCGAGAGGATGATCCAGACGTTAGAAGATATGTTGCGATCGTGTGTGGTAGACTTCGGGGGAAGTTGGGACTCACACCTACCTTTGGTAGAGTTTGCGTACAACAACAGTTACCATTCTAGTATTGGAATGGCACCGTTCGAGGCGTTGTATGGACGGAAGTGCAGAACCCCAGTTTGTTGGTTAGAAGCGGGCGAAAACCAATTCGTCGGGCCGGAAATAGTGCAAGAGACGGCAGACAAGGTGAAAGAAATTCGAGAACGACTAAAGGCGACGCAAGACCTTCAGAAAAGTTATGCGGACAAGAAAAGGAAACCGGTAGAGTTTCAAGTGGGCGACCGTGTCATGTTGAAAGTGTCACCATGGAAGGGAATCATTCGATTTGGGAAGCGTGGGAAGCTCAACCCCCGTTTCCTTGGGCCATTCGTCATCTGTAACACCCTGAATTTCGTTATATAATCTTGTATTCTTGTGTACAACTTTTGTCGTTAGCACCCCGTCTGGTATAAAGTTCGAGTTTATAGATTTCGGTAAATCTGGGAACTTCCAGTGAGTTTCGCGACTTGCATGGGAGTGGTAGTCGCGACATTAGTCGCGTTGTTCGCTGTTGGTCTTTGGGTTTGAGAACGCGAGCGAGTTATGCCGCGAGTTGAGGTCGCGACATAACCCGCAAAAGTCCCTGGCCTACTTAAGTGGCTTCAGCCATAAATATCTCTGGTGATCTCATTCTCTCAATCTCTAACTCTCTCTTTTATCTCCCTAAATATTTATCTCTCTCTCTCTCTCTCTCTCTAAGTTTGGTTGGTATTCCTTGGATCTTCGAGCTTCCGTTAATCGCTAGTATTAAGTGCATTGCTCGGGGTTTCGGTGTAGAAAGCTTCGTCTTCGCAAGGGGGTCGATATCTGGTTCTTCGGGTTTTCGTATAAACCTTTTGGGTGAGTTCCTATTATCATTTTAAAAACTGTATACATATCAAAAGCTACCTTTTGGAACTCCTATATATCTCCATGGTTTCAGATCTAAGTTTCCTGCATATTTGATATAACTTGAGTTTTTGGAGATTTTAGGGTTCCCGATCATTTTTGACTAAAATGATGGATTTCAACTTATTTGAAGTAAAATGATGTTTTACTTGCTGATTATGTAGCTTATGCAAAAGAATGTTTATGAACTCATTTTTATGATTTTCATTCTTACCAGCAGTTGGTCTGGAAAATGGCATTTTGAAATATAAATGTGTTGAAAGCTGTTTATCTAGCTTTGTTGGTCACATGAAATATTGTGACAAGTCATGACTATACTAGTGGATCCCTAGGTATCGAGTCGGATTCTGGCTGAGAAGGATATGCCCCTTCTGTTGTAGTTAGATACATTTAATCCTCGGGGGCACTTGGTACGGTTATGTGAGACCTGTTACTAGCCATGGGTCAAATGTAGTCTAACGAAGAGTATGACTGGTTCCTTGGGGGCCTCCCTCACATCGTAGGACGGACCGAAGCGTTCATGGTCATGGTTCCAGTATTTAGCTCATAACTCGGATTGGTGGGCTACTTTGTGTTACACCACAATCCTTGGTAAAATGGTTCTTTTGTCATCGTATGATGAGTTTTGGACCGAAAAGGCCCGGTTGTGGCGAAATGTTATCTTTTATAAATTAAACCTTTATGAAAAGATTTCCTTATGATATTGATGTTTATATTTCGGGAAGTTTATAAAAGAACTACTTGTGCATTAAATTGTGAGGTTCTTTATGATTACCAAAACGAAGAACTACATGTGCATTAAATTGTGAGGTTTTGGAAAGAAGGTTTATGACCTTATTTTAAATGGATTATGTTCCTATCAATGGAGAACTTGGAAATGCTCGTTTGAAAGATTTCTGTTTGGATGCAAATGTTTATATCTCTGATTTTGTATAAACTGTATGTTCTCACTAGGCTTTATAAGCCTAACACTTTTTCTCAAATGATATGTATATCAGGTTCTCGTTAGCGGCGGATTGCTAAGGGCTTGTGTGCCGAGATTGATCTCGAGGGTTTTTGAGATTGTGTAGTATTGGATTGTTGGGCGTTGTTAAGTCCCACATTTTTGGATGACTCTAGATCAACAACTTATGTAATCTAGATAGTATATGTTTAGATTAGTTTGTTGAGGAATTCTATATCCATTCAGATTTTGTATAGTCTTAAGGACTGATCCCCTTTATAGGAAGTTTATATCAATACGGATGTCTTGTTGCCATATTTCCAGGTTTTAATTTACTTTGAATTTTAGAGTGTTACATCATCTTGGAGAAAATTGGGTTACAAGACTATCGGTTGGATTTACCATCGGAAATGGATGGGATACATCCTACATTCCACGTGTGTTATCTTCGGAAGTGTCTAGCCGAAGAGGAAAGCGTGATTCCTTTATCGGAAATTCGAGTAGACAATGGAAATCGATGTGTGGAAGAGCCGGAGTCGATTTTAGAATCGAAAGTAAAGAAGTTACGACATAAAGACGTAGTCATGGTTAAAGTCCAATGGAAGCACCATCGGGGTGCTAACATTACTTGGGAGTCTGAAGATGATATGAAGAAGCGTTACCCTCACTTGTTTGTTTAAGGTAAGATTTCGGGGACAAAATCCCATTTAGGTGGGGAGGATTGTAACATCCGGAAATTCTCAAGGTAAGTACTTATTTCCTTAAATATCTAACCTGTATTTATTTGAAATTACGAGACTTTATATACGCATGTGGTCATTGTTATTATGCTATGATGTTACTTGGTTAGTATTAAAGATGCATGTGTTTAGACCTTGCACTCGTTCTCGAATTTGGTTAAGTTTTCGGGCTGTTTTGGGATTGGCGCGAGAGTGCCACGCGATAGTGACATTGTCATTATCGCCGGGCACAATCGCTGAGTTTGTACCGAGAGTTTGGGGGGAGTTCGCGATAGTGACACGCGAAAGTGACAAATGTCTTTGTCACTTTCGCCGGGCATATTCGCGCGGTTTGTACCGCGGGTATCGAGAGCCTCGCGATTGTGACTCGCGATAGTGCCCTTGGCACTCTCGCCGGACACTCTCTCCATCGGGGTGCAGGGGCTTTAAATGCATTTTATCTTATTTCAACCTCATTTATCTCAAACCCTCTCTTCTCTTTGGCGATTTTGGAGACTTTCAAACCGAACTCTTCCTCTCAAAACCCTAACCCTCATAAATACAACTCTTCTTGGTGGTTGGATCTTCACACTTGCAATAACTCTTCTCAAGGACAATCTCTAGGGTTCATAAAGCTCAACTTCTCCATTTCAAGTCTCATCTTCTCAAATCTAGGGTTTTCATCTTTTCTAGGTTTTGGTACAAAACTTAGATTGTGAGTTTACTAAACCTTTGTTAAAACTAGATACACATCATAATCTCCTATTTGTTACTTTATCTCTATATGTTCAAATGTTTGGGGATTTCTTCATGAAAGTAGTTGGAAGATGTATATATATGGGTGAATTGCCATGATTATTGTTATATGTATCATTATTTGGGATTTGTCTCATAGATACATAATGTGGGTACCTTGATATGTTAAATGTATGCATATATGGGTATTATGATGATTCTAGTTGGAACACCATTATGGTGATATGTTTATATGCATGATGAACATGATTTACATTGGGTCTTTTGTTAGACATCACTTGGATAAGGTGGTAATATTATACCGTAGTTGGTATTGAATTATGTGGGTTGAAATATACCTAAAGGACCCCTTATAAATGTTATGTGGACGAACCAAGTCAGTACACTAGGAGGATATAGTCTTGGGCGCCATTGTGATGGTATGTGCCTAGACCTCCGCCATTCGGGGAATTTTCTTAGTGATAGTCTTCGGGTGTGCCGGGCCTTTGGGGTGTTCCTTGTTAAGGGCATCAAGGTATATCGACTCTTGGGTGGGACTTGATTGGTGCTTTGGGTCTCCCCTAATGACTCCACATATATTTGAACATTGTTTATCTGCTGATAAGAATTGTAATTGTTCATGCATGCTTATTATTGTTCAACTCACTAGGCTTTTTGGCCTAACACTTGTTTGGTGTCGATGTGTATCTCAGGTGTTAGCGGCGCGACTCCTAGGCAAGTTTAGATGCTTTGAGCAAGGGCTTGGGGATTTTGGAACTTGAGCTATTTTTGGAAGATTTGGGTTTATAGATGACAACCCTTTTTGTAATCTCTTTTCTAGATGTAGAAATTAGATTAGTTGGTTGTTGTTTATTTATCCGTTAAATTACAGAATTGTGATTAAACAGGTTATTTGTATATTTACCCTTTTTGGGAGGCTCTTGCTATGGCAAACTTTATACCACTTCTCCATTTTTGGAAAGTTTTTGTTATCCCTATTTTTAGGGTGTTACAGGAGTCCTTGGGATTTGAAGCGTCGGATGGTCCGACTTGTGGTCAACCTTGAATTTGAGTTTCATTTTTTTAATCGGGTCATGCATGAATAGTGGAGGTATTAGATTTTGTTCCCCAGTTAATTAAGAGATGATCTTTATGCTTCGGTAAGCCTGCGGGATAAGGTCTTGTATGATTCTATACGTGGTTGGATTTGAATTGGCAGGTTGATGGTTCGCTTGACATCATGCTATTGGTTAACGGTGTACCGTCTTAATGGGTTTTGTGAACAAAGGAATTTTGTGATCCGTTTGTTAGGAATGTAAGATTTGGGAATATTAGTCCTCTGTTAGGTGTCAACCTAATGCGATAATACTTATGGAATGAAGTATTGGGCGGGATGTCCATGTTTTGATGTTACCATGTTGGTATTAGGCGTCGACTCGTTTCTTGAAGTCAATGAATCATGGAATGTTTGGAAGTATCCCGGGTAAGTCATGAGAAAAGTGACTTCTCGGTGGTGGAATTTAAGGGAATATTAGATGTTGGTGATTAAATATGGGGGTGTGTAGACTTTCCTGAAGTGGTAAAGATTTTATTGGAGGAATGTTTTTAGGTTCGAGAGTAGATCAGAGTTATTTGGTTGCCGGATATGCACTAACCAGATATCTGAAGAGCGTATTGGTACGTCCTTGGAAGGAAAGCCTTATCGAATACCGATGGTGGTGGCGAAGAATTTTGAGAATTCTTCAGGGTTTGATGTTGATCTTTGAGTTTGGGTTCAGAAACATGGGGGATCTGAGGTGTTTTGGTTAGTGGGAAGTTGAAATCACAGACTACCCTTGAGTTAGTATGTGTTCCCCAAGGTTGGCAGACAACCGCAGTCTCACGGTTAAAGGCTACGGTAGTAAATTAATTGTTCATTCGAATATAAGGGTGAAGTGCCCAAGGGGAACAGTAATCGTGAGGACCATCGCGAGGTTATGGGAGTAGTTCTGGCAATCGGTGTAGAGTTAATCTATTATGGGGGCAACATTTTATGAGAATCTAGATTCCGAGGACAAAATCTCTTTAAGGTTGGGAGGATTGTAACACCCGTATTTTGTTAAGCCTTGCCCTGCCCTTCCTTTCTAGTTTCTAATCGAAAACCCTTCATTATAAATCCTTGTGAAGTTAGAACGTTGGATCGGGAGCGCTTCAGGTCAACAAATTTGGCCTCGGTACGGTGTGGGCGATTGTGACAGGGTGTCACTCTCGCGGCCCTTGTACGGATAGTGGGTAGGAGCGGGCGGTTGTGTCCGCGATTGTGACAGAGTGTCACTCTCGCGGGGCACTCTCGCCATCGGGGTCCAGGCTCCATTAAATCCCTTTTTCCCACTTTTCTCATTTATTCCCTTAACCCACTCTCTCCTAAACTCTCTCTCAACCGAATCCAACCCCCTCAAACAAACCCTAATCCATTTTTGGGGGTTTTCCCCTACAATCTTGTACTCCCTCATCATCTATACTTGTAACCTCAACCTCTTGAGCAAGATTCAAGTGTTCATCACCACTTTTTTGAAGATTCATAAGTTTTGGAGTTTTGCTCAAAAACCTAAGTGTAAGTTCGTTTCCTCAGTTTCTAAGCTTCTTTATGAGTTATTGTAACACCCTAAAAATTGGAGTAATTTAAAACTTTAAAATTTTGGCAATATGACGGCTGTAAATTGATAAAACCTGTTGTACAAAACCCGCCAAGGTATCCCAAGGTACCAACCCAAAAGGGGATATAGTATAATGTGTACAAACTCATTAATGAAGCATAAAGTTACGACAACCTAAATAATCTAGATTTCCCTATCAGATTACATTCGGGTGTCGCTATCCTTCCAAAAATGGTGACTATTCATAAAGTATACCGGTCTCTAGATCTCCCAAAATGACCGCTCTCGATCGCACGATCGACCACTCAATCCCGTAGGTTCCCGCCGCTAGAGTTCCCTGTCATACATGACAACCAAAGAAGCAAGTGTTAGGCTAAGGCCTAGTGAGAACGCATAAATACAGTTTAGTTTATAAATTATAGCCTCATTACAATAACACCATATTTACACGACGGTCTATCCACTTGCTTCACCTGTCATTAGAAGGGAAACACAATGTAATATTATCAACACGTTTATAATTACTCTCAAGTCATTTAACTTGGTTAGCATCAACCCAAACGAGATCTTTAGCTATTTGAGCACTCAACCCAAACCGGGTCTTTAGCATATACACAACATCAACTCTAACCGAGTCTTTAGTCTATTTACGACCTCAACCCAAACCGGGTCTTTAGTCTATTCATGACCTCAACCCAAACCGGGTCTTTAGTCTATTTATGACCTCAACCTAAACCGGGTCTTTAGTCTATTTATGACCTCAACCCAAACCGGGTCTTTAGTCTATTCATGACCTCAACCCAAACCGGGTCTTTAGTCTATTCATAAACGGAAACTCAAGTCAAGACTTAAAATCAACATCAATTCTCAAATACAACCAAACATACAACTTATTACTCTTCCATGGCTCTTGCTACATGTCTTGGCCAAATAGTATGTTTAATACTCTCCATTTGCAACTTTACCCATATATGGCATTTTAGGTTAACTCCACATGAACAAGTAAACAATTAACCAAAATGCACATAAATACTAGCATAATATTAGACATGTATGAGAATGGAAGAGTTAAGAAACACTCACCTTGGTGACCCCTCACAAGAAAGTCAAAACCCTAGGTGAGGAAGTGGAGAAATGGAGCCTTGAAGGATAGTAGCAAATGGTACACTTCTCAAAAATCAACCCTAGAGGAGCATTAAATCCCCATTAATGCACCAAATAGAATCATAAATGAAGAGGGTAGAACTAGGGTTTGGACTTACCAAAAATCGCAGCCAGAACCCTCCAATTTGCTCCCCAAATCAACAATAAGCTGAGAATTCCCGAAATTTGGCTTTTATACCCAAATCCCCCGTCGGCGACTATGACACGACGACTATGCCCATGTCATAGTCGCGAGGCACTATCGCCCGTGTTGGGGCACGCTCGGTACACTCCCCGCGATTGTGACCAGGCGATAGTGACCCTGGCATAGTCGCCGGGCACTATCGCCGAACTTGTACCGAGGGCCCGTTACTCTCCGCGACTATGCCCTGCGACATTGACAAATGTCATAGTCGCCGGGCACTATCGCCTGATGTGTGAGTTGCTCGAGAAACTCCTTTTTCCACTCCAAACCGATCAGATAACGATGAAATTAAACTGACCAATAACCAAGACTCAAAAGATTCGCATGCACTACGAGCCAAAGTTAATCTTATAATGACGCACAATAGGGAGAATACATACGAAGTTTGGGGTGTTACAATCCTCCCCAACTTGGAAACGATTTCGTCCCCGAAATCCATACTATACAAACATATGAGGATATCTATGCTTCATGTCCTCTTCCGACTCCCATGTTACGTTCGTGCCTCGGTGATGTTTCCATTGCACCTTGACCATCACGACCTCCTTATGGCGAAGTCTCTTAGTTTCCCTCTCCAAAACAGCTTCGGGTTCCTCAACACAGCGGTTGTCCTCCACACGAATTTCGGATAGCGGTATGACGCTCTTTTCCTCCTCCAAACACTTTCGCAAGTAACACACATGGAATGTAGGGTGGATTCCATCCATCTTGGGCGGTAAGTCTAGCTTATAAGCTTGTTGTCCAATACGTTCAGGAATAGTGAATGGCCCGAGGAAACGGGGACTTAGCTTCCCACGCTTCCCAAAACGGATCAAACCCTTCCAAGGAGATACTTTCAACATTACCCGATCTCCCACTTGGAACTCCACCGGCCTTCTCTTCTTGTCGACGTAACTTTTCTGGCGGTCCTGCGCCGCTTTCAACCGTTCTCGAATTGATTTAACCTTGTCGGCCGTTTCCTGAACGATTTCTGGGCTGGCAAACTGCTTTTCCCCCGCCTCTAGCCAACACACAGGGGTTCTACACTTCCGTCCGTACAAAGCTTCAAAAGGTGTCATCCCAAGACTAGAGTGGTAACTATTGTTGTACGCAAATTCCACCAATGGTAGATGGGTATCCCAACTACCGCCAAAATCGATCACACATGATCTAAGCATCTCTTCAAGCATTTGAATGGTCCTTTCACTTTGTCCGTCCGTTTGTGGGTGATAAGCCGTGCTTAAATTTACCCGCGTGCCCAACTCTTGGTGTAAAGCTCCCCAAAATCTCGATGTGAACCGACTATCACGATCGGAAACTATCGACAAAGGTATACCATGCCTAGAGACTACCTCGTCTATATAGAGCTTTGCCAACTTATCCATCGGCAAGGTTTCCCGCATCGCTAGAAAGTGAGCACTCTTGGTCAAACGGTCAACGATAACCCAAATAGTGCCGTTCCCTCTCAAGGTCTTCGGTAGCTTGGTCACGAAGTCCATGGTAATCTTGTCCCATTTCCACTCGGGTATTTCAAGCGATTAAAGGCTTCCATAGGGTCGTTGATGCTCGGCCTTCACTTGTGAACAAGTTACACATCGCTCTACAAAATGAGCTACATCCAATTTCATAACCGGCCACCAATAATGCAACTTCAAATCCCGATACATCTTGGTGCTTCCCGGGTGAATAGAATACTTGGATTTATGCGCGTCCTCCAAAAGGAGCTCCGGCAACCACCAAAATTTGGTACCCAAACTTGCCCATTGAAGCATTTGATCCCTCGACTATCTTCGGTCAATAGTAACCGTTGCTTGGTCATCACTTCTTCTTTGTGGTTTTCTTCCTTTAAGGCTTCGGCTTGCGCCCCTTTAATCTTTTCCATGAGACTTGACACCAACTCGATTCTTGTAAGTTTGGCTTGAAGTCTCCCGCTATACCCTTTCCGACTCAAGGCGTCGGCCACCACGTTTGCTTTACCTGGATGATAGAGTAATTCACAGTCGTAATCCTTGAGTAGTTCTAACCACCTTCGTTGCCTCATGTTGAGTTCCTTCTGATAAAAAACGTACTTCAGGCTCTTGTGATCCGTGTACAAGGTACACTTTGTGCCGTAAAGGTAATGTCGCCATAACTTTAACGCGAACACCACCTCCGCCAACTCCAAATCATGAGTGGGGTAGTTCTTCTCATACTCTTTCAATTGTCTAGATGCGTATGCGATCACCTTCCCCCTTTGCATTAGTACGCATCCAAGCCCCATTTTGGATGCATCGCTAAAGACCACAAAATCCTCCGATCCTTCCGGCAAGGATAAGATCGGAGCTTCACATAATTTCCTTTGCAAAGTCCGAAATGCTTGCTCTTGATCTTCGGTCCACACAAACTTTACATTCTTCTTGGTCAACATTGTCAACGAAGAAGCAATCTTGGAGAAATCTTGTATGAATCTTCGGTAATACCCCGCCAAGCCTAGAAAACTTCGAATCTCGGAGGGGCTTTTGGGAGGTTCCCAATTCGTCATAGCTTCAATCTTGGCCGGATCCACCTTCACTCCATCTTTCGAAACTACGTGCCCCAAGAACTGCACTTCCTTCAACCAGAACTCGCACTTGGAAAACTTTGCATAGAGCTTATCCTTCCTTAAGATTTCCAAAACATCTCGAAGGTGACGCGCATGCTCGGCCTCATCCCTCGAGTAGACAAGAATGTCGTCGATGAACACAATGACCGACTTGTCAAGAAACGATCGGCACACGCGATTCATCAAATCCATGAACACCGCTGGAGCGTTCGTCAAACCGAATGGCATCACTAGAAACTCGTAGTGGCCATAATACGTCCTAAATGCAGTTTTAGGAATGTCTTCTTCTTTGACTTTCACTTGGTGATAACCCGAACAGAGATCGATCTTTGAAAAGCAACCCGCTCCTTGCAGTTGGTCGAATAGATCATCGATCCTAGGGAGTGGGTATTTGTTCTTCACGGTCACCTTGTTCAACTCCCTATAGTCGATGCACATCCGCATGGTACCATCCTTCTTCTTCAAAAATAAGACCGGTGCTCCACAAGGCGAGGAACTCGGTCTTACAAACCCCTTCTCTAAAAGGTCTTGCAATTAGCTCATCATTTCCTTCATCTTTGATGGGGCCAAACGGTATGGAGCTCGGGCTATAGGAGCCGCTCCCGGTGTTAGGTCGATCTTGAACTCCACTTGACGGTCGGGTGGTAAGCCAAGCAAGTCGTCCGGGAATACGTCGGGAAACTCCCTCACCACCCCAACATCTTCTAGTTTCTTCTTCTCGAGTTTAGCATCTACCACATATGCCAAAAAGGATGGACTTCCTTTCGCTAAACACCTTCGCGCCTTTACCAAGTTAATGATTTCTATCTCGCCTTTTCGTTTCTCGCCGTACACGGTTACAGTCTCACCATTCAAGGTCGGAATTCAAATTAGTTTCTTCGCACAAAGGATTTCGGCATGGTTATCCGCTAACCAATCCATTCCGATTACAACATCGAATCCCCCGATGATCATCGACATTAGATTGACCAAAAACTCTTTCCCTCCAATCTCTAATTTACAACCTTTCAGAACGTCTCGAACCACCACTTGGTCACCGTCCGCTAATTCTATCACTATAGCATTTTCTAAACTACTAGTGGGCACAGATAACTTTTGACAAAATGAAATCGATACGAACGAAAAGCTCGCGCCGGAATCAAACAATATACGTGTAGGTACGGAGTTTAGAAGAAACGTACCCGACACGACATCAGTCGAAGCCCTCGCTTCTTCGGTAGACATTTGAAACACTCTTCCCGTCGCTCTCGGAGGTTCCGTGTTCTTCGTTTCCTTTCCCCCAGTCTTCAACTTCGGACACTCACTCCGAATATGACCTGGTTCCTTGCACTCAAAGCATGTAATCCCTCGGACCGGGCAATCACGACGTTCATGGCCCGCCTTTCCACATTTGAAACAATTTGACCCTCCCGAATTGCACGAACCAACATGTTTGCTCCGACACTTAGAGCACCATCTAGCTTCGCGTCCCGATTCGCTCCCACGGTAGTTGTTGTTGAAAGGCTTTGTCCTTCTTGGAGGTGCGGAATTTCCTTCCCACCTCCTTTTCTCAACTGGTCCACTCCTCTCTAATTTGTTTGGGCCGTAGGAGTCTTCCACCAACTGAGCCTCTTCGATAGCTTCACGGAGGGTAGAGGCTTTAGACACTCGAACAAGATTCTTCATCTCACTCGGCAACCCTTTGGTGTAGGTCTTGATCTTTTCCTTCTCGGTCGGGACCAGATGTCCCACCAAACCGAGCTTATCCATGAACTGACGGTTATATTCCTTCAATGACAGGTTCCCTTTCCTCAGATTTCGGAACTCTTCCTCCATTCGATCCAAGGCCCGTTCGTTGCAAAACTCTTCCATCAGCTTCTCCTTAAAGGTTGACCAACTCAGTTTGGCCAACACCGTGGCCTCTACTGACGAGGAGTAAATGTTCCACCACGTTAGGGTCGTTCCCCTCAACATCTGAGAACCAAAAATTGCCTTCTGACTTTCCCCGCATTCACTTGATCTGAAGGCCTGCTCCATATCTCTTACCTAGTTCATACACACCAACGGGTCATCAGTACCCTTGAACTCTGGGGGTCGGCATCCAAGAAATGTCTTAAAAGTACAAGTCTTAGGCGGACCGGGAGGAGGAGTTTCATTAGAAGGGACAACGGGCTCCGAACCTCCGGATCCCGCCAAAATCACATTCTCTGCAACCGTTTCAGGTCTACGGTTACTGGCATCTCGATCTTCCAGTAACTTCATGAACATTTCTTGTTGCTGCGCCATAGCTTCGTTCATGGCCTGCATCATTCTGTCCATCATTCTTGTCTCAGGCGTCACTTCTTCCATAATCGGATGAGTTGCAGTTATGTTACGACGGGGTATGAACTCCGGTCCTCCACCCAATACGTTTACCAGTGGTGGGGGTAAATCATTATTCGTTACCCTCGGTTGGTCGGCCGTAGACACTGTCGTATCCTGCCCTTCTGGCAGATTACGCGTATTGACCATAGTCTGCCACACACGCGAGAATATAGGTAAGATAAGACTATACAACTATAAGCAAGGAAACATACTACCACATTCATTAATCATCATAACAACGGAAACAAACATAATCATGTAAAACATCCTCATAATAACGTTAGCTAGGCGAAATTATGAACATGCAATACATGAGAATTTTCATCTCCATCACTATAACTTTCAATTCGTGTAGCCACCGTCGACTCTAAAACCATTCTATCTTAGGAGTTCTACCCATCTCACAATCATTGCCTAACATACTCAGTCTAAGTCTAGACATCTTACATTCATTCCTAGTTCACTTAAACTAGAGCTCTGATACTGTCAGGATATAATTCTTAACAAGAATAATGAACTCAGAAACAATATTAAAGAAGTTGTGGAATAACACTTTAATATTTAATACTCAATGTAACAGTGAATCAGAAATCACAATCTTGTAAACTTTATTGAATGATTAAAGTTACAAGATTTCAAACAAAACCTCAATATTGATGAACAGGCTCACCAATACGAATTCTACTTCTCTAGAACTAGGGTTCTAAACCTTGAGGTTAATTCTCTCTATGAAAACAAAAACTCAGAATAATCTGCTAACTTGATGTTCTAAACTATTCTCAACAGGTCTATACATATACTGAAAATAAAAGATAATTACAAAAATAAAAGATCTTCTGTATATTCTTCTATCATTATCTTCAAACCTTCCATGATTATCTTCAGTCTTGATCTGCACGTATCTTGATTATCTCTTAAGCAGTATTAAGTTGTAGCAGCATTAACACTCTGAGCAGTACTAATTTTCACCAGCAGTAGTAACTGTGCTCAGCAGTATTAACTTTGATCTGGCAGTACTAACTTCAGCAGTACTAACTACTAGCAGTAGTAATCAGTTGTGCTAGAAGCATTAACCATACTTAAGCAATTCTTTAATTCCCAACAATCTCCCCCTAACTTGACTTTTAGGAAGAGAAGTTAAGTTCTTCAATTATGGTCTTCAAGATGCTTTCAACACTACAACCTAGTTGCCCAAATTTGGATCCAGACCCAGACTTTGATTAATTGTCCTTCTTACCACAATTTTGGCCATTTCTGATTCCTTTGCACACACTAGCTTAGCTTTCAGCATCCCATTCAGCTTCTCCTTGATATGATCATATACTTTGTCCACCAGGTAGTATTCATGATAACAATTATCTATTGTGATCATGTATACACCACAATTTTCAAAGAGTATCCACTTATCAATCTTCTTAAACACATACCCATGATGTAGATCCTTTATCCTGTGCACCACCTTTTCTGGTTCAAACATCATACTCAAGTATTCCAGTGCAATCTTGAGTAGACTTTCTTCAGTTCCTTTCAAAACAGGCTCATAAAGCTTCATTCCTACCTTATGCATTTCTTCTAGGTCAGCCCTGGAGCAACTTCTGATTACTTTGCCCCAAGTTGAGTAGACTTCAAACACATCACCAACTCTTTTGAGTCTGAAGTACTCCTTTCTGTTGTCCCTCAGAATATTCCAAAAGATAACTTCTGGTGCTTTCACAGAAATGGGAACAGCCTGTACTGGTTCAATTACAGTCATATACAGACCCACATGCTCATCAGATTGCTTATTGGACTGCTCTGGGTTCTGCACAGATTCTGCTGAAGGTGTAACTGAAGGTTCTTCCTCTTTTTCTGCTTCTTCAATCCTAGGCTTCTTGAATTGTTTCTTGGAGGCTATGGTCTTTACTCTTTTTGCATATTTGGCTTCCACAACAACATTTTCTTCTTTAGTGTCTTCAACCTTTTCTTTAGTAGGAGTGACTTCCTCAGGGAATGGTTGTTGGATGTTGAGATCATGTCTCTCCTTCATCCTTCTTTCAGCTTCTTCCCTTTGAGAAGAGTCCCCTTGAAGCTTAGCCATTTTCTTCTTGTATAGCTCCTCAACCTTGTTGTATGCCATGTTAGTGAACATCTATCCTTTGACACCAATTGATCCTTTCAGGAAGTTTATCATTTTTCTCCTTTCCTGATTGGCCAAAAAGGTCTTAGAAGGTTGTCTTTTCTGCTTCTTGGCTGGCATTCTTTGCTTGGATATTGTCACTGATCTCTTCATGGCTTCAGCTGCAGTTTGCATGCTCTTTTGATACTCTTCATTTAGCTTTTTAGCCATATTCAGTGCAAGCTCCCTGTCTTTTTCAGATTGGAGTTGTTCTTCCTTTTCCATTTCTGCTTGAAGCTGTTTTGCCACTTCTTCATCCAACTCAATCTGATTCATCTTCTTTAAGGGTTGCTCAGATTCAACCATTTTAGCTTTTCCCTTTGCATCCTTCAAATCTGCCTCACTCATTTCTTTTCTTTTCTTTTCAAGGCCTCCTTCTTTAATGACCACTCCCTTGGCCTTTTGAGTAGCCTTAGGAGTGTTATTCTTGGATTTTACCAAAGTTTCTGCTATTTCCAATTCTTCAACAGATAGCCCTGTTACTGTTACTACCTGTTCTGTTACTGTTGCTGCTTGAACCTCATCTGTTTCTGCTGTTTGTGGTTCTGTTTCTGCTTCTTTCTCCCCCTCAAAATCAAATCCCATCCCAGATGTACTTTCCTTCTCTGCTTCAGACTCTTGATTCTCCCCCTTGTTGAAAGCATCATTAGCATTTTTCCTCTTCTTCAACACAAATTGCCTTCTCCTCTTCTTGTCACCATTTTCTTCAGGTTGGTAATCTGTACTTGTTGAGACAGAATTACCAATTTCATCTCTTCTATGTCTTTGCCTTGTTTGATAACATCCATATTAATGTTGCCCATAGTTTCCATCAATTCATTGTAGTCATATCTGTCCTCACCTCCTTTGGGTGTGTTTACCACCTTTGGAGGATCATTGGATCTTTTTGTAGTGGAAGTCTTCTGCCTAGCAGAAGCACCCTCCACCCCCTTGGTTTCTTGGCACCTGGGACCTTTGGATGATTGCTCACCCAAAGTTTCCATGGGGAAGGTCTTATTGATGTTACCACTGGCCTCCTCTGTGCTAGCAGGAGTAGTGGCAGCCTTTGCACCCATATGCTCATGCATCTCCTCAGTGAGCACCTCCTTGGGGTTGGGAGACACCCCTGTGGTTTCCCTATAGATATTCTCTAATGGAGAATTATCCATTAGAGGGCTTAAAGGCTCTGTGGGTGAAGGTACAAGAAGGGAAGGAGCCTTCTTTACCTTTTTCCTCATGTACGTATTGGTGATTGGTGAAGTTGGTTTTTGAAGAAGGGACTGTGGGATTGATATACTGATTGAAGGTTGGGATTGGCTTTCAGTGGGATGGTCTAATGAGGGCCTTGACCCTGAAGCCATACCTTCTTGATTGTGGGACACCACCATCATTGTAGAGAACAATGGGGTGTCAACTCCTTCCGAGTCTAAGGCAGATCTCTTCATATTTGAAAATACCTTACCCTTGGGGATTTTTGGTACATATACCTCATCAAATTGAGGCATATCCGTCAATTCATTGGTTATAACTGCCTGGACAAATCTTGGGTACATATAAAAACTCTTTTTGTTTCCCAAGTTTGACACAAGGTCATTGAAAATCATTTTAGAAAAATTGTACTTTCTGGCAGTGGCCAAGCAGACCAAAGCATAAGCAATGGTACTACTGAACTCACTCCATCCAGTAGTCTTTCTGGAAATACAGTGAATCAGGGTATGGACAAAGAAACGCCATTGGGGAGAAAATTTGGCTTTTGAGAACTTGAAAACACCCAATGGGCCTCCATACCCCATTCTAGTTAAAGTGGAAAACAGTTCATCATTAGAGATAGATGAGATACCTGAAGCATCGTCTAGACGTAGACTGATGCGAATAACTTCTTCAGAAACTGTCAAGGGTTTGTCACACACCCTTGTCTTGATAACTTGCACACCATTTTCAGTAACAATGGTGGCATTGGACCAAAATTGTTTCTGGTGCTCAATGTAGATGGATGGCGACACTGTAAGAGCATACTCGATATGGCTTGTCTTGAGGAAATCGACTATCTAGTGAAATCCATCACCCTGTTTTGGCTTTTGAAGCATTGAGATTTCGTTGTGCTCATCAATGAACTCCATGGATGCCATCGAGCTTGAGTGTTCTTGCCTGAAACTTACTAGGTACTTGAGAGAAAAAGGGTTAGAGAGAAGATGAACAGTATTCAAAGAGTCGTTATGAGCTTTTAGGCGGGCAAAAAGGGTATTTATAGTATTCGGGATAGAAGCAGTATTAACTCTAACACACTAGCAGTATTAACTGAGAGCAGTATTAACTGAGAGCAGTATTAACCACTAGCAGTATTAACTAACTAGCAGTATTAACTGAGAGCAGTATTAACCACTAGCAGTATTAACTAACTAACACTTTTTGAAGCTTGTGTTGGTCTGAGCAAGGCAATACACTTCCTGAGAAAGATGATTAGTAACACCAAGAATAACCAAATAACAGGTATACAATCACTTTTTAAATATGAGCTCATTCAGAGTTGATCATGCCCACACTTGTGACCAAGAAAGTGAATCTTCCCACATCAAAAGCTTTGGTGAATAGATCAGCAAACTGGTTGTCAGTATGAACTTTAGCAACTTGAATAAGCTTCTTTTCATTACAATCTCTAATAATGTGATACCTGATCTCAATGTGCTTTGTTTTGGAGTGCTTGACTGGATTGTTAACAATGCTTATAGCACTGCTATTGTCAATGAAGATTGGAGTGTGAAGAAAGGTTACCCCATAGTCCAGCATTTGATTCTGAATCCATAGAACCTGAGAGCAGCAACTTGCAGCTGCAATGTACTCAGCTTCTGTTGTTGATAAGGACACTGTGGTTTGCTTCTTACACCGCCAAGATACTAGTCTTGCACCCAAAAGCTGACATCCCCTTGAAGTAGACTTTCTATCTATATTAGCACCTCCCAAGTCACTGTTTGAATAAGCAATCAAGTCAAAATTGGATTCATAAGGATACCAAAGACCTAATCTAGGTTGCCCTCTTAAGTATCTGAAAATCCTTTTAACTGCTTAAAGATGTGACTGCTTTGGCTTGACTTGGAATCTGGCACAAACACACACTGGAAACATGATATCTGGTCTTGAGGCTGTGAGATACATGAGAGATCCAATCATTGATCTATAAAGATGGACATCAACATCCTCCCCCTCAAGATCATCAGTGATCTATTTATGAGTTTCCATGGGTGTGCTTGCTGGCTTTGAGTCTGATAAACCATATTTGTCTAGGATGTCTTTCACATACTTTGATTGACTGATGAAAATCCCATCTTTCTGCTGTTTCACTTGAAGCCTATGTGTCCCAAAACGCAATCATTCAAACAAGCAATCACATAAACAATATAATAAATCAAACCTGATATTGATATTCAATGGATTCAACAGGATTACAAGCTTGGAATTGAAATTCTCTCTTTCTTTCTTCTTGATCTTCACGGCGCCTCACCACCACCCAACACCCTTTCTCAATAATTAGTTTACAATTAAGTTTTTCTAACCCTAATTACCACTAAACAAAAACAATTTATAATTAGGCCATATAGCCTAATGGGCTTGCAAGGCTTGGGCCCAACTTCAAACTAAACTTATTTAACTAAATAAAAGACTAATTAATAAAATACGTAAAAATACTTTTGACTAATTATTACAAAAGGACCCTAGACTATTTGTTGAGACGACTTTATTAGCTTTAACTTCAGATTTCCATCTTCAGATAATTATGATCTTGAATACAATAAATATGTGCTTTAACAATCTCCCCCTTTGGATCAAGATCATTCTTTAAGCTCAGAAAATGTAATCAGAATGTAGCAATCTCCCCAATCGATGAGACTATATTTTGGAAAGAAATTATCTCCAGTTTCAGCTCGGAATACTTCAGCAAATCATCTTCAAATTTCTTCAAAGCAGCAAAACTTCATAATATCTTCAGAAATTCTTTCAAAAACTTTTGATCTCCGCATTTCTTGATTGACGATACTCCCCCTTTTTGATGAAAAGAGCAAAGAGTTCATCAAAACGTGTCTTCAAGAAATTTCTTCCACCACCGATCTTGCAAACAGAACCACTGATTATCCGTCAATTCATTAAGATGTTCATCCAGATCTTTGCAAATCTAGACAATTTAGAAAATGAAGTGTAACACCTGAATCAACAAATGAATCAGTTAAAATTGCCTGTCAGTAACACAAAGTCACTGTGTGTAACGAATACACAATATAAAGGAGCTTTTATGATGTTCACTCCCCCAGGGCTTCCATTCAATCATCGAAAAACCACAAAGGTAATTTCTATGAACGTTATGACAAAGAAACAAATTCTTTGTGTGTTCGTGCAAGTGATAGAATAAAATAAAGCATATGATGTTTGCTTATAAGGCTCAAAAAGTGTAAACCACTGAGACACAGACGCAATGTGCATGAATGGAGTGTGAAGGTGGGGCAGACTTCCTTCTGTTCAATATCCAGATTTTCCAAATGAAAATCAGATAGCATATGTGCTGCGTCCCCTTTGAAAAATGAAACATTTTCTTGTTGAGAAGAAAATGAGTGGCTGGTGGGGTAATGTCAAGAGTTGGCATGGGCTAGTTGCCTGTTTCAATAATGTTCACCAAAGAAATGTGAAGCATTAGAAATGTGGTTGCCCGACTCAGAAAGTAGTTGGTGCAGAGTTTGATATTCTTTTACTCTGATCTCTCACCCTCTTTCTTTTAATCTTTTAGCTCACAGCTAACCGAACTCTCTTTTAATATTGTCCCTCATCACACATCCCACACTCATTTCTTGTTGGACTCCTCACATTTCACTACAGGATTAACTTCTTAGGTAGGAAACACTGGTTAACGTGAATCCATAGAAGTTCACTTAAGTCCTAGCACACTGATCTCATGTTTTCCTATGAAGCATAAGATGCTCAGGTGATTTAACTTTATCAGTTAAGGCTCAATGATGAAGCAGAAAACATTTAAAATCACACTTCCAAATCAAGAAATCTTTTTGAGAATTGGGAAGTGGTTTGAACAATTAAGAACATGTTTTCTTCTGATTGAAAGTTGTCCTTCTTTCAACCATGGAGGAGATGAAGATTAAGAATTATACCTTTTGAGTACAGTCTTACATCTCACGAAGTCAAGCTTAAAGTCATATAGATATGATCTTTGAAGCATCTCTCAACCTACAAAAGTCTAAAAGTCTAGTCAAAGTAACTTTATTCACTAAAATTGAAATGACATAAAGCAGTAAAACAATTGATGTACGAGTTCTGATCAGAAATAATCAGAAGTCATCGCCATACTCCTTTGACTTGATCGCTCCCCCTAAATTTATGCACTACTAACACATTGATCAGAAAGTACAATGCATTCATAATTGCTCCCCCTCAAACTAACATTGATCATCTATAAGATACTTTTCACACTACCCCTGAGATCATGAACAAACTATTAAAGAGCAGGTATCATGCGGAAATAAGAATAAAGAAATGATAAAGAAATACAATAAGAAACTTTAATAGGTAACCACCGATTAGGTCTTAAGATTTAGCATACCAAGTCTTGAGACAAGAAAATTAAATCCTTTTTCGTCTAAAGGTTTGGTAAACAAATCTGCAAGCTGATAATCGGTTTTTACAAAGTAAAGTTCAATTGTTCCCTTTTCTACATTATCTTTTATAAAATGATACCTCACATCTATGTGTTTGGTCTTAGTATGCTGAACAGGGTTAGCGGAAATCGCAATAGCGCTTTTCGAATCACAATAGATCGGGATTCTATTGAAATGAAATCCATAGTCTCGCAGTTGTGTTCTCATCCACAAGACCTGAGAACAGCAGCTAGCAGCAGCTACATATTCCGCTTCGGACGTTGATGTGGAGACACATAATTGCTTCTTCGAAGCCCAACTGACGAGTTTATCTCCGAGGAATTGTATATGACCCGAGGTGCTTTTCCTGTCTAACATGCAACCAGCATGATCTGCGTCTGAATAAGATGTTAGTTCAAAGCTTGTATCCTTAGGATACCACAGACCAAGATCTGCAGTCCCCTTCAGATACCTAAAAATCCGCTTTACAGCAGACAAATGGGATTCTTTAGGATTGGCCTGATATCTAGCACATAAGCATGTAGAAAACATTATATCCGGCCTACTTGAAGTGAGATACATTAAGTCCTAACATCAACAGCCTTTCCCGAAAGATCGGTGCCAATCTTAGTACCAGGTGCCATTGGGGTACCAATCGGTTTACAATCTTCCATTTTGAACTTCCGAAGAATATCCAGAATGTATTTAGATTGATTGATAAAGATCCCCGTTGAAAATTGTTTGACATGCAATCCGAGAAAGAAATTCATCTCTCCCATCATGCTCATTTGAAAATGAGACACCATGAGGTTTGCAAAGTTCCTACAGTACTTAGGATTTGTAGAACCAAAAATAATATCATCCACATATATTTGAATAAGAATGATATCGCCTTTATCCTTTTTAATAAAAAGAGTGGTATCAACCGTACCTTTTGTGAAACCCGACTTAACCAAGAATTGAGATAGGATATCATACCAGGCGCGAGGAGCTTGTTTCAGTCCATAAAGAGCTTTATCCAAGATGTAGACATGGTTCGTCTTATCTGGATTTACAAACCCTTCTGGCTGTGAGACGTAGACTTCTTCCTTGAGTACTCCATTCAGAAAAGCTGTCTTCACGTCCATTTGATAGACGGTGAAGTTCTTGTGGGCTGCGTAGGCTAAGAACATCCGAATTGCCTCTATACGTGCCACTGGAGCATAAGTCTCATCGTAGTCTATTCCTTCCTCTTGTCTATATCCCTTGGCGACAAGTCGTGCTTTGTTTCGGATAACGGTGCCATCTTCATCTTTCTTGTTTTTGAACACCCATTTCATACCAATGATGGTTTTACCTTGCGGTTTGGGTACGAGTCTCCAGACTTTCAGTGCTTCAAACTGATTCAGCTCATCTTGCATCGCAGTTACCCAATCTGAATCGGCAAGGGCCTCAGATACGCGTGTAGGCTCGATCTTGCTCAGAAAGGATTCATACATACATAGATTTGATGTTGCAGACCTAGTTTGCACCGGTGCAGAAGGATCTCCAATAATTTGATGTATTGGGTGCTCTTTGGTCCACTTATGTTCATGAGGGAGTGGATTAGATGCATGTTGATCATTGTCCGCATCTAGGAATCCACTGGTATCTCCTTCAGATGTTTCAAAATTAACGGGGGCTTCAGTTGAAGTAGTTGTTGCAGAAGTAGCAGTAGGTACAACTTGGTCAATCTGTTGATCAGTCCCTACAGTACATCCTACGGAGTCAACTACTTCTGTCTCGGCATTGTTGGTCACAACTTCAACTGTCGGAGTAGGATTTTGAACTGGAACTTCTTTCTGAATAGGGGAACCAAATTCAGTAGAGATATTGGAAGTGGTCGGATGAGTAGTCATCGAGTCTTCTATCCTGTCAACCACAACTGAGTTAGGCAACTTAGAACCAAGAAATTCATCATAGAACAGTTCAAATAATAAATCCAAATCAGATAAATTAGAAGTAGACGACGAAGCGCCATCTGATTTGTTCTCTTGAGGTGCAGGTCCTGGACTGGTAGGTCCAGAAGTTAATACTCCGGTAATGACGGGTTCTGAACTGATGTGCTCAGAAGCCATTTCCTCATCGAATGTAACATTAACGCTCTCGATCACAGTCTTCAACTTCTTCAAATAAACACGATATGCAGACGATGTAGATGAATAACCAACAAAAATGCCTTCATCCACCTTAGCACTGAACTTGTTCAGATTCTCTCGGTCGTTTAGAACATAACACGTACAACCAAAAACATGAAAATATTTAATGATTGGTGTTCGGTTGTTGATCAACGCATACGGAGTCTTCTGAAATCGGCGGTGTATCATGGAGCGATTCTGAGTGTGACACGCAGTCGATACAGCTTCAGCCCACAAAAATAAAGGTAATTCAGATTGGCTGAGCATTGTCCGAGCGGCCTCGACAAGTGTACGATTTCGCCTTTCGACAACTCCGTTCTGTTGAGGCGTGCGAGCAGCAGAGTATTGATGTGATATCCCGACCGATTCGAGATATTCTTCAACTATCTTGTTCTTGAACTCTGTGCCATTGTCAGTCCTGAGAATCTTGACTTGTTTTTGCAGATTGACTTGGGTCGTCTTCAGAAACGTAATGAGAACAGCGGGAGTCTCATCTTTAGACCGTAGAAACTTAACCCAAGTGTATCGCGTATAGTCATCCACGATAACCAACACATACTTCTTTTCTCCTAAGCTTTGCGTTCGCATAGGACCGCATAGATCCATATGCAACAACTTTAATGGAGAGTTGGTACTAGGTTCAGGCTTTGGTTTGTGTGGGGATCTCTTCATCTTTCCCTTTTCACACGCTGCACATAGATGTTCTTTCTCATACTTCAGCTCTGGAAGACCTTTCACTAGCTTACCACTGACCAGCTTGTTGATGTACCGAAAGTTGAGGTGAGAAAGTCGTCGATGCCATAACCAACTTTGTTGCATCGAGGCCTTTGATAGTAGGCAGACCTGATTGTCAGCCTGGACCTTTGACAAATTGATGGTGTAGAGGTTTGACTTGCGAGATCCGACCAGGAGTTCTTTTCCTTCTTCAGTGCGAACTGAACATGTCTTGGCCTTGAAATTAACCTCTAAATCTTTATCGCAGAACTGGCCAATGCTGAACAGGTTGTGCCCTAAGCCTTCAACGTAACTCACCTTCTTGATCGTAAGATTTTCATGTACAACATCACCATATCCCAGAATAGGTGAAAACTGATCATTCCCAAAACGAACTGTGCCACAGTATTTGTCCTTATAATTAGACAACATACTCTTCTGCCCGGTCATATGTTTGGGACACCCACTATCCAAATACCACATATGACGGGTCTGCACAACACAAATCAAGAAAGAAGAGGTTTAGGAACCCATTTAAAAATGGGACCTCCACTGTTAGTACTTGATTTTGGCACCCATTTAAATTTGGGTCCGCTTTTTCTTTGAAAACCAGAAGCATGATAAGATGTATGATAATGATAAGATGAAACATTATATGAACCATACCAAACATCAGAATATCTACGAGAAGCATAATCACATTCACCATAATTTAAAAACTTTTTAGTACTAGATGGAGCTAACTGAAATAATTGCTTTATAGAATATTTCTTGCGAGAATCAACAAGATTATTTTTAAAAGTAGCAACATTCACACTCAAATCATCTTTACTAGAAGTCTTTTTATTCAAAATAAAACTAGAACTAGATTTAGCTTTCTCGTCTATCTTCTGTTTCGGTATCCATGCAGTCTTAACTCCAACCCTTTGCTTTCTCAAATCTGAAACATGTGAAACTTTAGAGTTAGAATGATGAGAATTAAGAGAATGCTTCTTTTTTGGCTTACCAGTGGGGATCGGTTTCTGTGAAAGATAAGATATTTGTTTCTTACCTTTTGCTTTCTTTGATTTCACAGAAACTGATTTATCAACTTTCGTTGATGTTTCACCTTTGTCAAAAACACTGGGTAATCCAAAGGAACTAATAACACAAGATGAATGATCAGGAAGTTTAGAGGAAAAATCAAACTGAGAAACACACTTATTTAAAACACCTTCAGAGTTTAAAAAATTAAGCTCATTATCAAGTGAACCAGATCTGTCATCCGAATTTAAAGCTTTGGAGAGTTTAGGAAAATTAGAATTTTTGAACACTGTTGAAAATACAGTTTGTTCTAAGTCCATCAAAATTCTTTCATCTGTAAGAGTATTCTCAAGTTCAGAAATTTTACTTTCCAAAACTAGGGGAGGGACGTAAAGCTTACCTTCAATGGGTTTAGCCTCCAACTCTTTAACAGAATAACTTTCAAAATAATCATTTGAAAGAAATTTTGATTTATTAGAACGATAACTGTTATTCAACTTCTCATAGCGAAATGGAAGTTGAACTTTAGTTGTGTTCTTTCTTTTATCATATTTCTTGGCTTTATCTTTTTTCGACAGACTAGTCCAAAAGGGTTTGAGTTCTTGATGTTGAGGAGCCAACAACATAAACCCAAAGTCATAAAGTGCAGGCACTTCAGATATACCCTTTTTGAGATGATGTGGGTTCTTGTAACCAAGTCCCCAAGTATCAGGTTTCTCTTTAGGTTTGTTCAAATGAATAGTGTGTTCAGTTTGACCCAAAGAGTGTAATTTTTCTTCCAAAGCATTCACCTTTTCTATTAAAGATTTATTCTCTTTTGAAGTAGAAAAGTACCTTTTAGCAATCTCTCTAGATTTAAACTCACATTCTTTAAACTTTGAATCAGTTTCAGATAACTCTTTATGAATTATAGTCTTTTCTTTAGCGCTGGTGTCTATATTTTTGTGCAAAGTTTCAATTAATACATTTTTCTCAGCAATATCATTACTAAGTTTATGTATAGATTGATTTTTCTCATTTATGACACCTTTTTCACGCTTCAGTTTTGACTCTAATTCTTGGAGTTTAGACATCATGGCATTCATGTGGTTCAATAAATCAAATTCAGTAAAGTTACATACCTCATCAGTATCTCCATCATCCGAATCAGCTTCAGCTTCTGACTGGCTCTTCCCCAGCAAGCACAGATGTGCTGTCTCATCCTTCTCTCCTTCTTCAGATTCTTCATCCGAGTGGTCGAGCCAGTATTCATCCTCGGCCATTAATGCTTTTCCAGCCTCTTGTTGCTTGGCTAGAAGCATTTTATTCTTGTAATAGTCTGAGTTTCGGACTTTTGATTTGCGACAGTCCTTGGCAAAATGACCGAGTCTACCACAGTTGTAGCACTTAATCGGTTCTTCTTTCTTGGTCTCTTCAGCTCCATCCTTCTTCATTTCTTCTGATCTCCTGTCTTCAACTTTCTCTTTATGCTTGTAGTTGTTCGGACCAGACGAGTATCGCTGACTATTGGAGTTTGGCTTTTTATAGAACTTCTTTTGAAAAGCCTTGGTTAACATGAGCATGGTTTCCATCAGTTTTTCACAATCGTCAGTTTCAGACTTTTCCTCACAATCAGCTTCTTCCGAATCAGAATCTATCACCTTCTTCTTCTTTGACTTCTTAACCACAAGAGCAACTGGATCAGCAACAGCTTTGTCAGCCTTTTTCATCTCAGCCTTGATCTCTTCTACTTCTTCCTCATTCTGTCTGAGGATTTCATAGACTTCATGAAGAGGAATGTCATGCAGATCCTTCAACTGCCTCATCTGACGGGTGAACCTCTTCCACTCAGGCTGAAGATTGCTGAGGAATTTCACATTCAGCTCCACATGAGATTTGCTGATCTTGTTCTTGCTGAGCTCGTTCAGCAATGTGACAAATCTGTCATACGTGTCTTCGAGTGACTCTCCAGCTTTGGCTTTGAACTCTTCATAATTATTCAAGCAGGTAGATACTTTGAGCTGGTTGCCGACTTTAGATCCGATCATCATCTTCTCCAATTGATCCCACATTTGTTTACCGGTAGCGTTATAGCTGTCAATCTTGACATATATTTCATTCGGTATGCCTTGGAGAATAAATGATCTTGCCAGCTTGTCACCCTTGTGTCTCTTCAGCTGATCTTCCGAATATTCACCAATCGGTAATTTGTACTCTGTCTCTTCTTCTTGACCATTTTCTCCAGCTACAGTGAGAACCTTGGTCGGAGGTGTCATGATCCCCTCTTTCAGAGATTTTCTGATTTCATCTCCCAAATCATGTCGATCAATGAAGTCCAAAAATCTGTCCTTCCATTGCTCGTACTCCCCCTTGAAGAGTACTGGTGGCTTCACATCTGTTCCAATAGCAAGAGCTTCCCGATACATCTTTACTTATATGATTAGAAATCAAACTTATCTGATATTGAACAATCAACTGGATGAGATCGTTAGAAGTCAAGATAAAATCACACAATACTGAAAAACTTAGAAAGAAATTAAAAAAAAAACAGATCACGAACAAAACATTGTCCCCCTTCGCAGACTTAGCACGAACAGTACGGCCGGGGGTGTGCTTCGACCGGTATTGATTCGACCGGAGACTTGTAAAGACCGGTCGAGAGTTCGACCGGGAACTTGTTCGATCGGGGAAGTGCAAAGACCGATATTGCCTTCGACCGGGAACTTGTAAAGTCCGGTCGAGTGATTTGACCGATAGAATGGTAAGACCGGATGGTTGGTAAGACCGGATGTTGGTAAGACCGGATGTTGGTAAGACCGGATATTGGTAAGACCGGATGTTGGTAAGACCGGAGTGGACAGTGAGTGTCCCGGTCGAATGCTATAGACCGATAAAGGTATTCGACCGGAAGTGGACTTAGACCGATAGAAACAAAGACCTATATGTTCGACCGGAGTGTTCTTGACACAATATCGACCCAGAAACTCAAATAATCAGCCCAGAAACAGATCAAAACATAAAATTAAACTCCCAAACTTTGCAAAAACGATCAATTACACGATTAGAACTGATTGCTACCAATTAATTTCAGTAAAAACCACTTTATGAAAGAATCGATTGAACACACAGTGTCGTCTCCAAACCGAACCCAGAAAACCAAATTCAACAAATTGATAATCAGAAACAATGCAATTATCAAATCAAACAATACCCAATCACTTTAATATGCAAAACAAATACAATCAAATTAATATCCACTTGAATGAACAATCACACAATAAAAAACATGAATCTTTGACAGAAAATTAGAACCGAACAAAAACTTATTCAATCCAATCTGTACTGTGCTCTGATACCAATTGTGTGTCCCAAAACGCAATCATTCAAACAAGCAATCACATAAACAATATAATAAATCAAACCTGATATTGATATTCAATGGATTCAACAGGATTACAAGCTTGGAATTGAAATTCTCTCTTTCTTTCTTCTTGATCTTCACGGCGCCTCACCACCACCCAACACCCTTTTCTCAATAAAGCCCAAGGAAGAAAGTAAGTTCACCCATTGAACTCATTTTGAAGCTCTTGTGCATCAACTCTTCAAAGTCTCTACACATCTGATCTTTTGTGGATCCAAAGATGATGTCATCCACATAGATCTGAACAAGTAGGATGTCCTTCTTTCTTCTTTTGATGAAAAGGGTTTTGTCAATTATTCCTCTTTCAAATCCATTTTCCAAGAGATAGGTAGACAGAGTATCATACCATGCTCTTGGGGCTTGATGTAGACCATAGAGAGCTTTCTTCAGTTTGTATACTCTGTCTGGATATGATGGATTTTCAAATCCAGGGGGCTGACATACATATACTTCTTCATCAATTGTTCCATAAAGAAAGGCACTCTTTACATCCATTTGATATACCTTGAACTTCATGTATGAGGCATAGGCTAGAAATAGCCGAATTGCCTCTACCCTTGCAACTGGAGCAAAGACTTCTTCATAATCTATGCCTTCTTCCTGAGTGTACCCTTGTGCCACTAGCCTTGCTTTGTTTCTGATTACTATTCCTCTCTCATCCTTTTTATTTCTGAAAATCCACTTGGTGCCAATAGCTCTATGACCTTTTGGAAGGTCCACCAAGTCCCAAACATCTTGCAATTTGAACTGTAGTAACTCTTCTTGCATGGCTTCTATCCAACTTGAATCTTTCAATACATCATGAGCCTTCTTAGGCTCAATCTGAGATAGAAAGCAAGAGAGTATTGTATTCTGCTGATCCTGCATGTCTTGAAGTCTGCTTTGTTTCCTAGTCATCATAGGAGAAGAGATGTCTCCTATTACCAACTCAGGAGGATGATTCTTCTGTGTTCTTGTCTGAAGACTAGGTTCTTCAATAATTCCAACATCTAGATTGGAATCATTTAAGTCAGCTGAGGGGATCACATCAGCTACTTCTGGTTCTTCATGCTCTGAATTCACCTTATCTCTTCTTTCTTCTTCACTCTGGATTGGTTCAGTAACAGTCTCCTTTTCACAGATTTCAACAGGTTCCATTGTAGGCATGGGAAAGATCACAGACTGAGGAATAATGTCTTGTACTTGTACATCCCCTTAGGCATGGAAATGGGGCGGGGATTGGGCGGGGACCTCAATCCCCATCCCCGTCCCCAATCCCTCATCTTCATCTTCATCCCCGTCCCCATCCCCGTCGGGGAATATGATCACATCCCCATCCCCATCCCCAACGGGGAACGGGGATCCCCAACGGGGAAACGGGGATTTTTTTTCCGTTTATGTAAGATATCTAAATCAAATATATGAGACACCGCACATGTTTAAATATCACATATTTCCAATAAACCTAAAATCGAAAGAAATTTAATTTAGTATAAAAAAATCACAACATCATATAATAATTAATAACTTAAAACCAAAAGAAATTCAACCGAATTCGGATAAAAAAAAACTTAACTTCACACGTACCAAAAGATATCGAGTAATATTCAAAACCATATCGAGTAATTGTATTTTGATTGACATCCAAAAAATAACAATTTTATATTATAAACCTAGTTAGAAAATAGGAAATTATGAATTACCGATTTAGTTTAAATAAATAATATATATTAAATATTAATTAAAATATATAACGGGGACGGGGCAGGGCGGGGAGTGCGAAACCCGTCCCCGTCTCCATCCCCGGTTTGAGACGAACGGGGATCCCCGTCCCCATCCCCATCCCCATCCCCAGTTTAGCGGGGAATCCCCATCCCCGACCGGGGCGGGTGGACCGGGTTCCCCGACGGGTCGGGGCCTATTTCCATGCCTACATCCCCTGATCCTCCACTTCCTGAACCCGCATGATCATCACTATTGAAACCCAAAGAGTTAGTTAGTGAATCAATGTCAAACAACCACTGAGGAACTGAACCAATAGGATTTGGTGTGTTCTCATTGCATTTGACATTGTCACTTTCCTCAATTATTCTAGAAGAAGAGTTAAATACTCTGTAGGCCTTACTCTGAGATGAGTAACCAACAAAAAAACCATCATCTGCCTTGCTATCAAACTTTCCTAAGTGAGTTTTGGTATTGAGAATGGTACAAGGACACCCAAAAGGTTTGAAAAATCCAATAAATGGTTTTCTTTTATTTAAAAGCTCATAAGGTGTCTTGTTTTTAGGTTTGACCACTATAACTCTGTTTTGGACATAACAAGCAGTATTAACTGCTTCAGCCCAGAAAGTAATAGGAAGTTTTGAATCAGCTAACAGAGATCTAACATCTTCAATCAGTGTCCTATTCCTTCTCTCAGCAACACCATTTTGTTGTGGGGTCCTAGGAGCACTGTATTGCCTCTCAATTCCTTTTTCCTCACAAAAGGTGTTTAGGTCATGATTTTTAAATTCAATACCATTGTCTGACCTAATGACTTTTACCTTTTGATTTGTTTGGTTTTTAATTCTTAGAATAAAGGATTTGATCAGTCCACTTGTCTCATCCTTAGTCCTTAGAAAATATACCCAAGTAAATCTAGAGTAATCATCAACAATAACTAAGCAGTATGATTTCTTACCTATACTCATAACATTCGTAGGACCAAACAGATCCATATGCAACAACTGAAGAGAATCAGAGATTGTGTTCAACTCTTTGGACTTATGAGAAGTTTTGTGTTGTTTGCCTTTGAGACAGGCAACACAATGATCATCACATGAAAAGACTTTTGAAGGCAAACCTCTTACAAGGTTGTTTTTAACAAGTTTATTCATTGTTTTGAAGTTCATGTGACACATCCTTCTGTGCCAAAGTGATGATTCATCCAAATATGCTTTTGAAACAAGACAGTTTAGGGATGAATCAGTTGAAACACTTTCCATATCCAAACAATAGACATTATCCTTTCTGGGAGTTCTTAGTAGTATCATCTTTTCATCACCTACCTTGAATCCAGGAGCAAGGATAATGCATTCTGTATCTGTGAACAATATACTATGCTTTTTGTCACAAACCTGTGATACACTTAACAGGTTGTACCTTAACTGCTCAACATAGAACACATCTTCAAAGGTCATTTTACCTTTTGTTACATCTCCCTTACCACTGATCTTACCTCCATCTGGAGTATTACCAAAGGCAACATGCCCTCCATCAATTTTCTTGAAATTCTTGAGGCAAGCCATGTTCCCTGTCATGTGCCTAGAGCAACCACTATCAACATGCCAGATGCTCTTTCCTTTGAGCTGCTGGTTGCCCTGCACATAGAATAAAACAATTAGTATTGATTGGGAACCCAAGCCAAAGTGGTCTTGGGTCTCCCTTTCTCATCAAAGTATTTACACTCCTTTTTGATGAGATTTTTAAAATCAGAGCACTCTTTACTGGAGTACTTTGTCAAGATAATAGGTCTATCAGCACAAACACTAGAAGCAATACTAATTTTAGAAGTACTAACAGAGTTAGCAGTATTAACAGGTTTAGCAGTACAAACCTTGTTAGAAGCACTAACAGAGTTAGCAGTATTAACATTTGAAGAAGTACTAACAATGTCAGTAGCACTAACATTGATAGTAGTAGTATTGCTTCTAGAAGCACTAACTTTGTCAGCAGCACTATTGTAGTAGCAGTACTAACAGTTTTAGTGCTTTTAGGAATCCACATCTTGACACTTTCTTTCACAGTCTTTTTCTTCATGTGGCTTTTAGATTTAACATGTTTCTTAGCCACATGTTTCCTTTCATCCTTCCTATAACCAACGGGTTTTTGCATAGCTCTTTGAAAATTCATCCTTTGGTTAATAGGATTAAAGTAAAAGTGCTTGGCAAGATGGTTCAATTTTGCCACATATGAAACAAGGTTTTGGTCTGATGATTCTACTCAGATCAACTCCTTGTTTCTTAGCCCACTAATTATTCCAATTCCTTTGATTGCCCCTCTTTTTATCATGTTTTAGGGGCTCATCCTTATTACATGCACACTGTTTGCAAGGAACAGGATTCACAACTGTGGTTTGCTTGTAATGGACCTTCTTAGACTTTCCCTCAGTCTTCTCTATGTCCTTAGATTTGACCCAGTTCCTTCCACAATCCTCATTGGTGATAATATTATTCTCTAAAGGAATCTCACCACTCACAGTATTTTCCTTACCCCTACTAGCTTCTTTCTCTGTCTTTTCCTCAACAACTACTTCATCTAAAGGATCTATCTCAGTGGATCCCTCAAGTAAGTCCTTCCTATCCTTGGTCTCTAGCAGATCTGATTTAGGAGGGATGTAGTTGTTGTTGTATGGTGGTGGTGTGGTATTATATCCAATTCCTGGTCTAAGCTTATCATGAATTTGGACCTTTAGAATTGAATCCATGGCTTTAGAAGCATAGGAAAACTTTTCTACATCTAGCTTAACCTTGTCTAGTTCTCCTCTCAACTTTTCATTCTCCTCCTTGGACTTTGTCAGTTGGATTTCTAGATCATTCTTCTCCCACTTCCAGTAATTTGTATCATATGAGTGTTGAAGTTCATTGGCTTGGAAACTTTTAATTTGTTCCTCAAACCTCTCAACAATTCTTACATAGTCTTTTATATCTTTTTCTAATCTCTTAAGGTCATCACTCATATTTTGGTTGTGATCCCTGTACCTTTTAACAGTATCAATGCAAGTTTGAGAACAAAGATTAGAAAGTACCTCAGTTGGGAGATCAGATACCTCTGCCATGAGAGCTTGATTTTGAATAGCCTCTTCTGCTTGATCACTCCAGTCAAACCCCATTCCTTGTTGAGAAACAAGGGCTTGAGCAGAGTTTCTGTTCTGGTTGAAGCTTCCAATCTGAGCTTGTTGGTGGTTGTTGTGAGACACTCCACTTCTGCATTCCCTGGCAAAGTGTCCCTTTAGATGACACTTATATCACTCCACCTTTGACTTATCAAAGCCTGCTCCATCTTCTCTTCTTTAGGAGAAGTTGTTCCTCCCAGTCCTCTTGATGAACTTCTTCACCCTCATAGACAGCATGGCCATCTGCCATTTAATATCCATCTCTTCAAGATCATCAGGATGAAGTTGTTCCAAGTCATCATTGATTAAAGAGGAGTTTCCATGGCTGGAAAGAAAAGCTTCAAAAACAGATTTAGTGCCTTTTTCTTGATTTACTCCATTAGCATCATTAACTGATTCATGGTTAGCAGTAGAATCAATTGATGCTGATAGGAGTGCAGCATTATGAACATACCCAGTAGGCTTCTTCTTTGCCTCCACCTCAGATTCAAACACTCTCAGATCATTGTACAGATCATCCAGTTCCTTTTCTTCCAATTGATCATTCTGTCTGAATGAAACAGTATACATGGTCCATTCATCTCCAAGGGACCTTAAGAACTTTCTGTTTACATCATCTTGATCAATATGTACTCCCATAGTAGCTAGTTCACCAATCAACTTATTAAACCTGTCAAAAGTTTGAGTCATGGACTCATTCTTAGTTGACATAAAGTTTTCATGCTGTTGCTTCAATATTGCCTTCTGATTTCTCTTGGTAATTTTGGTACCAGAGAATCTCTTCTCTAGAGCATTCCAAAGCATCTGTGCATCAGTGCAATTGCAGAATGGGTGTTGATACTCATTGGAAATAGCCAAGAGCAGTGTGCTCAAGGCTTTCATCTCTATCTGCCTTGTCTTCCTTTCTGCATCCGTCTTTGGTCGGATTCTTTTTCCATCTGCACCAATCTTTCCTTCATCAGATGGGTCATTCTCAATGATGTCCCACATAGAGTAATCTGTGAGGAGAATGTATTGCTTGATCCTAATCTTCCACATGTCAAACTCATTAGATCTGAGCATTGGAACCTTTGAGACAAGAGTACTGTTTGATTCAACTGTGTTTTCGATGATGAATGAAGGTTTCTGAGAATACTTGCTCTGATACCACTTGTCAGGATCTAATTCTTAACAAGAATAATGAACTCAGAAACAATATTAAAGAAGTTGCGGAATAACACTTTAATATTTAATACTCAATGTAACAGTGAATTAGAAATCACAATCTTGTAAACTTTATTGAATGCTTAAAGTTACAAGATTTCAAACAAAACCTCAATATTGATGAACAGGCTCACCAATACGAATTCTACTTCTCTAGAACTAGGGTTCTAAACCTTGAGGTTAATTCTCTCTATGAAAACAAAAACTCAGAATAATCTGCTAACTTGATGTTCTAAACTATTCTCAACAGGTTTATACATATACTGAAAATAAAAGATAATTACAAAAATAAAAGATCTTCGGTATATTCTTCTATCATTATCTTCAAACCTTCCATGATTATCTTCAGTCTTGATCTGCACGTATCTTGATTATCTCTTAAGCAGTATTAAGTTGTAGCAGCATTAACACTCTGAGCAGTACTAATTTTCACCAGCAGTAGTAACTGTGCTCAGCAGTATTAACTTTGATCTGGAAGTACTAACTTCAGCAGTACTAACTACTAGCAGTAGTAATCAGTTGTGCTAGCAGCATTAACCATACTTAAGCAATTCTTTAATTCCCAACAGATACCAACTTGTAACACCCTAAAAATTGGGGTAATTTAAAACTTTAAAATTTTGGCAATATGACGGCTGTAAATTGATAAAACCTGTTGTACAAAACCCGCCAAGGTATCCCAAGGTACCAACCCAAAAGGGGATATAGTATAATGTGTACAAACTCATTAATGAAGCATAAAGTTACGACAACCTAAATAATCTAGATTTCCCTATCAGATTACATTCGGGTGTCGCTATCCTTCCAAAAATGGTGACTATTCATCAAGTATACCGGTCTCTAGAGCTCCTAAAATCACCGCTCTCAATCGCACGATCGACCACTCAATCCCGTAGGTTCCCGCCGCTAGTGTTCCCTGTCATACATGACAACCAAAGAAGCAAGTGTTAGGCTAAGGCCTAGTGAGAACGCATAAATACAGTTTAGTTTATAAATCATAGCCTCATTACAATAACACCGTATTTACACGACGGTCTATCAACTTGCTTCACCTGTCATTAGAAGGGAAACACAATGTAATATTATCAACACGTTTATAATTACTCTCAAGTCATTTAACTTGGTTAGCATCAACCCAAACGAGATCTTTAGCTATTTGAGCACTCAACCCAAACCGGGTCTTTAGCATATACACAACATCAACTCTAACCGAGTCTTTAGTCTATTTATGACCTCAACCCAAACCGGGTCTTTAGTCTATTCATGACCTCAACCCAAACCGGGTCTTTAGCCTATTTATGACCTCAACCCAAATCGGGTCTTTAGTCTATTTATGACCTCAACCCAAACCGGGTCTTTAGTCTATTTATGACCTCAACCCAAACCGGGTCTTTAGTCTATTCATGACCTCAACCCAAACCGGGTCTTTAGTCTATTCATAAACGGAAACTCAAGTCAAGACTTAAAATCAACATCAATTCTCAAATATAACCAAACATAAAACTTATTACTCTTCCATGGCTCTTGCTACATGTCTTGGCCAAATAGTATGTTTAATACTCTCCATTTGCAACTTTACCCATAAATGGGGTTTTAGGTTAACTCCACATGAACAAGTAAACAATTAACCAAAATGCACATAAATACTAGCACAATATTAGACATGTATGAGAATGGAAGAGTTAAGAAACACTCACCTTGGTGACCCTCACAAGAAAGTCAAAACCCTAGGTGAGGAAGTGGAGAAATGGAGCCTTGAAGGATAGTAGCAAATGGTACACTTCTCAAAAATCAACCCTAGAGGAGCATTAAATCCCCATTAATGCACCAAATAGAATCATAAATGAAGAGGGTAGAACTAGGGATTGGACTTACCAAAAATCGCAGCTAGAACCCTCCAATATGCTCCCCAAATCAACAATAAGCTGAGAATTCCCGAAATCTGGCTTTTATACCCAAATCCCCCGTCGACGACTATGACACGGCGACTATGCCCATATCATAGTCGCGAGGCACTATCACCCGTGTTGGGGCACGCTCGGTACACTCCCCGTGATTGTGACCAGGCGATAGTGACCTTGGCATAGTCGCCGGGCACTATCGCCGAACTTGTACCGAGGGCCCGTTGCTCTCCACGACTATGCCTTGCGACATTGACAAATGTCATAATCGTCGGGCACTATCGCCTGATGTGTGAGTTGCTCGAAAAACTCCTTTTTCCACTCCAAACCGATCAGATAACGATGAAATTAAACTGACCAATAACCAAGACTCAAAAGATTCGCATGCACTACGAGCCAAAGTTAATCTTATAATGACACACAATAGGGAGAACACATACGAAGTTTGGGGTGTTACAGTTATAATCACACCGTGGGTGATTTCCTAGTATTATGTTTCTCTAAATTCGTTTTGGTTGATTTTGGGAAGGTTAGGTCAAAATTAGGGTTTGGCCAAATTTGGGGATTTTGATACAAATGTTTGGGTAACAATCATTTATGGTTGGATATGTTTATTTATGTTCGAAAATGTGTGGATCTAGGTTTTGGAAGCTTGAGTTGAAGAGTTGGAATGAGTGTCTTCGGAAAGCTTTGGGTGGGATCTATGCTTTTGGAGGCCAATGGTTGTGGATTGAAACCTAGATTTAACTTAACCTAGCAAGGTGAGTTCAAGTTGATTTGTGAAAACGGTGTACATGCCAAAATGTTTATTTTAAAGTGTTTTGTGTCTTGCATGAAAATTGTTAACTGCTGATAAGTTTGGTTATTTTGAAAGTGTTTAACTTTATAAACTTATATAGTACACATCTTTAGAATTTTGAGCATTATGGGACATTTTGAAAGGTAAATGTTATAAACTACGTTGGAATTTATTATATGTTTTGGAGCATGGGTTTACATAAGTACGGGTTGTTTGTGTTTGATTTAATTTCATGAATTTCAACGTTGGGTCTTTGGGTTGTTGAGCTTATGGCTCGGCTTGGATTTTGTTGGGTTTTGAGGACACTTGTCCGTTTTAATAGCTCATTGTAGAGCGTTTGGTTATGATTTGCATTTATTGCATCTTATTTGAGAGTTACATGCTTTGAATGCGTTAGTTCATTCGTTTTGAGTCATGTAAGGTTTTAGTTAGTGCAATGGATCCATAGGCACGGTGTTCCTATGTCCTCGCTTTGGGCATTTGGTTCACCATTTGGCACGGAAGAGGCATCGGGTCACCATGATAAGTAAGGTGTGGACCTATACGGTCGGGCAGCGTCTCATGGGCAGTAAGGTGTAATTCCCTTGTGCATAAGTTCCCCTGTTTTGGAACTTTTAGGAATAAACTCAGAGGAGTTGACTTGATGCTTTCGAGTGATAGACACAGAGGAGTTGAGCTCGGTGGGTGTTTTATGTGTAACCCACATGTTTTGATTTACTACATAATTATGTGACCTACTTTGTGTTCCGTCACGTACAATGTAATCGGGCCTTCCCCGCCACCAATAGGTGTGGTTTTGGTTATGGACCTTTATAATCCATGTTTTCGGAGACGTTTGAGTATGGGTAATTACTTATGTTTTGAGGTTTTGGATATTGAAACTCATTCGAGTTATTGGGATGTTTTGGAAGTTTGAGTTATCTACGTTTTCAGCGTTTGATCATTATAATGTCATTTATGTTTTACGTGCGCTTTGGGTTTTTGGCTTTATTTAAAGAGACGTGTGTTTTATGATTTTAATCACGAAAAGAATGGATGATGAAAGGAGATTGTTTTAGGATTTAATGTATTTCATTTCTGGTTGCTTTCAAATTAAATGTATTGCATTTTGGACATCATGATTTTTAAATAACATTCCCAAAGTTATTGCTTTATATATCTCTAATGAAAACTCTTGAGCTCACTAGGGGTTAAGCCTAACCTTTTATTTTGTCGGCATGTGCATCAGACTCCAATTGGAGTTTGGTTCTTGCAGTGCTTTGAGTAGTTGAGCATTAGACTTACATGAGAGTAAGTAGTTTGGTGAAGCCTTCCGCAGTTGGAGATAGCAACTATTATTGGGTTTTAGTAACACTCGTCCTTATTATAGACCGTATGTGTAGAATGAATGTGTGTATTGAGGTTAAATCTAAATTTGTGATTATAGATGAATCATTCATTGATGTATTTAGAAAATTTTAAATTAGTTTCTATTTCCGGATTTGAGGGTGTTACACTCGTACTGCCTTATTTTGGGGACACACCCCAATGGCATAAACGGGTCACACTCCCCGGTACGAGCAGGCGGGCCACACTTCCCGACTTAGGTCAATTTCATGAATTAAATGTATGCATACATCTAATTAACAACATTATATAAAACGCCTTTATATAACATAGCATGAATATTCCAACATAATTAAATCAACCTTTTCAATAAACCTTCTCAACTTTCGATAATATAAACGTGCATTTCAGAAAACTCACATTTATCAAATAACTTTCAAAATCGTAAAGGATTTAGTTAGAAAGACTCACCTAAGATCCTTCTCGCTTAAATTCTGCTTTCTAACGATTCACTACCTACGACAACACCGATAAATCGGTAAGCCAAAACATAGATAACCCACTTACTCACTAATTAGAACATAAAATACTACACATTGTGCTACCCCGGTCAATGCCTCCCCGGTCGACCACTCCGGTCGAAACCACCCCGGGCGACACACTCGGTCGACACGGGTCCGGTCTCCCCACACCGGTCGACACCGGTCAATATTTAAACTTACTCAGGCGATTCCAAAACTTCGAGAAAATAACTCAGATCCTTAAATCGATCAAATACATGGTTACAAACTCAACAACCAGATCATTTACCAACTAAAACTCTTAGATGGAAGTATTAGGTTAGAATCATACCTTTATTTGCAAAGAAACCGTACGATTCTTCAAAACCTAGTCCTCTCTTCTCCTGCTCTCGTTCTCCTTCAGTCTCTCGAATTATCAGGAATGAATCCTGATAAAATCTTAGGGTTAAGTTATATATAACCCAAGTTACATTTAACCCCCTTGAACTTTGGGTCTCGCTTAACTTTTCACTCAACTCTCAAAATTATTAAAATTTTCGTACCTAGATATTACAATATCCCCCCCCCAATAGAATTCCGTCCCCGGAATTCCATCGTTAAACAGATGGGGATACTGAGATCTCATGTCTGCCTCCACTTCCCATGTTGACTCTTGTCCTTTGTGAAATTTCCACTGGACTTTCACCAACCGGATCTCCTTGTTCCTTAACTTCTTCACTTTGTGATCCAAAACGGCTACGGGTTCTTCAATATAACTTAATTTCTCATCCACTTGAATGTCCTCTAATGGAACTACTACATCTGCTTCTGCCAAGCACTTTTTCAAATTTGACACATGAAAGGTAGAGTGAATTCCACTCAAACTCTCTGGTAGATCAAGTTTGTAAGCCACTTCACCAACACGTCCCGTGATGGTAAATGGTCCAACAAACCTTGGTCTCAATTTCCCTTTCTTTCCGAAGCGGACTACCCCTTTCCAGGGTGAGACTTTCAACATTACTTTGTCTCCTACCTGAAATTCTATCGGTTTCCTCCGCTTATCTGCATACATCTTCTGACGATCTTGAGCTATCTTTAACCTTTCTCGAATCTGGTTGACCTTATCGGCTGTCATCTGCACGATTTCCGGTCCTGCTAGCTGTCTTTCACCCACCTCATCCCAACATAAAGGTGTTCTACATTTACGTCCATACAATGCTTCGAACGGGGCCGCTCGGATGCTAGCATGGTAACTATTGTTGTAAGAAAATTCAATCATCGACAAATGAATTTCCCACGAACCCTTGAAATCAATGACACATGCTCGAAGCATGTCTTCTAACGTCTGGATGGTTCTCTCACTTTGGCCATCGGTTTGTGGGTGATAGGCCGTACTCAGCTTGAGTTGTGAGCCTAACTCCCTTTGTAGACTTCTCCAAAAAGCTGACGTAAAATGAGCATCCCTGTCTGACACAATTGACGACGGTACTCCATGTCTGGTTACTATCTCGTCTATGAACAATCGAGCCAATTTCTCTAGTGGGTACGTCTCCTTGATCGGTAAGAAGTGGGCCGACTTTGTGAGTCGATCCACTATCACCCAAATGGCATTGTGCCCCTTAGGTGATCGTGGTAACCCAGTAACAAGATCCATTGTAATCTCATCCCACTTCCAGACTGGAATTTCTAACGACTGAAGCTCCCCATAAGGTCTCTGGTGCTCTGCTTTAACTTTCAAACATGTCAGGCATCGCTCAACAAAGTGAGCAATATCTTTCTTTAAACCCGACCACCAATAACTTTGCTTCAGATCTTGATACATCTTGTTGGTTCCCGGATGCACTGAGTAACGTGACTTATGTGCTTCTTCCAATACTTTCTTCCGCAGTTCTCCTGCTTTTGGAATCCGCACTCTTATTGAAGCACTTCAGTCCGCGATTGTCGACGATTAACGAATTAACAATTCCAACTATTCTCTCACTCTTCCAATTTTCCTCTGACACTGCTTCTTCTTGGTACTTTATGACTTCTTCCAAGAAATTGGAAACGACATCGACTCGATAGGCCACCACTTTTATTGTTTCTCCACCTTCCTTACGACTTAGAGCATCCGCCACCACATTGGCCTTGTCCGAATGGTACAGGATATCACAGTCGTAATCGCTCAACAACTCCATCCACCTACGCTACCTCATATTGAGCTCCCTCTGATTGAAGAGATGCTGAAGGCTCTTGTGATCCGTGTAAATCTGACACTTGATCCCGTACAGATAATGCCTCCAAATCTTCAAAGCGAAGACTACCGCTGCCAACTCTAAATCATGCGTTGGGTAATTCTTTTCGTGCTCTTTCAACTGACGAGATGCATACGCAATCACCTTGCCTTCTTGCATTAACACACACCCAGACCCAATTTTGAAGCATCGCTATAGATTACGAATCCTTCCGTTACGTTAGGTAGGGACAAGATAGGCGCACTACTCAAACTTTCCTTCAATTTATTGAACGCTTCTTTCTGAGCTTCCGCCCATACAAACTTGACATTCTTCCTGGTTAACGCCGTTAATGGTGTGGCTATCCTCGAGAAGTCCTGGATAAACTTTCGATAATAATCCGCCAATCCTAGAAAACTCCTTACTTCTGATGGTGTTTTCGGCGCTTCCCACCCTCTAATGGCCTCAATCTTAGCCGGGTAAACCTTAATCCCGTCTTTCGACACCACATGACCTAGAAACTGAACTTCTTTCAGCCAAAATTCACATTTTGAGAACTCGGCGTACAATTTCTCGCGTTTAAGCAATTCTAATATTGCTCGTAAATGAGTTTCATGATCTTCTTTGGACCGTGAATAGATCAGTATATCATCTATAAACACTATGACATACTTATCAAATAACGGACTACATACTCTATTCATCAGGTCCATGAAAGTTGTCGGTGCATTGGCCAGTCCAAAGGGCATAACTAGAAATTCATAGTGTTCGTACCTCGTACGAAAGGCAGTCTTAGGTACATCCTCTTCCCTCACCATCAACTGATGATACCCAGATCGTAGATCTATCTTCGAGAAGTAGCTCGCTCCTTGAAGTTGATCAAAAAGATCGTCAATTCTGGGAGGCGGATACTTATTTTTGACAGTTACTTTTTTGAGCTCCCGATAGTGTATGCACATTCTCATAGACCCGTCTTTCTTCTTAACAAACAACACCGGTGCTCCCCATGGTGAGGTACTAGGACGAATAAACCCCTTATCGAGTAACTTCTGCAGTTGAGTCATCATCTCCTTCATTTCTGTCGGGGCCAGTCTATAAGGTGCTCTTGCGATTGGTGCCGCTCCGGGTACTAGATCAATATGAAATTCCACTTGCCGATCAGGAGGCAGAGCGGTTAAATCTTCCGGAAATACTTCTGGATAATCACTTACCACCGGAACTGACTCTAATCCCTTCTTCTCCTTCTTAGTATCTACTACATAAGCCAAGAACCCCACACACCCTTTTACTAGACACCGCTTAGCCTTAATCATTGAGATCAAGCACGACTTTCTATCCCTCCGATCCCCAAACACTACTATCTCTTCTTTACCCGGTTGCGTTATACGAATTAATTTCTTATTGCATACGATATGAGCATCATTAGACGCCAACCAGTCCATTCCCACAATGATATCAAATTCTCCCATACCCATCGGGTACAGTCGAAGTAGAAATGACTGTCCATCGATGACAATACTACACCCATCATATACCTCTCCAACTAAGACTCGACTATCATCGGCCACTTCTACCTCAAACCCATGCCTAAGCTTCTTGGGTTTCACGTGCAATTTATGCACGAAATTTGGGGACACAAACGAACGGTTTGCGCCTGAATCAAACAACACTTTAGCAAAAATCGAATCTATAGAGAAAGTACCTGTTACTACATACGGTATCTCTGCCGCTTCTTCTGCCGTCATATTAAAAAATCTGGCTCTCGCCCGAGCTGGCTCCACCTTTTTCTCACCTCCCTTATCTACGTACCCTCCGACCGTTCCCTTCTTCAATTGTGGGCAATTAGTTTTGATATGATCAGGGGATCCACACTAGTAGCAAGACCTTGACCCACGACAATCCCGAGCCATATGCCCAATCTTTCCACATTTATAGCAGCCTTCTTGTCCAATCATACACTCCCCCTTATGCATACGATTACACTTGCTGCATGGTTTACTCATAAACTTATTAACAACTCGCTGATCGGATTTAGCTGATTTGAACGTTTTGGAGTCACGGACAGTTCTGTCCCACTTTCTCTTATCTCTACTTCTTTCGGTAGTTTGACGATTTTTTTTCTTCTCCCTCATCTCAGCTGCGTTTACTGCCGCCTGGAACATAACTGGTTCCTTGTTCGAGACGAATTCTCGAATATCGCTTCTCAGCCCAAAGATGAAACATTCTACTCGCCTTCCTTCATTAGGCACGTAAACTTCTGCAAACCGGGACTTCTCTATGAACTTTGTAGTATACTCACGTACTGACATATCCTTTTGCTCCAGACCCATAAATTCTTCTTCTAACTTTTTGACTGCCGCCAGAGGGCAAAACTACGCTTTAAACCTCTTTACAAACTCACCTCAAGACATTTCTTTGGTTGCCGCTGAACTTTGTCCTCCTGCTTCAACATCCCACCATATTACAGCTTCATCTTTCAACATCGACAATGCATAAACTACTTTGTCCTCCTCAACACACTTACTAGAGTCAAATGCCAACTCCATCCCCTTTACCCATCTCAGCGCTATCACGGGATCGCAAACTCCTTGTAGGTAGGACACTTGCGGGCAGCAAACTCCTTGAAACTACATCCTCTCCCAGCTACTGCTTTAGCCGTCACAATGGGGTTTGACTGCGGGTAACTACCCACCACAGTTACTGGTGAGTCCGCTACCTCGGTCACCACTCTTTCATCACTCTTTTCCTTGCTTGACGAGACCTCATTAGTGCGTTGAGCCAATAAAGTGTTCAATGTTTCCTGTAATTTTCCCATTTCTGTCGCGAAGGTTTCTTGGGTAACAAAACCCTGAGTTCGACCTCCACCACGGTTTCTTGTCTGCTTTCGACCCCTCACTGAAGCTGAACTCTCCTGATGAGAGGTTTCTTGTTCGGATCTTACCTCTACACTTCCAACTTGACGAATACCACGAGTCGTCTTCCCGCCTCGAGTTCCCACAGTGGAAACCCTTACCTGAGTAGTCGCCTTTCGAACCGTTTTACCTTTAGGTCGACCGCGACTCTTTCCCCGGTTAGCAGTCGGGTTGACAGCAGTCGTTCGTTCTTCGGCAACGACTTCATTAACTGGCTCAATTTCAGGATTTGGCATAGACCTACTCCTTGTTACTCGCTCAGACATGATTCTGATAAGAAGAAACATACGACATTCAATCTAACACGCTAAACGATACGGCAAGTTAAGCACAAGCATGTACTTGTAATTCACAATTACACTGGCCAGATGAAATTCCAAATTTACCTTACATGCTAGTCCTTACTACCCTAATGTTGACTTCTTACAGTCTTCCTACTTCTCAGTTGTGCTTCTACTTTCTCAGTTTAAGTCTAGGCCCATCTGGTCACCTAGATCCCTTAAACTAATGCTCTGATACCAATTGTAACAACCCAAACTTTAATTACATCAAAATATAATATTTCAACTAGAAACGGCCCCAAGCCTACAATCAAAAGAATAGAGTTGCCACTACAAACTATTACACAACTGAGTCAAAAAGCAAACTATTACAAGGAGTCTTCTAGCTCCTGGAATTATCTCACATCTTCTCCTTACCCTTATCGGTACTTGCTATCTTGCGATAACCTGAAACAGGATTATAATTTTGAAAGAGCGAGGGTTAGACCGATGGTCTAGTGAGTCCCCTCCAAGCACTATTACAACAGTTCAAATATTATGTAAAACATTTAAACAAAGTCTTACGCCTCACGAGCGTACCTCACTCTATTGATCAAACATTTATCATACTTTACGCTTCGCAAGCGTAACTCACACTACTGACCAACATTGTCGTCAAAGACGGTATGTCTGTTTCGTACTGCCTTATTTTGGGGACACACCCCAATGGCATAAATGGGCCACACTCCCCGGTACGAGCAGGCGGGCCACACTTCCCGACTTAGGTCAATCTCACGAATTAAATGTATGCATACATCTAATTAACAACATTATATAAAACGCATTTATATAACATAGCATGAATATTCCAACATAATTAAATCAACCTTTTCAATAAACCTTCTCAACTTTCGATAATATAAACGTGCAGTTCAGAAAACTCACATTTATCAAATAACTTTCAAAATCGTAAAGGATTTAGTTTGAAAGACTCACCTCAGATCCTTCTCGCTTAAAGTCTGCTTTCTAACGATTCACTACCTACGACAACACCGATAAATCGGTAAGCCAAAACATAGATAACCCACTTACTCACTAATTAGAACATAAAATACTACACATTGTGTTACCCCGGTCAATGCCTCCCTGGTCGACCACTCCGGTCGAAACCACCCCGGGCGACACACCCGGTCGACACACCGGTCGACACGGGTCCGGTCTCCCCACACCGGTCGACACCGGTCAATATTTAAACTCACTCAGGCGATTCCAAAACTTCGAGAAAACAACTCAGATCCTTAAATCGATCAAATACATGGTTACAGACTCAACAACGAGATCATTTACCGACTAAAACTCTTAGATGGAAGTATTAGGCTAGAATCATACCTTTATTTGCAAAGAAGCCGTATGATTCTTCAAAACCTAGTCCTCCCTTCTCCTGCTCTCGTTCTCCTTCAGTCTCTCGAATTATCAGGAATGAATCCTGATAAAATCTTAGGGTTAAGTTATATATAATCCAAGTTACATTTAACCCCCTTGAACTTTGGGTCTCGCTTAACTTTTCACCCAACTCTCAAAATTATTAAAATTTTCGTACCCAGATATTACAAAACTTAACACAAGAATACCTCAACTGATACCGAAACCCTAACTTCCAAAACTGAAGAAGATAGAAGATTACCTTAACCAAAGCTTGAATCAATCAACCAAAACACCTCTAGTTCGCCAAAATGGTTACAAACCTCCAAACTACGAAAGGAAGAACAAGGGTGCATGAAAACCCTAGGAACTTGATGAAGAAGATGAAGATGGAGGGATGATGGTTCTAGTTCCCGATCTGGTAGATGGATAGAAAACACTTAGATTTAGGAGGAAACTCTCCAAAATAATTTAGGGTTTGATTTTGGGGTTTGGGGGTCGGTTTGGGAGAGAAATGGGGGAAGGATTTGGGTTTAGGGTGAAAAATGAGGTTTGGGGCCGAAATTTCTTGTTTTTGTGCACACAGCCGCGCGGAGCTCTGTCGCCCAACAAACTCGCTCGTTCACCGCTTTGGTCATAACTTCTTCGTTATAGCTCCGATTTTGCTCCTGAAAGAAACGTTGGACTCGTGATTGAATCATTCATCTATCTAGACTATAAAATCTAGGATTCCAGTCCAAAATCCTTTATCTTATTTTTCCCTAATATATGAGTTTCGGTATTAAATTGAAATGATACATTTTGAAATCGGGATGTTACAATCCTCCCAACCTTAAAAGAGATTTCGTCCTCGAAATCTAGCACCAACCAAGCACCCAACCAACACATTTGGAAGGGTCGATCGATTTCTTATAAAAAAGGGATGCCTTCACGAAACCTCACCTCATATACGGACTCGATTACATCCCGGTTGAGGTTGTCACTGTACTTCTCATAACGAGTCCTCACAACTCGATTCCAAGGTTCGACATATCTCACCGACGATGGGATGAACATCAAGTTCTCGCTTAAACATTTTCTTAACCATTAAATCTAGGTTGCCTCCCAACCTTATGTTGCTCATAATGCCTCAAGAGTAGCTTTCGACCTTATTCAATCATTTCCACCAAGAATACCCCAAACCAGTCTTTTCCCTTAGATACCTCTAATTACGATGCATCAAGGTCTCCTCAATAATTGATTTGTACTTAAAGTCTACCTCCACATTCTCACCAAAAGTTTCCAATAAACATCATCAATAAGAGTTATTGACCTTTCACGAAATTTCTTAATGACTAGTGTGTTCCGATCGAATACCATCTTAAATTCGCTCCTCAAGGTTGACACAGGCACGATGTCTGCAAGGGCTCCCAAACTTCCATAGGTCCTAGCATTGGCCTAATGTTTCCCCCAGAAACGCACCAACACACTCTACAGATATTCGTTTATCCCAAACTCCATGGTTACACAACTCCTGTCCTGCACTCAAGCATCGACTGCCAAATCAGCGAAGATCATGACAATTATCGAAACACCAATGATTGATTCTTACTTATCAACATCTAATTTCCTTGAGGTTACCGCTTGTCCTGCAGACACACCAGATCTTACGGAAGTACACTGAGGCACACCAACGGTCATTGTCCTCAAAATCAAGCGCCAACACCTAACCTCGAGATGGCCATTCTGCAAACGTGGGTATACTACCAAATATTTCATTCCCGACTAGCAATGTCGATAAAGTTGACACCTACTCGCGAACTCTAAACCCCAAATCATACCGCTTTATTAGTCAACCATAGTATCATCATTATTCACCAATACCTCATAAGGTGGCACACCACCGACACATAATATGTCGCCATACCATTTGCCTACAAATCCAAAACCACTCGTCCCCAAACAACCACACACGGTTTTAACCCGAAGGTTTGTCGAAGCATAAAAATCGTCACTTAATTAACTGGGGAAGAGTTTAGGTGTAACACTCTCAAAATATGCGGAAAATAAAATTTGAAAATTCGACAATATAACGTTTGAAAATAGGATAATTCCATCACCCTAAAGTAGGGGATAATTTAAACCTGTGAATAAAGGGTAAACCATTTCAGAACCTAAGAGTATCATCCCAAACGGGGTATAATGTATGGTAATTACAACCCAATAAATGAAGCATACGACGACAACCTACTAATCTACAATAAGGAACTAGATTATGGTCGGGTGTCGCTATACTTCCAAAATGTGTATCTTCAAAATAATTTTTATGTTGGTCACTATGTATCTTCCAAAAAGACCACTCACGACACCAAGGTCGTTCCCTCAATCCTGGTGTGCCCCACCGCTAGGATAGCCTGTCAAACATGACAATAAGAACAAGTGTTAGGCTAAAGCCTAGTGAGGATAAATCAAATAAGAATTGAATAACTAAACCCATTCGAAGTCTCGCGGAGTATATAGCCATGAGCTAAAATCAACAAACTAAATAAACTATTAGTGATTAGATACGATACAAATAACACGAATCACATATTGAGCTCAACTCCTCTAAGTCTATTGCTCGAAAACATCAAGTCAACCCCTCTAGGTCTATTCTTGAGAGTTCCAAAACGGGGAACTCTAGCACAAGGGAATTACACCTTACTGCCCATGAGACGCTGCCCGACCGTATAGGTCCACACCTTACTTATCATGGTGACCCGATGCCTATTCTGTGCTAAGTGGTAAATCCCAATGCCCAAAGCGGGGACATAGGGACACCATGCCTATGGATCCATTGCACTAATACTAAATACCAATAAATAGCATACACAATGCTCATATAAAACATAGGTATAGATAAATCACATACAAGGGTTACCAACACACAAAGCTTAACACCCAAGTGGATGAACTTTCCATAATAACAATCCACCTTTAAAACATTATACTCGTTCTACATATAAACCAACATTATGACTATTTCTCCAAATACTTGTTTTTCCCACATAGAACCCAACACTTCCATTTAAGGCACCACGACCCAAGAAATCAAAGTGGTTTGTCAAAGGTGTGGAGGTTAAAGCGTCACCTCTTTTATACTTGAGATATTCTCTTCACATTTTCACTTAGGTCACCAAACCCTAGTATTTCCCAAAATCCATATTTAGGTCTACAGATTAAGAAGGACTAAAGTACAAGAGATATACCCATATATTAAAGTTAGGAGAAGAGAAATGAGCTCACCTTGCAAGGGTTATATAAAACCCTAGATGATGTGTGAGACTAAAGAAAGTAGTAGAGGATGAATCTTGATCACTTGAACCCTTAGAATCCCTCAATAAATGCCCAAGATTTCCTACACCAAACACAAAACTATCACTCCTTCATTCTTGAAGAGCATTGAATGAGGAGGGAGAAAACTTACCCTTTTTCTTCCCCAAAATCGGCTCCAAGCAAGAGGAAATGAGAAAAATGACAAATGAGGTTTAATTTCCAAGTTTTAAGGTCTCAGCCCCCGACCGCGACCTTGCCTTGCGAGAGTGACAATGTCACTCTCGCGTGTCACTCTCGCCCGAGAAAAGTGACCCGCGGTACACTCTCGGCGATTGTGCCCCGCGAGAGTGACACTGTCACAATCGCGAGGGCACTCTCGCACCCTGACCCCCACTCTCGGTACCATCTGGGCAATTATGCCCCGCGAGAGTGACATTGTCACAATCGTGAGGGCACTCTCGTGTGTCCCGTACCGAAGCCCAAAAGTGGTCGTTTTCAACCCGAACGTTCTCACCTTCGACGCTACACTAAAATTTGGGGTAAGATGCCACATTAGAGACGTACCGTAAACATGGGTGTTACAATCCTCCCCAACTTAGAGAAGATTTTGTCCTCGAAATCTCGGCTAGGGAAATAGGTGAGGGTACCTCTGCTTCAAATCCTCCTCCGCCTCCCAAGTCACGTTAGCACCTCGATGGTGCTTCCACTGAACCTTCACCATCGTGACTTCCTTGTGACGAAGTTTCTTCGTCTTCTTTTCCAAAATCGCCTCGAGTTCCTCAACGCACCGATTTCCTTCATCGACTCTGATTTCGGAGAGTGGTATAACACTCTCCTCCTCCGCTAGACACTTACGAAGATAGCACGCATGAAATGTGTTATGGATCCCATCCATTTCCGGAGGAAGCTCCAATTGGTAAGCCTGAAGCCCTACCCGTTTAAGTACTTTGAAAGGTCCAAGGAAACGGGGACTCAACTTTCCACGTTTCCCAAAACGAATGATCCCTTTCCAAGGGGATACCTTCAACATAACGCGGTCGCCCACTTGGAATTCTATTGGTCGCCTCTTTTTGTCGGTGTCAGGATCGGAATTCTTAACAAGAATACACACTCAGAAACAATATTAAAGGAGTTTGCGGAATAACACTTTAATATTCAAAGATCAATGAAACAGTGAATCATAATAACAACTTGCAAACTTTATTGAATGGTTATAAAGCTACAAGATTTCACACACAACCTCAATATTGATGAACAGGCTCACCAATACGAATTCTACTTCTCTAGAACTAGGATTATAAACCTTGAGGTTGATTCTCTCTAAGAAAAAAAAACTCAGAATTAATCCTTTTTTTTTAAAGATACAAACTATTCTATACATATACTGAAGATAAAAGATAATTACAAAGAATAAAAGATCTTCAGTATAATCTTTCAAAGTTATCTCCAAGCTTTCCATGAATATCTCCATTCAGTACAACTGTCATCCTTGCCATACGAAGTCTTCATCTCATAAGCAGTATTAAGTCTTCAGCAGCATTAATACTTTGAGCAGTATTAAGTTCAGCAATACTCACTACTAGCAGTACTAAAATTGCTTAGCAGTAGTAACTTCTTCTAGCAGTATTAATCTTGGTTAGCAGCATTAACCTGTATCAGCAGTAGTAACTTCAGAAGTAATAACCATTTAGTGCTAGCAGTATTAACCATACTTGTATGATTTTGAATTCCCAACAATCTCCCCCTAACTTGACTTTTAGGAAGAGAAGTCAAGTTCTTCAGATGCCCTGTATTAGCATCCAACCCCAAACTTTGATTAATTGTCCTTTGAATCAAATACTTTGCCATTTCTGAATCTGGTGCACATCCAAGCTTCTTTTTCAACATTGCATGCAACTTCAATCTATTGTGGTTGTACACTCTATCCACTAGGAAGTATTCTATGTGATTTGAATCCATAGTTAAAGTATATACTCCACTAGTTTCATATAGAGTCCAGTTGTTAACTGTTTGAAACACATTTCTGATAATGTCCTTCACTTCTTCAGGCTTGAACAACATACAAAGATACTCCATCACAAGTTTTGTGATTGAAATCTCTAGAGCTTCTAATTGATCAGCATACAACTTCATTCCTATTTCAAACATCTCCTCTAAATCAGACCTGGAACATGTTCTGACAATCTTGGCCCAAGTATTATACACTTCAAACTTCTCATCTTTTCTTTTGATCCTGATATACTCTTTTCCATCAACCTTCATTGTATCCCAGAGAATGACCTCAGGAGGCTTAACACCAACAGGTTCAGCTGTTATAGGTTCAGGAACTTTGTCCATCACTACCATGTACAGATTCACATCATTAGTGCTTGATGGCTCTTTCTGTTCAGCTGACTTAGGTGCCCCTTCTTCTTCAGCAACCTTCTCAGATTCTTCTTTATCCACTCTAGGCTTCTTGGATGATTTTCTTCTTGCCATCATTTTAGTTCTTTTTAAAGTCCTCAGACTTTCACCTAGAGTTGTTTCTTTCTTTGGTGTTTCTTGCTCATCAGGGAAAGGTTTTTCTATCAGAAAATCATTACTTTCTTTCATCCTCTTTTCCATTTCAACTCTGGTTGTTTCATTCCCTTGAAGCTTTGTCATCTTTGAATCATACAACCCTTTGATCTGTTCAAAAGTCATCTTTGAGAACATCTCCTTTCTGACTCTCACAACACCTTTGAGAAAAGTAATCATCTTCTTTCTCTCTTGAGTACCAAGGTAGGTCTTTGAAGGTTGTCTCTTCTTTGCATCCATTTTGACCAACACAGACTTCTTTAGGGTTGCATCTTTCTTTTGTGCTAACTCAGTTGCCAAGCTTTGTTGATAAGCTTCATTTAGCTCTGCAGCTAGAGCCTTAGCCATCTCTCTATCTTTGTCCACTTGAGCCTTTTCTTCTTGCTCAAGTTCAACCTGAATCTTTTTGGCCGAAGCTTCATCTGACTTAACCAACTTTTGCTTTTTAATTGGTTGATCAGATTCCACTAACTTTGCTTTGCCTTTGTCTTTGCTTACTACCTTCTCAATACTTGCTTTCTTGATCACTTCACCTTTTTCTTTGATGATAACTTCTTTGGCCTTTGAAGTGACCTTGGGAGTATCATGCTTATCCTTGATTAAAGTTTCTGCTATCTCAAGGTCTGTTAAAACTTCTTGCACCATTTCTACTGCTTCATTCAATTCAGCAGTATTAACAGTTTCTGCTGCTTGATCAAACACACTTTCTGTTTCTACTGCTTTCTCTTTTACTGCTGCTATGCTTTCTGTTTCTGCTGCTTGTACATTATCTCCACTAACCCCATCAAACTCCCCCTCAACTTTAGCATCTTCCATGTTGGCATCAGCTTCTGACTCCCCCTTTTTGGGAGCATCAGTCACTGGTTTCCTTCTTCTGAGCACAAACTGTTTCTTCTTCTTTTTCTGGACCAATCTCTTCACCATTTTCTTCAGGTTGGTAATCTGTACTTGTTAAGATAGAATTATCAGTTTCAGCTCTTCTATGTCTTTTCCCTGCTTGATTACATCCATATTGATGTTGCCCATTGTTTCCATCAATTCAAGATAGTCATATCTGTCCTCACCTTCTCCAGGAGTGTGACCCCCTTTTAAAGGATCATGGGATCTTTTTGTAGTTGAGGTCTTCTGCCTAGCAGAAGCACCTGCTACCCCCATGGTTTCTTGGCACCTGGGACCTTTGGATGATTGCTCACCCAAAGTTGCCATGGGGAAGGTCTTATTGATGTTACCACTGACCTCCTCTGTGCTACCAGGAGTAGTGGCAGCCTTTGCACCCATATGCTCATTCATCTCCTCAGTGAGCACCTCCTTGGGGTTGGAGACACCCCTGTGGTTTCCCTATAGATATTCTCTAATGGAGAATTCTCCATTAGAGGACTTAAAGGCTCTGTGGGTGAAGATACAAGAAGGGAAGGAGCCTTCCTTACCTTTTTCCTGATGTATGTATTGGTGATTGGTGAAGTTGGTTTTTGAACAAGGGACTGTGGGATTGATATGGTGATTGAAGGTTGGGATTGGCTTTCAGTGGGATGGTCTAATGAGGGCCTTGACCCTGAATCCATACCTTCTTCATTGTGGGACACCACCATCATTGTAGAGAACAATGGGGTGTCAACTCCTTTCGAGTCCAATGGAGATCTCTTCATATTTGAGAAGACCTTACCTTTGGGGATTTTTGGTACATATACCTCATCAAAGTGAGGCATATCCGTCAATTCATTGGTTATAACTACCTGGACAAATCTTGGGTACATATAAAAACTCTTTTTGTTTCCCAAGTTTGACACAAGGTCATTGAAAATCATTTGAGAAAAATTGTACTTTCTGGCAGTGGCCAAGCAGACCAAAGCATAAGCAATGGTACTGCTGAACTCACTCCATCCAATAGTCTTTTTAGAAATGCAATGCATAAGGGTATGAACAAGAAAACGCCATTGGGTATAAAATTTAGCTTTTGAAAATTTGAAACCACCCAATTGGCCTCCATACCTCATTCTTGAAAGATTTAAGAACAAGTCCTCATTAGGAATAGAAGTAATACCTGCAGCATCGTCTAGACGTAGACAGATGCGAATCACCTCTTCAGAAACTAACAAGGGTTTGTCACACACCCTTGTCTTGATTATCTGCACACCATTTTCTGTGACTACAGTGACATTTGCCCAAAATTTTCTTTGATGCTCTATGTAGATTGTTGGCGACACTGTAAGATCATGGACAATGTGGTTGGACTTGAGAAAATCTACAATTTGATGGAATCCAGCGGCTTGCTTCGGCTTTTGTAGCATTGCAATCTCATTATGTTCATCAATGAACGCCATAGCTGCCATCGAGCTTGAGAATTCTGGACTGAAACACTTGGTGCTTGAGAGAAAAGGGTTAGAGAGCAGATGAATAGAAATCAAAGAGTCGTTATGAACTTTTAGGCGGGCAAAAAGGGTATTTATACGATTCGGGACATAAGCAGTATTAACTAACTAGCAGTATTAACTGAGAGCAGTATTAACCACTAGCAGTATTAACTAACTAGCAGTATTAACTGAGAGCAGTATTAACCACTAGCAGTATTAACTAACTAGCAGTATTAACTTTGCACTGGAAGTATTAACCACTAGCAGTATTAACTAACTAGCAGTATTAACTTTGCACTGGCAGTATTAAAACTGCACTGGCAGCATTAACTATACTTACACTTTTTGAAGCTTGAGGTACTCTGAGCAAGGTAATAACTTCCTGAGAAAGAAGTTAGTAGCACCAAAGAATAAACCAATACCAGGTATGTAAACACTTTTTAAAAAAAACAAGAGCTCATTCAGAGTTGATCATGCCCACATTTAGGACCAAGAAAGTGAATCTACCCACATCAAAAGCTTTAGTGAATAGATCAGCAAACTGGTTGTCAGTATGAACTTTATCAACTTGAATTAGCTTCTTTTCATTACAATCTCTAATAAAGTGATACCTGATCTCAATGTGATTTGCTTTGGAGTGCTTGACTGGATTGTTAACAATGGTTATAGCACTGCTATTGTCAATGAAGATTGGAGTGTGAAGAAAGGTTACCCCATAGTCCAGCATTTGATTCTGAATCCATAGAACCTGAGAGCAGCAACTTGCAGCAGCAATATACTCAGCTTTTGTTGTTGATAAGGACAATGTGGTTTGTTTCTTACACTGCCAAGATACTAGTCTTGCACCCAAAAGTTGACATCCACCTGAAGTAGACTTTCTATTCATATTAGCACCATCCAAGTCACTGTTTGAGTATGCAATCAAGTCAAAGTTGGATTCATAAGGATACCAAAGACCTAATCTAGGTTGCCCTCTTAAGTATCTGAAAATCCTTTTAACAGCTTGAAGATGTGATTTCTTTGGCTTGACTTGGAATCTGGCACACAAACACACTGGAAACATGATGTCTGGTCTTGAGGCTGTGAGATACATGAGAGATCCAATCATTGATCTATATAGATGGACATCAACATCCTCCCCCTCAAGATCAGCAGTGATCTGTTTATGAGTCTCCATAGGTGTGCTTGTTGGCTTTGAGTCTGTTAAACCATACTTATCCAGGATGTCTTTCACATATTTTGATTGACTTATGAAGATCCCATCTTTCTTCTGTTTCACTTGAAGCCCAAGGAAGAAAGTAAGTTCACCCATTGAACTCATTTTAAAGCTCTTGTGCATCAACTTTTCAAAGTCTCTACACATCTGATCTTTTGTGGATCCAAAGATGATATCATCCACATAGATCTGAACAAGTAGGATGTCCTTCTTACTTCTTTTAATGAAGAGGGTCTTGTCAATTATTCCTCTTTCAAACCCATTCTCCAAGAGATAGGTAGACAGTGTATCATATCATGCTCTTGGGGCTTGTTGAAGACCATAAAGTGCTTTCTTCAGTTTGTATACTCTGTCTGGATATGATGGATTTTCAAATCCAGGGGGCTGACAGACATATACTTCTTCATCAATTGTACCATAAAGAAAGGCACTCTTCACATCCATTTGGTATACCTTGAACTTCATGTATGAGGCATAGGCTAGAAATAGCCTAATTGCCTCTACCCTTGCCACTGGAGCGAACACTTCTTCATAGTCTATGCCTTCTTCTTGAGTGTACCCTTGTGCCACAAGCCTTGCTTTGTTCCTGATCACAATTCCTCTCTCATCCTTTTTATTTCTGAAAATACACTTGGTGCCAATAGCTCTATGACCTTTTGGAAGGTCCACCTAGTCCCAAACTTCTTGCAATTTGAACTGCAGTAACTCTTCTTGCATAGCTTCTATCCAACTGGAATCTTTCATTGCATCATAAACCTTCTTAGGCTTAATCTGAGATAGAAAGCAAGAGAGTACTGTGTGTTGCTGATCCTGCAGCTCTTAAAGTCTGCTTTGATTCCTTGTTATCATAGAAGAAGAGATGTCTCCTATGACCAGCTCTAGAGGATGGTTCTTTTGAGTTATAGTCTGATGACTAGGTTTTTCATTGATTCCCACATCTAGATTGGAATCATTTAAGTCAACTGAGGGGATCTCATCAGCTTCTTCTGGCTCTTCATGCACTAGATTCTCCTCATCTCTTCTTTCTTCTTCACTATGAATTTGTTCAGTAGCATTCTCCTTTTCACAGACATCAACAGGCTCTATTGGAGGTATGGGAAAGATCACAGATTGAGGAATAATGTCTTGTACTTGTACTTGTTCATCCCCTGATCCTCCACTTCCTGAACCTGCATGATAATCACTACTGAAACCCAAAGAGTTAGTTAGTGAATCAATGTCAAATAACCACTGAGGACCAGACCCAATAGGATTTGGTGTGTTCTCATTGCATTTGACACTGTCAATTTCCTCAATTATTCTAGAAGAAGAATTTAAAACTCTATAAGCCTTACTCTGAGATGAGTGACCCACAAGAAAACCATCATCTGCCTTTCTATCAAACTTTCCTAAGTGAGTTTTGGTATTGAGAATGGTACAAGGACACCCAAAAGGTTTGAAAAATCCAATAAATGGTTTTCTGTTATTTAAAAGCTCATATGGTGTCTTGTTCTTAGGCTTAACTACTAGTACTCTGTTTTGGACATAGCAAGCAGTATTAACTGCTTCAGCCCAAAAAGTAATTGGTAGTTTGGAATCAGCTAATAGAGATCTAGCAGCCTCAATCAGTGTCCTATTCCTTCTCTCAGCAACACCATTTTGTTGTGGAGTCCTAGGAGCACTGTATTGCCTCTCAATTCCTTTTTCCTCACAAAAGGTGTTTAGGTCATGATTTTTAAATTCAGTACCATTGTCTAACCTAATGACTTTTACCTTTTGATTTGTTTGGTTTTCAATTCTTAGGATAAAGGATTTGATCAGTCCACTTGTCTCATCCTTAGTTCTTAGAAAATATACCCAAGTAAATCTAGAGTAATCATCAACAATAACTAGGCAGTATGATTTCTTACCTATACTCATAACATTTGTAGGACCAAACAGATCCATATGCAACAACTGAAGAGAATTAGAGATTGTGTTCAACTCTTTGGACTTATGAGAAGTTTTGTGTTGTTTGTGTGTGTCCCAATACGTAATCATTCAAACAAGTAAACAATTAAGCAACAACTATAATGCAAACCTGATATGATTATTCAATTGATTCAAAGGATTACAAGTGTTCTTGATAAAACCAAAACTTTCTCTGCTTCTTGTTCTTCACGGCGCACACCACCACCACACTAACCTCTCTCAATAAATAATTATTTCTAATTAAGATCCTTAACACTAATTACAACTAACCTAAACATATTTATACTTAGGCCAATTAAACCTATTGGAATTTGCAAGGCTTGGTAATGGGCTTTGCAATGCTTGGCCCAAAAACAAACTAAGTTAACTAAAATTAAAACTAACTAATAAATAAAATACGTAAACAGACTTTGACTATTTATTACAAAAAGGACCCTAGACTATTTGTTGAGACGACTTTATCAACTTTGACTTCAGATTTCCATCTTCAGATAATTATGATCTTGAATCCAATAAATATGTGCTTTAACAATCTCCCCCTTTGGATCAAGATCATTCTTTAAGCTCAGAAAATGTAATCTTCCTCTTTGTCTTTAGAATGTAGCTATCTCCCCAATCGATGAGAATATTATTTGGAAAGAAATTATCTCCAGTTTCAGCTCGGAATGCTTCAGCAAATCATCTTCAAAGAAAATTTCTTCAAAGTAGCAAATCTTCATAATATCTTCAGAAATTCTTTCAAAAACTTTTGATCTCCGCATTTCTTGATTGACGCTTCTCCCCCTTTTTGATGAAAAGAGCGAAGAGTTCATCAAAACGTGTCTTCAAGAAATATCTTCCACCATTGATCTTGCAAACAGAACCACTGATTATCCGTCAATTCATTAAGATGTTCATCCAGATCTTTGCAAATCTAGACAATTTAGAAAATGAAGTGTAACACCTGAATCAACAAATGAATCAGTTAAAATTGTCTGTCAGTAACACAAAGTCACTGTGTGTAACGAATACACAATATAAAGGAGCTTTTATGATGTTCACTCCCCCAGGGCTTCCATTCAATCATCGAAACACCACAAAGGCAATTTCTATGAAAGTTATGACAAAGAAACAAATTCTTTGTGTGTTCGTGCAAGTGATAGAATAAATTAAGCATAAGATGATTGCTTATAAGGCTCAAAAAGTGTAAACCACTAAGACAAGTAGTGAAACACATACTCAATGTGCATAAACGAAGTGTGAAGGTGGGGCAGACTTCCTTCTTTTCAATATCCAGATTTTCCAAATGAAAATCAGATAGCATATGTGTTGCATCCCTTTTGAAAATGAAACATTTTCTTGTTGAGAAGAAAATGAGTAGCTGGTGGGGTTTTATCAAGAGTTGGCATGGGCTAGTTGTCTGTTTCAATAATGTTCACCAAAGAAATGTGAAGCATTAGAAATGTGGTTGCCCGGCTCAGAAAGTGGTTGGTGCAGAGTTTGATATTCTTTTACTCTGATCTCTCACCTTCTTTCTTTTAATCTTTAAACTCACAGCTAACCAAAACTCTCTTTTAACATTTCTCTCATCACACATCCCACACTCATTTCTTTTGACTCCTCACATTCAATCACTAAAGGATTTACTTCTTGGGTAGGAAACACTGGTTAACGTGAATCCATAGAAGTTCAATGAAGTCCTATCACACTGATCCCATGTTTTCCTATGAATCATATGATGCTCAGGTAGTTTAACTTTATCAGTTACAGCTCAAAGATGAATCAGAAAACATTTAAAATCACACTTCCAGTTCAAGAAATCTGTTTGAGAATCGGGAAGTGGTTTGAACATTTAAGAACATGTTTTCTTATGATTGAAAGTTGTCCTTCTTTCAACCATAGATGAGATGAAGAAAAGAAATTATACCTTTCGAGTACAGTCTTACATCTCGCGAAGTCAAGCTTAAAGTCATAATGATATGAACTTGTAAGCATCTCTCAACCTACAAAAATCTAAAAGTCTAGTCAAAGTAACTTTATTCACTGAAATTGAAATGACATAAAGCAGTAAAACACTTAATGTACGAGTTCTGATCAGAAATAATCAGAAGTCATAGCCATACTCTTTTGACTTGAACGCTCCCCCTAAAATCATGCATTACTAACAAATTATCAGTAAGTACAAAGCATTCAGTTTTGCTCCCCCTCAAAATAACATTGACCATCTATAAGATACTTCTCACACTCCCCCTGAGATCATGAACAAACTATTAAAGAGCAGGTATCATGCGGAAATAATAATAAAGATATGATATAGAGACACAATAAGAAACTTTAATAGGTAATTACCAATTAGGTCTTAAGATTTAGCATACCAAGTCTTGAGACAAGAAAATTAAATCTCTTTTCGTCTAAAGGTTTGGTAAACAAATCTGCAAGCTGATAATCGGTTTTTACAAAGTAAAGTTCAATTGTTCCCTTTTCTACATTATCTTTTATAAAATGATACCGAACATCTATGTGTTTGGTCTTAGTATGCTGAACAGGGTTAGCGGTAATCGCAATAGCGCTCTTCGAATCACAATAGATCGGAATTCTATTGAAATGAAATCCATAGTCGCGCAGTTGTGTTCTCATCCACAAGACCTGAGAATAGCAGCTAGCAGCAGCTACATATTCCGCTTCGGCCGTTGATGTGGAGACACATAATTGCTTCTTCGAAGCCCAACTGACGAGTTTATCTCCGAGAAATTGTATATGACCCGAGGTGCTTTTCCTGTCTAACATGAAACCAGCATGATCTGCGTCTGAATAAGATGTTAGTTCAAAGCTTGTATCCTTAGGATACCACAGACCAAGATCTGCAGTCCCCTTCAGATACCTGAAGATCCGCTTTACAGCAGACAAATGGGATTCTTTAGGATTGGCCCGATATCTAGCACATAAGCATGTAGAAAACATTATATCCGGCCTACTAGAAGTAAGATACATTAAATAACCTATCATCCCTCTATAATTCCTAACATCAACAGCCTTTCCCGAAAGATCGGTGCCAATCTTAGTACCAGGTGCCATTGGGGTACCAATCGGTTTACAATTTTCCATTTTGAACTTCCGAAGAATATCCAGAATGTATTTAGATTGATTGATAAAAATCCCCGTTGAAAATTGTTTGACTTGCAATCCGAGAAAGAAATTCATCTCTCCCATCATGCTCATTTGAAAACGTGACACCATGAGGTTTGCAAAGTTCTTACAGTACTTAGGATTTGTAGAACCAAAAATAATATCATCCACATATATTTGAATAAGAATGATATCGCCTTTATCCTTTTTAATGAAAATAGTGGTATCAACCGTACCTTTTGTGAAACCCGACTTGACCAAGAATTGAGATAGAATATCATACCAGGCGCGAGGAGCTTGTTTCAGTCCATAAAGAGCTTTATCCAAGATGTAGACATGGTTCGGCTTATCTAGACTTACAAACCCTTCTGGCTGTGAGACGTAGACTTCTTCCTTAAGTACTCCATTCAGAAAAGCTGTCTTCACATCCATTTGATAGACGGTGAAGTTCTTGTGGGCTGCGTAGGCTAAGAACATCTGAATCGCCTCTATACGCGCCACTGGATCATAAGTCTCATCGTAGTCTATCCCTTCCTCTTGCCTATATCCCTTGGCGACAAGTCGTGCTTTGTTTCTGATAACGGTACCATCTTCATCTTTCTTGTTTTTGAACACCCATTTCGTACCAATTATGGTTTTACCTTGCGGTTTGGGTACGAGTCTCCATACTTTCAGTGCTTCAAACTGATTCAGCTCATCTTGCATCGCAGTTACCCAATCTGAATCGGCAAGGGCCTCAGATACGCGTGTAGGCTCGATCTTGCTCAGAAAGGATTCATACATACATAGATTTGATGTTGCAGACCTAGTTTGCACCGTTGCAGAAGGATCTCCAATAATTTGATGTACCGGGTGCTCTTTGGTCCACTTATGTTCAGGAGGGAGTGGATTAGATGCATGTTGATCATTGTCAGCATCTAGGAATCCACTGTTATCGCCTTCATATGGTTCAGAATCAACGGGGGTTTCAGTTGAAGGAGTCGTTGCAGAAGTGGCAGTAGGTACAGCTTGGTTAATCTGATGATCAGTCCTTACATTACATCCTACTGAGTCATCTACTTCTGTCTCGGCGGTGTTGGTCACAACTTCAACTGTCGGAGTAGGCTTTTGAACTGGAACTTCTTGCTGAATAGGGGAACCGAATTCAGTAGAGATATCGGAAGTGGTCGGATGAGTAGTCATCGAGTCTTCTATCCTGTCAACCACAACAGAGTTAGGCAATTTAGATCCAAGAAATTCATCATAGAACAGTTCAAATAATAAATCCAAATCAGATAAATTAGAAATAGACGACGAAGCGCCATCTGATTTGTTCTCTTGAGGTGCAGGTCCTGGACTGGTTGGTCCAGAAGCTAGAACTCCGGTAATTACGGGTTCTGAACTGACGTGCTCAGAAGCCATATCCTCATCGAATGTAACATTGACGCTCTCGATCACAGTCTTCGACTTCTTCAAGTAAACCCGATATGCAGTAGAGGTAGAGGAATAACCAACAAAGATGCCTTCATCCGCCTTAGCACTGAACTTGTTCAGATTCTCTCGGTCGTTTAGAACATAACACGTACAACCAAAAACATGAAAATATTTAATGGTTGGTGTGCGGTTGTTGATCAACGCATACGGAGTCTTCTGAAATCTGCGGTGTATCATGGAGCGATTCTGAGTGTGACACGCAGTCGATACAACTTCAGCCCATAAAAACAAAGGTAATTCAGATTGGCTGAGCATTATCCGAGCGGCCTCGACAAGTGTACGGTTTCGCCTTTCGATGACTCCGTTCTGTTGAGGCGTGCGAGCAGCAGAGTATTGATGTGATATCCCGACCGATTCGAGATATTCTTCAACTATCTTGTTCTTGAACTCTGTGCCGTTGTCAGTCCTGAGAATCTTGACTTGTTTTTGCATATTGACTTGGGTCGTCTTCAGAAACGTAATGAGAAAATCGGGAGTCTCATCTTTAGACCGTAGAAACTTAACCCAAGTGTATCGCGTATAGTCGTCCACGATAACTAGCACATACTTCTTTCCTCCTAAGCTTTGCGTTCGCATAGGACCGCATAAGTCCATATGCAACAACTCTAAAGGAGAGCTGGTACTAGGTTCAGACTTTGGTTTGTGTGGGGCTCTCTTCATCTTTCCCTTTTCACACGCTGCACATAGATGTTCTCTTTCATATTTTAGCTCTGGAAGTCCTTTCACTAGCTTGCCACTGACCAGTTTGTTGATGTACCGAAAGTTGAGGTGATAAAGTCGTCGATGCCATAACCAGCTTTGTTGCATCGAGGCCTTTGATAGTAGACAGACCTGATTGTCAGTCTGGACCTTTGACAAGTTGATGGTGTAGAGGTTTGACTTGCGAGTTCCAACCAAGAGTTCTTTCCCGTCTTCAGTGCGTACCGAACATGTCTTGGCCTTGAAATTAACCTCTAAATCTTTGTCGCAGAACTGGCCAATGCTGAACAGATTGTGCCCTAAGCCTTCAACGTAACTCACCTTCTTGATCGTAAGATTTTCATGTACAACATCACCATATCCCAGAATAGGTGAAAACTGATCATTCCCAAAACAAACTGTGCCGCAGTATTTGTCTGTATAATTAGACAACATACTCTTCTGCCCGGTCATATGCTTGGAACACCCGCTATCCAAGTACCACATATGACGGGTCTGCACAACACAAATCAGGAAAGAAGAGGTTTAGGCACCCATTTAAAAATGGGACCTCCACTGTTAGTACTTGATTTTGGCACCCATTTAAAATTGGGCCCGCTTATTCTTTGAAAACCATAATCATGATAAGATGAATGATAACGATAAGATGAAACATTATATGAACCATACCAAACATCAGAAAATTTACGAGAAGCATAATCACATTCACCATAATTTAAAAACTTTTTATTCTTAGATGGAGCTAACTGGAATAATTGCTTTATAGAGTATTTCTTGCGAGAATCAACAAGATTAGGTTTAAAAGTAGCAACATTCACAATCACATCATCTTTACTAGAAGTCTTTTTATTCAAAACAAAACTAGAACTAGATTTAGCTTTCTCGTCTATCTTCTGTTTCGGTATCCATGCAGTCTTAACTCCAACCCTTTGCTTTCTCAAATCTGAAACATGTGAAACTTTAGAGTTAGAATGATGAGAATTAAGATAATGCTTCTTCTTTGGCTTACCAGTGGGGATCGGTTTCTGTGAAAGCTGAGATTTTTGTTTCTTACCTTTTGCTTTCTTTGATTTCACAGAAACTGATTTATCAACTTTCGTTGATGTTTCACCTTTTTCAAACACACTGGGTAATCCAAAAGAATTAACAACACAAGATGAATGATCAGGAAGTTTAGAGGTAAAATCAAATTGAGCAACACAATCATTCAAAATACCATCAGAGTTTAAGAAATTAAGATCATTCTCAAGTGAACCAGATCTGTCATCAGAATTTAAAGCCTTAGAGAATTTAGAAAAATCAGTATCTTTGAACACTGTTGAAAATACAGTTTGTTCTAAGTCCATCAAAAGTCTTTCTTCTGTAAGAGTATTCTCGAGTTCAGAAATTTTACTTTCCAAAACTAGAGGAGGTACGTAAATCTTACCTTCGATGGGTTTAGCCTCCAACTTTTTTACAGAATAACTCTCAAAATAATCATTTGAAAGAAATTTTGATTTATTAGAACTATAACTGTTATTCAGCTTCTCATAGCGAAATGGAAGTTGAACTTTAGTTGTGTTCTTTCTTTTATCACATTCCTTGGCTTTATTTTTTTCAGACAGACTAGTCCAAAAGGGTTTGAGTTCCTGATGTTGAGGAGCCAACAACATAAACCCAAAGTCATAAAGTGCAGGCACTTTAGATATACCCTTTTTGAGATGATGTGGGTTCTTGTAACCAAGTCCCCAAGTATCAGGTTTCTCTTTAGGTTTGTTCAAATGAATAGTGTGTTCAGTTTGACCTAAAGAATGTAATTTCTCTTCCAAAGCATTTACCTTGTCTATTAAAGAATTCTTTTCTTTTGAAGTAGAAAAGTACCTTTTAGAAATCTCTATAGACTTAAACTCACATTCTCTATACTTAGAAACAGTTTCAGACAACTCTTTATGAATTATAGTCTTTTCTTTAGCGCAGGTGTCTATATTTTTATGCAAAGTTTCAATTAATACATTTTTCTCAGCAATATCATTACTAAGTTTATGTATAGATTGATTTTTCTCATTAATGACACCTTTCTCACGCTTCAGTTTAGACTCTAATTCTTGGAGTTTAGACATCATGGCATACATTCGGTTCAAAAAATCAGATTCAGTTAAGTCACATACCTCATCATTATCTCCATCATCAGAATCAGCTTCAGCTTCTGACTGGTTCTTTCCCATCAAGCACAGATGTGTTGTCTCGTCCTTTTCTCCTTCTTCAGATTCGTCGTCCGAATGGTCGAGCCAGTATTCATCCTCGGCCATTAATGCTTTTCCAGCCTCTTGTTGCTTGGCTAGAAGCATCTTATTCTTGTAATAGTCGGAGTTTCGGACTTTTGATTTGCGGCAGTCCTTGGCAAAATGACCGAGTCTGTCACAGTTGTAGCACTTTATCGGTTCTTCCTTCTTGGTCTCTTCAGCTTCATCCTTCTTCTTGTCTTCTGGTCTCCTTTCTTCAACTTTCTCTTTATACTTGTAGTTGTTCGGACCAGACGAGTACATCTGACTATTGGAGTTTGGCTTTTTATAGAACTTCTTTTGGAAAGCCTTGGTTAACATAAGCATGGCTTCCTTCAGTTGCTCACAATCGTCAGAGTCAGACTTTGCCTACGCTATCAGCCTCTTCTGATTCGGATTCTATCACCTTCTTCTTCTTAGATTTCTTGACCACAAGAGCAACTGGATCAGCAACTGCTTTGTCAGCCTTTTTCATCTCAGCCTTGATCTCTTCCACTTCTTCCTCATTCTGTCTGAGGATTTCATAAACTTCATGAAGAGGAATGTCGTGCAAATCCTTCAGCTGTCTCATTTGTCTGGTGAATCTCTTCCACTCAGGCTGAAGGTTGCTGAGAAATTTCACATTCAGCTCCACGTGAGATTTGCTGATCTTGTTCTTGCTGAGCTCATTCAGCAATGTGACAAATCTGTCATAAGTGGCTTCAAGTGATTCTCCAGCTTTGGCTATGAATTCTTCATAGTTATTCAAGCAGTTGGAAACTTTAAGCTGATTGCCGACTTTTTATCCAATCATCATCTTCTCCAATCGATCCCACATTTGCTTGCCGGTAGCATTGTAGCTATCAATTTTAACATATATTTCGTTCGGTATGCCTTGGAGAATAAATGATCTTGCCAGCTTGTCACCCTTGTGTCTCTTCAGCTGATCTTCCGTATATTCACCAATCGATAACTTATACACTGTCTCTTTTTCTTGACCATTTTCTCCAGCTACAGTGAGAACCTTGGTCGGAGGTGTCATGATCCCCTCTTTCAGAGATTTTCTGATTTCATCTCCCAAATCATGTCGATCAATGAAGTCCAAAAATCTATCCTTCCATTGCTCGTACTCCCCCTTAAAGAGTACTGGTGGCTTCACATCTGTTCCAATAGCAAAAGCTTCCTGAGACATCTTTACTTATACGATTAGTATCAAACTTATCTGATATTGAGACAATCAGCTGGATGAGATCGTTAGAAATCAAGATAAAATCACACAATACTGAAAATCGTATAATGAAATTCAGAAAAATCTGATCACGAACAGAACTTTGCCCCCCTTCGCAGACTTAGCACGGGGGTCCCGCTACCCGGTTAGCGGGTGGGGTGAAGGGGCAACGCCCTTGCGGGGTCGAGGGGCAGCTCCCCTAGAGATTTTTTTTTTTGACATTTAGATGCCCTATTACAGTTTGCAAAAATCGACCGATATGCTGACTGGGGATGTGCTTCGACCGGGTAGATGTGAAGATCGGTAAGTGAAAGGACCGATATTATGTTCGACCGGGAACTTGTAAAGTCCGGTCGAGTGATTTGACCGATATGGAGTTCAACCGGGAACTTGTAAAGTCCGGTCGTGTGATTTGACCGATATAGATGCTTTGACCGATATGACTCAACCAATATACTCTTAGACCGGTGTTACTCGACCGTTATACCCTTAGACCGATAGTGTGCTGTGTGAGTTCCGGTCGAATGCTAAGGACCGATATAACTTTGACCGATAGAATGCAAGACCGGATGGATGTTTGACCGACACTAAACAAGACCGATATGTTCGACCGATATAATCTTCGACCGGGTGGACTGTGAGAGTACCGGTCGAATGCAATAGACCGATAAAAAAGTGTTCGGCCGGAAGTGCAAAGACCGATATGTTCTTGATGCAGTATCGACCCAGAAACCAAAATCAGTCCAGAAAAACACTTGATACCACGAATTAAAGTACCAAACTTTGCCAATATGATCAATTTACCAACTAGAACATATTACAATCAATTAATTTCAATAAAAACCACTTTAAGAACAAATTGATTGATGACACAGTGCCGACTTCGTGAACGAACCCAGAACAACAAATTCAACAAATTGATAATCAAAATCGATGCAATAATCAAATCAATCAATACCCAATCACTATAATAGGTAAAACAAACACAATCCAACCAATAATAACTTGAAAGAACAATCACACAATAAAAATTATGAATATTTTGACAGAAAAAGCAGAACCGAAAACAAAAATTTTCAATTCAATCTGTCCTGCTCTGATACCAATTGTGTGTCCCAATACGTAATCATTCAAACAAGTAAACAATTAAGCAACAACGATAATGCAAACCTGATATGATTATTCAATTGATTCAAAGGATTACAAGTGTTCTTGATAAAACCAAAACTCTCTCTGCTTCTTGTTCTTCACGGCGCACACCACCACCACACTAACCTCTCTCAATAATTAATTCTTTCTAATTAAGATCCTTAACCCTAATTACAACTAACCTAAACATATTTATACTTAGGCCAATTAAACCTATTGGAATTTGCAAGGCTTGGTAATGGGCTTTGCAATGCTTGGCCCAAAAACAAACTAAGTTAACTAAAATTAAAACTAACTATTAAATAAAATACGTAAACAGACTTTGATTATTTATTACAAAAGGACCCTAGACTATTTGTTGAGACGACTTTATCAGCTTTGACTTCAGATTTCCATCTTCAGATAATTATGATCTTGAATCCAATAAATATGTGCTTTAACAGTTTGCCTTTGAGACAGACAACACAATGATCATCACATGAAAAGACTTTGGAAGGTAAACCTCTTACAAGGTTGTTTTTAACAAGTTTATTCATTGTTTTAAAGTTCATGTGACACATCCTTCTGTGCCAAAGTGATGATTCATCCAAAGAAGCTTTTGAAACAAGACAGTTTAGGGATGAATCAGTTGAAACACTTTCCATATCTAAGCAATATACATTATCCTTTCTTGGAGTTCTTAGTAGTATCATCTTTTCATCAACTACCTTGAATCCAGGAGCAAGGATAATGCATTCAGAATCAGTAAATAATATACTATGTTGTTTGTCACAAACCTGTGATACACTTAACAGGTTGTACCTTAACTGCTCAACATAGAATACATCTTCAAAGGTCATTTTACCTTTGGTTACATCCCCCTTACCACTGATCTTACCTCCATCTGGAGTATTACCAAAGGCAACATGCCCACCATCAATTTTCTTGAAATTCTTGAGGCATGACATGTTCCCTGTCATGTGCCTAGAGCAACCACTATCAACATGCCAGATGCTCTTCCCCTTGAGCTGCTGGTTGCCCTGCACATAAGATTAAACAGTTAGTATTGATTGGAAACCCAAGCCAAAGTGGTCTTGGGTCTCCCTTTCTCATCAAAGTACTTACATTCCTTTTTGATGAGATTTTTAAACACAGAGCACTTTTTATTGGAGTACTTTGTCAATATGAGTGGTCTAGCAGCACAAACACTAGGAGCAGTACTAACTTTAGAAGTACTAACAGAGTTAGCAGCACAAACAGGTTTAGCAGTACTAACCTTGTTAGGAGCACTAACAGAGTTAGCAGTATTAACATTTGAAGAAGTACTAACCATGTTAGTTTTAGCAGTACTAATACTCTTGGCAGCACTAACATTGGTAGCAGTAGTATGGCTTCTAGCAGCACTATCATTGTCAGCAGTACTATTTGGGGCAGCAGTACTAACCGTTTTAGTGCATTTAGGAACCCACATATTGACACTTTCTTTAACAATCTTTTTCTTCATGTGGCTTTTAGATTTAACAGATTTCTTAGTCACATGGTTCCTTTCCTTCTTCCTATAACCCAAGGGTTTTTGCATAGATCTTTGAAAATTCATCCTTTGGTTTATAGGATTGAAATAACAGTATTTGGCAAGATGATTCAATTTGCCACAGATAAAACAAGGTTTTGGTCTATTGATTTTACTCAGATCAACCCCTTGTTTTTGTGCCCACTGATTATTCCAGTTTCTTTGATTTCCCCTCTTTTTATCATGTTTTAGGGGCTCAGATTTCTTGCATGCACACTGTTTGCAAGGAACAGGATTCACAATTGTGGTCTGTTTGTAATGGACCTTACCAGACTTTCCCTCTGTCTTCTCTATGTCCTTTGATTTGACCCAAATCTTTCCACACCCCTCATTGGTAATGATGTGATTCTCTAGGGGAATCTCACCACTCACATTGTTCTCCTTACTCTTACCAATCTCTTTCTCAGTCTTATCCTCAACAACTACCTCATCTAAGGGATCTATCTCAGTGGCTCCCTCAGGCAAGTGCTTCCTATCTTTGGTTTCTAGCAAATCTGAAGTAGGAGGAATGTAGTTGTTGTTGTATGGTGGTGGTGTGGTATTGTACCCAATTCCTCTTCTCAATTTGTCATGAATCTGAGTTTGTAGTAAAGAGTCCATTGCTTTAGAAGCATTAGAAAACTTTTCCACATCAAGCTTAACCTTGGTTAGCTCCTCTCTCCACTTTTCACTCTCCTCTTTAGATTTGGTCAGTTGGAGTTCTAGATCCTTTTTCTCCCACTTCCAGTAATTGGTATCATATGAGTGTTGGAGTTCATTGGCTTGAAAACCTTTAATCTGTTCCTCAAACCTCTCAACAATTCTCACATAGTCTTTTATATCTTTTGCTAACCTCTTAAGGTCATCACTCATGTTCTAATTGTGATCTCTGTACCTTTTAACAGTGTCTATGCAAGTTTTAGAACAGAGAGTAGAACTTACCTCAGTTGGGAGATCAGATACTTTTGCCATAAGAGCTTGATTTTGGATAGCCTCTTCTGCTTGATCACTCCAGTCAAACCCCATTCCTTGTTGAGAAACAAGGGCTTGAGCAGAGTTTCTGTTGTGATTGAAGCTTCCAGTCTGAGCTTGTTGGTGGTTGTTGTGAGACACTCCACTTCTGCATTCCCTGGCAAAGTGTCCCTTCAGATGACATTTATAGCACTCCACCTTTGATTTATCAAAGCCTGCTCCATCTTCTCTTCTTTGGGAGAAGTTGTTCCTCCCAGTCCTCTTTATGAACTTCTTCACTCTCATGGAAAGCATGGCCATCTGCCATTTAATATCCATCTCTTCAAGATCATCAGGATGAAGTTGTTCCAAATCATCATTGATTAAAGAGGAATTTCCATGGCTGGAAAGAAAGGCTTCAAACACAGATTCAGTGTCTTTTTCTTGATTTGCTCCATTAGAAGCATTAACTGATTCAGGGTTAGCATTAGAATCAATTGATGCTGATAGAAGTGCAGCATTATGAATATATCCAGAAGGTTTCTTCTTTGCCTCCACCTCAGCTTCAAATACTCTAAGGTCATTGTACAGATCATCAAGTTCTTTTTCTTCCAATTGTTCATTCTGTCTGAATAAAACAGTGTACATGGTCCATTCATCTCCAAGGGACCTTAAGAACTTTCTGTTTACATCATCTTGATCAATTTGTACTCCCATAGTAGCTAGTTCACCAATCAGCTTGTTAAACCTGTCAAAAGTTTGAGTCATGGACTCATTCTTAGTTGACATAAAGTTTTCATATTGTTGCTTCAATATTGCCTTCTGATTTCTCTTGGTACTTTTGGTACCAGAGAATCTCTTTTCTAGAGCATTCCAGAGCATCTGTGCATCAGTGCAATTGCTGAATTGGTGTTGATATTCATTGGGAATAGCCAAGAGCAGTGTACTCAAGGCTTTCATCTCTGTCTGCCTTATCTTCTTTTCTGCATCAGTCTTTGGTGGAGTTCTTTTTCCTTCTGCGCCAATTTTTCCTTCATCATATGGGCCATTCTCAATGATGTCCCATATGGAGTAATCTGCAAGGAGAATGTATTGCTTGATTCTAATCTTCCACATGTCAAATTCATTAGATCTGAGCATTGGAACCTTTGAGACCAGAGTACTGTTTGATTCAACTATGTTTTCCTAGATGAATAAGATTTCTGAGAATAAATGCTCTCATACCACTTGTCAAGATCGGAATTCTTAACAAGAATACACACTCAGAAACAATATTAAAGGAGTTTGCGGAATAACACTTTAATATTCAAAGATCAATGAAACAGTGAATCATAATAACAACTTGCAAACTTTATTGAATGGTTATAAATCTACAAGATTTCACACACAACCTCAATATTGATGAACAAGCTCACCAATACGAATTCTACTTCTCTAGAAATAGGATTATAAACCTTGAGGTTGATTCTCTCTAAGAAAAAAAAACTTAAAATTAATCCTTTTTTTTAAAAGATACAAACTATTCTATACATATACTGAAGATAAAAGATAATTACAAAGAATAAAAGATCTTCAGTATAATCTTTCAAAGTTATCTCCAAGATTTCCATAAATATCTCCATTCAGTACAGCTGTCATCCTTGCCATACGAAGTCTTCATCTCATAAGCAGTATTAAGTCTTCAGCAGCATTAATACTTTGAGCAGTATTAAGTTCAGCAGTACTCACTACTAGCAGTACTAAAATTGCTTAGCAGTAGTAACTTCTTCTAGCAGTATTAATCTTGGTTAGCAGCATTAACCTGTATCAGCAGTAGTAACTTCAGAAGTAATAACCATTTAGTGCTAGCAGTATTAACCATACTTGTATGATTTTGAATTCCCAATAGTCGGCATAGCTTTTCTGCCGATCTTGAGCCGCTTTTAAGCGCTCACGTATACCCTTCACTTTGTCTGTCGTCTCTTGAACAATCTCGGGTCCGGAAAATTGTTTCTCTCCCGCCTCGAGCCAACATACGGGAGTTCGGCACTTGCGACCGTATAAAGCTTCAAACGGTGCCATTCCTATACTCGAGTGGTGGTTATTATTATAAGCGAATTCTACCAAAGGTAGATGTGAATCCCAACTACCTCCGAAATCAATTACGCAAGACCTCAACATATCCTCTAGAGTTTGGATTGTCCGCTCGCTTTGACCGTCGGTCTGAGGATGATAGGTCGTGCTCAACTTCACACGCGTGCCTAATTCCTTTTGCAACCCATCCCAAAAGTGAGACGTGAACCGACTATCGCAATCCGAGACAATAGATAGCGGTACACCATGTCGAGATATCACTTCGTTGATGTACAACTTTGCCAATTTGTCCATAGGTAAGGTCTCCCGCATGGCCAAGAAATGAGCGCTCTTTGTCAGACGGTCTACTATTACCCAAATAGTGTCATGACCTCGCAAGGTCTTTGGCAATTTCGTCACAAAGTCCATTGTGATGTGCTCCCACTTCCATTCCGGAATTTCCAAAGATTGCAAACTCCCATACGGTCGCTGGTGTTCGGCCTTTACTTGTAAACAAGTCACGCATCGCTCCACATAGCGCGCCACATCAAGCTTCATGACTGGCCACCAATAGTACAATTTTAAGTCTCGGTACATCTTCATGCTTCCCGGATGGATAGAATATTTTGACTTATGGGCATCATCGAGGAGAAGTTCTCGATTTCCCCCGATCTTCGGCACCCAAATCCGACCATTAAAGAGTCTCACCCCTCGTCTATCTTCTGTTAGGAGCAGGTGTTGCTTCACCATAACTTCTTCCTTGAGATTTTCCACAAGCAAGGCTTCGTCCTGCGACGCTTTAATCCGGTCGATGAGTGTTGAGGCTAACTCAATTCGTGCAAAAACGGCCTTGGAACTCTCTCCGTAGTCCTTTCGACTAAGGGCGTCGGCGACAACGTTTGCTTTCCCAGGGTGGTAGAGTAGTTCACAATCGTAATCTTTCAATAGCTCCAACCACCTTCGTTGCCTCATATTCAGTTCTTTTTGATCGAAGATGTGCCGTAAGCTCTTATGGTCCGTGTAAAGAGTACACTTCGTACCGTAAAGATAGTGCCGCCATAATTTCAATGCAAAGACCACCGCGTCTAACTCCAAATCATGGGTTGGGTAGTTGACTTCATGGATTTTAAGTTGTTTTGACGCATAAGCAATCACCTTCCCCCTTTGCATAAGAACACAACCCAATCCCATCTTCGACGCATCGCTATACACCACAAAATCCTCCATCCCATCGGGTAAGGATAAGACTGGAGCTTCGCAAAGTTTCCTTTGTAGAGTTCGAAACGCCTTTTCTTGACCCTCACCCCAAACAAACTTAACATTCTTTCGCGTTAGAGCCATCAACGATGAATCTATCTTTGAAAAGTCTTGAATGAATCTTCGGTAGTATCCGGCCAATCCTAGAAAGCTTCGAATTTCAGAGGGATTCTTAGGAGGTTCCCAATTCATCATCGTCTCGATCTTTGTGGGGTCCACTTTCACTCCATCCTTCGTGACCACATGGCCCAAAAACTGCACTTCGCGAAGCCAAAAGTCGCACTTTGAAAACTTTGCATAGAGCTTCTCCCGCTTCAACACTTCCAACACCTCTCGAAGATGACACTCGTGATCTGCTTCATCCTTGGAGTACACGAGGATGTCGTCGATGAACACTATTACTGACTTGTCAATAAACGGTCGGCACACTCGGTTCATCAAGTCCATAAATATCGCGGGTGCATTAGTTAGGCCGAATGGCATTACTAGAAATTCGTAATGACCGTATCGCGTCCTAAACGCCGTCTTTGGAATGTCGTTCTTCGCCACCTTCACTTGATGATAACCCGATCGTAGATCAATTTTGGAGAAGTATCTCGCGCCTTGTAACTGGTCAAATAGATCGTCGATTCTCGGGAGTGGGTACTTGTTCTTCACCGTTACCTTATTCAATTCTCTGTAGTCGATGCACATCCTCATTGAGTCGTCTTTCTTCTTCTCGAAAAGTACCGGAGCTCCCCAAGGCGACGAGCTCGGCCTAATGAAACCCTTCTCAAGAAGGTCTTGGAGTTGCGTCATCATCTCCTGCATCTCTGTAAGGGCCAACCGATAAGGAGCTCGAGCAATCGGAGCTGCCCCCGGAATGAGATCAATACGGAACTCTACCAAACGATCGTGTGGTAAGCCGGGCAAATCCTCTGGGAATACATCGGGAAATTCGTGTACCACCCTGACATCTTCTAGTTTCTTCTTCTCGAGCTTGGTGTCGATTGTGTAAGCCAAGAAGGATGAGCATCCTTTTGACAAACACTTTCGCGCCTTAACCATAGAGATGATCGCCACCTCGTCCTTTATTCTCTCGCCATAGATTATCGTCGGCTCTCCATTCGCCATGGGTACTCAGATCACCTTCTTGGAGCACACGATCTCCGCTTGGTTCTTAGACAACCAGTCCATCCCCACAACTACATCAAACCCACCAATTTGCATGGGCATCAAGTCTATAGAAAATTCCTTTCCTTCGAAGCGAAAAGTGCAACCTAACACGATATCCTTGATCACCACTTGACTACCATCGGCTATTTCTACCACTACAGCATCCTCTAGACTACTCTTACACTTGGCAAGCTTTGGGTAAAATACATCTAATACAAACGAGTAGCTAGCACCCGAGTCAAATAGTACACGCATAGGTACAGAGTTTAGAAGAAACGTACCCGACACCACATCGGTCGATGCTTTGGCTTCCTCCGCTGTCATTTGAAAAGCTCTTACGGTTGCTCTCGGAGGCTCCACTTTCTTTCCACCGGCCCCAGCGGCCTTCAACTTCGGGCATTCCGCCCTAACGTGCCCTTGATCCTTGCATTCAAAACATATTTGCCCCTTGATGGGACAATCCTTAAAGGTATGCCCGGGTTTCCCACATTTGTAGCAAGTCCCGGGGACAAAGTTACAAGGACCGAAGTGTTTGCTCCGACATTTGGAGCACCACTTGGCATCGCGCCTAGGGTCGGCACCACGATGATTGTTACCTGCATATCTAGGCTTCTTTGAGAGTGTCGAGCCACTCTCCCATCTTCTCTTCTCGGCTTGACGGCTACCTTCCTCTTTCCCCAGATTGTAAGCGTCTTCCATAAGTATTGCCTCTTCAATTGCCTCACGGAGGGTGGAGGCTTTTGACACTCGCACCATTGACATCATATCTGACGGAAGACCCTTGATGTAAGCTTTGATCTTCTCTCTCTCTGTCGGGACCAAGTGTCCCACCAACCCTAATTTGTCCATAAACAGACGATTGTACTCTTTCACCGACAAATTGCCCTTCTTTAAGTGTTGAAACTCTTCCTTTATTCGGTCCATCGACCTCTCATTGCAGTATTCCTCTAGTAGTTTCTCCTTGAATGTTGCCCAAGACAGCTTGGCCAAGACCGTCGTTTCGATGGAAGTGGAATACACATTCCACCAAGCGAGGGCCGCCCCTCTCAACATCTATGAACCAAAAACTGCTTTTTGTTCTTCCCCGCACTCACTCGATCGGAAAGCCTGCTCCATCTCACGTAACCAAGTCATGCGAGCTATCGGATCGTCTGAACCTTTAAACTCTGGTGATCGGCAACCTAGGAAAGCCTTGAAGGTGCAACCCTTCGTTGCTTGCTTGACTCCCGGATTCGCAGTCTCGTTAGAGGGAACTACGGGCTCGGAGCCCCCGGATCCCGCCACAATCACGTTCTCTTCCACCATTTCGGGTCTACGGTTGTTGTTGACACGGTCCTCTAGAAGTTTGAGGAACATTTCTTGTTGCTGTGCCATCGCTCGGTTCATAGCCAACATCATACGATCCATCATTCTCGTCTCGGCCGTCACTTCTTCCATAAGGGGATCATTTGTTTCTAGGTTGCGGCGAGGAATAAACTCAGGTCCCCCGCCCAACGCATTCACCACGTGAGGAGGTTCTTCCACAGCAGTCACCCTCGGTTGGTCGGCCGTGGATATTGTGGCCTCTTGACCATCTGGTCGATTTCGGGTATTAACCATGATTCTGTCACACATAAATACCACCAAATGAGAGACAAGCTCACAAAAGCAACATAAGGAAACGTACTATTACACTTATCAATTATCATAACAATAGTAGATCAAACATACTCACATAAAACATCTTCATAATGACGTTAGCTAAGTGAAATTATGAACACATTATACGTAAGAGTTATCGTTACCATCACTACAACTTTCAACTTGTGCAATTTCCGTCGACTCTAAGTCCAACCTATCTTAGTAGTTATACCCCCTTCTCACAGTTCATAGCTTAACAGTCACAGCTTAAGTCTAGGCACTCTACTTTTATACCTAGTTCACTTAAACTAATGCTCTGATACCAACTTGTAACACTCTCAAAATATGCGGAAAATAAAATTTGAAAATTCGACAATATAACGTTTGAAAATAGGATAATTCCATCACCCTAAAGTAGGGGATAATTTAAACCTGTGGATAAAGGGTAAACCATTTCAGAACCCAAGAGTATCATCCCAAACGGGGTATAATGTATGGTAATTACAACCCAATAAATGAAGCATACGACGACAACCTACTAATCTACAATAAGGAACTAGATTATGGTCGGGTGTCGCTATACTTCCAAAATGTGTATCTTCAAAATAATCTTTATGTTGGTCACTATGTCTCTTCCAAAAAGACCACTCACGACACCAAGGTCGTTCCCTCAATCCCGGTGTGCCCCACCGCTAGGATAGCCTGTAAAACATGACAATAAGAACAAGCGTTAGGCTAAAGCCTAGTGAGGATAATCAAATAAGGATTGAATAACTAAACCCATTCGAAGTCTCGCGGAGTATATAGCCATGAGCTAAAATCAACAAACCAAATAAACAATTAGTGATTAGATACGATACAAATAACACGAATCACATATTGAGCTCAACTCCTCTAAGTCTATTGCTCGAAAACATCAAGTCAACCTCTCTAGGTCTATTCTTGAGAGTTCCAAAATGGGGAACTCTAGCACAAGGGAATTACACCTTACTGCCCATGAGACGTTGCCCGACCGTATAGGTCCACACCTTACTTATCATGGTGACCCGATGCCTATTCTGTGCTAAGTGGTAAATCCCAATGCCCAAAGCGGGGACATAGGGACACCGTGCCTATGGATCCACTGCACTAATACTAAATACCAATAAATAGCATACACAACGCTCATATAAAACATAGGTATAGAGATAAATCACATACAAGGGTTACCAACACACAAAGCTTAACACCCAAGTGGATGAACTTTCCATAATAACAATCCACCTTTAAAACATTATACTCGTTCTACATATAAACCAACATTATGACTATTTCTCCAAATACTTGTTTTTCCCACATAGAACCCAACACTTCCATTTAAGGCACCACGACCCAAGAAATCAAAGTGGTTTGTCAAAGGTGTGGAGGTTAAAGCGTCACCTCTTTTATACTTGAGATATTCTCTTCACATTTTCACTTAGGTCACCAAACCCTAGTATTTCCCAAAATCCATATTTAGGTCTACAGGTTAAGAAGGACTAAAGTACAAGAGATATACCCATATATTAAAGTTAGGAGAAGAGAAATGAGCTCACCTTGCAAGGGTTATATAAAACCCTAGATGATGTGTGAGACTAAAGAAAGTAGTAGAGTATGAATCTTGATCACTTGAACCCTTAGAATCCCTCAATAAATGCCCAAGATTTCCTACACCAAACACAAAACTATCACTCCTTCATTCTTGAAGAGCATTGAATGAGGAGGGAGAAAACTTACCCTTTTTCTTCCCAAAATCGGCTCCAAGCAAGAGGAAATGAGAAAAATAACAAATGAGGTTTAATTTCCAAGTTTTAAGGTCTCAGCCCCCGACTGCGACCTTGCCTTGCGAGAGTGACAATGTCACTCTCGCGTGTCACTCTCGCCCGAGAAAAGTGACCCGCGGTACACTCTCGGCGATTGTGCCCCGCGAGAGTGACACTGTCACAATCGCGAGGGCACTATCGCACCCTGACCCCCACTCTCGGTATCATCTGGGCGATTGTGCCCCGTGAGAGTGACACTGTCACAATCGCGAGGGCACTCTCGCGTGTCCCGTACCGAAGCCCAAAAGTGGCCGTTTTCAACCCGAACGTTCTCACCTTCGATGCTACACTAAAATTTGGGGTAAGATGCCACATTAGAGATGTACCGAAAACACGGGTGTTACATTAGGTCTGATGCCTCAAATTCTTCTGCGTGAACTAGATCTCAAAGTTGAGATTTATAGTTCCAAAACTGACCATAAGTCGGATCCTCCAACACTTCAACCTCTGAGGACTCCTTCAGTTCTTAAGCACAACCTCTAACAAGGGGCTTACATCTATAGCTCTAATGAGTTCAAGGTTTTTAAACTACTATGCCAATTTAACTTTTATAAAACCTCTACATGTAAAAGCTTTACAAAGATTAATCATACGAATAAAATATGCTACCTTTTACTCGGTAGGTGTACAGAGTGGTCACAACCGCCACACGCGTAAAACTATTTCAGAAAATATTTGATCAATAATCAAGGTGATACTGACGCCCACGAAATATATTTTAACAATCTTTTTCAAAGGAACCGTTGTGTTTCCAACACGTATAAAGTTGTGTCACGTATGAAAAGTAGTTTTATGTATTGAAACAGTGTATAACAAAACGTTTGTACAAAACTGCATACGGGGGTATTTACTAAATCAAATCCCAAGAATCCACATTTAACCATGCAATGTTATGAAATAAAAATTCCCCAAAGCTTAGTAAAGGCATATACATGCAATTTGATTAAACGTAGGAGTAATTTAGTTTGATTCCAAACTTTAGGGCGTACAAATAAAATGTTTGCAAAACCCAAAACAACATTTTCATGATATCAAACTCTCAAGAATTCCGCAACAAAACTTGCATGCGGCAATTATTCCGCAAAACGAGTGAGGTGACATGTGCATGCACTTTGTCTAAAACATAAAATAATTTATGTCGGTTTCAAGTTCAAAGACAAATAATAATATGCTCTCATTGGGCTAAAGTGTTAGCTAAAACACTATGACTGAAATTCCAAATGGACATGTATGCATGCTATATGCAACTCACACAAAGCTCAAGGAAAACAATACTACTTGACGCCATTAAAGCTATCTCGTTAAATCCACAAAATCGTATGAATTAAAATTCTCAATAAAATTCAAACACCAAAATAATGGGAGATAACTTTCGTCCAAAACCTTAACATATGTGGAGGAGATCCAATGTTAAAGTCGTAAACCTCAGTTACTTATCCAAGTCCCCAAACAACAACAAAATATGCATATCGCAAAACCCGAAATAACGTTGGACAACAATATGAATAAAGAAAATCTTCAACAACGTTTTGAAATCTCATGTCATAAAAAAAATTTGGACATGCACGAAATCATGGTTCAAAACCTTGTGGGTGCTAAAACATTGCTAGAACATTGCTTCAAGATTTGCAATTTAACCCACAAGACGATTTAGAAACATGAGAAATAATTAACGTAATTTATTCCAGAAATACATTTCATGCATGAATTTGATCGGCACTCAACACTTTGAAACCCCGCTCCTCGATTTCTTAGTCACACTATCGTCATCCAGATGCTCAACATCTTAAAGCGAAGATCAAAGATTTCATAGGTTCACCTCATAATTTCTCCTCGAAATATCATTGGTTCCAAAAGTCTATGGTTCTAATCCAACCAATCAATTCGACTCGGAACTGTCCACTTAATGCAATCACCATGCTTACCGTTACTCCAAGTAACGAATACTAAAATCATCAGCTCCTTCTAACGGCTACCCATATAGAAACTTCTTCACTACCCCAACGGTTATCATACCAAGGCAGTTCAAGCATACACACATAACTCGTAGGTTCACCATAACACTGGCTAGGTGTTATTATGAACATATTGTACATGATCATCCTTGCCATTTTCGGTGTGATTCCCGTTCCTAGTGACTCCACTCACTTCGAATCATCAAAGCTTAAAGTGCCTAATTGTGCAATCTCACATTCAATCACTTAAAATTACGCTAGTTTGAGTCTAGGCATCCAAAATCAATACCTAATTCTCTCAAACTTAAGCTCTGATACCAACTTGTAACACCCTTAAAATTTGGTAAGAGCAACTAATTAAAATTTGATATTACATCAAGTAAAAGGTAAATCTCCAAAATAAGACTTTATATTTTGTAACACCCGGTTTTCGTTAAGCAAGTTTTGTCCTTCGTTGGTAATCTCTCCGCCTTCCGCCTATCTTTTTGGGTGGAAAATGTTGTGCTTTCGAACCTTGAGTCGACCCATGCGAGAATCGCGAGTTTTCGGTCATTGTAGGCTTCGGTACAGGTTGCGCGATAGTGACTCACAATAGTGACAAGTGTCACTATCGCGTGGCACAATCGCCAGAGGACCACGAAACTCGCGGTACAATCCGAGCGATAGTGACTCGCGATAGTGACATTGTCACTATCGCGTGGAAAGGTCGCGCGCGACGCCTGGTCGTCTAAATGTCCGAACTTTCAACCATTTCCCTCATTTTCATCTTTTATCTTCCTTCCTTTTCTCTCTCAAACCCCAAAACCGAACCCTAACCTATTTTGGGGGTTTTTTCCTCCCCAAACCACATGATTCTTCACCATCTAGCTAGTTGGGATCTTGAACCACAAAACCTCCATCTTCATCTTCCTCATCAAGTTCAACGGTTGGGATCTCGGGTTGAAGAGTTGGATTGGGTGTTCTCGGAAAGTCTCGTCATCTTATATGGTAAGCTTCCTTGAAATAACGTTATAAATACTCCATTGATGTTCCCCTAGTGTTTGGTTTTGCAAATCTCGGACTTGATGGTTTTGGAGAAATTAGGGTTTTGGTCTCGTTTGGGTTTTGGTTTAATGTTTAGGGGAAATGATTCTAAATGGCTATATATGGGTATTTATGGTTTGAATGTATGGATCTAGGTTTTGGAAGTTTTCGGCTTGAGGATTCGAGTGGCCTTCAAAGGAGCTCAAGCTGGGTGAATCTAGATTTAGCCTAAATCTAGCAAGGTGAGTTTAAGTTGATTTGTGAAAACGGTGTACATGCCAAAATGTCTATTTTAAAGTGTTTACATGTTTTGTATGAAAATTGTTAACTGCTAATCACTTGATAAGTTTTGGTTATTTGGAAGTATTCAATTTTATAAACTTATAAAACACCCGCATTTAGGATTTTGGACATTTTGATAAATAAATCATATATTTTTAGTATTTAAATGATTTATTTCATGGAGCATATTTTTGAGTATAAATGTGTTCTATTGGGTGTCATGGGATGGTTTGAAGGAATAAAAGGTATAAACCCACTTTGGAAAATGTTTTGTCCCGATCTAAATCATGTTAAAGTTATTTGGGTGTGTTGAAGCATGGGTTGTACTTATTTCGGGTCGTCTACGTTTGATTCATTTTATGATTTTCAACGTTGGGTCTTTGGATTTGTTGAGCCTATGTCTCGGCTTGGATTTTGTTGGGTCTTAGGGACACTTGTCCGGTTTTGATAGCTCATTATAGAGCGTTTGGTTATGACTTGCATTTATTGCATCTTATTTGGGAGTTACATGTTTTGAATGCGTTAGTTCATTCGTTTTGAGTCATGTAATGTTTCAACCTCGTCTGCTATGGATCCATGAGCACTTTTGTATTTTATCCGGTGGTGGGACGACTAGTTTTCCACATCGAGGCACATTAGGCATAGGATGAGATGTAAGTCCTTCGTGCTCGTATCAATGGGTGTATGCTGAAAGATGCTGAGCTCGATACATTTATTGTTTTATCCGATGGTGGAACGATTAGTTTTCCCCATTGAGGCGCGGTTTGGCTTCTTTGGTATGGTGTAAGTCCTCCGTGCTAGTATCTATGGGTGTATTATGAAAGATGTTGAGCCCGATACATTTACCAATTTAACGTAATGTGTGGCTTACTCTGTGCACGTCACATTATGCGGAATCGGGTTTCCCCCGTCACCGAAAGGTGTTATCTTTGGGTTGAGTCGTTTATTACTTGTTTTCGATGACATTTTACATACATGAGTTTATTCCATGTTTTATGGGTTGAGTATTATTCCCTACCCGTGTTTTGGGGTGTTTTGGGGATATGAAGTATTATTACATTATAATAAATTGGGAGTCAATTTATATCCACGTTTTGAGTTTGAGTTATCTCTCTTATGCTATGATCTTAGAAACTTGAGTTTACTCATATTTTGGTCGTTGGTTTTATAAAGCTTACTCGAATTTCATTATTCGAGCATTACCATTATTCTCGTTTTGAATAAGTGTTGAATGTCTTTATTTTATGAAAGAATGTTTTGACGTTTAGGCGACCATTTACGAAATGCATATTATTGATAAATGAGTTGTTCCACTATTTTTAAAGTAAATCATTTTAAAGGATCATGATTATAAGTTGCAATATTTCCATTCTACGTTTTCTTTATAATCATGATATAAACTCTTGAACTCACTAGGCGTTAAGCTTAACCCTTTTTATTTGTCGGCATGTGCATCAGGTTCCAGTTGGGAGTTTGGTTCTAGCAGTCCTATGAAGAGTAGAGCCTTAGCTAGATTCGAAAGTAAGTACCCGGTGAAGTCTTCCGCAAGTTGGAGATAGTGACTATGCATGGGTATTAGTAGCACCTGTCCTTTATAGTCAGTACGTATAGATTGTATATGTGTTTTGCAGTCAAATATAAATTGGTGGTTGTAGATGACTCAATTATTGATGTATTTAGAAAATTTTAAATATGTTGCTATTTCCATATTTGAGGGTGTTACATATTTAATCTCAAATAAATTCAAACTCTAATAATACACAAAGACTAAACCAAATCGGGTGCTACTTAATCCTCAAACACAGTTGCTCTTCCCAAAACAAGTGCGGAAGACTTCACTAAGATAACCACTTCTCGAGCATAGCACTAGTGCTCCTCTCAACACTGTGTCACTAGAGTTATTCCCAACCGAAAACCTGTTGCACATGCCGACAAATAAAAAGGTTAGGCTAACGCCTAGTGAGTTCAAGAGTTTTCAACATGAATAAAGGTATTGTTGAAAAGGAGTAACGCAATTTAAATCATAATCTTTCAAAATGATATCTCAAATATGAAAACGACTCATTTTCCAATAATATGCATTTTAGGCAAAGAAACACCGATGTAAACATTTTCCAATCCAAATTACCTCAAGGACAAGATCCCAAAGTAAAACGTTCTTTCGTAAATTAATCTCAACCCGAAACTCACTCAAAACGTGAATAGAAAATCGAACTCAACATTGGTGAAGATACGGTTAAAACTTTATATCCCGAAACACCCAAAACACGGGTGGGGCATAATACTCAACCCATAAATCATGGATAAGATCCATTTATACAAAACGTCACCGAAAACTTGTTTAATAAAACTCAATACCCAAAAACAACACCTTTCGGTGACGGGGGATACCCGAATTCCATCGAATGTGGCGGGCACACAAAGTTAAGCCACGTATCAATGTTCTCGAGCTTCACGTAAGACCATGGTTCCCCGTATCCGGCTCCTCTGAGCTACCACCGCAAGACACCACTGATCCTAGTGTCTACTCGACCTCTAATGAGTGTTACAACCAAAGCCACAAGTCCCCGTAACCGGCTCATCTGAGCTACCACCGCAAGACTTAGCTCCGTATACGACTCTGCAGAGCACCACCGCAAGCTTACATAAACACCAACATGACTTGGGGACCACTCACTAGAATTCAAACGCGGACACTAAATTCCGCGATGAGTAACCAGACTGGATTACAAACGGGCATCGAGTTCAACCACCCACGATATCTACCTCGATCCCTCAATAAAGGTTATGCGGTCATCGAGTTCAACCACCCACGATATATACCTCGAGTCCTCCCGCTGGCCATAACAATATCCAGTCCCAAAACGGGGATAAAGTCCCCACTAACCAACTGACTCATATTCCTATGGATCCAATGCATTACAGTCTAAAACGTTACATGACTCAACAGAATGAACTAACACATTCAAAACATGTAACTCTCAAATAAGATGCAACTAAGTACACCATACGTCCAAGGCTCCTTAACGAGCTACCAAAACTGAACAAATGTTTCAAATACTCATTTGAGTGTAAACCAAGCCCCAAAAGGCATAATGAACGTTTGGCTAAAATACGAGAGCCGAAGTGGTTACATAAACCAATATACATCTTTCTCAAAACTTTGTTTCTCAAACCACAATTGGCCTACGACCCAAAACCCAAAAAGGATTATCATTTTTTAAAATGTTCTCCAAAGTTGGAAATGAACCAAGACCAAAGGACTCACACCTTCGTACTTTCCAAAATATCTCATTTCATGAATGATGCATAAAACCCGGTAAACACTTAAAAGTGCATTTTTGACCAAACACCTATTTATGCAATAAATCACCAAAACATGTTCCTTTATGACACATTTATCAAAATATCCCAAATGTGGTATTTTACAAGGTTTAATAAGCTAAACGTTTCAAATAATCAAAAGTTATCAAATAACTTAACAGTTGATAATTTCATGTAAAACACATAAATGTTTTAAAATAAACATTTTGGCATGTACAACGTTTTCACAAATCAACTTGAACTCACCTTGCTAGATTTAGGCTAAATCTAGATTTTACCCCACTTAGAGCTTCCTTGAAGAAACTTTAACCCTCAAGCCAAAACCTCCAAAAACCTAGATCCATAAATTTCAACCATAAATAATCATAATCAACCACAAAGAATCGTTCCCCAAACTTAACACAAGAATACCTCAACTGATACCGAAACCCTAACTTCCAAAACTGAAGAAGATAGAAGATTACCTTAACCAAAGCTTGAATCAATCAACCAAAACACCTCTAGTTCTCCAAAATAGTTACAAACCTCCAAACTACGAAAGGAAGAACAAGGGTGCATGAAAACCCTAGGAACTTGATGAAGAAGATGAAGATAGAGGGATGATGGTTCTAGTTCCCGATCTGGTAGATGAAGAGGAAACACTTAGATTTAGGAGGAAACTCTCCAAAATGATTTAGGGTTTGATTTTGGGGTTTGGGGTCGGTTTGGGAGAGAAATGGGGGAAGGATTTGGGTTTAGGGTGAAAAATGAGGTTTGGGGCCGAATTTTCTCGTTTTTGTGCACACAGCGGCTCCGCGCGGGTGGTCGCGCCCCTCCATCCGCGCGGAGGTCTGCCGCCCAACAAACTCGCACGTTCACCGCTTTGGTCATAACTTCTTCGTTATAGTTCTGATTTTGCTCCAGAAAGAATCGTTGGACTCGTAATTGAATCCTTCATCTATCTAGACTATAAAATCTAGGATTCCAGTCCAAAATCCTTTATCTTATTTTTCCCTAATATATGAGTTTCGGTATTAAGTTGAAATGATACATTTCGAAATTGGGGTGTTACAGATAAAAACCAATGAAACGAGTAAAAAGTTTCAAATATGTCATTCAACTGTAAAAACATTAAAGGTCGCTCTTTTGCAATATTGGTATCATTTGTATCAAATACAATCGCAAAATACCAAATTCAGTCACAATGACACAGTACGGATAAAATACATCTGATTTTTATTTGTTCAACTGTTAAACATAAAACTATAAACTTTTGTGGTCAAAACATGAAAATTAGTACTCTCAATATAACAAAAGTTATGGGTTAGGGGTCGTATGGTAACTACCATACAACCCCAACTCATAAAATGTAAGATCCCACATCGTTTAGGGAGGGGGGGACAAAGGTTGACGTAAGGGACTGTATACCTCCTCTTTCAGACGCGTTTCAAAGCAGTGAGTCCAGGTGTGAACAAAACAGAAAATATCTGGTGCAGCTGGACTGGGATATTACAGTATTATCGCACAATTATAGTGCAATCAAATTCGTCATTTTTGTTAGAAGAATCAATTCATTACTAAATACAGAACAACATGATCGTTTGTGTATGCTTTACTACATATCAACTCGTTTCTTTTGGCTACTTCAGTAATGAAATGATACTTATATATTACATTCTGTAGATGTATTACACATGTGGAAGACAGGCCTATAGAATTTTCAAAAATAACGCTTACAGGTCAATCTTGATCTACTCATCTCCCATGTATATGAGGTGGAATCTTCGTTAAACATTATTCAACTTGCGGGAAAACCCCATTATATCTCGACACTACATCACAATCATGAAAAAGAATGTTATGATGTTCGAAAATTCCCAATAAACGTTATCGCCCCATGTATATTTCATGTATAGATGCAAATTAAACTGTTCCCCTAGCTTATAAGATCTCCATAATTGTGGCTCAATGTCTCGTCTCCCCTCCTTGGCCTTCTAAATCGTTGGAGTGGGCATTTGTAGTTTCTGTGTGTACTGAGTTTTCATGTTCTCTCACCAAGAAAAACGCATGAGGTGCCCAACCTGTGCATGTTCAAAGACAAAATGGTCATTTTCAAGATTAAATGGTGACAAAAAAACGAATAGTAGAGATTGTTCTAAAGTACCATTTTCGTGATTCGGGAATGGGAAGAACTGCAGGTAGCAGAATGCAGAAACGGTTGTTCCTACATATGTATAAAATTATTAGTAACTGAAGTCTATTACATGGTATTTTTAAGAGCAACCGATTTTTCATTACAAATAAATTGTCGATCTTTGCAAACAAAATGTCATGTGTGATGATCTTTTGTTGGTTTTATTTTTTAAACTTGTCTGAAATCGCTCATTCTTGTAAATTGTACCCTTTTGGATATTCACAAGAACGAGACCTGATTTGTAGAAAAAATCCAAGAAGCCAACTTTAAATCACAAACCTATGATTGCTCCAGTAAAAACATCTGTCCAATGATGCCAATAGTCGTCGACACGACTCAGTCCGACGAGTGCGGCAAAAAGATATGGAGTCACGATGATACATAGGTGCGCAATGTGACCCTTATTATCAAAGGTTCTAAGTTTTCCGCATAAGTACCAAGCAAGGAAGCCAAGACCCGCAAATGACCCTGCATTTTTCGTACAGTAAGCTCATAGTTTTTATTCTTCACGACAGAAATATGAATGTCAGGGTACCAAAACCATCTCCAATAGAGTAATCAAACCTAACACCATTTCACTCCAGTGGAGACACTATTTATATAATAAAATAATGTAACATAATAAATAATAAAATTTATTAAGTTGTTATAATAAAAGAAAGAGTAAACTACAAATTCGGTCCATGTGGTTTGTCGAAAATAAAAATGTTCATCCCTGCAGTTTTGAAATTACAAAATGACCATCGTGGTTTGCAAAAACGTTAGGATTTGGTCCATCCGTCTAACGACCGTTAAAAATTCTGTTAAATGATTAACATTTTCGCCATTTTATCGATTTTTAGTATTATACCCCATCAAGATCGATTTTATGATTTTAGTCCATGTGGTTTTTGATTGGGTAAAAACCCAAAAAAAAAATCGATAAAAGGACCAAAATGATCCTCCTTTAACGGAGTTTTTAAATGATGTTTAGAGGGAGCAAATCGAAAGTTTTTGCAAACAACAATGGTCATCTTGTAATTTCAAAACTACAGGGATGAAAAGTGTTATTTTCGATAAACGATAAGGAATAAATTTGTAGTTTACTCTAAAAACATGGTTATAAGAGCATCTCCAACAGCTATGCTATAATTTTTCTAAAATAGAGTATAAAAAGTTGAAATCTCTAAAAAAAATTATAACCACTCCAACAGCTATTCTATTTTAGCAATTTTATCATCAATTATATTAATAAAATATTATTTTTTCTTCTAAACATACAACTTTAATGTCTCTTATTGGTGGAAAAGAATTAAATATTATTTCTCTCTTTTCAATATGGAGTTTTAGAGATGTCTCTCTCCTATTTTATCTATTTTAGCATATGATAACATAACTGTTGGAGCAAAAAAAAAAAATTAAATCTCATTTTTTTCTATTTTAGCATAGTTGTTGGAGATGCTCTAAGTTGTAAACTAAATATAAGGGTATTATTGAAATTTTAACAAATTAAAGATAAAATGAACTAATCTTATGATCTAGTATGAAAAATAATTTACTTATTGGAGAAGATCTACTGTATACACCAAATTTTACAGCAAATTATCGATTTGATGTAATATTTGATGTTACCCATTGGATATGCTAACTTCGGGACAAAAGTCTGTTGTCCCAAAAATCCCACATCTCATCCATGTTCCACCAATGAAATTAAGACACGTCAGATTTTTATATATTTTAAATTTATTTAATTCAAATTCTCTCTTGAATAATATATATTCATGTGAATGGTGGATAATAAAAAAAACGTAAGAATTTAGAACAGAAGATTTTAATCTGTGAGTTCAAAAACATACACGAAGTGTGCCCACTAGGGAAGCTCTTATATCCTTCCTTTATAATTAATGGATTCCCATGGCATAGAACATCTCCATTGTCCTTGAATGCCTACATCGAAAATATAACGATTGGATCAGATATCGTGAAATAACTGTTGTATATGTAAAAATATTTAAAAAAATGACCGATTAAAGTTTGCAGTTTCTTAAGAAGGGACATTTGTACCGCTTTTCCATCCGGAAAGCATCTATAGAAGAAATTTGGTCGTGGTCGACCTGTTGCATCTTTTATCGAATCAGTGATGACTGCTGTTATCAGAACCGAATAGAAAAGACCTGAAATTCGATAAGCGGAATTTTCGTTATTACTTTGCAACCTTCATGTCATGACACATTTATAGACTTTACTTTTTTATAACTTCTATTTCTTTTATATTACCGAAAAAATTAAATAAAAATTCGTCGGTTATATGTATCACTTGCCAACGGGTTATCGATAGATGCAAAATAAAAATAAAAATAAAAAATGAAAATGAACTTAAATGGTCGTCACTAATCCATCAGTAATTTATAAAATGTTATACATAGAGTAACAACACGGTTTATAAAAATAAATCAAAAGTAATAATTAAAACTTTCATATCCGTTACTAATTTGAGGTTGATCTGTCAGAGATTACCGACAAAATTAGTGACAGGTCTTCTATGTATCTCTAATCTGTCAGAAAACCCTCGATATTTACCGACAAAACTATTTGTTTGGTGAAAATCTACTTTCTTGTACGTAACGTATGAGCCAAGAAATAGTTCGGTATGCGGTTAAACCAAACGAGACTTACCAAGCATAGCATGATGCAAATCATATACGTCCTTTCGGTACAGGTAATACATGAAGAATATCACACATGGTAGAACCACCGCATATGACTGTAATTCAAACGAGCGTTAAAATCACTGAAATTTTATGTGAATAAGAAATATGTTGATATATGCAGTTATGCACATTCTCTCTCAGAGGGAGTATATAGTGCACATACCGGAACTGCATACATAGGAATGGTGTCTTTTTCGTAAAACGGGTATTTCATATCAACCATCATTTCTTCCCCGACATAGCGGTGGAAAGGTTCGATAATGTTTAGGAACAGATCGATCGATGCTAAAAGGATAAGGACCATCCAATCGTGCGAATGCTCCCTTGCGAGTTCTTTGCCATGGGAGCAAATAGTATGAGCTCCGTTACCCGTCTGAATCTCTGGCATTATTACAACTTTTACCTACATAAAAATAAATTACCTGTTATTAAAACGTCACACAGGTAGCTCAAAATGCATTCAAGTTCATTAATACCGTTAAATAGTGGTATAGTACTTCATGCCAATACAACAAAATTGACTTTACCAGATGTCTAGAATGTCTAAGCGTCCTAATAGAATACCTTATAGAACGTAAGTTTATAGTACCAAACTTTAAAGCTTCCTATATAAACGTGTTACAATACGTTTTCTGACATCATTGAGCGTTTTAACAAGTTTCTTATAAAGCCTTTAAAATAAAGTGTCTTATTAGCTATTTTATATAACTCTTTTGAGAAATATCGTATAAACTCATCTTTTTATAGGACAATTTTTTTCAAAAAGTGTCGTATAAAATAGTTAATACGACACTTTATTCTAAAAATGTCCTCAAAACTTGTTAAAACACCTAAAAGCTTCATGTAAACCTAAAAGCAATATAGGAGTGTTAAAATATTGCTCCAATATTTTAACACTTTTAGATATGCCTTTTTTTATTTGGTCTTATAAACTTAAGACTTGTAAAGTATTCTATTAGGATAGTTAGACATTCTAGGCGTTCTATAAAGCCGAATCTATTGTAATGTGTCCTCTTCTTGTTTCAAATCAGGTGTAACGTTATGTAGTATCCATTTGATAATCGAACATAATGTTACATATGTATTTGTCATATGTGAAAAATGGACGGATGAGACAAGTTAGGTAACATATCAAAATAGGTTCGGGTTAAACTTGTAAAAGAATGCTAAATATGGTGAGAAGGTGCAGATAGAATGTTCTTATGTGAATCACTGAAAAAATTAACTTGAAGATGCATATGTGAATAATCTATAACGTGGGTTCATATATTCATTTTCATGGATTTTCATAAATTTTTTCAATGATTCACATATGGGCATTCTTTTCGCACCTTCTAGTAGACTTTTCATTTAAACTTCCCACTGTATACATATATGTGGACCTAATCAAATGAGAATTTCACATATTGTGATAACTATGAGAACTTTTACCCTAAGATATTTGTTTTACATGATTTTTTTCCCGTATAAGGCTAGCATTTAATGTATTAACAAACATATATTTGTTTCATAATGTGTTTGTTTCATATGTATTCGGTTCGCCACATGAAACCTTTATATGAGTAGCATTTGTTTCACAAAGACGCTAAAAATATTCATATTGTGAAACAAACACATTGTGAAACAAATATATGTCAATCAATGCTCTAAATCTTAATCTTAGATGAAAAGAATCTTATAAAATAACACATGATGCTTTAGTTCTCAAGGTTATCACAATTTCATGGGTTTTCAAAATAAGACTCCATATAGACACATAATATATATATATAGAGAGAGAGAGAGAGAGAGGTGGATTCATACGAGAACAACATATATTTAAGAAAACAGGAGAACAGCCGAGACATACAAAATCATATGTGATTCACGTACAAATTCATATATAATTCACGCGACTTTGTGCACGACTAGGTTGCGCCCAAAGTCGTCCGTGTCCATTTTTCTGGTTAATGTAAAATCACATATGATTTTGTACATGATCTGCTATTTTTTGTTGTTTTCTTAAATAGTTGACGTTCTCGTTTGAACCTTTCTATAGAAAGATAGAGAAATGTACCTTAGATAAAAGAGATAAAAGCCAAAGAATTCAGAGGGGGTAAGGGATGGGGCTCATAGAATTAGGGCAATGGAGATGGGTTTTGGTGAAGGATATGGAATTTAATAAATGAATATGAAGGGAACTTGTTATTTTTGGATGTTTGGTTGCACATCAAAATAGGAAATCCCCTAATAATTGCACAATTTAAGCCTTTTCTTTCAATTATTAGTCACTTAAATCGAACATTGTATATCAGATTTGACTTGGGTCAATCATAAAAATGGTGTGTTTCAACTGATTTGAAAGGTTCTCCATCGTTTTCGTGGCATTGGATTAAGAAATAAAACCAAAATGTTTGATTTAGGCTGGCGAAAACATTCGTTGATTACATTTGTTTTGTCGGGCACTGAGATTGATCTGAAGATGAAGAAATAAATTCATATTTGAATTAATAATGTTGATTAAGTGCGGAAATTGGGAATTATTGATAACCGAGAATGTCGTTTATAACCAGGTTCATCAACAATAAACAATTAATCTGAATTTTAAATGATCAAAAACGGTTTTACAAATAAAATAGATGAAATGGTTACTATAAAGGTTTTTTGTATTGATTTGATGCAATGGTTCTACGATCTATTCTACATCTATGAAATTATAGATATTTTAAATTTATTTTTTTTTATAATTTATGTTATAAATTATAACCATTTATAATTTTAAAAAACATTAAATACAACTTATTTACTTTCCTTTTAATATTTACTAAAGTTTTATTGTTTGATATAATTGTTATTTTATAGTAATATACTTTAATAATATATTTATTTATTTATTTATTTTATTAAAACAAATATATTTAATTTATATATTTAAATAAACTTTTAATAGCTTAGATTCTTATATTTTTTAGAATTATTAATTATATTTTATCAATATAATCTTTTGTTGTTTATAGAATTAATACAAATATGATTTAACATTTCATTTAATTTCATTATATTGTATTTCATATTTTATTCCAGTTATCTACGACAAATTATATATATATATATATATATATATATATATATATATTAAAAACACACTTGATTTATAAGGAATTAGATATCTTATTTATCATACGCGTTTCAAAATCATAAGTCCATGTGTGAATAAAGCGGACAATATCTGTTATGTTTAGTCCGGGATGTTACGATGGTATTAGAGCTAGGGACCGGACTAGTGTGTCAGCAAGGACACGTGGCTCCCAAGGGAGGTGGATTGTAAGATCCCACATCGGTTGGGGAGATGAATTAAGGTTGCTTTATAAGAGACTGAATATCTCGTCTATGAGACGTTTTTTTAAAATCGTAAGCCCATGTATGGACAAAATGGACAATATATGGTACTGTTATCCCGAGATGTTACAGATTGTAAACAAAGTTGATTTAATTTTGATTCAACAAAATAAAAAGTTATGAATGTTGGTTCTTTAAAATGGAGGTTGTTAAAGATGAATCTGTATAATATAAATGAAGTAAAGTTGATTTTATTTTTGTACGATTCAATTGCAAAAAAAAAACATAGACCTTATAGGACCGTCGAATCCAAACGATGATACTTTTCAACGTTAAAGTGTATTATTATATTTTATAAGAAAATGTATGCAATCTGGTAGCTAATTATCGTGTACTGCACAGCGGGGACACAATATTCCTTAGTGAGGGCACAAGTATATACCGACACTGTAATCGCTACAAGTAATATAACGGTAAAAATACCGAGTATCGTTCTCACAGGAACTGAACTATTAAGAATTGTTGACTTTCATGAACTTCTTGCACAAGTTTCGAGTGTGGGAAAAAATATTGTCTTTGATGGTGGAATAATGGAAAATTGCGAAATGAATTTTATAATTAAAGGTTGGGTACGGGTGTAAGCTTTTCTTGGGAGAAACGTAGTAACAAGATGGTTGGACTCTTTGTAGTATGAAATGTCTATAAAAAGTCCGATCTCTCGAAAATGGATTTTTATAGACCGGTCCTACAAAGTGTTCATAAAGTATCTATCTTTACATACTCTTGATTTTGCCGATTTAACTAAGTTGATAAAATAATCAAGTTCTACCAGTATGGAGATTTATACCCAAATCTCTTTGTGATATAAATCTCGACCGGCGTTTGAACCTTAGTAAATCATACAAAACCCGTATCTCTACGTGGTTATCAAATACTCACTCAAATCTTTGTGCATCACTTAAGCTGTATTTCGAATCCGCCCTCTCGAGGTCATGATTTAATATTAACACTTCAAAGTGATCGGCTTATCTGCGTTGAGTTTAAGTCCCGACTCAAGTGACCAAGGTCAAGAGTTAGTAACGATGGTCACACCCAAGTGTTTCCTACAAGCCCCATGTTGGCTTATACCCGCACCCAAGAGGGTGTTTAACTCATGACGATAATAAAAGACATAATGTAATAAAGGAAATACTCGTTAACTACTTGCATTAATAAATGTAAACTACAAACGTAAATGGAAAGTACGGGATTTAAATACGAGAAAGTAAGTACAGAAATTAAATACACGAAAGTAAGTACGGAAATTAAATACAAGAAATAAAAGACGGAGTGTAAAAGACGTAAAGTAAAAAAAAAGAGAAGTAAAGACAAGAATTAAGGGGGTGTTTAGGATTGCTTATTTGAGGTGTTTTTTAGCTTATTATGATTTGACACCGGAGATAAGCACTTTTGAGTGTTTGGATGAGGCAAAATTAAAATGGCTTATCGCAGTGCCAAATTGTTGAAAAACACTTTTTGACAAGTCATTTGATTTTAACTTATCAACTTATTTAAAAGTGCTTATGACTTTTTTGGTTATTTTATATGTATAAACAACCCCAAACACCTTTAAATAACAACTTATAACCTTATTACGTTTTGGTATCACAATAAGCTAATCCAAACACTTTTTTAAAAACTCCGATTTGACACCGCATAAGTTGATAAACACTTTTTAAAATAAGCATAAGTTGTTTTAAATAAGCAATCCCAAACACCCCGTAAGTCCTACAATTCAAGTCAAAATACTTTCAATCAAGTATTTTAGACTTGAAAGAGGAGAGAATGATGAATGAAAGTTGATGATGAAAGTGGTAGATGAGATGTTGATGGATGTGATAAATGCTCATCAAAAGTCTTGCATTTATAGAGGGAGGGCTTGAGCATCCAATGATGTTGATTTCTTCATCAATGTGTGGCCTGGATCAACTTAAAAATTCCTGCAATCCAGCAAATCTCCGGCCTTTATTTTCTGCTAGACAAAACTTTCGGGTGCCCACAAATCGTTCTAGCAGCACCAATTCACAGAAAATTAAATAATTTGGTAAAATTATCACATATTGCAAACACTGTGGACCAAATGAAGGATATAGAAGCAAAATGGGTAAAAAAAGGAATAAAATCTATAAAAATAACAACAAATAACTCTAAAATGAGAGTTATCACAATCCATGTATTTTATTTTCATTTTTGTCTGATTTTATATGACCTGTTTGTTAGCAGCTTAAAGAGCTTAATGAGACTCAGTTTGTTCATACAACTATATATGACTGTTTGGTAGTGGTTTAATTATATAGAAAGTGGTTTATTCAGTAAGCTTTTAAGGGAAACTTTATGTAGAAACGTTGGAATTCGGCTAAAACACACTGAACGATTTTGCAGGCCTTTGATTCACCTTAAAGGTGCACCGCTCGATGAAAATATTGGGTCCACCGTTGTGTTGGATGCTCTTAAATAATGAAAATACCCTTCACGTGAGGGAGACATGAGACTCTTAACAGTCAAACATAACGACCTTTAGCAGGAGAGATCCAAATTACTGAAATATACAAAAGGACCTCCTGTTTCGTTTAAAAAAAATCATTTTTGTACCTAATCCTTTAAAACCAATAAAGCACACAGACTAAACCTGTAATTCACTCGTTTAGTTTTTGTTCAGTTAGGCTGACAACAGATATGGCAGAAAGAAATTGACAACATCGGTTGGTATGGCGATTGGCAAGCTCTTACGTGGACCTCAAATGTAGGAATGACAAAGGGTTGGGTTCGGGTCGGTTATTGGTATCCCCCGTCCTCGAAGCTGTTAAGCAAAACGGTCCCCATAAGTCATGGGATGTAAACGAGTCAAGTCAAGTAGTAGGTTATTCGGGCTCAGCTCGAAAAACTAAAATCAGGCTCGAGATTAACTCGATCTCGATTAACTTTTTCAATGTCATGTTCGACTCGACTCGTAACGTTTAATCAAGCTTTCAAACAAGCCGAATCCAACATTTGTATTACGATACTCGGTTCCTTAAGTTAACAAGTTCTCGTTTATACTCGAGATCAACTCGTGGAGCTCAAAAATAGTTCGGTAAAAACTCGAATCGTTTACAACGATATGCTTTCACCACCACCTCAAATTGGGGAAAGGGAGAGATTGAACCCTAGAAAACCCTCGCCATGTGTTTGCAATTTCTAAATTTAGAAATTCATTTGTGAATTCCAACCAAAAACACCAACGAAAAACAAATGAATCCTGCTGTTTCTTTCGAGAAATCAAAAGGAGACCATTTCAGAATATCCAGAATTCATCGCAAAAAAATTTGTGAAAATTTGATTAGGTGATTGTGATGGATACTCTGTTAGGTCTTCTTAGGGTTCGTATCAAAAGAGGTGTGAATCTCGCGATTCGTGATATCAATACTAGCGATCCGTATATCGTCATCAGGATGGGTAAACAGGTTAGTTTTTTCAATCTCGTATCTAATCGTTTTTGTTGCTTCATTATGTCTGCGATTTTAGGGTTTGCGATTCGAAATTTGAATTTGCCCTAAATGTTTTTGAATTTTGGTGCAATGATCTTCTTAATTGTTGATTTATGTGAAATTGATTCGAGGAAACCAAACATGAAAATGTGATATCATGACATGAATAAGGAATGGGGAAATTGCAAAACTCTCATTATTTCATGAAAATTTATATGAATGAATTAGAAAATTTGCATTTTGATGCCATGATATTCTATTGTTGATTTTATGTGAAATTGATTCTTCAAAATCATGACATGAACAAGGAATGGGGAAATTGCAGTTCCAAACTTACATCATTTCATGAAAATTTGTATAAATGAATTGAAATTTGGTGGACCAAGTTAGCATCAAATTCTTATAATGAGAAATTGTAGATGAACAAGTAATCGATTTTAACTTGAAATTTTGTGTAAAGAAAACATGCAATTTTTCATAGAACATACTAAATTGGAGATTGTTAGTGTATTATGTGGACGAAGAGGTTGTTGGCTAGTACTACTAGTTTTTTAGGCACATGTTTCAGCCCTTATTTTGACATTCCTTGTGAAACCTCACAGGAAAAAATGGAACTTTCATGAAAATTTGTATGAATGAATTATAGGATTGATTGAAATCTGGTGGACCAAATTGGCATCAAATTCTTATAATGAGAAATTGTAGATAAACAAATACTCAATTTTAACTTGAAATTTGTGTAAAGAAAACATGCAATTTTTTATAGAACATACCAAAATGAAGATTGTTATTGGATTATGTGGACAAAGAGATTGTTAACTATCACTACTAGTTTTTGTGCCCTTCCTTGTGAAACCTCGCCGGGAAAAACGGAATGCAGTCATCGTAATCAACACGTATTTTTGATCCTAGATGTCTAGAAAAATTATAACGAATCCATTTTGCCATCTTCAACTTTATTGATCTCTAGCACGTTCAGTTTCAAAAGACTAATCTATAATAGAACTCATATGATCGCTGGTCTTGTTGAAAAGTTGGATTCTCTTTTTAACTATGATGACATTTTCCATATCCCGGTCAAACTATGATATAGAAATGGGTTTTTTGGCCCAACTGGTGCTAACCGAGTCTCTTGAACCGGTAGATGTAGTCCTAGGTTTGAGACTTTTTTTGTGGTAAAATATGGGAGTCCGGACTAGCTTGCGTGCACCTTGCTAACCCACCCCATGGGAGAATGGGCCCTGAAGATAACAACCAAATTCCTAGTGGCCTGGAAGATAATTAACCTTCATTAGGCAGAAACATGTGCACAAAAAACTAGTAGTAGTATTAGCTAACAATCTCTTTGTCCACATAATACAGTAACAATCTACATTTTGGTATGTTCTATGAAAAATTGCATGTTTTCTTTACACAAATTTCATTATAAGAATTTGATGATAATTTGGTTCATCACATCTACTCTGATTCATTTTATACAAATTTTCATGAAATGATGAGAGTTTGGAACTGCAATTTCCCCATTCCTTGTTCATGTCATGATATCACCTTTTCATGTTTGGTTTCCTCGTCGTTTTTGAAGAATCAATTTGACATAAATCAACAATAGAAGATCATGGCACCAAAATACAAATTTTCTACCAACAGGAAATAGATCGGAAGCAAAAATATTTAGGGCAAAATTGAATTTCGAATCGCAATCCCTAAAGTCGAAGACAGGATGAAGCAACAAAATGAGTTTTGGAAAAACAAAAAAGAAGAGTTACCATGTTGGGGAAATATCTTTGGTTTTGCTTTGATATTTAGTTACATTACTTTTTGCATCTCATCACTCAGAACTTCATCATTAAATCCTTTGTTCCATCGATGTTTATAATTTTATGCAGAAGCTGAAGACTCGAGTCATGGAGAGGCATGTCAACCCCGTGTGGAACGAAGACTTGACTCTTTTCATATATAATCCCGAGCTTCCAATAAAGCTGGTAACTTTCCGATCCATTCATGAAGCTAAAAATAGACAACTAAACCGTACGTTTGTTTACCTTCGATCCATGAACCTTTTGAAGAAAAATAAGGGGGTGTTTGGTTGGGGAGGGTTTTTTCATAGACGGACGGAGTATGTTTTTTAATTGGAAGGGGCGGGTTCGGAAAAAACATGGCTTTCTGCATAAAGCCCACCTAGAAGCTTAATGAATAAGCCACTTTTTATATCAATAAGCCACTACCAAAAAGTCATATATAACTGATTGAATAAGTTGTGAGTCTCATTAAGCTCATTAAGCTGCTAATAACAAACCCTAAGTACACCTTTGAAAGATCTACACTTTATACTCTTGGAATGAAAAGTCACTATACATCTTTTCTTGGAATTTTAGTCCCAATGTTGTTGTTCTTACTTGCAAACCTTCTTATAATGTTTCATGTAGCTAGCAGCTTTCTATCACATAGTGTGAAGTAGATGCCCCGTTTAAGTTCGAAAGACATTTGGTTTGATGTTAATAGTCAAAGTGCAACTTTGATGAGCCAAAATATCTTACATCTATTTAGCGACCAACTTTCTCCTTTCTTCCACACTTTTCACAAGCCGAGGGTCTTCACGAAAACAACCGCTTTACTCTTTGAGGTTGAGGTCAGCTTTACGGACATCCCACCCTCCACAGACTCCACCTTCAGGTTGGATATACTGTGCTCGTTTGCTTTGGTATAATTATCTAACTTGTCATTAAGTTGAAACGTAAAACATGCTTGACTTGTCACATATATGATCAATCTAAGTTTCGGTAAGGAATTTCTTCTTGGTGTTTGAACATGGCATCGATAACATACCTACGCTAGCTCAATTGTAGGAGGTTTGTATATACAAGTAGTGTAACTCGATTTGTTAGTTCCTCTCACCCACCGCCCCCAAACGAGCTACAAAATTTGTGGGGAAGTTTTTCGAGTCCCATATACATATATGCAAGTACAATACATGGGCCATGCTTGGCAAAATTAGCTTATTAAAAAAGCCCCGTTTGGTAAGCCATAAACTAGCTTTTAAGCCAGCTTTTTGAAAAACTACTTCAAATAGCTTTTTGAAATTTTCAGTAAGATCCATGGGCTTTTTTTTCACTTTTTCCAATTATACCTCTTATGGTTTACATAAATGACCAAAAACCCTGCCTTTTTAGATAGTTTTACATTGTCATATAGTTTATATAGCTAGTTTTAACTAGGGATGGCAAAAAAAACGAAACTGACGGTGAAAACCAAAATTTTCGGGTCAGGTTCGGGGACTTTATCTGTTTCGTGGACGGGGATGGTCATCACCACCCCGACCCGATATATATAAAACTAAAAAAACCATCCCTACTATTACCGTCTTCTTGTAATTATCATTATTTAAGCAATGGAAAACTTGTAACTCTCGTTTTTTACTATAGTATTCCTACCACCACCACGGCCTCACCTTCAAATTCCTCTCTAATATTTCGGGTCAATTTTGATTTCGGGTTCGGGGATAACCAACAGTGAAAGGGGAAACCAACGGAGAATGGTTATTTTTACCCTTAATGGGTTCCCCAACGGGAATCAGGGAACCCACGGGGATCCCCTTTAAGATCCCCGACTCGGATCCTGGCGGTTACGGGGACCGTTTTTTTGGTTATCGATTTTGGGGACGGGGATACCAATAACCGGCCCGAACCCTGTCTGTTGCCATTCCTAGTTTTAACTAAATGTGACTAGTTTATCGACCGGTTTATTAGTCATCAGCTAGTTTTTCAGCTAACAACCAGCTTATTAGCCCACATCCAAGTTATTAGCTAACAACTAGTTTATCGACGCCAAAAATTACATATCACAGCCTGCATCTCCATGATAGGTTTGTGGATATGCGTTTGTCGGTTCGACCTACAACACTTATAAATACGTGTTTGCGTATACGATTGCAGGCAGTCTACGACCACGACTTCTTTAGCACGGACGACAAAATGGGAGACGCGGAATTTTACATACAACCGTTTTTGGAGGGTCTAAAGATGAATCTAAAGAACCTCCCGAGTGGCACCGTTATAAATCGGATAAAGCCTAGCAAGTCAAATTGCCTGGCCGAAGAGAGCTGCATAACCTGGATAAACCACGCCGTCGTTCAAGATATGTGTCTAAGGTTGAGAAACGTCGAGTGCGGTGAAGTCGAGCTCGAGCTCCATTGGATCAATGTTCCAGGTTGCAAATTGGTTTAGAACACTCTAATGCGTTTCTTGTGTTGTAAATTTGCTCAATTCTTGGTCTGTTTGTATACGTTTCACGTCGAATACTGTATGTCGAGTACCCGAGCTACTGAGGCAATAGTACTCGATCTCGCTATTTGCGTTTTGAACACTGATGGCCGTTTTAGCTTGAATTACGCAGTTTCGTAAGAGCGTCTCCGAAATGGAGAAAAACGAAGTTTTTAGTGTTTTTTCGTTTTTTTCCCCTGCAACTTCTCTAAAATGAAGAAAATAGGAAGGACAGTCGGTGCTACTATATTCACACAATAAACTATAGAGACTGATTAAAAAAGTCGCCCAATCTATAGAGACTGATTAATTCACACAGTAAACTTTATCCATACAATACTTAATAAAAAAAATAACCAAATTCAAAACAAAAAAAAATCGTTTGGAATTTTCTATTAATTTGCTGAAGCATTTTTATAATTGGTATAAGGGCATCTCTAACCCAACACCACTAAAAATACTAATAAAAACACTAAAATTGGTGAGACCTTTTAACACAAAAAAAAACCCAACTCCAACCCCAACACTAAAAACATTTTTAATATTCTAATCTAATCTATACTATTGTATTAAAGTTCTATTACGGTTATTGAAAAGTTGGTTTTTGGAAAAACGGTTTTTGGAATTCCTCCCACGTTCTCTTACCACACTGATTCCCCTCTTCCTCCCACGTACAGTATCAATGAACGGAAACCTCTCAACAATGGCTTCCATCTCCCTTTCTTTCTTCTTCATGCTCCTCCCTAATCGCATCCACCTTCTCTCAGAGTAACTTTTCGATGCATGATTTCTTAATTCCTGTGTAATTCCTTCTTTAATTTCTCTATTAATTACTTGCAGGTCCAGGTCCCACATTCATGGCCTTCGTCCCCCTAATTTCTCTATCCCACGTCTCCCTCTCGATTTCATCATCAAGAATAATCAACAACGGGTCAACAATTCTGATCCTGTAAAAACCCCGGTACGATCCCAACTATTACGGTATAAGGAATCTTGAAAAGGGTCAACAACACCAACCTTGAAGAAGAAAACCCACAGAAAAAACCGTCATCAATTTTTCTTCACGAATTCCAATCCAATCGAACAACAATATGAAGATCACTGTAATGACCGCCGACGAACAAATCATTACTTTAGTAGATCGCGATGAATCTGTATAAATTCTCTATCTTTTTTATCCTTAAATCTCAAAACCCTAGAAATCCTTTTTTTTCGTTTTTGTTTGATCATCTTCCGCCATTGAAGTATTTCATAACTTTGTTTATGTCTACAGGTTGAAAATCTGAAAGCTCTACTTGAAATTGAGGTGAGATTTTGAGATTTAGTAATTCTTACCTTTTGAAAAACCCCTAATTTTACAAACGAAGGCACACAATTTGATTTTTGATGTCTACAGTTCTATGATTTCAATTTAATGTGGTGTGTGTTTACAATAAGCAGTCTCAAGTACCATTACAGCAACAACACCTCCTTTACAATGGGAAGGAGATGGGGAATGCTGAGATGTTTAGTCGTTTGGGTGTTACTGATGGAGATTTAATGTAACATCCTTAAATTTATAAAGTAAGTATTTGTTCCCTAAATGCTTTAATTGTGCTTATCTGAAAATGTGAGTTTTTATATATGCTTATGATCTTGATTATGGGACTAAGATGCTAGCTGATTAATATAATAATTGCATGTGTTTAGACCTCGTGTTCATTTTCGAAATTTGCTAAGTTTTCGGGTTGGGATGAGCTTGGCGCGATAGTGACATTGTCACTATCGCCGGGCACAATCGCCAGGATTGTACCGAGAGTGGGAGGAGTCTCGCGATAGTGCCACCGCGATAGTGACATTGTCACTATCGCCAGGCATACTCGTCGGGCTTGTACCGTAGGGGTGGGGAACTCCGCGATTGTGACAAGCGATAGTGCCCATGGCACTATCGCCGAGCATTATCGCCCGCGTGGTCTGGTTGTTTTAAAAACGCTTTGGCAGTCTTATTTCTCACATTAACACTTTACAAAAACGGGAGAGCTCTTCTTAGAGGCAATTTTTAGGGTTTCATCACCTACCTCATTCAATTATAGGGTTTTGGGTTGGCATTTGAACAAGAACCTTTGAGCATTTCCCAATCAATAGGAGTTTGATTTATGAGTCCAAATGAGCTCGTGAAAATAGTAACTCGTCTTTCCGCCCTGGTCCCGCGAAATAAGTAAGACTTTTTAAGTCCAATGGAAATAGAATAGGTGCCAGTATCCATAGGCTTGTAGGTATGAGTTCGGATGTAGGTTGTTCTCTATGGCTATAAAACAGTCGTCTCAGGAATCGTTTAGAGTGTTAGCAGATTTTCTTATCGAAAAAAGGGGAAGTCACTTGTCTCTTCGATTGACTTTCATTCAATATCCCATTCCCGCTGCATCGGCTGGTCAAAGATCACCCCAAAATTGATTCAAAAGTTGCGGTTGGCATGGCAGTGTGAGGTGCTCGTCGATCTCTCCGAACCGTTATACCCCAAGCCACGGCGAAACAGCCCAAGCGCAAGCAAGCTGGCCGCCCAGCGTCCTCAAATCATTCAATGTCATCAGCTGAGAATGTAGACCAGTCATCAATAAGTAAGGCCCAGAGAGCACACTTACATTCATTTCCATGTTCGATCTGAGTACAATCGACGTGCTCCGATTGACTAATGGAAGGAAGCGAGCTCCTAATGCATGCACAATTATCGGGCATCGCACATTTCAGGCTTACCCCAAGACCAAGGGACCGGGGACGGCGTAATTCTTAGAACAAGGAATTTCCTTATGTCAACCTTGTGTGTAAGACACAGGAGTCAACGGTATACGTAAGCTAGAACCGGGTTAACAAGAGGTAGCTTGCAATAGAGAAGGTATGGTGGTCCAGATAGCCGCTGACCAAAAAGCTGGGGATTCTCGCGCAGGAACAAGCGAGCGTAGGCCCTGCCCTTCACCCAGTAAGAAGTGCTTTTCTTGGCGAAGTTAGTCGACCGTAGCACTGATAGTACGTAAATGTAACTCGCTGTTTAAATAACTATTCAGAGTTCTTAGAGCTCCTTGTAAGGCTTGTTGGAAAACCCGTTGTCGGACTTGATTACTCGCCTTTTGTTGTTCAAAATTTATAGTTTCATTTTTGTAATTTTCTAGTTGTTCCAAAGTCTTATAAGTTGAATCAATCAAATTCAATTTTTCTCGCTCTATCTCAGAGTATCCATTCACGCGAAACTGATCCGCTTCTATTTCTACTTTCCGTAAGCGAGCCCGGGCTTTTTCCAGCCGTTCGATGGCCCCCTCGCGCAATTCTTCTGAATTTCTAATAGTATTCAAGATTCTCTGTTTTCGATTAGAAGTTGATTCACCCTTCTTTTTTTTCAGAAAAAGAATCGAATAAAGAAAGAGATAGTCTATATCATGTATCGATCATAGGATCACTCTATGAATAGGTAAATTCGCTGTGACCTCCCACCGTTCACGACATCCCTTGCTTCTCGCTGCGAACGGCTCCTCGGTGGAAGAGTAGAAGCGTTGGTCCCCTTCGGTCAAGTTGCTTGTACCCTACCTCCTTTATAACTGAGCGGTCATTTAGGGCCTTAGTTGGTGATCCGGGCTGTTTCCCTCTCGACGATGAAGCTTATCCCCATTGTCTCACTGGTCTACCTTGACCCCTGTGATTTTGAGGTCATATCTAGTATTCAGAGTTTGCCTCGATTTGATACCCCTCTCGCAGCCCGCACCGAAACAGTGCTTTACCCCTAGATATCCACTCAACTGCGGCGCCTCAATGTATTTCGGGGAGAACCTGCTAGCTCAGGAGTGGCATTTTACCCTAAGCACACCACTGCCATAGTGGGGCAGCCTTCGCGGGAAAACTTATTAATAAGCAGGATCAAAGAAGACTTGTTTAATCCCCCTTCTCCCGGAACCTTTCCTCGTCTATTTGGCTATCTCGTCCTTTCCTTTCCTTCTCCCCCTGAATCAGAGCGGAAAGCTCGGATTTCGCTTCATTTTCAAATTGCGTCTTTCCCGTTTTCTGCGTTCTGTTCTATGCTTGCTATCTGCGCAATCAGTCATGGCCTCTCTGAACTTTTCGTAAATGGTCACTCACTGTCAAGGGAGCCACTTTCTTCGGGCGGCAATTCCCATCATTCGGAGTCAACGACAGCTCGGGCATCTTGACGGGAGCATTCCGAGTCCACCGCAAATGATTGAAGAAATATCGACTAGAAAAGAAGATACTACTACAAAGACATTAGTTAAAAATCCAGCGAAGACTCGATATGTACAGCTTCTTTTCCTCCCGTTGGATAGAGGAAACGAAAGTCAGCTCGACCAACCCTTGCTTGACCCGCTTACCTATGATCGGCGAATTTCGAAATCTTTGATCCCGTCTGATGAAACCGAAAATCATCATCTTGTTCTGACTGTCCCGGGAACTCTTTTCAGGCAGACCGAGAGGATAGAGAGAGGCTGGATCAAGAAAAGGGGGTAATACAAGCCCTCTGCCCCACGAAGTGGATTATTATTTGTACAATTGGTACTTCGAACTTGGAACGAGCATGAAGAAATTAACGATACTTCTTTATCTTTTGAGTTGTTCTGCCGGATCGGTCACTCAAGATCTTTGGGAGCATTAAGTGGTCATCAAGCTTCATCCAAGTGTCCCCTTTGAAGTGTTCTTCAAGATTCTCATTTCTCACCTTCAAGGCTCATCTTCTCCAACTTCTAGGGTTTCCATATTTTCTAGGTTTTGGGTTCAAAACCTAGATTGTGAGTTTACTAAACCTTTGTTAAAACTAGATACACATCATAATCTCTTATTTGTTACTTTATCTCTATATGTCCAAATGTTTGGGGATTTCTTCATGAAAATAGTTGAAAGATATATATATATGGGTGATTTGCCATGATTATTGTTATATGTATCATTACTTGGGATTTGTCTCTTAGATATATAATGTGGGTACCTTGATATGTTAAATGTATGCATATATGGGTATTATGATGATTCTAGTTGGAATACCATTTTGGTGACATAGTTATATGCATGATGAATATAAATGTCATTTGGGACTTTTGTTGGACTTCATGAGGATAGGGTGGTAACATTGTACCCGTGATCGGTATGGAAATATGTTGGGTTGAAATATACCTAAGGATCTCCTATATGCATTATGTTGGATGAATCAAGGCAAGTTCACTAGGAGGATGTAGTCTTGGGGCACCACCGGAATGGTATGTGCCTAGACCCCGCCACTCGGAAAGTTTCCTTTACGGTCTGATCTCCGGGTGTGTCAGGCCTTTGGGGTGTTCCTTGTTAAGGGCATCAAGGTGCATTGACTCTTTGGAGTGGAATTGATTGGTGCTTTGGGTCTCCCCTAATGACTCCACATATATTCGGACACTGGTTAACTGCTGATAAGAAATTGTGACTGCTCATGCATGCTTATTATTGTCCAACTCACTAGGCTTTTTGGCCTAACACTTGTTTGGTGTCGATGTGTATCTCAGGTTCCAGCGGCGGCGGTCCTAAGCAGGTTTAGTTGCTTTGGGGTGAGAGCTTGGGGAATTGCACATGGACGCATTATACTTTTGGATATAGAATGTTTTGGGTTTATAGACAACAACCCTTTTTGTAATCTCTTTTCTAGATGTAGAAATTAGATTAGTTGGTTGTTGTTTATTGCCTGTTAAATTACAATTGTGATTAAACAGGTTATTTATTTATATATATTCCCCATTTTGGGAGGCTCTTGCTATGGCAATTTCAGTATACCTCATGTCCGTTTTCTGGATTTTTGTTATCCCTATTTTTAGGGTGTTACAAGTTGGTATCAGAGCTTTAGTTTAAGTGAACTAGGTATTGTTTAGCATATCTAGACTTAAGCTTTAGACTTTGTGACTTCACTGTCCACTCGGGGTAGAAATCCTAGGTGGGGAGAGCGTTAGGATTACGGAATTACTTTAATTGAAAGTTGTGATGATGGTGACAAGAATTCTTGTGTATGTTCGTTCATAATTTCACTTAGCTACTGCTATTATGAATGCATTGTTACGTGAGCATACTTGGTTTACTATTATTATAATAATTGATGAAGGTATTAGTACGTAGAATGAGTTAAACTCGCTTAGTATTTTCTCAACCTCCTTCTCGTGCTTGTGTGGCAGTGATCAATGGTAAACACTCGAAGTAGATTACCGGACATGCCAGAGGGGCAACCAGAAGTGGAATCTGCAACAGTACGACCCTCGGTGGGGGCAATCTCCAATGACATTCCTATACCCCGAATCTTGGGAGGAGGGCCTGAGCATATTCCGCGCCGGAACCTCGACGCAGGTAACGCCATTTTGGAGGAAGTTACCATGGAGACCCGGCTTCGGGATAGCATGATGTTGGCCATGAATGCGGCCCTGGCTCAACAACAGTTGGCCATGACTTCGGCCATGACCCAACAGCAAGAGTTTTTCATGAAACTCCTAGAGGATCGAGACGTTAGCCACCGACAACCTGAGACGATGGCTGAAAACATTATTGTGGGGTCGGGTGGACCAAATGTGGTAACGGTCGAGGAACCATCCGCTGAAGGGATTCGGACGAAGACTAAGGGGTGCACTTACAAGACGTTTCTGGGGTGCCACTCTAAGGAGTTTGCGGGTTCAGATAACCCGGTTGCTTGCATGTACTGGCTCAAAGAGGTAGAGATGGCCTTTGAGTCAAGTGAGTGTGATCCCTCTCAACGGGTCAAGTTTGCTTCTCAACTACTTCGTGGAGAGGCTTTGATTTGGTGGAATCTCACGCGATCGGTCCTCACTCCTGAAGTTCTGGCTAAGTTAACTTGGTCGGTGTTCAAAGAGAAGATTATGGACAAGTATTGTAGCGAGCGTTCGATGGACAAGTTGGAGCGGGAGTTCCGAGAGCTGAAGAAAGGGAACCTGTCTGTGGTTGGCTACTCCAAACTCTTTTTGGAGAAATTAAACTTGGTGGGACATCTAGTCCCCGATGAAAGGTCAAAGATTAAAGCCTATCATCAAGGGTTACCGGCCGGGATGCGATCGGCGGTAAGAAATGCTAAGTGTTCGACGTTACAAGAGGTTATCGAGGAGTCTTTGCTCGTTGAGGACGACATCAATGCCGAAAGGGAAGAGAAGAGGTTAGTTGGTGAGAAGCGGAAGTGGGAAGGGCCATCTGGGCCCGTTCGCCAGTCGAGACCCTTTGTGAGTGGGAAAGCGGGTGATCAACGTCGTGAAGAACGGTAGTGTTCCAAATGCAGGTCAAAGCACTCGGGGCCATGTGCTACAAGAACTTACTCCGGTCCAACCAGGTGCGCCAAGTGTGGTAAGAAGAACCATACGACTCGAGAATGTTCCATCCAGGGATCGGTATGTTTCGAGTGCGGAGAACCGGGGCATATGAAAAGATTCTACCCAAAGCTAGTTGGAGGAAATGGGGGAAATTTTGTGGGTTCGACGGCCAGAGTCGAGCAACCACAACGGGCACCGAGTCGAGCTTTCCGGATGTCTACCGAAGAGGCAAAGGAGACCGCGGATGTCATTTCGGGTACGTTCCTAGTAAACTCCTTGTCAGCTCGTGTTTTGTTTGATTCGGGTGCTAGATGTTCTTTTGTGTCGGATACCTTCTGTAAGCAATTCTCTATTCCTATTAGTGTTCTTCCCGATGTGTTAGTAGTAGAAATAGCTAATGGAGATCAAGTGATCATTCGTGACCGTTTTTGTGATTGCACTCTAGAGATCGATGGAATTTCTTTCGAAGTAGATTTACTACCTATGGCTATAGGAGGGTTTGATGTAGTCATAGGCATGGATTGGTTAGTGAGGCATAAGGCAGACATTTTTTGCTCCAAAAAGATGATCCAAGTACCATTGCCGAAAAATGGGGTGGCAACCATTTATGGAGAGAAAGGAAAGAAGAATAATCCTATTATCTCATCTCTTAAGGCTCGTAAGTTTTTAGCGAAAGGCTACCCTTCGTACTTGGCCTACGTTGTGGACAAAAAGAAAGAAAAGAAGTCGGTGGGAGATGTGGAAGTAGTGCAAGATTATCCGGACGTCTTTCCGGAAGACTTACCCGGTTTACCGCCGGAACGGCAAGTGGAGTTTCAGATTGACCTCACACCGGGAGCGGCTCCGATAGCTCGTGCTCCATATCGTTTGGCACCGACAGAAATGAAGGAGATGATGACGCAACTTCAAGAGTTGTTGGAGAAGGGCTTCATTCGACCAAGTTCGTCACCTTGGGGAGCACCGGTTTTGTTCGTGAAGAAGAAAGATGGATCCATGCGGATGTGCATAGATTATCGGGAGTTAAACAAAGTCACGGTGAAGAACAAGTACCCTCTACCTCACATCGACGATCTCTTTGATCAACTCCAAGGGGCGGGATGTTTCTCGAAGATTGACCTTCGGTCCGGTTATCATCAAGTGAGAGTGAAGAACGAAGATATTCCGAAGACGGCTTTCCGGACGAGATACGGTCATTATGAGTTCTTAGTGATGCCGTTTGGCATAACCAATGCTCCGGCCGTATTCATGGATTTGATGAACCGTGTGTGTCGCCCATTTTTGGATAAATCCGTGATCGTCTTTATCGACGATATTTTAATATATTCAAGGGATGAGTCCGAACATGGAAGACACTTACGGGAAGTATTAGAAGTTCTAAGAAGGGAGAAACTGTTCGCGAAGTTCTCGAAGTGCAAATTTTGGCTTCAAGAAGTGCAATTCTTGGGGCATGTGGTATCAAAGGACGGGGTAAAAGTGGATCCGGCAAAGATCGAAGCAATGATGAGTTGGGAACCCCCAACAAGTCCGACGGAGATCCGAAGCTTCTTGGGTTTAGGGGGTTACTACCGACGTTTCATGTAACACCCCAAATTTTGTGTGGATTGTCCCTTGTATAAATCACTACATAAATTAACTGTGGATCTTAGTATTTGAGTATGTTGTTGAGCTCTCGACTAGTGGACAGCTTCTTACGTCATTATCTAATCAGATCAGATTGGAAAAAGGGAAAAATCAAGAAGTGTCACACCTCGGGCGACAATGCCCGACGACTATGACACATGTCAATGTCACGAGGGCAAAGTCGTGGGGAGCTGAGGAGTTACGGTACGTGCGGGGCGACAATGACCGGCGACCTTGCCCTGGTCACTGTCGCGTGTCATGGTCGCGGGATTGGTACCGTAAGGGTCTCCGAGCGGGCGACATTGCCCTGCGACTATGACAGTGGCATTATCGCCGTGTCATAGTCGCCAACTGGTGTTGAGGGTTTAAAAACCCCATTTCGGGACTTTATCATTTAGAACTGATTTTTGGGAAGCTTTGGAAGGTTTTGCTCCTGCGATTTTGGTAAGTCTTTGTGCCCTAGTTTCCACCAACAACATTTAATGTTCTTGGATGTGTTTTAATGGTGAAGTAAATGCATCCTTAGGTGCGGTCTTGTAAGGATTCTAGCTTGTGGCAACTTCTCAAGCCTCCAACTCTCCATCCTCCTTTTCTAGGGTTTGATTTCTTGTGAGAAATCAACAATGTGAGTGTACTTCTTAACTCTCCTACTCTTATATCTATGCTTAAATAATGTGCTAGTATTGATATAGATTATGTATCTACTTACTTGATTTTGTGGAGTTGACCTAATACCCCACTTGTGGGTAAAGTTACACAAGGAGAGTATAAGAGATGTTATGTGGTCTAGACATGTAGAAATATGTCGTGTATGAATAAAGAGTTATATGTTACGTCATTTTGGAGTATGATGTTGACTCATAAGTCTCGGTTGTTATTGCTATTGTAAATAAACTAAAGACCCGGTTTGGGTTGAGGTTGTAAATGAACTAAAGACCCGGTTTGGGTTGAGGTTATAAATGGACTAAATACCCGGTTTGGGTTGAGGTTATAAATGGACTAAAGACCCGGTTTGGGTTGAGGTTGTAAATGAACTAAAGACCCGGTTTGGGTTGAGGTTATAAATAAACTAAAGACCCGGTTTGGGTTGAGGTCATAATTAGACTAAAGACTCGGTTTGAGTTGATTGTCGGATTGGCTAAAGACTTGGTTTGAGTTGATGTCATGATACGGCTAAAGACCCGGTTTGGGTTGAGTGCTTAATTAGCTAAAGATCTCGTTTGGATTGATGCTACTCAAGTTAATTGACTACGGAGAAATTATAAGTGCATTGGTGATGTCATATTGGGTTTTCCTGTTTTAATGTCAGGTGGAGCACCATGGTAGAGCGCTGTGAAAGTATCATGTTCTTGTATTGAAACTTTATTCTACTTTAAATATTGTGATTATAATTCTCACTAGGCTTTAGCCTAACACTTGTTCTTTGGTTGTCATGTATGACAGGAAATCCTAGTGGCGGGAAACTTCGGGAATGAGTGGTCGATCGTGTGATCGAGAGCGGTGTTTTTGGGATATCTAAAGACCGGTATAGATGGTGAATAGTTTACGTTTTTGGAAGAATAGCGACACCCGACTATAATCTATTAAAGCATCTTAGATTATTTAAGTTGTCGTTTATTTATTCTTCATTCGTTGGGTTGTACACATAATTTTATATTCCCCGGTTGGGATGATACTTTGGGAATCCTTGGCAGGTTTTGTTCATTCAGGTTTTTATCAATTTACAGCCGTTATATTGCCGAAATTTTAAGTTTTAAATTTCCCAGTTTTTAGGGTGTTACAAGTTGGTATCAGAGCATTAGTTTAAGGGAACTAGGTATGGATGTATAGTACCTAGACTTAAGCTGTGGATTTAGGCATTGATTTCGTGAGAATGGGTAGAACTCTTAAGATAAGATAGTCTTAGAGTCGACGGCAGCTACACAAGTTAAGAGTTATGGTAATGGGAATGAAAATTTTTATGTATCGCATGTTCATAATTTCGCCTAGCTAACGTTATTATGAAGGTGTTTTACGTGATTATGCTTGTTTCCGTTGTTGTGATGATTAATGAATGTGGTAGTACGTTTCCTTGTTTATTGTTGTATAACCTTATCTTATTTATATTCTTGCGTGTGTGGCAGACTATGGTAAACACTCGCAATCGACCGGAAGGTCAAGATACGGCGGCGTCTACGGCCGAACAACCAAGGGTAACCAATGTAGATCTTCCCCTACCGTTTATTGACGCACTGGGCGGAGGACCGAAGCACATACCCCGTTGCAACATAGCTGCAACTCATCCGGTCATGGAGGAAGTAACCCAGGAGACCAGAATGATGGATAGGATGATGCAAGCCATGAGTGTTGCCATGGCTCAACAGCACGAGGTGTTTCTGAAATTGTTGGAAGACCGGGATGCCAACCACCGTAGGAATGAAACGGTGGCAGAAAACGTTATAGTGGCAGGATCTGGGGGTTCGGGACCCCGTATTCCTACCAATGCGACGGCAACACCGACAGCTAGTCACGAGGCATGGTCTTGTACGTTTAAGGCATTCCTCGGATGCCGACCGCCTGAGTTCAAAGGACTTGATGACCCGGCCGCATGTGTGGGTTGGATTAGAGAAATGGAGCAGGCTTTCCGCTCAAGTGAATGCGGAGAAGATCAAAAGGTAATTTTCGGCTCGCGTATGTTGAGGGGTATGGCTCTCACATGGTGGGACGTATATTCCGCCTCCGTAGAGACGGCTATTCTAGAGAAACTATCTTAGGCTACTTTCAAGGAGAAATTGCTAGAGGAATTTTGCAACGAACGGACAATGGACCGGATCAAAGAAGAATTCCAAAACCTGAAGAAAAGGAACTTGTCCTTGAGGGAATATAATCGTCAGTTCATGGATAAGCTCGGCTTGGTGGGACATCTGGTCCCGACCGAGAAGGAAAAGATCAAGGCCTACACCAAAGGATTGCCGAGTGAGGTGAAGAATCTTGTTCGAGTATCTAAAGCCTCTACTCTTCGTGAAGCTATTGAAGAGGCTCAATTAGTAGAAGACTCCTATGGTCCCAGCAAAACAGAGAGGAGTGGACCGGTCGAGAAGAGGAGATGGGAAGGAAATTCCGCACCTTCAAGAAGGACAAAACCTTTCAACAACAACTACCGTGGGAATGATCATGGACGCGAAGCCAGATGGTGCTCTAAGTGTAGGAGCAAGCATTTTGGCCCGTGCAACTCGGGCGGATCGAATTGTTTCAAGTGCGGAAAGTCGGGTCATGATCGTCACGATTGCCCGGTTCGAGGGATGACATGTTTTGAATGCAAAGAACCAGGTCATATCCGGAGTGAGTGTCCGAAGCTGAAAGTTGGGGGAAAGGAAGCGAGGAAGACGGACCCTCCAAGGGCTACGGGAAGGGCATTTCAAATGACCACTGAAGAAGCGAAAGCTTCGACTGATGTAGTGTCGGGTACGTTTCTCCTAAACTCCGTACCTACGCGTGTATTATTTGACTCGGGAGCTAGTTTCTCTTTTGTATCAAGTTCGTTTTGCCCAAAATTATCCATGCCCACTACTAGTTTAGAGGATGCGTTAGTAGTTGAACTAGCGGATGGGGATCAAGTAGTGGTTCGTAATGTTGTGAAAAATTGCAAACTTGAGATCGAAGGAAGAGAGTTCCTGATCGACCTAATGCCTATGGTCATCGGAGGATTTGATGTGGTGGTTGGTATGGATTGGTTGTCTACTAATCAAGCTGAAATTCTTTGTGCAAAGAAGTTAATCCGAATTTCGGGTTCGGATGGTCACATGGTTACCATGTTCGGAGAGAGACGAAAGGGTGAGGTTGCAATCATTAGCATGGTGAAGGCACGGAAATGCTTATCGAAAGGATGTCCATCCTTTTTGGCTTATGTTATAAATGCCAAGCTCGAGAAGTAAAAGCTTGTAGACGTGGATATAGCGAGAGAATTCCCCGACGTATTCCCGGACGACTTGCCTGGTCTACCGTCCGATCGTCAAGTAGAGTTCAAGATCGATCTGACACCGGGAGCGGCTCAGATAGCTAGAGCCCCGTACCGATTGGCTCCATCCGAAATGAAGGAAATGATGGGTCAACTGCAAGATCTTCTCGAGAAGGGATTCGTGAGGCCGAGCTCGTCACTGTAGGGAGCCCCGGTCTTGTTCGTGAAGAAGAAGGATGGCACTATGCGAATGTGCATTGACTATAGGGAGTTGAATAAGGTAACCGTGAAGAACAAGTATCCACTCCCAAGGATCGATGATTTATTCGACCAACTTCAAGGAGCGGGTTGCTTTTCGAAGATCGATCTCCGCTCGGGTTATCATCAAGTGAAAGTCAAAGAGGGGGACATTCCCAAAACCGCGTTTAGGACGCGTTATGGGCACTACGAGTTCTTAGTGATGCCGTTTAGTTTGACGAACTCCCCAGCGGTGTTCATGGATTTGATGAACCGTGTGTGTCGACTGTTTCTCGATAAGTCGGTCATCGTGTTCATCGACGACATATTGGTCTACTCAAAGGATGAAGCCGAGCACGAGCAACATCTTCGCGACGTGTTGGGAGTTTTGAGGAAGGAGAAGCTTTATGCCAAATTCTCCAAATGTGAATTTTGGTTGAAGGAGGTGCAATTTCTGGGTCATGTAGTCTCAAAAGAAGGTGTGAAGGTAGACCCCATGAAGATAGAGGCGATGATGAATTGGGATCCTCCGAAAAGCCCATCGGAGATTAGAAGCTTTTTGGGGCTAGCGGGTTATTACTGAAGGTTCATACAAGACTTCTTCAAGATTGCTTCTTCATTGACGATGTTGACCAAGAAAACTGTAAAGTTCGTATGGACCGAAGAGCAAGAGAAAGCATTTAGGACGTTGCAAAGGAAACTATGCGAGGCTCTGATCTTATCCTTACCGGAGGGATCGGAGGATTTTGTAGTCTATAGTGATGCGTCCAAATTGGGCCTTGGGTGCGTACTCATGCAAAGAGGGAAAGTTATTGCATACGCGTCTAGGCAGTTGAAGGTGCACGAGAAGAACTACCCCATTCATGACTTAGAATTGGCGGCAGTAGTGTTCGCATTGAAGTTATGGCGACATTATCTTTACGGTACCAAGTGTACCCTGTATACGGATCATAAGAGCTTGAAATATGTTTTCGATCAGAAGGAGCTCAACATGAGGCAACGAAGGTGGTTGGAGCTACTTAAGGATTATGACTGTGAACTACTCTACCACCCGGGTAAAGCAAATGTGGTGGACGATGCCTTGAGTCGAAAAGAGTATAGCGGGAGACTTCAAGCTAAGCTTACAAGAATCGAGTTGGTGTCGAGCCTCATGGAAAAGATTAAAGAAGCACAGACCGATGCGTTAAAGGAAGACAACCTCAAGGAGGAAGTGATGGCAAAACAACAACGATTGTTGACCGCAGATAGTCGAGGAGTAAAGTGCTTCAATGGTAGAGTTTGGGTACCAAAGCTTGGTGATTGCAGGGAACTACTCTTGGAGGGCGCGCATAAATCTAAGTATTCAATCAACCCGGGAAGCACCAAGATGTACTGAGATTTGAAACTACACTTTTGGTGGCCAAGTATGAAATTGGATGTAGCACATTACGTGGAACGATGTGTAACTTGTTCACAAGTGAAGGTCGAGCATCAACGACCCTATGGGAGTCTTCAATCGCTGGAAATTCCCGAGTGGAAATGGGACAAGATTACAATGGACTTTGTAACTAAACTTCCGAAGACGTTGAGAGGAAACGACACCATTTGGGTCATCGTTGACCGTTTGACCAAGAGCGCTCATTTTCTGGCGATGCGCGAAACCTTGCCCCTGGATAAGTTAGCAAAGCTCTACATTGACGAAGTAGTCTCTAGACACGGTATACCCTTGTCTATAGTCTCCGACCATGATAGTCGCTTTACATCGCGTTTTTGGGGAGCATTACATCAAGAGTTGGGCACACGAGTGAATCTGAGCACGACATATCACCCACAGACGGACGGTCAAAGCGAGAGGACAATCCAAACTTTGGAGGACATGCTTAGATCATGTGTGATCGATTTTGGCGGTAGTTGGGATACCCATTTACCTTTAGTGGAGTTTGCATACAACAATAGTTACCATTCCAGTCTCGGGATGGCACCGTTCGAAGCTTTGTACGAACGGAAGTGTAGGACCCCCGTGTGTTGGCTAGAGGCTGGGGAGAAACAGTTTGTCGGTCCGGAAATAGTACAAGAGACGGCCGACAAGGTTAAATCAATCCGAGAACGGTTGAAGGCGGCGCAAGATCGTCAGAAAAGTTATGCCGACAAGAAGAAAAGACCGGTAGAGTTCCAAGTAGGAGATCGAGTAATGTTGAAAGTATCTCCATGGAAAGGTTTGATCCGTTTTGGGAAGCGTGGAAAGCTAAGCCCCCGTTTCCTTGGGCCATTCACTATTCTTGAACGTATCGGGCAACAAGCTTATAAGCTAGACTTACCGCCCGAGATGGATGGAATCCACCCTACATTCCATGTATGTTACTTGCGGAAGTGTTTGGCGGAGGAAGAGAGCGTCATACCGTTATCCGAAATTCGTGTGAAGGACAACCGTTGTGTTGAGGAACCCGAAGCTATTTTGGAGAGGGAAACTAAGAGACTTCGTCATAAGGAGGTCATGATGGTCAAAGTGCAATGGAGACACCACCGAGGCACGAACGTGACATGGGAGTCGGAGGAGGACATGAAGCGTAGATATCCTCACATGTTTGTATAGTGGTGATTTCGGGGACGAAATCGTTTCCAAGTTGGGGAGGATTGTAACACCCCAAAATTTGTGTGGATTGTCCCTTGTATAAATCACTACATAAATTAACTGTGGATCTTAGTATTTGAGTATGTTGTTGAGCTCTCGACTAGTGGACAACTTCTTACGTCGTTATCTAATCAGATCAGATTGGAAAAAGGGAAAAATCAAGAAGTGTCACACCTCGGGCGACAATGTCCGGCGACTATGACACATGTCAATGTTGCGAGGGCAAAGTCGCGGGGAGCTGAGGGGTTACGGTACGTGCGGGGCGACAATGACCGGCGACCTTGCCCTGGTCACTATCGCGTGTCATGGTCGCGGGATTGGTACCGTAAGGGTCTCCGAGCGGGCGACATTGCCCTGCGACTATGACAGTGGCATTGTCGCCATGTCATAGTCGCCAACAGGTGCTGAGGGTTTAAAAACCCCATTTCGGGACTTTAACATTTAGAACTGATTTTTGGGATGCTTTGGAGGGTTTTGCTCCTGCGATTTTGGTAAGCCTTTGTGCCCTAGTTTCCACCAACAACATTTAATGTTCTTGGATGAGTTTTAATGGTGAAGTAAATGCATCCTTAGGTGCGGTCTTGTAAGGATTCTAGCTTGTGGCAACTTCTCAAGCCTCCAACTCTCCATCCTCCTTTTCTAGGGTTTGATTTCTTGTGAGAAATCAACAATGTGAGTGTACTTCTTAACTCTCCTACTCTTATATCTATGCTTAAATAATGTGCTAGTATTGATATAGATTATGTATCTACTTACTTGATTTTGTGGAGTTGACCTAATACCCCACTTGTGGGTTAAGTTACACAAGGAGAGTATAAGAGATGTTATGTGGTCTAGACATGTAGAAATATGTCGTGTATAAATAAAGAGTTATATGTTACGTCATTTTGGAGTATGATGTTGACTCATAAGTCTCGGTTGTTATTGCTATTGTAAATAAACTAAAGACCCGGTTTGGGTTGAGGTTGTAAATGAACTAAAGACCCGGTTTGGGTTGAGGTTATAAATGGACTAAATACCCGGTTTGGGTTGAGGTTATAAATGGACTAAAGACCCGGTTTGGGTTGAGGTTGTAAATGAACTAAAGACCCGGTTTGGGTTGAGGTCATAATTAGACTAAAGACTCGGTTTGAGTTGATTGTCGGATTGGCTAAAGACTTGGTTTGAGTTGATGCCATGAGACGGCTAAAGACCCGGTTTGGGTTGAGTGCTTAATTAGCTAAAGATCTCGTTTGGATTGATGCTACTCAAGTTAATTGACTACGGAGAAATTATAAGTGTATTGGTGATGTCATATTGGGTTTTCCTGTTTTAATGTCAGGTGGAGCACCATGGTAGAGTGCTGTTAAAGTATCATGTTCTTGTATTGAAACTTTATTCTACTTTAAATATTGTGATTATAATTCTCACTAGGCTTTAGCCTAACACTTCTTCTTTGGTTGTCATGTATGACAGGAAATCCTAGTGGCGGGAAACTTCGGGAATGAGTGGTCGATCGTGTGATCGAGAGCGGTCTTTTTGGGAGATCTAGAGACCGGTATAGATGGTGAATAGTTTACGTTTTTGGAAGAATAGCGACACCCGACTATAATCTATTAGAGCATCTTAGATTATTTAAGTTGTCGTTTATTTATTCTTCATTCGTTGGGTTGTACACATAATTTTATATTCCCCGGTTGGGATGATACTTTGGGAATCCTTAGCAGGTTTTGTTCATTCAGGTTTTTATCAATTTACAGCCGTTATATTGCCGAAATTTTAAGTTTTAAATTTCCCAGTTTTTAGGGTGTTACATTTCATTCAGGATTTCTCAAATACGGCTACACCGCTCACTTCCCTTACAAGAAAGAACGTCAAGTTTCTTTGGACCGATGCACAAGAGTAAGCGTTTCAGACGCTCAAGAGGAAGTTGTACGAAGCCCCGATCTTGTCCTTACCCGAAGGATCGGAAGACTTTATGGTGTATAGTGACGATTCCAAGATGAGACTTGGGTGCGTACTAATGCATAGGAGGAAGGTAATAGCCTACGCGTCGCGATAATTAAAGGATCATGAGAAGAACTATCCGACTCATGATTTGGAGTTGGCGGCGGTAGTTTTCGCGTTGAAGTTGTGGCGACACTATTTGTATGGGACCAAGTGTACTCTTTTCACGGATCACAAGAGTCTCAAGTACATCTTCGACCAAAAGGAGCTCAACATGCGACAAAGGAGATGGCTAGAGCTTTTGAAGGATTACGATTGTGACCTACTTTATCATCCCGGTAAGGCTAATGTGGTGGCGGATGCATTGAGCCGAAGGAATCATGACGAAAGTGTCAAAATGTCCCTTACCAGAATCGATATGGTGTCGAGTTTGTTGGAAAGTATAAGAACGAGCCAAGCAGAAGCACTTAAAGAAGAGAACCTCAAGACCGAGGTTATGACCAAGCAAAAGGAACTCTTATCAGAAGATAGTCGTGGACTCAAATTCTTCCAAGGGCGAATTTGGGTGCCCAAGATTGGGGGAAATCGTGACTTGCTTCTCGATGAAGCACATAAGTCGAAATATTCTATACATCCCGGTAGCACCAAGATGTATAGAGACTTAAAGTTAAATTATTGGTGGCCGGTGATGAAGTTAGATGTGGCAAGTTATGTGGAGAAGTGTGTCACGTGCCTTCAAGTCAAGGCGGAACATCAAAGACCGTATGGAAGTTTACAACCGTTGTCCATCCCCGAGTGGAAATGGGACAACATCACTATGGATTTCGTGACAAAGTTACCGAAGACCTTGCATGGTCACGACACCATTTGGGTAATTGTTGACCGATTGACCAAGAGCGCGCATTTCCTTGCAATGCGGGAGACCTTGCCAATAGGTAAGTTGGCTAAACTGTACATCGACGAGGTGGTGTCAAGGCACGGAGTTCCGAAATCTGTAGTATCGGATCGGGATAGCCGATTCACTTCGAACTTTTGGGCTAGTTTGCAAAAGGAGTTGGGTACTCGACTGAATTTGAGCACGGTGTATCATCCTCAAACGGATGGTCAAAGCGAGAGGACAATCCAGACTCTAGAAGATATGTTGAGGTCGTGTGTAATAGACTTCAGGGGAAGTTGGGATTCACATCTACCTCTGGTAGAATTCGCGTATAACAACAGTTACCATTCTAGTATCGGAATGGCACCGTTCGAGACCTTGTATGGGCGGAAGTGTAGAACCCCAGTTTGTTGGCTAGAAGCGGGCGAAAAACAATTCGCCGGGCCGGAAATAGTGCAAGAGACGGCGGACAAGGTGAAAGAGATTCGGGAGAGGCTAAAGGCGGCACAAGACCGACAAAGAAGTTATGCGGACAAGAAGAGAAGGTCGGTTGAGTTTCAAGTGGGTGACCGGGTCATGTTGAAGGTGTCTCCGTGGAAGGGGATCATACGTTTCGGGAAGCGTGGGAAGCTTAGTCCTCGTTTCCTTGGACCATTCGTTATTTTGGAAAAGATTGGGTTGCAAGCCTATCGGTTGGATTTACCGCCGGAGATGGATGGGATACATCCTACATTTCACGTGTGTTACCTTCGGAGGTGTCTAGCCGAAGAGGAAAGCGTGATTCCTTTGTCGGAAATTCGGGTGGACAATGGGAATCGTTGCGTGGAAGAACCGGAATCGATTTTAGAATCGAAAGTGAAGAAGTTGAGGCATAAAGATGTAGTCATGGTTAAAGTCCAATGGAAGCACCATCGGGGTGCTAACATTACTTGGGAGTCCGAAGATGATATGAAGAAGCGTTATCCTCACTTGTTTGCTTAGAGTAAGATTTCAGGGACGAAATCCCATTTAGGTGGGGAGGATTGTAACATCCTTAAATTTATAAAGTAAGTATTTGTTCCCTAAATGCTTTAATTGTGCTTATCTGAAAATGTGAGTTTTTATATATGCTTATGATCTTGATTATGGGACTAAGATGTTAGTTGATTAATATAATAATTGCATGTGTTTATACCTCGTGTTCATTTTCGAAATTTGCTAAATTTTCGGGCTGGGATGAGCTTGGCGCGATAGTGCCATCGCGATAGTGACATTGTCACTATCGCCGGGCACAATCGCCAGGATTGTACCGAGAGTGGGAGGAGTCTCGCGATAGTGCCACCGCGATAGTGACATTGTCACTATCGCCAGGCATACTCGTCGGGCTTGTACCGTAGGGGTGGGGAACGCCGAGCATTATCGCCCGCGTGGTCTGGCTGTTTTAAAAACGCTTTGGCAGTCTTATTTCTCACATTAACACTTTACAAAAATGGGAGAGCTCTTCTTAGAGGCGATTTTTAGGGTTTCATCACCTACCTCATTCAATTCTAGGGTTTTGGGTTGTTGGGAGCATTAAGTAGTCATCAAGCTTCATCCAAGTGTCCCCTTTGAAGTGTTCTTCAAGATTCTCATTTCTCACCTTCAAGTCTCATCTTCTCCAACTTCTAGGGTTTCCATATTTTCTAGGTTTTGGGTTCAAAACCTAGATTGTGAGTTTACTAAACCTTTGTTAAAACTAGATACACATCATAATCTCCTATTTGTTACTTTATCTCTATATGTCCAAATGTTTGGGGATTTCTTCATGAAAATAGTTGAAAGATATATATATATATATGGGTGATTTGTCATGATTATTGTTATATGTATCATTACTTGGAATTTGTCTCTTAGATGTATAATGTGGGTACCTTGATATGTTAAATGTATGCATATATGGGTATTATGATGATTCTAGTTGGAATACCATTTTGGTGACATAGTTATATGCATGATGAATATAAATGTCATTTGGGACTTTTGTTGGACTTCATGAGGATAGGGTGGTAACATTGTACCCGTGATCGGTATGGAAATATGTTGGGTTGAAATATACCTAAGGATCTCCTATATGCATTATGTTGGATGAATCAAGGCAAGTTCACTAGGAGGATGTAGTCTTGGGGAACCACCGGAATGGTATGTGCCTAGACCCCGCCACTCGGAAAGTTTCCTTTACGGTCTGATCTCCGGGTGTGTCGGGCCTTTGGGGTGTTCCTTGTTAAGGGCATCAAGGTGCATTGACTCTTTGGAGTGGAATTGATTGGTGCTTTGGGTCTCCCCTAATGACTCCACATATATTCGGACACTGGTTAACTGCTGATAAGAAATTGTGACTGCTCATGCATGCTTATTATTGTCCAACTCACTAGGCTTTTTGGCCTAACACTTGTTTGGTGTCGATGTGTATCTCAGGTTCCAGCGGCGGCGGTCCTAAGCAGGTTTAGTTGCTTTGGGGTGAGAGCTTGGGGAATTGCACATGGACGCATTATACTTTTGGATATAGAACGTTTTGGGTTTATAGACAACAACCCTTTTTGTAATCTCTTTTCTAGATGTAGAAATTAGATTAGTTGGTTGTTGTTTATTGCCCGTTAAATTACAATTGTGATTAAACAGGTTATTTATTTATATATATTCCCCATTTTGGGAGGCTCTTGCTATGGCAATTTCAGTATACCTCATGTCCGTTTTCCGGATTTTTGTTATCCCTGTTTTTAGGGTGTTACATTTAATAATTATGGTTTCCAATCCTTCTTCTTCTTCAAGGTGTGATTTTTGTTAATTTGGAAAAATTATCCGTGATTTAATGGGTTGTCGGCAATTATATGGGGTCTCTGCTTGCTATGAAGTGTTTGATTCGTCTTATATTTAGGGTTTCTGCGACTGAGGACTCGAAGCTCTTTCACCCCGCAAATCAGCAGTTGAATAGAGTTCAGGTGTTTTTTCAGTTAATCTTGTTTGATTTTTTTTAGCTTTTCATGGTTCCTCAAAGTTATATTATTGACATTGAATGAGAAAAAGAGCCGGAACTTAAATGGTTCTGTGAGGTATCAAACAGAACAGTCAGATTGATGGAGTAAAGTCTTACTGAAAATTGTTCAAATTCCAAATTTACAGAATGGGTTTTGATGTGATTTTCTATAATGGGTTTTGATTTGGTTTTCCGTAATGAGTTTTCTTGAATTTGTTACTGAATCTAGGGTTTTGATGTGTTAATGTATATAGAGGGCCCAGGCCCATGTCAGTATAGGGCCCAAGCCCATTTAGTCTACGTATATATATGTTGTATATTGTAGTCTAGGGTAATTTTACTTATTTTACTTTTCACATTGTACGTTTTCTCTCAATCAATATATCGAGGTTTCAAACCTTCAGCATATTCATCGTCTTCTTCAACCATATTCATCTTCTAACATGGTATCAGAGCTGTAGGTTTATTCTTCGATTTTATTGTTCACCATCACTGTTCATCCGAATCGATTTTACTGTTCATCACTGTTCATCCGAATCTATTTTTACTGTTCATCATTGTTCATCCGAATCGATTTTGTTTTGAATCGATCGCTTGCCATCGCCTTTGAATCGATTCTGTTTTTTGAATCGATCGCTTGCCATCGCCTTTTGAATTGTTTTGTCGACATCGATCGATCTGAAATCGATCGATCTGTGTGTTTTGAATAGTCGCCGCCGTTGTGTGTTTATCGGTCGAACGCCTATCGGTCACAACGCCTTTTATCGGTCGAAGCATTTTATCGGTCGAACACCTATCGGTCGAATGCCTGTCGGTCGAACGTCTATCAGTCGAACCTTTTTATCGGTCGAATCCTTTACCGGTCGAACTCTTATCGGTCAAAGCATTCTACCGGTCGAATCCTACCGGTCGAAGTCTATCGGTCGAACTCTACCGGTCGTTAATACCGGTCATTAATACTGTTTCTCAGTATTTATTTCTCAATTCATGGCTACCAATTTCAGTCACTCAAATCCCATCTCAGTTGTTTTCAATGGTAACAACTACATTATTTGGCATCATCATATGACAATTCTGCTAAAATCCCATGGCCTTTACACCTATATTACTGGTGCATCCAAAGTTCCAGTTCAGGAACCAACTGAGAATGCTGTTGACTTTGCAAAACGCATGAATGAGTGGGACATCAATAATGCTCGTATTTTGGGCTTCATTAATGCCTCCACTACTCCTGAGATCAACCAACAGTTTCTTGGTTACCTTACCGCCAAAAGTCTCTGGGATTTTCTCGCCAAGCGGTACACGTCATCTGGCCTATCTCATCAGTATCAACTGTGGACCACTTTTCAGAGCAAACGTCAGCTTCCTGATCAATCCATAAACTCTTATATCTCTTAAATGCAGTCTCTCAGAGATCATATAAGTCTTGGAGCACCACAGATTTTTGATGACACAACTCAACAATTCACTACCTACTTCAACCAGCTACATTTGATTACTATTCTGATGGGTCTTACTAACAAACTTGAGAATGTTCGTGCTTCTCTTCTTCATAGGCAGCCTTTACCTACTCTTGAAGAGGCAATATCAGAATTGATAAGTGAAGAAACCTGTCTTCACATGCGATCACCGATGCCCGCTACTGATAGTGTTCTCTACACGTCTCATCCCAAGTCAAAAAGCAAATGGGCCAACAACAATCATTCTAAATCTGTGGGAAAGACGAACACATCCGAGTGTGCCTTTTGCCATTCTCCTGCTCATCCTCTTCTTGATTGTCCTATCCGTAAGTGTCGTAGGTGTGGCATCACTCATCCACGTCATTATGAGTCTAACTGTCCAAAGAACTCAAAGCACACTGGTTCTCAGAACCGGACTCACGCTGTTGTTGGGCCTGCCATTGCTGATACTGAGGTTTCTACAGCCTCTTCACCTGACCTAATGGAACTGATGCGTCGCAATCAGGAACTCATGGAGCAGATCATGTCTGGTGCTATGGGTATGAATTCTCCACACTCAGCTGCATCAGGTAACGTATGGCTTTTTGACTATGGGTGTTGCAATCATATGACACCTTGCCCTGATGGTTTCGTCTCTAAGAAACCACCTCAACAATTTACGTCAGTAAGAACTGCTGATAACACTGGTCTACCGGTATCCTTTAGTGGAAATGTTTCCACTCCTCATATACAATTACCGGATGTTCTAAATGTTCCGAAGCTATCTCTGAGTTTAGTTTCGATTGCGCAACTTCTTGAATCTAATTTGATCATTTTATTTCATTCTTCTGGTTGTGTTGTACAGGATCCAAAGACCAAGCAGATCCTTGGACTCAGTCGTAAAGTTGGACGGATGATTGAAGTGATCTACATGCGTCTTCCATTACCCTCTTCAAGTCTTGTTGCCTCAGTTTCCAACACTTCTTCTTTTGAGCTGTGGCATGCCCGGCTGGGTCACTTATCTCTAGCCAGAATAAAATCATTAGCTCATTTAGGGGTGTTAGGAAATTGTGTATCAACTGACAATATTTCTTGTTTATCTTGCAAACTTGGCAAAAATCATGCTTTACCTTTTGAAATGAATGAGTTTAATTCTACTTCTTCTTTTGATCTTATTCATTCTGATGTATGGGGACCAGCACCACATCCATCCATGGGGGGTGCTCGATATTTTGTTATTTTTATTGATGATCATACACGTTTCACATGGATATATCTCATGAAACATCGTTCGGAATTACCCCAAATCTATATTATGTTTGCCAGGATGATTCACACCCAGTTCTCAAAATCTATAAAGATTCTTAGAGCTGACAATGCTATGGAATACAAAGAGTCATCTCTTCTCTCCTTTCTTCAATCTCAGGGGACTCTCTCCCAGTACTCCTGTCCCGGCACATCTCCTCAAAATGGTCGTGCCGAACGCAAACACCGTCATATTCTTGATACGGTTCGCACTCTTCTCATCTCCGCTAAATGTCTAGAACGTTTTTGGGGTGAAGCTGCTTTCACTGTAGTTTATACTATCAATCGTCACCCTACTCCCATCCTTAATAATAAGTCTCCTTATGAGGCTCTTTATGAGGTCACTCCTGCCTATGAACTTCTAAAAGTTTGGGGTAGTGCTTGTTTTGTTCAACTACAATCTCATGAACATACCAAACTTGAACCTCGCTCCAGAATGTGCTGCTTTCTTGGATATGGTATTGAGCACAAGGGTTATCGCTGCTGGGATCCTATCTCCCAGCGTCTTCGTATATCTCGTCATGTTACCTTCTGGGAACATGCTCCTTTATCTTCTATATCCAAGTTTCGTGAGTCTCCTAACCTCACTACTCCGTTTTTCACTAATGCTTCCGTCTCATTGGACTCACTCCAATCTGACATCATATCACATCCACCTGTTGTTCCAACTCCTTATGAGTCTGCCTCTCCTTCAGAGTCTCCTGCCTCTCCTAGTTTTCCTGATCAACATCAATCATCTGCTCCATCCGCACAGCCAACATCTGAGGTGCCTGCTGAGTCTTTGGCTCCTGAAACTTCTCAATCTCAGAATGTCAGACGATCAGAACGGGTAAGACAAGTTCCTTCCCATCTTCGTGATTATCATGTTTATGCTACTCTGCTGTCAAATCACGAACCTACTTCCTACAAGGAAGCCTCCTCTAACCCTGATTGGCAGAAAGCTATGGATGAGGAACTTCAGGAACTTGACAAAGCTCAGACATGGGAATTTGTCCCTCTTCCACCAGGCAAGTCACCCATTGGCTCCAAATGGGTGTTCAAGATCAAAACCAAATATGATGGCTCTATTGATCAGTACAAAGCTCGTCTTGTGGCCAAGGGCTTCAATCAAGAGTACGGTATCGATTATCAGGAGACTTTTGCACCTGTTGCTCGAGTCACTTCTGTTCGCAGTCTTTTTGCTATCGCCGCTACCAAACAATGGCCTCTCTTTCAGATGGATGTTAAGAATGCTTTTTTGAACGGTGACTTATCTGATGAGGTCTACATGACACCTTCTCCAGGCGTTCGACTTCCACAAAGTCGTGTTTATCGTCTTCGGAAGGCTCTTTATGGCCTCAAGCAAGCCCCGCGAGTTTGGTTTGAGAAATTCAGTTCCACAGTCACCTCTCTGGGCTTCTCACCCAGCAACTATGATTCAGGACTATTTACTCGGACCACTGAGGCTGGCACAATCTTACTTCTCTTGTATGTGGATGATATGATTATTACTGGCAGTGACTCTACAGGCATAGCCAATCTGAAGTCATCTCTCAGCTCCTGTTTTGAGATGAAGGATCTTGGTTCTTTACACTATTTTCTTAGTCTTGAGGTGATCTCCGATCCATCGGGAATTTATCTGTGTCAAGCCAAATACACCTCAGATCTTTTGTCAAAAGCTGGGATTACTGACAAAAAAACATCATCCACTCCTCTTGAGCACGACCTTCATTTGGCCCCAAATGTTGGACCTCCTCTGCGTGATCCTACTTTATATCTGACAGTGACTCGACCTAATATTGCCTATGATGTTCATACTGTCAGTCAGTTCATGTCTGCACCCTGTTCTGATCACTACGCTGTTGTCCTGCGCATTCTTCGATATTTAAAAGGGACCATGTTTCATGGTCTTTATTTTCCATCCACCTCATCGTTGACTTTGCGAGGTTTTTCTGATGCTGATTGGGACAGTGACATGACTGATCGTCGCTCAACTACCGGCTACTGTTTCTTTCTTGGCGACTCTCTTATATCCTGGCGAAGCAAGAAACAGTCTCTCACAGCTCGGTCCAGTACTGAAGCTGAGTATCGAGCACTAGCTGACACGGCTCAAGAACTTGTGTGGTTACGCTGGCTACTCTCTGACATGGGGGCTCCTCAACAGTCTCCAACTCCATTGTGGTGTGACAACAACAGTGCCATTCAGATTGCTCACAATGATGTCTTCCACGAGCGAACGAAGCATATTGAAATTGACTGTCACTTTGTTCGTCAACATGTAACTCGTAAGACTATTCAGCTTCTTCCTATTTCGACTCTTGATCAATCGACTGATATTTTCACTAAAGCTCATTTACCAGGACGGTTTCGTGATCTAGTTTCCAAACTCCATCTGGCTCATTCTTCTCCCGATTGAGTTTGAGGGGGGATGTTAATGTATATAGAGGGCCCAGGCCCATGTCAGTATAGGGCCCAAGCCCATTTAGTCTACGTATATATATGTTGTATATTGTAGTCTAGGGTAATTTTACTTATTTTACTTTTCACATTGTACGTTTTCTCTCAATCAATATATCGAGGTTTCAAACCTTCAGCATATTCATCGTCTTCTTCAACCATATTCATCTTCTAACATGATGTGTTATTCAGGTTTCAGAGGGCAAAGCCAGTTATTGTTGATCCTGGACTGCATATGACGGAAAAGACTGATGTTTTTTGGATCACCGAGAGAAGAAGTGTGTTGACAGCCTTCAAATTGTTTACAGGTTTTTATGGCATCTTTTTCTATCCACATAATTTCATTACTTCATTCCTATTAGCCGTTTATGGTAATTGATTTTGTATATTGGGATATACAGGTCTCGTTTGGTTTTCTGATGGGATATTATGTGCTCGTTGGTTTTCTGATTGATTTTGTATGTGATTTAGTTGAAAAATCTAAACATGTTAAAACTTTTTCCATCACATTTACAAAAAATTTATGGGCAATTGGCATATGTTTTTACTTGATTTAGCTAAGCATAGCATGTTTATGATTTTTTCTGTCCTGTAACATCCATTCCCAGCTCCCACATTTGTTCCAGTTGTAAACTTTTAATCCATTTCCAATAACGGGGAAGGTTCAAACGAGAACCATAAATTTCTTACAAGTATTTCTTTTAGATTTTTTTAATTTCTTCTTTTCAATTATGTCATACTTTTTTTTTCTTCAATCATATTTGGATTATTATGAACGGGCATGAGAAGTGATACAGAGAAATTTAAAGACAAAACTACTCATTTACCATGTATTTCATTTGTGTTGATTGGTACTATCAATGTAAGTGGTTTTATGTCGTTTTCCATCTGGGGTCAATTAAAATCTCTCTTTCTATAGAAATGAGAGTGGAATCTGCTCTTCTATTTCTGAATGTATAAGGATTAAGATTATGGGGGCTGATTTTAAGAAAGGAGTGATGTATAATCATGTCATGAAGAAATGGGGGCTGGAAAACATTAAACATGATGATGGACAGAAGAGTTAGAAGTTTGAGGAAGCTTATGTTGTGGGATATGAAAAGAAGACAGAGAAGCTTCATTGTGGGGAATGCCGAAAATTCTAGAGAGATTTTTATTTTGGCCATTGAGGATATCTTTTGGGATGGGAATTTATGGGGTGGACCGGATAAATTTGGGTTTCTTTGGGTTTTTGACGGGGGGACCGGGATAATTTTTGTTTTTACTAATTGTTTTTCTTGCAGGTACTCTCTTTTTAAGTCTGTTTCTTTGGAGTATGGAGCGTGGACTATTCAATTAAAGGCCAATTTGAAGAAGAACGGATGCTGGGAGATTTTTTATGGAGGATGGAATTCCCAATTGAGATTGGAAGTTCTTTTTGATGATAATCTGAAGATGCTGAGGTTTTTTGATCATCCTTTTAATAAGTGGATCCTTTTCTGGCTTAATCATAGGTGGTGGATATATGGTAAGCTTGTTCTTAATATGTTTTTTTGCTGGATGGGTTTGATTTCTTGTTTTTTGATCTTCCCCCTCCTTTGGTCTAATTTTTTGGCACTAAGTAAGTGGTTGATTTCCTTTTCTGGTTATCCCATTTTGTTGTGTGTTGCAGTCCTGTGCTATTTTGGCAAGCAGTTAGTTTGGCAAGTGATCCCTCTTATGGTTGATCTGGCTAATTTCTCAGACTGCTATGGACATGCTTTCTTTCTTACTTATTTCCAGCTTTTTCTCCTTTGGTTTTTATTTGGAATCATGGAGGTTTGGCATTCAAATTTGAGGGTTTATGGTGATTTTTGGTGGTTAAATGTTTTCATGATAATGGTCGTAGGCCAAAGTATCTTTGTAGTCTTCTCTGTGTTTTTGGAAAATGGGGTTGGGTACTGCAAAAACTCATCTTTTTTACTGGTTTTTGTTCCTGATAGTGGGTATATGAGGAGGGGGTTTTTTGATACTGGAGTCTATTTGGGAGTGGAAATTTCTTTTTGGGCTATTTTAAAGAGAAGGAAAGGAATAATCAAAGGGGACAAAGAGAAGTGGGCTAATTTTTCTTTAAAGAAGGGTCCTATTATCTCTAGAATATGGGTTGTGAGATGTAAAAAGGTGATATGGGAGCTAATTAATTACAGTTTGGGCCTATCTTTGGTGGAGTATTTATTTGAGAAATGGAGTGAGGCTTGCGTTATTTCAAGACTGTTGGACCACAACATCATTGGGCTTGCAAAATTTTTTCATGATAAGAATTATGGCTTGAAGAATTGGGCTGATTGTGAAGAGTTTTTGGATTATCCTAAAGCCTATGTTCACCATTTAGGATTAAGTAATAAAGCAGAACTTGAATTTCTGCAGACTCGACTTTCTTCCCACGTTCATTCTCCTCTCCACGTTTCCTACGAATTCTTCCCCTCTCCGTTCGATCACATGCTCCTCCATGATATCACACCCCCTGAATTTCACATCAAATTCTCTCCTCTCATCAAATTCTAACCCCTGAATTCTCTTTCACGTCAAGTACAAATTTATTCGGTTTTGATGCCTTTCCGATGAAGCTGTGGAAATGTTTTGATTTTTGAAATGTGGAAGAAGCTGTGAAAATGTTTCTTTTTTGTTGCATTTGAAATGTGGGCATAAGTAATGCATCCGAAAATTTTGAAGTTATAAATCATTCTCTTGCCAACACTGTCTCATGAGGGGCCATATTAACAGAATATGCATGCAGGACTTCTGTTCAATGTATGGAATTATGGATGATGCAAATGGCTGCTTTTTGATATCGAAAAATTGCTCAGAATAATTTGAGTATTATTCAAAAATTGATTTTTTTTTGAAATTCGAGTATTATTCAAAATAATTTTAGACTTATAATAATTGGTGCCACTGACTTTTACTATTCAATTTGCAATATAAAACCAAATAGATCCATAAAGTTAATATCGATAAAGAAGGCAATAAAACAAAAATGAAAAATGTTTGTCGTTTCGAGTTTTCAGTTTCAGGAACAAAAATGATTTTCATTTTTCATTCAACAAATGAAAAATGATTGTTGTTTATAGGACAATTTATTATCTGTATTCAATTAATATAAAGTAAAAAACAAAGTCATCAAATTTTTTGAGATCTACTACATGGACTATTTCTTCAAATAAATTATACGAAATGATTGATTTTTATAAGCTTGAACCTTTGTATTTTTCATTTGGCTTTCATGATAATATTCTATTTGCAAACAACCCATAATTTAGATGATTTATAACATTTTATAAACAATCGTATTAATTTTTCAATCACAATTTACAAGGAAGTTTAACCCTCGCGCCGCATCGCGCGCGGGTATATGACTAGTAATAATAAAAACTTAATACAAATTATTTCTTAATGTGTTAAACTATTAATCTAAACTAGTGAAATACCCGTGCGATGCAGCGGCATGTAAACAAGTTTTCCCGAAAAATGTCATTCATGTATACAAGTACCATATTGAATAACAACAAGTTCATCAGAACAGATCAGCCTCCATCAGGGATAATGTATGAATGATCAAAACTGATATAAAGATTTGACTTGCTATCTTTATTTTGGATACAACATATTGTATCTAAGATACCTCAAAGACGGGCCATAACCTTAAAGAAACCAATATTTGCCATCGCTCGTTGTTGATCCATCCATCCATATCTGGTGCACATATACCCAACTGATCCCTTGTGACGGTTTCACATCCTGTAAACAACTACGATAAAAAAACACGTCAAGAAACACTACCACACGTTATCACAGTAATTCTTGTAAAGTTATCTTAAAAAAAACGTAACCTTTGCAAGTATAATATTATCACGAAAGCCAAATGAAAAATACGAAGGTTGAAGCTTATAGAAATCAATCATTTTGTATAATTTATTTGAAAAATAGTCATTATATCAAATATTAAAAAAAACAACAACAAAAACAACTTGTTTAAATATAAGCATATCCTAACAAGTTAAAGCTTTATGATTAACATGCAAAACGTACTTGGTGAGAGAAGGCATGCTCCATTGCCAATTCATGCTTGTTGGTGACTTCCTTGTTGCAAAAAGAAATGGAAATGATCACGAATTCGGCTCCATGTTGTTCCTTTAAATACATTAAGGGCATTTCTCTATGCAAGAATTGCATGTTTTATCTGATACAAGAAGGTAGAGCTCATTAGAAGAAAATAATGTGTGCACACATTAAAGGCTCATTTGGTTCTGGGTGTCTCCTTTTTGTATCAAACAAACTACTCTACAACTTCAATTGGGTATGAACATATCAAAATTTCGTAATAAAGATTGATGGTTGCATTAGTCTACCTTAGACTCTTGAAAGTGTGTCATGTAATCTATAACAAATGAATACACCCCATCATTACCCGTACATCATTATCCACTTAAAGGCCCTTAGTAAAATGTTGCTTCATTTTGCTTGATTTTCCTTATTTTTCAGACAATAGAATGTTGATGTTAAATGGCACAAATCATCAACAAAAAATCAATTACATGTAACTGAAAATGCCTTTCACAATCAAAATTAACATCCTATAATTTTCACCAAATCAAAACCCTTTCAAAAACTCAAACCATCAAATCAAGTACAATTCATGTAAATAAATAATCCCCGTACCCAATCTGAAAACCGTTCAAAGGAAAAAAGTGTCGATCATCGTTTCATCTCCCCATGTAAACCACGCTCTAACCCCTGCATACCAAAAAAACAACAAAAATAATAACAAATAGCCTGATCAATTTTATACACACATTCACATAAGACTTTGAAAAACTTGATAACACAATATCATACAAATGCAATGAATCGAAGTAAATCCAAACCTAAAGGGAACTGATCAATCGAATAATGCCATTGCGCAGGATCAGAAGAAGAAACGAAAGAAACACCGTGGAACATCATAACAAATAGATGGATTAGGTCATGCGTATCGAAGCAGCCATCATTGATTAAAGCATGAATGAATGTAAGCAATTCAATTCAAAATTAAATTCAAATTTCATGAAATTGGATGAATAAAGAAGGTGAAATTCAATTTCTCTCTCCACATGATCTTTCTGTGTTTGTGTTTCTCTCTCTAGGTTGAAAGGAAGAGGGATACCATAGATGACACGTGGACGATGGAAGCAAGCTCCAGAGAGACGTCCTCCATTCGTCCCTGTTAAACAACCGACTTCTCCCTTGCACTGTTTTCATGTTCCAGTAACCCAACAAAACTGGTTTTTTTATATATGATAAAACCTTAATTATAACATTATGCTACTTCGCAAGTCCAACACTCCTTAAGTTTGAGAATATCGATCATTACCAACTCTAGAAGTTGCTAAATATAATAAATTAACAACAAACATGAAAACAGAATAGAAGACCAGAAAATAAAAAATTAATCGACAGACTTTGATTCCTCTTCCTTGTAACTGGATGGTTCCCCCTCCCTGAATCATCTGGATGATTCCTTGAGGCGATCCTATTAATTTTCTAATTTGAAATATGTATGAGAATTTGTGACAGGGTAAAAAAGATCGCTCCATATGAAACTACCTTGAGAATGCAATTACGGAAAGCATTCTTCGAATACAAGTATACAACTGGTGTGCCAGTAAGGAATGATCTGAAACCTGGATCTGGCTCGAAGAGCCACTATAGGACCAACAAGTGCTGAACCAGAACAGGGCAAGCTATGAATAACATGCATACCGTTAGGCACAGTAACCTTGCTGGACCTAATGACTCCCTCATTTCTCCTTTATTCCAGCATCTTCCCAATTAAAAAATCAGAAATACAAAATAACACAATGTGCAGGAAATACAAAATAACACACGGCTTCAACAGGAAAATAAGGTGCAGAATTACTCTATCCAAACACTTCAGATTGAAATACAATGTTGACAGTCTCAGAATGTGATCAGGCCAAGAATCGAGAAGAAGAAAAAGGTAAAGAGGGTGCCACTGTGCCAGAACTGGATTAGACTGAACTGGACGGCCAAGCACAACTGATCCAGATGATGGAATTGGGAGGCTGACTTGGATGGCATAAGGATTTACAAGAGATCTGTGAAGCTTATGGATTTCCAAAAAGGCCCCAGGCTGACTTGGCAGATCGAGTAATTTTGATCACGACTGACAATGGCGGTTTGGTGTGAAGTCACTGGATTATGAATGCATAAGTTTACAGGCAACCCCAAAACGACCACAATGCATAAAGAATGAGAGCAAATGATCAAGTTTTTTCATAGTTGCACAAAATAACCATCCAAATCGCCAAAAAAAATCGCCATTATCGCTCTGTCATTGGTTGACACCTCATAATTTGGAGATTACATGGATACTTCCATATTTTTTTAAGAAAGTGGATCCCACTTCAAACATTAATGGGAAGATCACCAATAACTAATAATATGGCAATTTGAGAGGTAAATATCAACTACAGATAAACATCAAATAATTCAATAAAGAAAACTTGAAATTTAAGCTGTAATTCAAATATATACCTTTTCCTCTTTTCGGCATGGGGATCGTTAGGGTCATCATCGGAATTCTTTTTTTCTTCCTTATGATCGTCAGCAGCTTCATTTTTCTGATCATCAACGACTTTATTCTTATGCTAATCGACAGAATTATCGCCAATAGAAACATCGACAACTCCACCGGATCTTTCCCCGTCTAAAAGGGAATCGAGCAAAATATCCTGAAAAAAAAACCATCGGCCGTCTCCTGAGCAGAATTGAAGGCATCATCTCCAGTAGGCATCAATACAACCAAGTTTGTGTTTTTTCCTCTCTCGAGACTATTGGGGTCCTTGCTGATTTCACTATCTTGGTGGCATAAATCAAACTAAAATGTTTAACTCCTTCAAGTAATCCTGAACACAATTCGAATAGTATAGATACACGCTTAATAGTATAGATACACGCTTAATTTAACAAATGTTACATAATTGATAGTTGATTGTACCTTACTAATCGCGTAAAACTTCTTGATATACCACATTAGATGTATAGACTCCATGGCGATTAATTCTTCTAGCAGGTTTCACCAATACCTTTGTAGTTCCCCGTGATATACCTCTAGATAATGCTACGTACAGTTGACCATGCGAAAAAACCGATTCCGGTAGATAAACTCCTACATTTGGAATTGTTTGTCCTTGGGATTTATTTATTGTCATAGCAAAGCTCAGACGACCTGGAAATTGTTTTCGCTTTAGTTTGAATGGGAACATCCCTTCTTCCGATGGACATAAAGGAATTCTCGGCAAAAACACCCTTTTTCCAGCATGTTGACCAATGGCTATTTTTGCGTCTATGACATTTTGCTGAAAACCTCTGCATACCAATCTCGTGTCGTTACATAATCCATTGGAAGGGTCAATATTTCGTAGCAACATTATGGGGCATCCAGTTTTGAGTCGAAGATAATGAGGTGGCAAACCATTAACAGTGGGTGAGTTCAAAAATTCCATCGGGTAGAAGTTGTTCCTATCGTCTTGTGCTTCGTCGAAACTGTAGTAAATCTTTTCTTCTCCACAGAATCTTTCGATCAACTCGTCATTAATCTCATCGACGTTTTGATTTTTAGTTGACAATATTGCCCTGGAAATGATATAATCTGATGCAGCTCCGTTGATTTGGAGGGATGGAAATATTGCATCGATCAAAGCATCCTTCGAGTTACCTTAAGGGTCGTATGGAATTGTCATGTCATCACGTATACGAATAAACGTCTCATCCACCATTTCCTCGTCTCCATCACCAACCCGTAAAAGAAACTCCGAAAACCATGGATCAGCCAACACTCTCATATTGATCGTTAATCGTATCTTTTTAATCGAAGACCAAAGAGGGGACATCCTTAGGCTGGAGTCTACAATCTGTGCTCGGGTACCACGACGCACGATCGGTAACACCTTTCTAAAATCACCTCCCATCACCATTATCTTCCCACCGAACGGAAGTCTGTTTCCCATAAGGTCTTGCATTGTTCGATCGAGCGCCTCCACCGCCTGTCTCTTAGCCATTGATGCTTCGTCCCAAATGATTAGTCTTGCCTCACGAAGTAGTTGAGCCGTTCCACTCTGTTGTTTAATGTTGCATAAAGAGTTATTATCCAAATTCAACGGAATCTTGAATCGAGAATGAGCAGTTCTTCCTCCCAGCATGTTATTAGCTGTAACTCCCGATGACGCAGTCGCAAGTGCAATTAGACCACGAGACCGGACCTCAGCAAGCAAGGCTTTGTACAAAAATGTCTTTCCAGTTCCACCAGGATCATCTACGAAGAACATACCCGGATAATCATTGTCAATGTGCCTCATGATCTCGGCGAATGCGGATTTCTGATTTGAATTCAGAGAGTCTCGTGCTTGCAAGTGTTCATCTTCGACGACAATGGAGTACTCCTCTTGTATCTCACGAAAGCCTTCATCTTGTAAATTGGCATTTGTATTTACTGTTGGAAAATCAAAATCATTCAAATCCTTACCCATCGATTGTAGAAAGACCATGATGTTAGTGAGGACCATATCCTGGACTCGTTGAACATTGCCATATTGCCGCCAGTAATCTTTAGAAAGGGAATCATAGTGGTCATCCCATAACTTGCGAACATCTCCTTGTTCACAGTTGTAACATCCGGAAATTCTCAAGGTAAGTATTTATTTCCTTAAATATGTAAATTGTATTTATTTGTAAATTGTACTACACCGCTCACTTCTCTTACAAGGAAGAACGTCAAGTTTTTTTGGACCGATGCACAAGAGCAAGCGTTTCAGACGCTCAAGAGGAAGTTATGCGAAGCCCCGATCTTGTCCTTACCTGATGGATCGGAAGACTTTGTGGTGTATAGTGACGCTTCCAAGATGGGACTCGGGTACATACTAATGCAAAGGGGGAAGGTAATAGCCTACGCGTCGCGACAATTAAAGGATCATGAGAAGAACTATCCGACTCATGATTTGGAGTTGGCGGCGGTAGTTTTTGCATTGAAGTTGTGGCGGCGCTACTTGTATGGGACCAAGTGTACTCTTTTCATGGATCACAAGAGTCTCAAGTACATCTTCGACCAAAAGGAACTCAATATGCGACAAAGGAGATGGCTAGAGCTTTTGAAGGATTACGATTGTGACCTACTCTATCATCTCGGTAAGGCTAATGTGGTGGCGGATGCATTGAGCCGAAGGAACCATGGTGATGGTGTCAAAATGTCCCTTACAAGGATCGATGTGGTCACAAGTTTGTTGGAAAGCGTTAAGGCAAGTCAAGTGGAAGCACTTAAGGAAGAGAACCTCAAGGCCGAAGTAATGGTGAAACAAAAGGAGTTGTTAACGGAAGACGGTCGTGGTCTCAAACTCTTTCAAGGACGGAGCTTGCCGAAGTTGGGGGGAAACCGAAAACTGCTTCTTGAAGAAGCGCATAAGTCTAAATACTCTATACATCCCGGTAGCACCAAGATGTATAGAGATTTAAAGTTAATGTATTGGTGGCCGGTAATGAAGCTAGACGTGGCTAATTATGTGGAGAAGTGTGTCACTTGTCTCCAAGTCAAGGCGGAACATCAAAGACCTTATGGAAGTTTGCAACCGTTGTCCATTCCCGAGTGGAAGTGGGACAACATCACTATGGATTTTGTGACAAAGTTACCAAGGACCTTGCGTGGCCACGATACAATTTGGGTGATCGTGGATCGGTTGACCAAGAGCGCGCATTTCCTTGCGATGCGGGAGACCTTGCCAATAGATAAGTTGGCTAAACTGTACATCGATGAGGTGGTGTCAAGGCACGGAGTTCCGCAATCTGTGGTATCGGATCGGGATAGTCGTTTTACTTCGAACTTTTGGACTAGTTTGCAAAAGGGGTTGGGCACTAGACTGAATCTGAGCACGGCATATCATCCTCAAACGGATGGTCAAAGCGAGAGGACGATCCAGACGCTAGAAGATATGTTGCAATCGTGTGTGATAGACTTCGGGGGAAGTTGGGACTCACACCTACCTTTGGTAGAGTTTGCGTACAACAACAGTTACCATTCTAGTATTGGAATGGCACCGTTCGAGGCGTTGTATGGACGAAAGTGTAGAACCCCATTTTGTTGGTTAGAAGCGGGCGAAAAGCAATTCTTCGGGCCGAAAATAGTGCAAGAGACGACAGACAAGGTGAAAGAAATTCGAGAACGACTAAAAGCGGCGCAAGACCGTCAGAAAAGTTATGCGGACAAGAAAAGGAGACCGGTCGAGTTTCAAGTGGGCGACCGTGTCATGTTGAAAGTGTCACCATGGAAGGGAATCATTCGATTTGGGAAGCGTGGGAAGCTCAGTCCCCGTTTCCTTGGGCCATTTGTCATCTTGGAGAAAATTGGGTTACAAGCCTATCGGTTAGATTTACCACCGGAAATGGATGGGATACATCCTACATTCCACGTGTGTTATCTTCGGAAGTGTCTAGCCGAAGAGGAAAGCATGATTCCTTTATCGGAAATTCGAGTAGACAATGGAAATCGATGTGTGGAAGAGCCGGAGTCGATTTTAGAATCGAAAGTAAAGAAATTACGACATAAAGACGTAGTCATGGTTAAAGTCCAATGGAAGCACCATCGGGGGGCTAACATTACTTGGGAGTCTGAAGATGATATGAAGAAGCGTTACCCTCACTTGTTTGTTTAAGGTAAGATTTCGGGGACGAAATCCCACTTAGGTGGGGAGGATTGTAACATCCGGAAATTCTCAAGGTAAGTATTTATTTCCTTAAATATGTGAATTGTATTTATTTGAAATTACGAGACTTTATATACGCATGTGGTCATTGTTATTATGCTATGATGTTACTTGGTTAGTATTAAAGATGCATGTGTTTAGACCTCACACTCGTTCTCGAATTTGGTTAAGTTTTCGGGTTGTTTTGGGCTTGGCGCGAGAGTGCCACGCGATAGTGACATTGTCACTATCGCCGGGCACAATCGCTGAGTTTGTACCGAGAGTTTGGGGGGAGTTCGCGATAGTGACACGCGAAAGTGACAAATGTCACTTTCGCCGTGCATATTCGCGCGGTTTATACCGCGGGTGTCGAGAGCCTCGCGATTGTGACTCGCGATAGTGCCCTTGGCACTATCGCCGGGCACTCTCGCCGTCGGGGTGCAGGGGCTTTAAATGCATTTTTATCTTATTTCAATCTCATTTATCTCAAACCCTCTCTTCTCTTTGGCGATTTTGGAGACTTCCAAACCGAACTCTTCCTCTCAAAACCCTAACCCTCATAAATACAACTCTTCTTGGTGGTTGGATCTTCACACTTGCAATAACTCTTCTCAAGGACAATCTCTAGGGTTCATAAAGCTCAACTTCTCCATTTCAAGTCTCATCTTCTCAAATCTAGGGTTTTCATCTTTTCTAGGTTTTCGTACAAAACCTAGATAGTGAGTTTACTAAACCTTTGTTAAAACTAGATACACATCATAATCTCCTATTTGTTACTTTATTTCTATATGTTCAAACGTTTGGGGATTTCTTCATGAAAGTAGTTGGAAGATGTATATATATGGGTGATTTGCCATGATTATTGTTATATGTATCATTATTTGGGATTTGTCTCATAGATACATAATGTGGGTACCTTGATATGTTAAATATATGCATATATGGGCATGATGATGATTCTGGTTGGAACACCATTATGGTGATATGTTTATATGCATGATGAGCATGATTTACATTGGGTCTTTTGTTAGACATCACGAGGATAAGGTGGTAATATTATACCGTAGTTGGTATTGAATTATGTGGATTGAAATATACCTAAAGGACCCCTTATAAATGTTATGTGGACGAACCAAGTCAGTACACTAGGAGGATATAGTCTTGGGCGCCACTGTGATGGTATGTGTCTAGACCTCCGCCATTCGGGGAATTTTCTTAGCGATAGTCTTCGGGTGTGCCGGGCCTTTGGGGTGTTCCTTGTTAATGGCATCAAGGTATATCGACTCTTGGGTGGGACTTGATTGGTGCTATGGGTCTCCCCTATTGACTCCACATTTGTTGAACTATGGTTAACTGCTGATAAGAAATTTGATTGTTCATGCATGCTTATTATTGTTCGACTCACTAGGATTTTTGGCCTAACACTTGTTTGGTGTCGATGTGTATCTCAGGTTCTAGCGGCGGCGATCATAAGCAGGTTTAGTTGCTTTGGGGTGAGAGCTTGGGGAGTTGCACATGGACGCGTTATACTTTTGGATATAGACCGTTTGGGTTTATAGATGACAACCCTTTTTGTAATCTCTTTTCTAGATGTAGAAATTAGATTAGTTGGTTGTTGTTTATTTTGTCCGTTAAATTGCAATTGTGATTAAACAGGTTATTTATACTTATATATTCCCCATTTTTGGGAGGCTCTTGCTATGGCAATTTTAGTATACCTCATGTCCGTTTTCCGGATTTTTGTTACCCCTATTTTTAGGGTGTTACAACAGTAAATCAATATTGTCGCAAATAGCCTTCTAAGAGCACTTGGAAACTGAAACACGGAGGCCTCTGCAAGACATTGGGAAAGATTATTATCGTCCTCTATTAACCCTCTCTCTAGAGCCGATTTTCAAAAAGTTAGGTGGCGTACCCCGTTAACTGTGTAAAGATCTTCAAATAATCTAGGCCCACTAACATGAGACAAAAGCAAATGCAGGTAGAATCGCTCTCCTTCAGCTGGATTAGCAGAGACCAATCGTCCTCGCATTGTTCCTTTTTGCCGAGGATTCCACTGTCGTGATCTTGCATTCCATGTATAGTGTTTTGGAAAAAAATTATACAAGTGGTTTATTGCATGCATATCAACTCTATTCCTGTGAAAGAAGGCGGTCAACATTGTTCTCCTATCTCTCTCTTTAGCAACAACGTCTGTCATTATATCAGTATCCGAAAACCTAATAAATTGGTTATTCGGGAGATGGATTTGCAAGGCCATTACATGAGGCTGTTTTGAGATAGTCTGAAGCTGAAAATTCTCCACATTGCCTCAGGAGGCGACACGTATCGCGCATCTTGAAACCTTTTTATCTCGTTAATAACTGTCCCATCACTATCTGGATCGACACTGATGACCTGCTTGTCATGACCCTTGTAAATATACTTGAATAGATATTTTACAGCTACTATACTGGAGCACGCCTCAACATTTATGTGACAGTTGAACATCATGAGGAGTTTTGGGTTATACGGGACAACCCATCGATTATCAAGGGTGCTTCCTCGTACAACTACTTGCATTCCGTTATTTCTCCTACGATACAATGGGTATGAGTCTTCTGCATGTGTCGTGTTGTCACTAAATTGCCTAGGGTATCTTGAACGACATTTTCTTGGCTCACCCTCCATACAAGAATTGGACGGTCGTAAATGACCACAGGGGTCGTGCATCATGTGTTTGACGACCAAGCGGTGTAGTTCAAGATGGTTCGTCAGATCTGAAATTTCTGCACAAACGATTCTATCGTAATGGTCTGGATTTGTCATCTTATGTCCATGCGCCATTATTAGGAGAAAATGGGCATGTGGCAATCCACGCTTTTGGAACTCCACAACATAAACATATGCCTTGATGATACCTAAAATGTGCTTCTTGAAAAGTTGGTCCTTCAAATCCTCTAATTTGGCACGGAACACTCTGGCAAGAAGATCTGGTCGATCTTGCGCGGTCTGACCTGGCAATAACTCAGCAAGGACTTCAGGACACTTTGGATTGCATGTCACCGTGAGAAACACATCCGGTTTCCCGTCATCTAGAACCAAAGCTATGGCATCCAAATATCATCGACGCATGTCACGTGGGCCTCCGATGAAAGTTGCAGGCAGTACAACCCGTTGACCAATTCTAGATGGCTGAACCTCACCCGCGTTAACGCAATCCACAACACCTTGGTATAAATCCGATCTTATCCTCGTTTGGTTTCTTTCAAGATAACCCAATCGTGAAGTCTCGATCTTGATATACATATCTACTACGAACTGTTGGAACAATCTCCCACCCAATAGAAGCACGTTCTCATCTGGAACTTATAGCAATAGTATTCTCGCATACTAACAGTATTTCTACTTGTTCGTTCGTCGGCCTCTGCGTAATTTTGATATTGGAAATTAGTTAGTAATGTTATGTTTGCTTAATGCAAAATTTTCTACCTTTGTCATAATGATAAAAAAATAAGGATATGTACCATACATACCTTCTTCATCTTCCCCGATGTTTTCTTCGTTGTTAACAACTTCACTGATAGACACTCCATGTCTTGGTATTTCCTTATGCCATCCAGGATCACCATTGGGAAAGAACAATGGATAAGCCAAAAGATCGTAACAAGCGAAGGAAGGTCGGATTGTTTGACTGTAGTCAGATCTCCCATACACAATAATACTTCTCTTGTATATAGTGATGTTGTCATTACCTTCAACCCAAATCCCAGCAACCTGTAGAATGATAGAATTAAGTATGACGTATGATATGTGTGTAGTACACATAGGATAGATTTTGTGTTACTAATACCTCAGATGTGGTCGGTCGGTTGTATACCCTCTGGTCTAGTTCGACTGAAGCGTTCAAAGTGACTCTATAATTGTCGAGGGGTCATAGCTCAGCAAGGCTTCAAAATGTTATTGCATACGGGTTAGTAGCAAGAACGTGTGTCAATATCTCAACAATGTTTCTATTAAGATTCGGCCATTGGAGTCTATGTGACAAGTCTGATTGATCATCATAAAAGAATAACTGCAAGTGCCTAGGATGTCCATCCCTTGGAACCAATTGATCAATTCTATGATATATCGTTCCATGTGCACGAAAAGTATATACTCCTGATGTCATATTGGCGGTTGAACTATCCAATGTCACACCCATTGACGTGAATGAAAAGTTCGTGTTGTATGCACGAATGTTACGCCTAAAGATTTTTCCCAATTCTGATTGGGATGTAAACAATTCGTGTAAGTCTTCAGGAATGGGTGAGTACGCCAATTGTATCTTCTGACTTGCACAACAAAAGCCACGTGATTCAAATAAAAACCTTTTTGCTCCACAGTAAACACAGGCATTCTGTTCTGGCAGCACTCGATGTTCTGTAGGGATGACATCATAAACAAAATCGTGGAAGTCATGGTGAAGGGTGTCATCATTGACTGACAATGAGATATGGAGCTGAGTAGAAGTGCCAACATCTAAATTTTTTAATGGCGAAAGTGTTAATGATAAACATGGTTTACAAATTATTTAAAAATACTATTATATGGTACGATTCTTACGAGGGAAATTTTCAAGGGTCAATGCAGAAGATGTTTGTGGCATTCCTTCTTGACCATCGACATTTTCCATTTCTATGCTTTGAATGGTAGTTGTTAAGGGTTGGGAGCTTTCTTGTGTGGTAATATCTGTTGTACTACTGTTGCTCATTTCCTTGTATCGTTGCTCATAATTCCTATTAACGATCATCATTCCTTCAGAAACGGTTACTGCACTTACAGGGGTTCCCTCGGTATTGAATTCAATAAGAATTTCATCATGAGATGGTGCGGTATCACAATTGTTTCTTGGTACAGTATCGCACATGTTTGTTATATTCTTTGCACATAAGATCATTTAATTTGTTTTACTATCATGCAGGCATAATTTGATAAAGTAATTATTTTTTGATTTAGGAATTTACCTAATGGTACCCTTTTTGAAGGTTCAATATTCGTATGAGTCGTCTCTATTGCAGTAATATTTCTTATGAGTGGTATAGATCGACTACTTCCTTCACCATTAGCAATTCTTCTCATTTTCCTCCTCTCCTTGTTCCGTGCATAGTACTCTCTATCATATGCTCTTTGTTTTTCAACAAGAGTAATTGCTATGGCATATACATTATGAATGATTAAGTCATAATAAATATTTAGAAGTTTGATTCTTTATTATATAAATGGTTTACATACCTTTTTGTAACTCTACATCAACTTGGGGGTCATCATTTTCAGCACCTTTAAGGGTGTCATCATTGACCGACAATGGGATACTGAGTCGAGTAGAATTGACGACATCTAAAAATTTTAATGCCGAAAGTGTTAATGATAAACACGGTTTACAAATAATTTAAAAATACTATTATACGGTACGATTCTTACGAGGGAAGTTTTCAAGGGTCAATGGCAAAGATGTTTGTGGGCATAAGTAATGCATCCGAAAATTTTGAAGTTATAAATCATTCTCTTGCCAACACTGTCTCATGAGGGGCCATATTAACAGAATATGCATGCAGGACTTCTGTTCAATGTATGGAATTATGGATGATGCAAATGGCTGCTTTTTGATATCGAAAAATTGCTCAGAATAATTTGAGTATTATTCAAAAATTGATTTTTTTTTGAAATTTGAGTATTATTCAAAATAATTTTAGACTTATAATAATTGGTGCCACTGACTTTTACTATTCAATTTGCAATATAAAACCAAATAGATCCATAAAGTTAATATCGATAAAGAAGGCAATAAAACAAAAATGAAAAATGTTTGTCGTTTCGAGTTTTCAGTTTCAGGAACAAAAATGATTTTCATTTTTCATTCAACAAATGAAAAATGATTGTTGTTTATAGGACAATTTATTATCTGTATTCAATTAATATAAAGTAAAAAACAAAGTCATCAAATTTTTTGAGATCTACTACATGGACTATTTCTTCAAATAAATTATACGAAATGATTGATTTTTATAAGCTTGAACCTTTGTATTTTTCATTTGGCTTTCATGATAATATTCTATTTGCAAACAACCCATAATTTAGATGATTTATAACATTTTATAAACAATCGTATTAATTTTTCAATCACAATTTACAAGGAAGTTTAACCCTCGCGCCGCATCGCGCGCGGGTATATGACTAGTAATAATAAAAACTTAATACAAATTATTTCTTAATGTGTTAAACTATTAATCTAAATATATGTAACTACAATAGTTGAATAAAATATTAATATAATTTTTAGAAGCCTACTTTATTGGCCTTAAAATTTGTGTTTTAGTTTTGGATTAGAGATGAAAAACACATTTATTTTAGTGTTTTTAGTGGTGGGTTGGAGATGGTTTAAGGGCATCTCCAATCCAATCACTAAAAAAACAACACTAAAAACATATTTAATCTTATAGTAACAATAAAATAATATTATTTAATGTATTAAACTATTAATCTATATATCTAATTATAAAAATTGAATAAAAAGTAATATTTGGTTTTAGTGTTCTACTTTATTGGCTTTCAAATATAAATATCTACTTTATTGACCTCTAACTTTTTCCTTTGTGTTTTAGTGTTGGGTTGAAGATGAAAATATCACTGTTTTTGTGTTTTTAATGTTGGAGTTGGTCTTAGAGATTTCTCCAAATTTGAATATTTTTACCTTCTCTCGCTTCTTTTCTCTAATTTCACATATGATATAGCATAGCTGTTGAAGCAAAAAAGTTATTACGTTTTTATTTTTCTCTATTTTAAAATAACTGTTAGAGGCGCCATCAGCTACCGGCTAGCGTTACCTAGTAAAATTTTATGAAAGCTTTTTAATTTGCTGAAACATTTTAGGGTTGTTTCACTTGTTTGGGATTGCTTATTTGAAGTGTTTTTTTAGCTTATTGCGGTGTGGCATCGGAGATAAACACTTGTTTGAAAAGTGCTTATGTCTTTTTTGGTTATTTTAGGGGGTGTTTGGGATTGCTTATTTAAGGTGTTTTTTTAACTTATTGTGGTGTGACATTGGAGATAAACACTTTCTAATGTTTGGATGGAGAAAAATCAAAGTGCTTATAGCGGTGTCAAACCGGAGATAAACACTTTCTTCATAAGTCATTTTGTTATAACTTATCAACTTATTTGAAAAGTGCTTATAACTTTTTTGGTTATTTTATATTTACTAGAAGCGTACTCGCGTAATACAGCGAGATGCATCACGATTTTAATATTTTTTTATTTTTTGTTTTTTTATCGATTTACAGTACGATTTTGGATGGTTTTGAGAGAGTGGTAATGATTTTTTTTTCTAAATTTGTTTAATTTAGGCTTAATAATATAATCTTTTTATATAAAAAATTAGTATTTTGTTATAATTCAATGATTATCTTATATATTTTAAATTCTTTATATTTAAATTGAGACGTTTATCCTGTTTATCAGTTAGTTATGAATTCAAACATATAGCTTTAGAAATTTGTACTTATGTATCATGACTTGTAATCTTGAATTTTAAGTAATGTGTATCAATAAACAGTACTTAATGAATAAAAACTTGTTCTTAACGTTGTGTTATCTACTCTGAAGATAAAAGAAATGGATGGAAAAGAAAGAAAAGGAAAATAATTTTTTTATTTGTGTTCTCGAAATAGAAGGGAAGAAAGAAAATTAAATAGTTTTTCATGTTCTTGAACGGGAGAGGAAGGGAAGAAAATATGTCATTTTTACAAATATACCTTGATAAAAATATATTCTTTATAATAAAAGATTGAGTAGTTTTGTAATTTTAATAATTTCAGTAATTTTTTTAAATGGTTTTAATTTATTTCCTTCCCTTTCCTCCCACATTTGAGAGGAAAGGTCTGGGAGGAAAGTTATCAATTTTTTCCTTCCGTTTTTTTTTTCTTTCTCTCATAAAAAAGTTTCGAGAACACGAGTTTTTTTTTACTTTTCTTCCCTTTCTCTGTCTTTCCTTTCCTTTCCTTCGTTAAACGAGTTTCGAGAACACATCCTAACGCTGTGTTCTCTAATCTGGACAGAAAAGAAGAGAAAATAAATGGATGAAAAAGAAAGGAAAGAAAAATATTTTTTTTCATTTGTGTTCTTGAAATAGAAGGAAAAGGAAGGAAATGAAATAAAATATAAAAAATAGTTTTTCAAAGAAACAAAAATATAGTGGAATACCTTTTGTTCAGTTGCAGGTTCCGTCATTGACACCCGACCGTTCGTCTTCTTCTTGTATTCGGATGATACATAGAGAAACTATATATATTTATAGTGAATGTAGAGAATATTTTAAAAGCTTTTATTTTCATTTTCGATTTTACACTTAAATGTAAATATATTAAAAATATGGAAGAATATTTTTATATCTACATCGTTTCTATTTTATTTTCTTTGCATTTAGTTAATTTGGAAAGTATTGCGGAATATTTTTATTTTAAAGAATACGATAATTTATTAGTGTATCTGGTTATTTTTTATTTTTAATTCATATCAATCTTCTTTTTTCTTCTTTTAATGCTCGTGAAAAAAATACGTGTAGATTTTATATTAGCAAAAAAAATACGTGTAGATTTTATATTATGCTAATATAAAATACATGTAGATTTTATAAAACAAAATAGATTTTATATTAGCAAAAAAAATACGGAAGAAAAAAGAGTTTATATTACATCTCATTATGGAAAAAGATTTTATAAAATAAAATATGGAAAAAGATTTTATAAAATAAAATATGGAAAAATCATTATGAGATGTAATATAAAAAAATACGGAAGAAAAAAGATTTTATATTACATCTCATTAATATAGATTTAAATGTAAAATCTACATTTAAAATAGATTATGCTAATATAAAATCTATTTTATAAAATCCTCTACCAAAAAAACAAATATTTATATTAATAAATGAGTATCCATTCCACAAATAGATGATTATGTGAGATACTGTGCTTGAAAAGGTTGTACCAAAACATTAAGAAATTGTAAATTAAGTAAATTGACTTTAATTAGTTGTAACTTGTGTTTAAAATATTGTAATTAAGAGTTTTTTATGTTCTTTTTATAATATAGTATAGATAAGCAATCTCAAACACCTTTAAATAACAATTTATTAGCTTATTACCTTTTTGATATGATAAAACATTTTTCAAAATAAGAATAAATTGGTATAAAATTAGGAAAGTGGGATAGTGAAGGTATTTGCAGTGACAGTCAAATCGATAATGGCGGAAAGTAAAAGGCGGTAGCCTAATTCGATTATCAGCAACAATCAAAACCACTCTGCTCACAAATCTTCGATCCAAAACCCTAATGTTATGCAATAATGGTGTTCAAAGGTAGATTCTTCTATTCAAAGAAATCATCCGACATTTCAAGCCCCGAAGGATCCAACAGCCCTCGATCCATCGGTTCCAATTCCAGTTCCCCCAAAATCAGATCCGACAAGAAGAAATCCAAATCCGCAACCAAACATGAACTCCACACCACCACCACCACCGCCGCCGTCGGTTCTCCGTTTCGTCAAAATCAAGTAAAAAATGCTTCCGATTCAACTCCGATTTCTTCTAGTGTTCAACGCATTGAATCGAAGGTTCAGAACTCGAATTCGAGTACGGAAAAGCCGAGTTTGGGAGGAGGAGGATCGTCGAAGTTGACGAGGAAAGCGGCGGCGGCTACGGCTGCGACGGGCGGAGGTCCGGCGACGGTTTCCCCAATTTTGGCGTCTTCGCTTGGTTTGAATCGGATTAAGACGAGATCTGGACCGTTGCCACAAGAGAGCTTCTTTGGGTTTGGTAAAGATAATGATAACAAGAACAATGTTGGGGGTAAAATGAGTTCAATTGGGGTTAGTAACCTTTCGAAGTCGAAATTGAAAATTAGCGATGGTGGTAATGGGAGTGATTTGAAGGAGGGGTTTGGTAATGATAAGAAGAAGGCGTTTTGTTCTTTGGAGGATGATGATGGTAGCAATTCGGATGGTATGTTGATCGAAAGCGGGCTGTCGAGGGATCATACACCTAATGTTTTAGGTCGATCGAGATTACATAATGGGGAGTCTTCGTCTGGAGGTGGTATGGATTATTTTATGAGTAATTGCATTTTAATCTAATGTGTAGTTTCCATTTGTATGACTCATTGCATTTTAATCTAATGTGTAGTTTCCATTTGTATGACTCATTGCGTGTTTATCTAATGTGTAGTTTCCATCTAGTGGATGTTATAACTTACCCAAGGAAAAAGCTTGAAATATTTCTGGAAACCCCTATATTAAATGTACATTGATCTAAGTAGTGTCAATTGAGTGGTCGGAACTAATGTCGCCTTTTAAGTTATCTTTGAAATACCTTAAAATTTGAGTGTTCAATGTCTTTTGGTCCATGAAGCAGACTAGCTCGTGTAATCTTTAGTGTTCTAATACCCGACATTATGGTACTCTAAAAATGTTCGGAAATGAAGAACATACGATTGAGTAGCTAAGCTAAGAAGACAACTCTAAAACGCATTGTTGTTTTTAGAGCTGTCTCCTTAACTACTCGATTGTATGTTCTTCGTTTCCCAGCATTTTCAGAGTTCGATTATGTTGGGTATAAGAACTCTAGAAATTACATGAGCTAGTCAGCTTCTTGGACCAAAAAATGTTGAGCACTCAAATTTCTAAGGTATTTCAAAGATGACTTAAAGGCGCCATTGGTTGCGACCGCTCAAGTGACGGTGCTTAAATCCATGTTCATTTAATAAGGGGATTTCTAGAAATATCTCCCTTTTCCTTGGGTAATAATTTGATGTGAAGTTATATGTTACCCAAATTGGGTTTTATTGCTGATGTTACACCCTTTAATGCATGCCCACTAGTAAAGGAATATCTAAGATATAATCATAATAAATGGATATAAGATTATATTCTGCCCACTGATGAAATGTTGTGCCAAGTAGACTAATAGTTGCATCTTACAATGGATAAACATCGCTTTAAAAATCCAAATGCAAATACACAACCATATAATATATCTCATGTTGTTAACAATGAACCACCTTAAAATTATTTCTCTGCTCCCGTTTGTGGTAGGACAAGCATTTGAAAGAAACGAAGTGCCTGATAAAATCATAGAAGAGTTCTAGAAATACGATAAATTAGTTATTGGAACACACATCTTGAAGAAAGTTATGAGAAGTGATGTTCAATAACACTAACCACTTGAATTCTAAATTATTTCTTCTCTAGTTGTGTTTTTTGTAAATTCTTCTTCAGGGTATTTTGTAGATATTTTTCCACTATAGAATTAATTGCCTAGTTAAGTCGGATCATACTTGTAAATTATATAATAGTACATTTAAAAAATATATTTTTATGTAAGTTATTTGGCTTAAAACATCTTTAAAGTGTTTAATTATTGATTATAGGTATTAATCCATCATTCAAAGAAGTGTGTAACCTTTGTTTGAACTTTTCCTTTATAATGAACTTATGAAGTGCCTTACTACTAATCCATTATATTACTTAAATAAACCATTAAGGGCTCTAACTCTATTGTTTACACCAAAAGGTTTAACTAACAATGTGACCAATAGGAACATTGTAAATCCCCCTCCCCTCTCAAGAAAAAAAAAGCGAACAGAAAAAAAAAGAATTTTTACTGTTCATTGTTTGAATCAGGGTTTCAACCTATGACATATCTTTGGCTGGCCCTGTTTCACGACACCCTTTAATGCATTTATTAAACTTGTAAGCCTTGTGATCTCCACAACATGTAAAGATCCCAGAATCGACAATTGCTAAAACAACCGTGAAACCCAATACTAAAACCATATTGAACGAGTAGGCTGTCAATTGAAGCATTAAAAGTAGGTGACATTGGCAATTCGGGGCAACTAAGCTAGCTGCAACAGTAGCATTCCACAGAATCAGTGGTGACTAGCCGATTCCAGGTCTTAGATTCTAGTCCATGAGGACACAAAATCGTACATATGGACCCTATGATTAAGGTGCACTTCCTGTTGCAGAGGGCTGGCACTGTGGTGCTGGTGACAAGGTGCCGCTGTGGCTGATTTTTTGGTGCTAGGGTTCGTAGATGTCATGAAAAAGAAAAGACCAAGAACAGAGTTCCTATTATTGAGAATAAAGCGAAATATAAAATCAGGTCTCTGGATACAGGTCCAGGGACGGACCCAAGGAGGTTTTGTGGTGGCGCGTGCCACCGTTTCGTTCCTCCGTCGTAGTGTAAAAAATTATAGGGTCGTGAAAAGTGCCACCATATCAATTTGTGGTGTGCCAACGTATATATTTGAAACTACAATGAGGACACAAATTTTCCTTGGTAGAGTTGGTTTGCAAGACTTTTCTTCCACCCCAGACCCAAGTTCGAATCCCGTTAGTGTCATTTTCTTAGTTTTTAGCTTTTATGAAGAAAAAAATTGCAATAAAAGACTTGAACACGTGACCTCACATATGAAAAAGCAATGAATTAACCAACGGACGGATGATGATTTTGTGAAAAACATCCCTATATTTGTTTTTTATAGTCAAATGGTGCCACCGCTTGAAAAATTTTTATGGGTCCGTCCCTGTACAGGTCAGATATATAAACCACTGGAACTGGACCATCCTATATGTCAAACGTCTTTCACCTGTGGATATAAGGGAACTATGAAATATTTTTCGTAGGGGCATAAAACATAGATCACAACACACAATGCATTGCAGTTTGTCTCGTGTTGTTTTGCAAGTTCCGAACTTTTGCCACTGTTAAGAATGGATTTTTATCATGGTTCTATGTTCTCGTAACATTTATAAGATAGCTATTCAGCACTTAGAAGCCCCGTGTAAAACTCCATTGTAGTCATAGATGATGTTTAAACTTAAACTTCAACTTGAATACTTAGATACAGACATACAGTGTTGTCTGGTGAGCCTCTGAATTCTTTTCGATTTTAGGCACTGCAAATATGGAAATACTATCCATAAATGGCAGTAGTTTTTATGGGAATCTAGCTCAGGTTTTAGTTGCGACAATGAGAATACAAAGTAGTTATTTGTAAGTGTGAATCTATTTTATCCCACATTGTCAGTGCACTCGAAATATACATGACTGGAAAGTTATGACAATCTTTATGTAGCGACTTTGTGATGCAATATACACAAATATTTTGTGTTGGTTATTTATTGTTATGCGTAGAAACCTATAGCATCCTTTTTTGCGATTGAGTTAATCTGATAATGGGTTATCCATTATGGATAAATTAACTTCTATTGGTTTAACTTTCAGATAATAATATTGCGAGAAATTGTACACTAATGTTTGCATTAAACATGTATAATTTTGTTATTTGTACTTGTTGTATGAGTCCATTGCAATTTTATTACTTTGTGTTTAAGTAAGGTAAATGTTCATAGTTCATCTTGGAAATCAAATAAAGTAAAGGAGCTAATGATCACATCTGAAACTAGTTATTGTAGGGAATTTTGGAACTCCCTTTATTTGTATGGTGTAAAATGTTCTCAATGTTAGTTGAATCTTAAATAGATTTGGGTTACTCAACTACCATGATAGGACATACGAATTTGAGGGGATGCTCTGAAGGCTTGAGGAGTTCAGATGTTTGTACTCCAGAGATGAAGGTAAGTTGTTGCAAACAAATGGTAACCGTTCATCTAACTGTTCATCTGGACGTTATGCACATGTGCATGCAATTAATTTGCAACATGCACATGTGTATAAAATCCAAAAAACAGCTTCAGTTACTTGTATGCACATGTGTACACCGTCCAGACTCCAGATGAACGGTTACAAGGGCGTTTCTCAGTTTTTCATTTTTTTGAGGTTTTCCCCTGAACCTCCCTCATCATAGTTATGCTGCTACTTATAGCGAATACAGTTCCATACATTTTAATGAAAAATTTGTTACTGCCTTTCTAGACATCATTTGATTGTGAAAACCCAAAGGAATCTGAGTCGCCCCGCTTTCAAGCTATTCTAAGGGTCACAAGTGCACCTAGAAAGAGATATCCTGCCGACATCAAAAGTTTCTCCCATGAACTGAACTCAAAAGGCGTACGACCTTTCCCTTTATGGAAACCTCGTGGTTTAAATAACTTAGAGGTAAACAGATATCTTCCCCGAAACTATCTTTGTGGCGGCAATTGGGTGCACTTTTATTTTCAGTTTCTTATTTTTTTCGACTTTTCGTCATTTCACTTTGAGCAGGAGGTTTTGGTGATGATACGAACAAAATTCGACAAAGCAAAGGAAGAGGTAGATTCCGATCTGCATATATTTGCGGCGGATCTGCTTGGAATTCTCGAGAAGAATGCAGAAAGCGAACCCGAATGGCAGGAAACTTTAGAGGACCTGCTGGTTTTGGCTCGGAGCTGCGCTATGACGTCCCCGGGAGAGTTTTGGCTGCAATGTGAGGGCATCGTTCAGGAATTGGACGATAGGCGTCAAGAACTTCCAATGGGCATCTTGAAGCAGCTTCATACCCGTATGCTTTTCATACTCACGAGATGTACACGGTTGTTACAGTTTCACAAAGAAAGTGGGTTGGCTGAAGACGAACTTGTCCTTCAGCTCCGACAATCTTTGCATTCTGCCGATAGAAGTATTCCTCCAAGCATAAGAAGGGATGATATTTCTGGTGCTTCACGGGCGTCAAAAACAGCATCGACAAGAAAATATTACAGTCAGGAACAGCATGGATTGCATGGGTTCGATTGGAAGAAAGACCAGGCTAAGCAGCCCAACAATTATTTCTCGTCACCTCCTGTAGAGTTAGCTAAGGACTTAGACTCTCCCACCGGCAGACATCGTATGTCGTCATGGAAGCCATTGCCGTCCCCCGGAGGAAAAATCCCGAACCAAGTTGCTCCGGTGAAGGATCTGAGCGATAATAAGACCGATGCTTCCGAGAGGCTGAATGACAAGAAGGTAGCTTCTCACGTGGATTTGACTCATTCGACGCTTCCGGAGCTTCCTTCTGCTAAAGATTCACATGCACAATCCACCACTCCTTTTAAACATCAGCACAAAGCTTCATGGGGATGGGGGGATCTATCGAATAACGGTGACGAAAGTTCTATAATTTGTCGCATTTGTGAGGAAGAGGTTCCCACGTTACAGTTGGAAGATCATTCTAGGATTTGCGCAATTGCCGATCGATGTGATCAAAAGGGTCTCCGTGTTGATGAACGGTTGGTGAGGATTTCAGAAACGCTTGAGAAGCTGATAGAGTCGTTTACGCAGAAGGATTTTCAGCACGCTGTTGGAAGCCCAGATGGTGCAAAAGTGTCGAATTCGAGTGTTACCGAAGAATCTGATCTCCTGTCTCCAAAACTCAGTGATTGGTCTCGAAGAGGATCAGAGGACATGCTCGACTGTTTTCCCGATGCTGATAATTCCGTTTTCATGGATGACCTGAAAGTTCTGCCATCCGTGCCATATAAAACACGTTTCGGTCCCAAGTCTGATCAAGGAATGACAACCTCATCTGCTGGTAGCATCACTCCTAGGTCGCCATTGTTGACACCAAGGACCAGCCAGATAGACTTGTTGTTGGCAGGAAAGGGTGCTTACTCGGAGCATGATGACGTTCCACAGGTAGTTCTTTGTATAATCTTTGTTTTTGCTTCCACTAGTTACTAATGATATATACACCACATCTATCTTTGGTGGTCCATCAATAAAGCTCCTTTCTGTTTATTGCCATTTTTCTTTCTGTTTTATGTTGACCCGCTCTTACTTTATGATCAACTAACGTGATCCTGCATCATATCCTTTTTTTTTTGTGTGTGGGTTGGGGATACTATCAACGCTACTTGGGGGTGCACCTTGCAGATAAGCTTTGCAAGAATGATAAACGAATTAAAAGAAAATTGTTAACTGTTGCCGAATAAACCAGCTTTCGAGAGGCCGAAACTCTTCCTCAAGGCTCTTGCCTCGCAATAAAAAAGGAAGAAAAGAGAGAAAATTCGTCTCCCTCCCTAACTTATTTCTAGATATAGTCCACTACAACTTCCACTAACTAACTAACTAACTGACTTTCCATCCTGACATGTGCAGTTGTAACAATATCATACTATTTACTAAACTACCCTTGGCCTCCTCCTTTATAGGGGTGTACTATAAAAACCGTAATCCCGTGAAACCCGCCCAACCCAACCTGCTAACAACCCAATTAAACCTGCCAAACTGCCAATTAAGAGGGTTGAAATTGGGTTAGGCCTAGCTCAACCCGGCCACCAGCTGCTAATATATAATTTTTATAAAATTATATATATATATATATATAAGAATAAAAAATACTAGTCTATTTAGACAAATTTACAACCCAAAGTATATATATATATATAGGCAAAGGATCGCGTGAGAAGTTGAGTTAATGGTTAGAAGCGTGAGAAGTGGATCTAAACCGTTGATCTCTTTTAATCTCAAGCCCTCCCATGAATTGCGGCTTAGAAGGGAATTAATTTGGTGCATCTTATCTCCGTGCATCCCATCCTAATGTGCGTCCATTTCTCATCCAACGTTCGATAACCACTTCTCACGCTTCTCACCGGAACCCAACCCTATATATATAATACATTTGTTGAAATATTATATGCATTCTCCGTGCATCCCATCCTAATGTGCGTCCATTTCTCATCCAACGTTCGATAACCACTTCTCACGCTTTTCACCATTAACTCAACTTCTCACCGGAACCCAACCCTATATATATATAATACATTTGTTGAAATATTATATGCATTCTCCCAATTTGTTATAGTTTCTTGTGTACGTAAATCTTACAGCTGGTCTATCAGTTGCTGCACCCTCGAAGCAAGGTTGCTTCAGGGATTCGGCAAAGGTTAGAAGCACCCCTGCATTCTAGACGAGCACCCTTTTTGTAGGTGAGACGTGAAAAGGGGAGCAAAGGGCATCCATTCTTTTGTCGCAAAAGAGATTTTGGTTGGTTAAAAAGATTGAAGTGTGATTTGAGGACTTAAAAAGAGTCGATAAATTTATTTGAATGAGGAAATAAGTTGATCAAATAACAAAATTAGCTATTGTTACTAAATGCAAAATTGAAGTTATAAGACGGAAAGGTGAATTGATTGACATAGAGAAATAAAGTTATGTTCTTTAACAATTTTATGTAATGCATCTCATACCAAAAATTCATAACCATAATTAACTAACGAAGATGAAGCTCTTCATTTTCACAAATCATAACTCTTCATTCTTGATTGGGTTCAGATGGAATAATTGTTACGGCCTACATTTGTTGTAGTTAGGTTGATTTGTTGTAGTAGGTTAAAATTTTGTTTAGTTTGACATAGGTTCAATGAATTTTTTTTGGCAACATTTAACTTCTTTGACACCACAAGTAATGAAATCTTCATATTTCTGTTTATGAAGGTATATAATTTTTTCACCACAGATGAAACGAGTTGGTTATGTGTACATATGAATTAATTGTGTATTAGGAAGTACATTTCATTTACTTATATATATATATATATATATCTTGGTGAAAATTAGCAATACTTGATTTATTGTATTTTATCTTCCTGATTTTCTACATTAAGCTACAACTATATAAAAGATAAGATGTTTTTCTTAAGATATTTTTCATTTAAAAAAATCTGCAGTTTTTGTAATGATTTTTGAACGGATTGTAAGTTCTTTTGATGTGTTATTTGTCTGAAGCCATTCGTAGATGGTTTATCTGCACCCATGAAGCGTTTTTTTCTATTATGTGTTATTTGATGTACCTTCCATAGCATGTTTGTGTGAATGTTCAAAACCGTCTTAGGAATTAGGATATATAGATTCTTTGACTGATGGATGACTATGTCGTTTCCATGCTGAGGATTCTTTTTTAATGATGTAGATGAACGAACTTGCTGATATTGCTAGATGTGCTGGAAATACGCCCTTAGACGATGACCGTTCCCTGTCATATTTGCTAACTTGTCTTGATGATCTGAGGGTTGTCACTGACCGCAGAAAATTTGATGCTCTCACTGTTGAGACATTTGGAGCACGGATAGAGAAGCTCATACGGTGAGATCCTTATTATTGTTTTGATTCCGTATAGATCTTTTAGAGAGAAATTTGTATCTTATCCCAGGAGGTCTGCACTTGGAATCTGTTTCTTGCAGTATTCGTGCTTTTACAAATGTATGCCTGCAAAGCAATCATCTAGCTTTTAATTAGGGTGTGCTTGGTATTTTACCAATATAACCTCAAAATAAACCATAATTTTCACTTTACTATCCTCAAAATATCTTTTTTATATGGTTTCTATATTTTGATTAATTTATGTAATTTATTAAATATTAATAATAAAAAAATAATATAGAAAAGGTATAAAATAAAAATTGGAAACTACATAGATTTTTTCTTTTGGTGTCATTTTAATATTCTTGACGGAAAATTTATAATGATATATTTTGTTATAAAAATATTTATTTTATTATAATTTAATAAATTACATAAATTAATCAAAATATATAAACAATTCATTAGGGGTAAAATGGTCATTTTATTTGTTCTGTTCCGTCCAACTCTGTCTTACCAAACGTTGAATGTTCTGTCTTGTCCTGTCTGGATACCAAACACACCCTTAGTTTTTAGAAGTTGTGTGGATCAATTTATTGAAACGTTTTGTTCTTCTCCCACCAGAAAAGAACTTCCATCTACTTGTCCTTCGTACATAATAATCTATTTGTTTCTAGGGAGAAGTATTTGCAGCTATTTGAGTTGGTTGATGATGAAAAAGTTGATATCACAAGTACAGTCATCGATGAAGATGCTCCACTGGATGATGACGTTGTGCGTAGCCTTAGAACCAGCCCGATACATTCAGCGAAGGATCGCACCTCTATAGATGACTTCGAGATTATAAAACCAATTAGTCGTGGAGCATTTGGTCGGGTCTTTTTGGCAAAAAAGAGAGCAACAGGGGATCTTTTTGCTATCAAGGTACGTTGAAATTGTTGAATTACTGTTAACGTGTCTCTAGACGCACACGCATTATTTGTTATTTTTGGTTTCTTGAACTGCTTATTATTGTAGTCGAGTATTAAATTCACGGTTGTTTCTTGCACTGTATTTTTATGCTTTAAGATGTTTGTTTCGTTCCATTGTTGTTACGAAGTTAGATGCTCTTATACTATTTTATGTATGTGTGTATGGGGATGATGGCAATACTTTAGATAGGAAGAGAAGACATGTGAATTTGCTATACATAGTCTTTGAGTATTCTTAGGAATGGCAACGGGCCGGTTATTGGTATCCCCATCTGCGAAACCGATAAGCAAAATTGTCCCCGTAACCTCCCTGATCCCCATAGGGGATTTTAACGGGGATCCCCATCGGGTCCCCGCGGTTTCCCCGGTTCCCTTTGGGGAACCTGTTAAGGGTAAAAATCTCCAATCTCCATTGGTTTCCCCGAATTCAAAGTCGACCTGAAAAATTGGAGAGAAATTTGAAGGTGATGCTGTGAAGATAGGAGTACTATAGTGAAAAACGAGAATTACAAATTTTCCATTACTTAAAAAACGATAATTACAAGAGGACGGTAATAATAGGGATGTTTTTTAGTGTGATATATATATATATATATCGGGCTGGGCCGGGCCGGTGATGGCTGTTCTCGTCCCGGAGACTGAAACCGATAAAATCCCCGAATTCGTCCCCGATCCCTGCCCTGTTCCCCAAAAGTAGCCCCTGAATCCGACCCGAAGATTTCGGTTTTTTGCCATCCTTAAGTATTCTGGTTTCTTTGTCTTTTAGTTTAACTAAATTATATTATTATCTTTATTCTTTTGCAGGTCCTTAAGAAGGCTGACATGATTCGTAAAAATGCAGTCGAGAGTATATTGGCTGAGCGTGATATTTTGATATCAGTGCGCAATCCTTTTGTGGTAAGGACCTAAGCTTGCAACATATTTCTTTACCTTAAAGATAGCTCGCTCTATCCTTCTTACATAAACATGATCTTGTTTCAGGTTCGTTTCTTCTATTCTTTCACTTGTCGTGAAAATCTATACCTTGTTATGGAATATTTGAATGGTGGTGATCTGTATTCGTTGTTGAGAAATCTTGGCTGCCTAGATGAAGACGTTGCTCGTGTATACATTGCAGAAGTGGTAAGTTTTGGTTTGGTCGAAGTCGAACCATGAGTGTTGCTATCTGGTCATACTCAACATGACGTTCTTTTGTGCAGGTGCTTGCTTTGGAATATCTTCATTCTCTACGTGTCGTTCACCGTGACTTAAAACCAGATAACTTGTTGATTGCGCATGATGGTCATATTAAGGTATGTACTTCTAACATGTTGTTTCGTGTTTTAAGATGCAAGAGATGGGTTTAATAAGAAATGTTGCTTTTTTATTTATGTTAATGGCTCGGTTTTAAAAATCGTTTGAGGGGTACGCCTCAAGGCGCATCTTGAGGTGACTTGGCCCCAAACCGCATCTGAGGCGGCGCTTCTTGGACCCTGGACAAGGCTTACGCAGTTACGCCTTGGTTCAGTGAGGCGTGAGGTGTTGTCGAGGCGTACGCCTCAAATGATCTGCTTTGGTAATGGTTTTTTTGGCTTTTCTTATGAGCTTTGTGGCGGTAGTACTTTGCAATACTTCTCTTTATAGTATAAGTGTTTTTTTATTTCAAAAAACTAAAACTCAAAGCGCAATGACCCCAATGTGTACTTTTAATATTTTAAAACCCAAAAAGCTAGTAATTTCTCCTCTGAATCAAAAAGCATGGTTTGACCCTTCCTCTTCGTCCAAGCAACGAATTTTTCCACACCCTCTCAGCCTATCTCACGGTTTCACTCTTTCTTTCTTCAAGAACCACTGAACCAGTGCCCTTAGTAATTTAGTATTAACCACTAGGTCTTTGGCCTAGTGGCCACCTCTCTTCCGTAAACGCTTCTACCTGGGTTCCCGTCAAGGGTTCGAATCCGGGGGGAAACGGGATGTCTTTTCCGGTGCAGGCTTGTAAAGGGATGGCCTGTAGGGTCCACAAAAGTGGGCCACGGGGCCTTGGGTCCCCGCCAATAAACCTTAGTAATTTAGTATTATATATATTGTATATAAATGTGTATATATATTTGTGTAGTATATATACATATTTTGGTGTATATATATATTTCCGCGTTGGGGATTACGCCTCGGACCGTCTCGAGGCTTACGCCTCGCCTCATTGAGAGAAAACGCCTCGAGGCCCTATCCCGCCTTTTAAAACCTTGTCCTCTATATCAATAAAGAAACTTCGACTGTACCGTATGTAGTATGTACCATTATACATTTTATGTCCTCTGTATTATATTATTCTGCTGTCTTTTTATGTCCCAATTCTTACACACGTTTTTACGTTTATTTTTATTATTTTGTGTGGAAACAAATGACTAAATTATTCAAAACTAGAGAAAAAAAACTTCTGCTAGCTTATATTAAATTTTAATCCTTTAAAATACGTTTTTCAACTTTTTACGATTCACTCTAATATATATTGTTCTTTTGTACTAATCCTACATTATTCTTTTGTGGTTCAGTTGACTGATTTTGGGCTCTCAAAGGTTGGTCTGATTAACAGTACAGATGATCTGTCTGGCCCAGCAGTTAGTGGCACGTCACTATTGGGTGAACATGAATCTCAATCATCTCTATCCGAAAGTCAGCAAGAAAGGCGTAAAAAACGGTCTGCTGTGGGTACACCCGACTATTTGGCACCAGAGATACTTTTGGGAACTGGACATGGTTCGTTGACAAACAGATATTATATGGTCTCTTATATTACCTTGCTAAGCTATTTTACATGAAATATGCACACCGCATCTCAAAGATAGGAATGGCAATGGGCTAGGTTCGGGTCGGTTATTGGTATCCCCGTCCCTGAAATCGTTATGCAAAACCATCCCCATAACCGCCCCGATCCCCGTTGGGGATCTTAACGATGATCCCCATCGGGTCCCCGTGGTTTCCCTGGTTAAGGGTAAAAATCCCCATTCTTCTTTGCTTTCTCCGAACCCGAAATCAAAATCGACTGAAAAATTGGAGAGAATTTTGAAGGTGAGGCTGTGAAGGTAGGAGTACTATAGTGAAAAACGAGAATTTCAAATTCCATTACTTAGGAAACGATAATTACAAGAAGACGTTAATAATATGGATGTCTTTTCTAGTGTTATATATATCGGGCCAGACTGGGCCGGTGTCGACCGTCCCCGTCTCCAAAACCGATAAAATCCCCGAGTTCGTCCCCGATCCCCACCCCGTCCCCGAAAGTAGTCCCCGAACCCGACTCGAAAATTTCGGTTTTTTCTGCCATTCATACTCAAAAGAGTTGGTCCAATTGCTTTCTAACTTCTTTAAACATGCTCGTGATTTAAATGAAGTTTATAGTTTGCTATTTAGTTTCTTATTGCTGTCATTTTGTCATGAATGGTAATTATTCTTACCATTTTCAATTTCATATCTTGCTTTTATCTGCTATAAAAATCCTTGGCCGAATTCTGATAACTGATCAATTGTATCCTGCTACCAAAATCGTTTTTTGTTATTCGAAAAGCTGTCTCCTAACTTTCAGATACTTGACAAAGTAACGCAATGTTATCACCATCTTCTTTTAGGTACGTCGGCGGATTGGTGGTCAGTTGGTGTGATACTATTTGAGCTCATTGTCGGCATTCCTCCTTTCAATGCTGAGCATCCTCAGGTTTATTTCTTGTTCGTAATTTATGCTTTCTTTTGTTTGCTATGGCCGCTTAAGCAACCTTCTAGGCGTTAAATGACATCCACTGCTCTGATTAGTTATGGCCACTTAAATTGAACCATTTATGCTTCTGCGTAATTACCTTCTAGTTGAATTAAGCGTACTTGAAAGGAATCATGACAATAATTTTTAAGAAATTGCATCAAGGGTACGGCGAAACTAGATATTTGGAAAGATAACCATCAATATATTATAGTATCAAAGATGTTAATTCTCATATGCCTATATAACATTTAAATAATTTATGCACATGAGAGCTCAAGTTGAAGAATCTGATTGTGGTTGAAGCTTAATCCAATGGTGACTAAAATTCCCATAGTCCATAGATCTGAACATGTTTCATAAAATCATATAATCCAAATTTTTGGTGGTGCCAAGACTCTTTTATGTGCTAATACTTGATGTATGCTTGTATCTTCCGTTATGCACTGTAGTCATGCATGCTTAAATCCCGTCACCATGTTTACCCATTATCACTTCGCGGTCGGAGTTGCTACAAAAGCTTTTCATATCTGTATCGAGTTCCTGGAACTTTAGGGCCCGTTCACCAAACGCTTACCGGGTAAGTGCTTACCGGCAAGAGACACCACTCTCATTTACCTTTTGGGGTAACATTCCCGGTCATAAAAAAATGGATTGATGGTAAGCGTTTATAAACCCGGTAAGCACTTACCAAGTAAGAGTCATCACCTCACTTACCTGGTAAGACTCTCGATCCTTGCCTTCCCTCTTACCGGGTAAGATTCTCGGTCCTTATGTTCACCCAGTAAGGTAATTGAACCAGTAAGTGCTTACCAAGGTAAGTGTTTAGTAAACGACCCCTAAGTGCTAATACTGACAGAAAATTATGTTTATAACTTATATGGATTAACCATCATTGAGTTTTTTAGAGAACTGGAAATTTATGTTATGCTGCTTCTGAATATGAATTTTGTTCACGCCATTTTTCGTTTTAATACCAACTTATGCTTTGGAAATAAAGGTCGTTTTTTAAATGAAAAAAGAATTCAAAATGCTTTTTGTAACACTTGATCTAATGTATCCTAGTGGCACCTATGAGGAGATTTGAGTTCTCTGTTTTATTGTATTCTAATCTTGTTGTTTTCTTTATTTTGGTATTTTCTTCGTTGTTCAGACAATATTTGATAACATTCTCAACCGAAATATACCCTGGCCCGCGGTACCTGACGAAATGAGCCCGGAAGCCCAGGATCTAATTGATCAGTAAGAGAAACTTCTTAACTTTTTTTTCTGCAAAACTACTAGTATATATGCTTTAGTTACTTAATGTGGAAACTAAACACATTAAGAAGAGAATTATGTTGTTTTTATACATGAATTTACACAACTCTCTCTTGATTATGATTGACAAAAACTAATCTTCATTGTCCCCAAACATCTAAACTATCACATTTATAAGATAATAAGGACAAAGTGAGGTTCAGGGGAAAACCCCAAAAAATGAGAAGGCTGAGGAACACCTCAATAACCGGTCATCTATACGGGATGCACATGTGCATGCAAGTAACTGAAGATGTTTCTTGCTTTCTATGCACGTGTGCATAGTGGAAAAGTTACTTACAAATTTAATTACTCCCTCCGTCCCAAAATAAATGTTCACAATGAAAAAGGCACATGTTTTAGGAATGTGTTATTACTTTTTAATTAACAAAATGACATTTTTACCCCCAATTATAGAAAGAGAAATTTCCTCCATTTCATAACTAAAGGTAAAATGGAAAAATAGTCATTTAGTTCTGAAAGTAGACACTTATTTTGGGACAAACTAAAATAGTAACATAGACGCTTATTTTGTGACGGAGGGAGTAATTTATTTCTTTGAATTCCTCCTTATGCATGTGCAATCACTTTGCAGATTATTGACAGAAGATCCGAACCAGAGACTTGGAGCTAGGGGAGCAACTGAGGTTTTCTTGATTCTATTGTTAAATCGATGTTTCTACGTATGTTGGAACCAATCACCGACGCCAAATATTTTGATATCAAACTGTTATGCAGGTGAAGCAGCATCAGTTCTTCAGGGATATTAACTGGGATACACTTGCAAGACAGAAGGTGTGTGTGAGATCTCCATATATCATATCATATTATATATATATATATATATATATATATATATATATATAGGGGCAGGTTCAAACGAGAAGGTAGTCAATTTGCGAGAAGGCGAGAAGGAATATGAGCCACATAATTTATTAATTAAAAAATAGCATAAATAATTTTTTTTTTAAATTTAGGATAATTACAATTTGAATTGGATAAATGCTTAAAAATCTCATAATATCTTTTACATTTTTTAATTTTTTAACTTTAACAAATTCATAATTTTTTTATCAAATTTATATTATTTTTTTCTAGATAAAATCATAGTTTTCATCAAATATCACATGTGATATCCATAACTAATTCATTATTTATTTCACCATTTTTTTCTCTATTTTTTAGATTTACATTTTGAATCACATGTGATTAACTTTGTTTAACATGTGATATATAATTATGTATCACATATGATCCCACTAGGTGGATTTTTGTAAATATCACATATGACAATATATGTCTGAATATAAATGACGCATAATCACATGTGATAATATTTACATCACAAAAAGATCTATAAATATAAACATACATAATCACATATGATTAACTAAAATATAAATATTATCATATGTGATAATATTTACATCACAAAAAGATCTATAAATAGAAGTATACATAATCACATATGATTAACTAAAATATATACAATTATCACATGCGATGATATTTACATCACAAAAAGATATATAAATAGAAGTATATATAATCACATATGATTAACTAAAATATATACAATTATCACATGTGATAATATGATATGTGATATGCATAAATATTCATATAATGATATCACATGTGATATTTGGTTAAAATTGTGAATTTTTTTTTATTAAAAGTATATTTAGAAAAAAAATTAATAAATAATTGAAATTAAAAAATAAATAAAACTAAAAGATATAATGAGAATTTTAAGGATTTATCTAATTTAAAATGATAATTATCCTAATTTCTAAAACTATTTTTTATTTTTTATTTATGGTTTTTTTAATTAATAAATTATGTGGCACACATTTCTTCTCGCCTTCTCGCAAATTAGTTTGCTTCTCGCATGATCCTCCCTCTGTATATATATATATCTACACATGCATATGATACGCCTGAGCGTTTTAATAGAATGCACCAGCACCGATTAATAATACGCCTGAGCATTTCACGTTGCTCAATTATTTTTGGATACCGTTATTTTCATTAGTGTTCAATAGGTGAGTTATGTATACACACACATATATATAATTATAATTATTATATGAACAACTACTTTTTGGACCGCTATACCATCGCAATAACCGCTATTTCAAATCATGGTCCTGACCGCGATTTCAAATTTTGACCGCTGTAATAGCATAGCTTGGGAGATCACCTAGTTCTCAATTTGTAGGCACTATTCCCATATTCCCTTTCGTTCATAGATGAATAAAATAAGAGTCCAACTTTTTTTTGGAAAATAAAATAAGAGTCCAATTGCGTTCTTGTCAGAATACTTGTGGGATCGAGATATTTTTGTACTAATGTTTCTTTTATTTTTCAGGCCGCTTTTGTTCCTTCTTCGGAGAGTGCACTAGACACCAGTTATTTCACGAGTCGTTACACTTGGAATACCTCAGAGGAGCATGGATATCCCGCTAGTGAAACAGAGGATTCTAGCGACAACGGTAGCATGAGTGGTTGCAGTAGCTGCCCAAGTCATCACCATGATGAAGTGGTCAGTAGCATTATATGTTCACTTTTTTTTATTAAGCCCTGCATGAATTAAGTTGTTTGTCTGCATGAATTAAGTTGTCTGTCTGGATAATTTTGTATGTTTGAGGAACGAGACCGATGGGTTTGAGGGAGACAGAGAAGAGGGTTGGATTATTTCTAGCGCATTTGGTTGTTTGGTTGGTTTTCCATTAAGTCATGTATGGGTAAAGCATTCGGTATGGATTAATCTGTCTGTATAGATTAGGAAAGTTTTTGTTTGGGAGGGTTTTTTCATATATGGAAGGAGAGTGAATTTTAATTGGGGGAGGGGGTAGGTATGGAAAAAACTTGTCTTCGTACATAAAGCTACCCCTAGAAGCTTAATAAATAAGCCACTTTCTATATTATTAAGCCACTACCAAACAGTCATGTATAGCTGACCAAATAAGTTGTGTGTCCCATTAAGCTCATTAAGTTGAGGGGTCTTGCCTTACTCCATATAGCCATTTTGGCTTAATGGCGTAACAATCAAGTCGTAAAGAAACCAGAACATTAAGCTCATTAAACTCTGTAAGTAAACAGCCCCTTAAGACATGTAATGTAAAAGATTAACCGGTGCTTTAGCATTTATGCTTTTGCTTGTGGTGGCACGTGCTAACAGGTCGATGAGTATGGTCCTGCCGAACTTGGATCACCGTCTGGTGTCAACTACTCGTTTAGTAATTTCTCCTTCAAGGTACTCCATCCCCTAACGACTCTATTAATTGTTTTTAGTTACGTTGTTATTGTTTGCAACATGCATGATTATGAGTAAGTTGAAATAGTTGTTTCCCAAGTTCTCAAAATATTTAGGGGGCGTTTGGTTCGCATAATGTTTTTTTTAAAGGAATGGAATATGTCAAAGGAATTTGAATTCTTAAGGTATTGGAATGGAATGGAACCAAGTGTTTGGTTGGCAGAGAATGGAGTTATCATATGAATTGGAATCCCCCTGTTTGGTTCATATGATATAGCTTCGGAATTGGAATGAAATAATGAAAAATGACCAAAATACCCTTTCTATAAATTTGTTTCTTATTTTTTTCTTATTATAAATAATAATATTAACATTTATGAAGAATGCGAGGAATGAATTTTAATTCCTTAGTTGTAGCCATGGGGTGGATGGTGGAATTCACATATTTTAAAGGAATTCAATTCCTTTCAAAAGCTGAACCGAACGAAGGAATGGAACTTGGTCAAAGGAATTGACCGTTCCAATTCCTTTGAAATTCCACGAACCAAACACCACCTTTTGTTTCTCATTTGAATTTTCTCCTAACGATATATCTCCGTGTACCGTTCCAGAATCTATCCCAACTCGCTTCTATCAATTACGATTTGCTTACGAAAGGATTGAAAGATGATCAGCCGACAAAACCCAAAAACGTATAGTTACCCATCGACACACCAGTGAAAACCGAATCGGGGGCATGTCTGTAAATGTAAGTCCATTTTTACCCTTTTCTTTTTCGCTCATATACTTTTGAGTAAACTATGATTTTAGTCCTTGTGGTTTGTTGTTTATAACCATTTTCGTCCTTGACTTTAAAAGTTGATTTTTTGGTCATTGTGGTTTGCAATTCCTTTCCATTTTCGTCCCTAAAACTAATATTCTCAGGGACTAAAAGCGAAAGGAGTTGCAAACCACAAGGACCAAAAAAGCAATTTTTAAAGACCAGGGACAAAAATAGTTATAAACAACAAACCATAGGGACGAAATTAGTAGTTTACTCTATACTTTTTCTTTGAATTTCAGTTTCACTGATAAAGAACACAAATCTTGTTTGTTGACAGATAGAAAGTAACTTAAAATGGACATACAGCTTTTCAAGGTTTATTTTTCTTTCCAGCATTGTGTGTGTAAAAAAAAAAGAAAAACTATTTAGTTGAATTATTATTACACACACTGAAATGGGGAAAAAAGAAGCCATTGCCCAATGCCTATGTCCTCCAAATTTTGTGGTGTTTTTCTTGTTTGTTTGTAAATATGACTTTTGAGTGTTTTTTATAATGGAATAGTTTTGGTTGGTGTTTGGTTTACAATGAGATCTTGGATCATCATCATCTAAATCTGATCTTTAATGGCTTGAATCATTCAGACCTTTTGACATTCAGACTGTTTTGTTTGTTTTTTCCAGTTTTCAAAACCTGTTAATGGCTTTGGCTTTTAAATACATCTGGAATAAAAGGTGATGACCTAACTTCTTAAAATCTCTTATCGTCTCAATTTATATGCTCTTCTTTCACTTAAGACGTCTCCAGACGTTACAAAAACAAACAGTTTTATTGATTTAGATTTCAGACTTCAGCATTACCTCTTATTAATCGGAAGTAAAATAAGACTTTAGACCTCTTAAAATTTGTGTGAAGGTGATGAAGGTTTCAGAACTTGAATGTTTACCTTCACTAGTTTCTGTGAAGGATTGCTTTCACACAATATAAAGATACTTTCACATATATGATATGAAGGTTAGGTTATATTTCTCACGAAAAATGATATTTATCATAGCAGCCCAACTGATTTTTTTTTTTTAAATTCAGTTACATGTGCAATTGTCGTTGTAAACTCGTAATATTATAAAAAAAATGAAATTACTAATTTTATCGGTTTTAAAATGTCAATCTCCAAGAAATTTATGTTAGCACGCTTCAAAACTTTTGATCATAGAAAACCGATTTGATTTAGAACATGTTGAGCCACAATGTAAAACCTCATATAGAAGTCCAACAAGGCATAATACATTAATGATTTATATTTAATACATGTACTCTTCAAATTTAAAAGCTTTTAGATTTTTTTTTTTACCTAAATGCTCTGCTTATAACATTACACGGTCGTTTATCAAATGCTTACATGATAAGCACTTATTAGTTGTCACTTACCTTACTGGGTGGACATGAAAAGAACCAAGAATCTTATAAATAAGAGGCATAGCAAGAACCAAGATATCTAAAATGGGGAATAGACTCCTTTAAGCGCTTACCTTACCAACAATCCATTTTGATGGCTGAGAAGATTACCCGATAAGAAAAAGTAAAGGTGGTGACCCTTGCTGATAAGCACTTATCCCTAAGCTGCAAATTTATAACCATTAGTCCCTCGACATTAAAATGAAATACAGAAATGGTCCCTGGATATAAAAACTTGTCTAAATTTATACTGCTGCAAGTACAGTCACCATATTATAATATAATTAAATAAAAACATTACATTTACAGTCTAAAAAAATGAAAAATCAAACCTCTTTAAACCAATCCCATAGAAGGATAAACAATTTTATGACCAAAAAACCACAGGATTAGATCTTAATTGATGTTGGGTACACCGTTGTTGTCGTTAAGCTGAGGTGGCGGAACTAAACCGCCGCCTGCCTGCCGCCGCTGCCGCTCACGAAGGTAAAGAACGGTCAAGAGGCAGACGAAAAGGGTGAGAATGGTTGCATTCCCTTCCTCCATCACCACATTCTTGATCCATTCTTCCACTTTTGGGTAAACACCAGGCAGAGAATCTATTAAATCAACCTGTAATTAAAATGGCATGCAGTATTAGGAATGTAATAACATTTTTTAATTAACAAAATGACAATTTTACCCTTTAACTATAGAGAGAGATTTTCTCCATCTTATAATTAATGGTAGAATGGAAAAAGTAGACATTTAGGGGTTGTTTACCAAACGCTTACCCGGGTAAGCGCTTACCAAGTCATATTACCTTATGGATGAAGATGACAATGTCCAATAATCTTACTCGATAAGAGCTAAGGCAAGCACCAAGAGTCTTACCCTAGTAAGTGATGACGAAGACTCTTACCACGGTTAGCGCTTACCGGGAAAATTGTTGCATACGATACCGTTTTGATGGTCTAAAATCTTACCCGGTAAGTAAGTGATAGTGTTAAATTTTACCGGTAAGCGCTTATCGGGAAAATTGTTGCACACGATACCGTTTTGGTGGACTAAAATCTTACCCGCTAAATAAGTGATAGTGTTAAATTTTATTGGTAAGCGCTTATCTGGGTAAACGTTTGGTAAACGACCCCTTACTTTTGAAAATGAACACGTTATTTGGAACAAACTAAAATAGCAATGTAGTTATTACACTTTTTAATTAACAAAAATACAACATTACCCTTAATTATAGAGACAGATTTGGTCAAACTTGGAAGCTTCAGTGCTTTTGGCATGACCCTTGATAAGTTGACAACAGTTGGGTAGATTCAAAACAAGTCCCAACCCTTGTACAAGAACTAATCCAAGTGTTTTGAATTTTAATTTGACATGGCTAGTCTAGTAATTTACCAATCTAGAGGTAGGCAGGTTAATGAATTGTGGAAGGTCTTAGGGTCTGATTGTTAGGAGCTTAATGGGACTCACAACTTATTCGGTCAGTTATTAAATTACTGTTTGGTAGTGGCTTAATGATACATAAAGTGGCTTATTCAATGAGATTATAAGGAGCTTTATGCAGACAGCCAAGTTTTTTTTTCCAAACCTGCCCGATTAAAGAACACGCTCCTTCCATATGAAAAAACCTCCCAACCAAAAACATTCCCACTGTATAGAAACAGATTAGTACCCACAGGACTTGACGGAAAACCAACCAAACAGCCCCTTAATGTTTTAAATTTTAATTTGACATGGATAATTTAGTAATTTATCAATTTAGAGGCAGGTGGGTGAAAGAATTGTGGAAGGTCTCAAGTGTTCTAAATTTTAATTTGGCATGGATAGTTTAGTAATTTACCAATCTTGCCCCGCAACAGCTCTTATAGAGACGTACTTACAAAGAACTCTATACCTATAATCCCCATATTATCCCAGCTGAACAATTAATCTTACAAAAACATAATATAAAATTCCAAATATAAACTTTTTGGAAGTGCCATGAATAGCCTCATTTTCCACATCAACTAGTTAGTAACAGAAAGGTTTGAACTCTTGTTAAAGTAACAGAAAGCTGTATAGACTGCCGTAAGCACCATGCATGAACATGTCGACGATAGCACATTTTTAGTTATTACTTTTAGGCAAATTTAATTTTTTTCCTGAAGGCAATTCAAACAATATAAACCCTAGATTGCTGAAAAATGAATATAGCATTCAGGAACTTGATTACAGCCCTAATTGCAATTAAATATCTATTAGTTATGAAATGTAGCAAAGGATAAGTAGATATCACTACAACAAAATCAGGTTTATAGGACGCCAACAATTTCTAGAGGTCACAATAGACAGCTTTATTGGACTTAATTTTATAGGACCAAACAATAGTTGTGTAGGTTTATAGAATTCTTTTGGACATCTAAACAAGTTTTTTAGGACTCTTTTAATACAAAAAGTTGTACCAACAACTCCCTCTGTCCCAAAATAAATGTCCACAATAAAAATGGCACACAGCTTTAGGACTTGCAATTATTACACTTGTAAAATAACCAAATGACACTTTGACCCTTGATAATAGTGAGAGAATCTTTCTCCATCTCATAATTAAGAGTAGAATGGAAAATTGAAAACTTACTCTTGAAAGTGGACACTTATTTTGGGACAAACTAAAATAGTAATGTGGACACCTAATTTGAGATGAAGGGAGTATTTTATAAGACACTATTAAGAAATGTCTTATGAACGCATCTCTTTATAAGACGTTTTTATAAGGCACTTTTTCAAATAGTGTCCTATAAAATAGCTAATACAACGTTTTTTTATAAAAATGTCCTAAAAACTTGTTATAACTCCCAAAAACGTACTATAAACTTATTACAACACCTTTAGATAGAATACTTTATTGTTTGGTCCCATAAATTAAGTCTATTAGAATGCTTAAACATTCTTGGCGTCGTATAAACTCAATTTTGTTATGGTGCACAGTGCTCAAATTTCAGGAAGATGCTTAAATAAGTAAAAGAGATCAAATTGTAAGATACGAAATGAATCACATTTGATGATAGAAAATTCATTCCCTAAAAACCTGTTTATCAATTATAAATCATAGAGGTACGGATATTACTATCCAAGGATGCAGTAAAAAAAAGGAACTCACCAGAAAACTGTTTGCATAGTTTCTCCGTACCCACAGGCTAGCAAGGGCCAGCATTACAGGTAATTTTGCAGCAGCATCAATTTCTAGAGCTTGATCATAGTAACGTTTAGCAAGATGGAGATCCAAAGGAAGTCCTTGACCATGCTCATGCATGTATCCCAAGTTAAACATGGCTTGAGCATTCGACTGGGATTTCGCATGCATATAAGCATCTGCTGCACGATCATAATCTCGTTCAGTACCCTATATAGAGCCACAGAACAATAGAGGTTAAAATCATAAGTAAAAAAGTGCTGATTGAATAAGCAATTCTGAAATAGCATACCCGGCCATAGTAGTATGCATCCCCAATTAGCAGAGCAGCATGTTCGTTACCCTGTTCAGAAGCTTGCCACCATAAAGTATGTGCACGCTGATGCCTCTCTGCATCTGTGCATAACCCTGCTTCTCCCATGCACATGCTTGCTTCTCCAAACTTATCAAGAATCCAGGCTGCATTACTTTGTGCCACCTCATATCCTAACTCGGCCATCCTTGAGTATAATAGAAAAGCCTTTCCGACTTCACCTTTTAGGTATGATTCTAACGCCCATCTAGACAAGGAACTCCACGGGCCCCTCTCTGCAACTAGTTTGTACAATGATGTTGCCTGAAGCCAGAGATTAATAGATGTATCATTCGAACAATATTTTTTAACTACATATTAAATAAGTCTGAGAGTGGTAGCAGAAAATAAAACATAATCAACAACTTCGGACTAGCCAATGATCCACATTGCATAATCTTCATTGGAAAATGTAGTTGATGTATTGTCCAATAAAATATAATAATATAAGTCAAAGAGCATGCATCCAACCTCTTTGCCTAACAAAGCCACTGCCTTGAGCAGTGATGGGTCTAGAACTTTTCCGCAAGAAGGGTCATCATTTTAATCATAGAAATTTGATCATGCTTATTCATGCTTATGTATTAAATTAAAGAGCAAGCAGAAAAACCTTTTTACTTTTGAAAGGTAAAAAAAATATCAACCAATAGTACCACAAAAAAAAATTGTGATCTTCCTAAATTGTTTCTGTAAACATACAAATTAATCAAATTATTAATATAATCCCAAGTTAATTAAATAATCAACTCAATAATTCAAAGTCCATAGGTAAACAAAATTATAAGAATAAAATTATTCGCTGATCATAGCTGATGACCTTCATATATTTGAATAATAATTTTATTATTTCGAGGAGACTAGGGAAAAGTAGAAAATTTTAATCCATTTTGAAGTCATGCAATCAAAGTTGATTAAAAAACACTATTGAGATGAGCCCATTGATTTTATTTTACTATGATACTTTTGGTTTAGAAAAAAGAATCAAAACACCAAGCTTACAAACTTTATCATGAGCACATCCAAGGTATAAAGTTTATCTTTTGTCCAAGTACCATGATAGTCATTTTTAATTACAAACTTAACAATAAGTTCTTCTATTTACATGGTAAACTAAATAACTACATAGAGGTATAAAAGATATTTATGACTGAACAAGTTTCCAGCTGAGACATAATAATATCAGTAATTATCTTTTTAATTTATTTAATTTAAAAAATATTAGGACTAGATTCAAGGCAAAAACAAACTCTAACTATTAAAAAGATTAACTAACATTTTGTTCACATACTAAATATATAAAAGATAATGATACAACAGATCATGCATCCCACAAGCAAAAGAAAAATTAATAAACCAATGAGTCAACTTGGATGGCTGGACAACAAAGTTAACTACGTGATATTGCCAAGTGAACCAAGGTCATATTCACAAGTTCTACACATGCTACTACTACAAACTAAAATTTAGGGAGTCAAATTCGCCCCTAATCCCTCAAGGTCCAACCCTAGCATTGAAGACATTTCCTTGTATTAGGTATGGTCATCTTAATTTCAGATGCTTCTCTTCTTTCCATAGGTGTATTACTAACTTTATAGGTATTTTGCATGACCAATAATGTTGGAAAACCATTTGCATGGTTCCTACCTATATAATTAGACAATTAGCTTTTTATGAGACAGAAACATAGTATTCCCAGTTTTGACAAAGCAATAATGTGCAATGCGGACTTAATAGTTTGATGTTCCTCCTCTTCTTTGCTCTTTTCCTTTTGTGCTTCCATGCTCTAAGGAGACTTATTTGTGAATCCCACATGAATAATATATATAGTTAATCACAAAATTTAAGCATTGTAGAGAAGGAAAAAAAAACATTCTGTAAAAAAAAAAGCTTATATCAGCCATCACGATTAGCGAGGAATACAAGAGTAATAATGATTTATGGTTGGTCTTCATGAAGCAGGTTGAGACCAAGGTGGGATGAAAGACTGTTTATGAACAAATTAGTGGACACCATGCCAAACACGTACCATTGGAAGATTCTTTTTTAGCCCTATGCCAGTGTGGAACATCTTCGCCAACTGGTAAAATGCTTTTGGTTGACCTGCATTAGCTGCTACTATGAAATATTTACAAGCTAGTTTCACATCTTTCTTCACCCCAATTCCTTTAAGATGCATTACGCCCAAATTATAATGGCCACCAGCTTCTTCGTTATCAGCAGCCTTCTCAAAGTATTCTTTCGCCTGCAATCAAAAAGGTTAGAAGCAAAATCACACCTAGCCATTATGTTAATAAGAAATTATCTGGAGTATAAAGAGAAAGAAACAAGCAACAAAATAGCAAAATGAAAGCGCTGCACCAATGTAGTACTGCAACAGTATCTTGTCATCGAGGAAATAGTGAAGATCAGAAGATGTATGCAATACTATTACTGAACAAATTTTGTGTGTTGGCCCTATCACAGGTGCTCTCTTTTAGTCATCATACCCCTACTTCATTCTGTCTCAAATTCTACAACTGTGTCTGATCTATAAGATAACATGGGCTTTTAATACTGCAAGTTGCTATTGTCTCGTACTTTTGTTTCCTTGCTTTCAAATACAAGCATAAATTTCGTTTAATTTCCATCCTGGTTCAAGATGATTACATTCAATTGTTAATAATATAATTTTGGACAGATCCAATACATTGGATAAGAACGAACTACAATGATCTTGGGACCCATGCTTACTATTGTATGCACACACATACACACAACACACGTGTAGGGTTGAAACAATAACAGGGTCAAAATAAGAAAACACAAGAACACCTATATCACTTGTGATTTTAGTGTAAAATCACATGTGATTATTGAACCAATCAATGCAAAAGTGGGCAGGCGACTTGGCTCACGAGCTAGGCCGTGGCGAAGGTCTCCCGTAATGACATGTGATTTCATTGTAAAATCACGTGTGATATAGGCGTTCTTGTGTTTTCTTATTTGAACCTTGTTCTCGTTTGAATCTCCCTCTATATATGTCTGTATGTATATCATTTTAGCTTACAAGTTCAATTGGGTTATCCCTCTTCTTTGATTAGCTTTGCTTGATGTCATGCATAGTATAACCACGAGATCGTTTTACCCCTTTCTTTATCTGATGCAATCCGTATTTATCCAAAACAAATTATATCATTAACATGTCTACTATAACCATCTTGATCTTGCATGGAAATTTATATAAAACTGAATGCCTGTATTTACGAGAACAAAAACAAAAATATGAGACAATTGCATGAAACTTGCAATATCACAAGGCCAGCAGACTATAAGGACTGCACAGTGCCCCAAGAATCCCCGGCCTTCCAAATCTTGGAAAGTGAAGTCTTTGTATGCAGACTTCCCCTTGCATTTTGCAAAGATGCTGTTTCTAGTCCCCCAAGAAAGCTTTTTAGGGTGTAATACAATTATATAAAATCAGCTTATCAGGCATTGCATGATATATTTCCATTGCATGCCTCCCAACACTCTTGTTCCATATGTAAGTGTTCAATTGCTGTTTTGGATGTCAAACTTGATACTTCTCATATTCAAAGTTAATATGATTCTTTTACAACTTTTTAACACCCATTTTCCTAAATCACTGATGATTACAACTTTAACAGCTTTAAAAATCTGAAGTATATGGGAGCTTAGAGTAAAAGAAGCTTCACTTAAAATGATCACCCAGGTTTGTTTATGGTGCATAAAACTAATCAAGTATATTGGATCTACCCACAACAAAGAAGATTCACACACCCATTCTATAGCAGTTACTCTTTGTGTGCCTCTTAGATTGAATGAAAGTCATGCTCAGTTGTAGAAAAAGCTTCGTATATAGTGGATGAACTTCAAACAAGCTTTGATGCTAAAGCCAGATCCACATGATCTGGTAGGGCTCCAAGATACTACATTTACACTCATACTTTGATCTATTTCAAACTATAAATATATCTGCACGCAGTTAAAGGGAGCCCAAATTCTTGTTACCTAGTTGAAGGCAAACCTTGCTAAATATCAAAAGTTTTGAAATCAAAGTTGTCATTATATCTACCAATTCCATACTCTTTCTGTGATAAAAACTAAAAGGTATTCACAGTGAAACTGGATATCCAAGATAAGGAATTCCATAAAAATCAATTTTGAGGCCTCCCCCCAGCAACAAAAACTCAAGCAGGTAGATATTAGAAGCAAACTGATGTAGTTAGATATGAGAATGATAATGAAAAAAAGAAAGAGTAGAAGAGACTGGTAAAAGACAGGAAAAAGAATCCTAGGCTGCAGGGAGTCAATCATGAGAGCAAGGTCCAAAAACATAATCAAATAAGAACCAAATTATATGTAAAATGATGGGCAATCATATGATTTTTTATAATATATCTACCAAAACTAAGAAACCTGAAACTTTCCTAATCAATTATTAACATATAAGCAACTAACTAACATAAAAGAAAGATACAGTTAAATACTTCCTTAATAATATATTTCACCAAAAATCCTAAATGTTGGTACTTCTTTCTAAAGCAAATTTTGCACCTCATGCATTATGGTGGCAAGCATCATCATATGTTTCATGAAGCTTTAACCATCACCAGGTCGGGAACTACCATTTACTCCCTTGCTCCACAACAAATAACCAAGTAGTCTTTGACTATGAAAATCCTTTTGGATCATTGTTACAGTCAAAATGTGTTCTAATAATTGTGAGAAAATTTTGGCAACTGGATACAGCTTATAACTTTATCACAAGTACTTTCTTAAAATTTGTTGGTGGCACATCACTAACAATATCAATATCAATATCAATATCAATATCAATGATGTATTTGGGAAGTATTGTGTAGCATCAAAAAATTCAAATTGTAGCTTTTTCCTTGGCCATACTAAGTTGAGACATAGCTATCTTGTTTTTTTTTTAATTTGAATCAACAAGCATATTATCACCTAAACTCTATATATACTTGGAAGTAATGGATAAGTTATAATGACAGCTCAGGAAATGGATGTGAAAAAGGAAAGTTGTTGCTAATAGCAAGCCTTCTACCCCTAATATACATATGCTAAAAGTGACACTCATTAGAAATTGAAGAAAACCCAACAAAGCCCACATAAGAAACAATGAACAGATTATAAGACTACGCACAAAACATACTGTGTTGATTCTAAGTTTCAGGAAACTTACTTTGGTATAGTTCTTCTGTTCTACACCATAACCCTTGACGTATAAATATCCCATCCCATTATAAGCTGAATAAAGTTGCTGTTTGGATGCTAGAGTAAGCCATTCAAGAGCCTTTGTGTAGTTACGCTGGACTCCAGCACCTCTTGCATAGATCTCTCCAAGAAGTTCCATAGACCTAGGTTCACCCTTATCCACAGCTTTTGAAAACCACGACAATGCCTTGACATGATCGCGCCTAACTCCTCTTAATCCAAAGTAGTAAAATATTCCAATCTTATACATGGCTACAGCATTTCCTTTCTGTGCCTGGTATTCCAATATCTGAAAGTCCTCATCCTCTTCCCCTCTAGATTTCCTGAGAGCCTCTTTGTTCTCCTCTGCTCCGTTATGAATTCTAACCGGTTCAATTACCGGGGAGTCCTTTGAGATTAAAAAACTATTCACAGCAGCTTCAGCTAGCTCTGCATACAACGTAACTGCTTTATCATATACCTGCAACAAATGAGCTCAATCATTCGTCCGAACAGAAAAAAATTAAAGAATATGCTAACAACCAAGATGTCATAAACCAACCACATACCACCAATGCTTTTAATACAACATGACGCCTTAGTTCTATCAAAATACAAGCCAAGTTCCTCATAATCCACACATTCACACACATTACATATGTAAAATGCACAAGAAGCAGACAATTCACCAACTAAAGGTCAATAATTCTAGTTTCACCACTAAAAACTTATATGAAACAGACAATTCACCACAATTAGAACAAGTGTATAGATATACAGAACAGAGATTGTGTGTCTCTATCAAAAAAAAAAAACAGAGATTGTGTGTGTGTTAAAAAGAAACGTACATCTTGGCGAGAATATGTATAAGCGAGTGCCAATTTGGATTGCATATTGCCTGAATCAGCCGCAAAATGATGATACATGAACGCCTTCGCACCATTCCGCTCCCTCGCCATTCCCGTATTATACAAAAACCCTAACAACGACTGCGCGTGAGGATTCCCGGTGGCGGCGGTCGCTTCAATCTCCGAAGCGGCATCCTCCATCGCGCTACCGCCATCGCTCACGGCAGCGATCATCTTCCTAACGCTCGAGTAATACTCCTCCAGTTCCGGATTCACAACAACCTCCAAGTGAGAGATCGATTCATCAGGCTCGAATATGAGGCGCCAGGATCCAGGATCAAGCTCATCATCAGAACTAGCGTCCGATTCGCCGAACTCGTCCCAATCGGCGATGGAAGACGGATCGTCGGCGGAGTCATCGACGGGACCGTCCTTGAGGTCGTCTTGAGATAGGACGAGAACGAAGGGACGAGCAGTTACGGTTGTTGATAGGAGAAGATAACAGAGTAAGAAGAAAATTATCCGGTGGCCGGCGCACGGTGGTTTCCGACGAGTTCGCATCTCTCCGGTGGGTTGATTTCTCGTAGGGTTGGTAAAAAGTCGGGGAGGAAGTCTTCTTCATCATATAAACGGTTCCGGTGAGTGAGTTACAAAGACAATCCCATTGAATTTTCTCCCCAATCTTCCAAATTCATAAATTATTTATTAATTTTTTTTAGATTCATGGTTATATTTTAATACAAGAGTTGGATTTCGGTGAAAAGTTGAGTTAACGTTAAAGCATCTCCAACAGTTTTTCTATAATTTTTATAGAATAGAGAACCAACAGTGAAAATCTCTAAAATGTATTACATTCAACTCTAACAGATTTGTTATTTTAGAGATTTTAAAACAACTTATATTATTATAATATTATCTAATTTATCATCTCAATACACTTTTAAAAAAAACTTAAAATAAAATGATAAAAATTGAATCTCATTAGTGGGATTGAATAAAATAATTATCTTTCTCTCATGCCATCAAGTTTTAGAGAATTCTCTATACTTGAGAAATTTTCAAGTTTTTTTTATTACAGCAAACAAAATAGCAAAGTTGTTAGAGAGATTTAGAGAAGAAAAACACATTTTTTCTATTTTAACAAAGTTGTTGGAGATGCTCTTAGAAACATGATAAATGATTATCAACCGTTAGATGCACATTAGGATAAGATGAACCGGATCAATTCCCTTTTGAAGTCGGATTCATGGTTGGGGATTGCTGGATTGGTTTGACTGTTAAAGGGTTGTTTTTTTTTTTTGAAAAAAAAAACTCTTAGTGACTCTTAAGTCTGAATCTTTCAAGCTTTTTTTACATTTAGGTTGTTTGTTTGTTTTCTAGTATTCAGGACCTCTTAACTATTAAATACACCTGAAATAAGAAGTGGTGACCTAACTTCTTAAAACCTCTTATCGGCGTCTCAGTTCATATGTTTTCATTTCTCTCAAAGCGTCTCCAAACGTTATAAAAACAATCTTAATGATTCAAATTTCTGACTTCAACACCACATTTTATTAATCGGAAGTGAAATAATACTTCAGACTTCAAACCTCTTAAAAAACAAGCGCCACCTAAGTGATAAGGATTCAGATCTACTTCTCATGCTTCTCAAGTTAACTCAACTTCTCACACGATCCTTCGCCTTGAAATATCATATATATGTGTGTGTGTGTGTGATTCTGTAAGAAGTTGGGGTTAATGAGAGAAATTGATCTGAACGTTGATCACTCTTAATCAAATGTCCTTCCATGAATTGTGGCTTATAAAAGAATTGATCTGGTGAATCTTATCTCGAAGCATTTCATTCTAATGTGCATCCATTTCCCATCCAACAGTTGATAACCACTTATCATGCTTCTTACGTGAACCTCAAATTATCACCGGAACCCAACCCTATACCTTCAAATATATATATATATTGAAGGTTCAACGGAAAACCCAAAAAAATTTGAAAAAACACTTTAATAATTGTTCATTTGTACGGTATACACATATGCATACAAGTAATTGAAGATGTTTACTATTTTTGTGCACACGTGCATGTTACTTGCGGTTGTTCAGTCCGAAACGAAACTATAGGGACAGTTCCTGAGTTGCAGAGAACAATTCAAACTGAGACAATCTTTCCACTCAAACCAAACCCCATCGATCAACGAAGGAGTACTTCCCCTTGGGACTTTCGACATAAAAAAGCCTATTCGTCTTGTATGTGCATGTGTATAGTGGGAAAATTACTTACAAATTATTTGTATACACATGTGTATACCATACATATGAATGGTTATTATGGTGTTTCTCAGTTTTTCATTTTTTTCCATTTTCCCTTGAATTTGACCATATATATATATACATATATAACATATACGTATAGAGACGCATAATCATTTACAAAACCAATAAACTGAACAGGCTTATAAACTAGTTTTCATGTTTTGTTTCACACATGAAACAACACCTGTGAAAATACATTGTTGTTTCATGTTTATTGTTTAAAAACCCCAAAATCTATATAAAACATATACATATATATACGCATAGTCCTTTATAAACCTAGTATATTGTACAGATTACAAACCAGTTTTTATAAACCATGATTTGAAGTTTGACTCGTTACATTGGCCAATGGTCAAACTTCATAAAAAGACACTATGGACGTCCACAATAAGTTGTTTCGAACGTCCACAACCCTCCATATACGAAAAAACTTTGAGGATAAACAAGAGACTTTATCAACACTTCAAAATGTTGTTTACAACGGTTCTATTCAATGAGCTATCTCTCAGCTCTTGAGAGCATTTCAAATACACAAACACTCATTCAATTGTAAATTAAAATTACTTGTGCTTTTCTTTCCAATTGATATTTTAATCACTGTAAGTGATTTATATATCTGTATTGCTATTTGTGTGAAATGAAAAAAAAACAATACTGAATTTACTGTGTCAGACAACCTCCCCTCAAAATTGCACTAACATTAACAAAGGAATATCAGATAACATATTTGGCATCTTACATGAAACTAGGTGATCACTGTGTGATGTTGACACGCTATGTCTTTACATTTACAAGTAATACATATCTTGAACGTTACATGAAATATGATTTTCTTACTGGTTTATTTTTTCAACATGGGTATATTTGAAACAACAAACATGTATTTTGAAAATAAAATAATGTAAACTATATCTATCTTAACATGTTGTTAGAAGTTGACAAGATTGATAGATGACATTGAATTACTTTAGTTTAAAGGCAATATATATATATATATATATATATATATAATTAAAAAGAACAAAAAGAAATACAACAAATACTACAAAAGAAGTCTATGAGAAATAAATACTAAAGATAAAAACAAGTCAAACCCCACAAGAAATAAACAACAAATACCAAGTATGTTAAAATTACATGCTCAAATAGAAAGAATCAATTTTGATACAGTTTATCCAGTAATTTTATGTAACATAACATTGTTTAATATATCGAGTGAGCATATATATGTCACAACTAATTTATAGTTCGTCCATGATAAGCCATACAATCCAAAGCCTAATTAACTGGTTAGCTTCCTCTATATAAAATTATGTTCTATATCGTAATAATACTTATGTTTTGTGATTGCATACTTATACGAATTATATTAGCAAAATTTTAACTAAATTTACCATATATTGTATTTCTTATTTTTGGTTCTTGTTTTTGTGTCGTTGTATGTTTACTGATGGCACACACATTTTAACGTTTTAAGTAAGAGAACATGTATACTGAGTATGTACTACCTAAAGGGGCAATATATGAAATGTTGTTGGACGAACATACCCTTCCACGACTATAGACCCGCTCTTGGTGGCAGATCCATGCACTGTGTGTCAATGCTCCATAGTAGGGTTGTGTTGCAAAGGAGCTGTTTGTTTACCTCTTAATTGTTCCATTAAGATGCAACATCTGCATCATTAAGAGGTAAATTTTGTTTGGCAAAAAAAATGTTGTCTCTTAATGGTTCCAAAATCCTCTTAATGATTTTGTATCATGACTCTCCCTTAACCATTAAGAGCCCTAATTTCATTATGAACAATTAGCAAACAACCATATTTCATTTTTCACTATATCATAAAAAACTCTTAATCATTTAGACCATTTAATCATTTTGTACTAAACCATTCAACAACTACCAAACAACCCCTAAATGATCTTCTGTGGAAGTTGTAACAACCTGTACCTTTATACATATATCAAAATAACATTTCTGTCTAAAAATTGCCCCAGGCTTACATTTAAGAGTATAAGGTTTACACTATCACCTATTACACAACTGAGTCAAAAAGTAAACTATTGCAGGAAGTCTTCTAGCTCCTGGAAATAGCTCACATCTTCTCCTTACCCTTATCTGAACCTGGCAACCTGCTACCTTTCGATAACCTGAAACAGGGTTATAATTTTGAAAGAGCGAGGGTTAGACCAATGGTCTAGTGAGTCCCCTCCAATCACTACTGCAACAGTTCAAATATTATTTAAAACATTTAAACAAAGCTTTATATCTCAAAAACATAACTTGCTCTTTTAATCAAACATTAAAACATACTTTACGCTTCACAAGCATAACTCAATCTACTGGCCATCACTGACCACTCTTTACGCTTCGTAAGCGTACCTTAAGCTACTGACCAACACTGCCGTCAAAGACGGTATGTCTGTCTCGTACTGCCTTCTTTTAGGGACACACCCTAATGGCATAAACGGGCTACACTCCCCGATACGAGCATGCGAGTCACACTTCCCGACTTAGGTCAGACTTCTGACTCAAATGTATGCATACACTTAGTCCTGACTATATATAAAACAAGTTTATATAAACTGAGCATAAAATGCCAAACTGATTAAACCAACCATTTTTAATAAATCTGCATAACTTTCAATACTATAAACGTGCAGTTTATAAAACCCACATTTATCAAATAACTGTCAAAATCATAAAAGATTTAGTTTGAAAGACTCACCTCTGATTATTCTTGCTTAACTCTGTCTTCTAATGATTAACACCACCTACGATGGTATCAAAATACAAAGGTAAGCTAACTTGTGACTAACATTTTTTCTTTCTCTAAGTAAATCAACACACTGTCCGACCGGTCAAAACTTCTCCCGGTCGACTTACACCGATGCATCTTACCGGTCGCTACATAAATATCGGTCGACATTATACCGGTCGACTACAACATATCGGTCGACAGTACCGGTTACACTGGGTTCCGGTCAATTACACCGGTCGTTCCACACCGGTAGACCAGCACCGGTCTACAAGGGTCCGGTCGATACCGGTCGTTCATCATACCGGTAGACCCGTACCGGTCTACAAGGGTCCGGTCGACGTTCATTGATAACTCTCAAATATTGAGAGTTAATTCCTCTCTTTTTATATTTGTTTTACCACATTTTCCCTCTTTTTGTCTCTCATCTCCTTCATTTGGTCTTAATTGTTCAAACATGATGATGAAGTCTCAAGAATGCAAAAATTTCGGTTTCACTAACTTTTGTGCAGAAAGTGGTCACCTTGCTGGCACCTTGTCACCACGTTGAACATGGGCTAAAAATTTGTTGATAAGTTCCAGCCATTTTCGGAAAGTTTGACTTCTGAGGGAATGTAAAGAGTCTTCTAATCTTTCACTAGAATATTCAAGGAAGAGGACAGAAAGTGGAGGTCCAAGAAAAGTTCAACACTCTTCCTTAAAAGCTACTTTTGAGGAATAGTCACATCAACACTTTTCTCTTCCTTGAGCTATAAATGAGGGCTTGGAGGAACCATTTGGGGAGACACCAACTTCCAGGAGCATTGAAGATTTCTGGAGCTTAAGCATTTAATTTCTAGTCTCTCTTTTAAGCTTGTACTTGGTTGCATTTAATTTTAACTTCTTTGTAAAAGTTGTCGCCAAAGTGGCCACCTTGTCACCACTTTGGCAGCAACTCTTTAGTTATTTATGCAAGTTATGTTTAAGTTCTTTCCTTCTTCTCCCATGTCTTTTACTGTTATTATGAGCTAAACACCCCTTTGGGTGTGGGTATGAGCCAAAGCTAAGACTAGTAGGCAACACTTGGGTGTTGCTATCGTTGCTAACTCTTAGACTTGGTCACTTGAGTCGGGGCTTCAACTCAACGCGGACAAGCCGATCACTTGTTAGTGTTAATATTAGATCTTAGACCTCGAGAGGGGCAGATCTGAAATTCGGCTTGGATGATGCAAAGAAGATTTGAGAAAGTCTTTTATAACCACGTAGAGATACGAGTTTTTGCATGACTATAACTAAGGTTCAAATATCGGTTGCTATGGGTGTCACAAAGAGATTTGGGCGTCCATATCTATACTAGTGGAACTGAAATCCTTAGAGGTTTATTTAGTTAAGTCGACAAGTCTAGAGTTGGCCAACGTGGTGACAAAGTGGGGACAACGTGGCCACGTTCCGAGAAGGTTCATTTTCGAGAGAAAAGGGTTTTTAAGACTGTCGTGTGTCATTTTGTTTCTAACCAAGTTGTTACTACATCAGTCTTAGTCAATGCTTGTACCCACATCCTATCTTTAATACTGTTAATTCCGTTTAATCATTGTTTAATTCGCTTAAAACTCACAAAATATCGATATTGTTCTCAAAAATCAACCAAGCACTAAAAGTTCATGAAAAGTTCTCTGATTCTTAGTTGACTAGTCCCTGTGGAAACGATCTCGGTACTCTACCACTTTATTACTTGTAGCGATCATAGTGTCTGGTGTGCACTTGCACCGCCACTATGGCAACATAGTGGCCACTTTGTGGACCTATACGATTTTCCGCTATCAAGTTTTTGGCGCCGTTTCCGGGGACTAGCGCGATTTTAAATCCAAAGATATTGACTTTTCATTCGAGCCTGAGTTGCTTGTGTCTTTTATTTTTAGTATTTTCCGTGTTGTATGCCAAGGCTACAACACGGTGAACTTGTACCTCTTGACCCCGAAATTGAAAGAACCGTTAAAAGACGAAGAAAAGGTAGAAGAGGTCGGCAAAATCAAAACATGGATGGAATTGGTGGAGATCCTCCACCACCACCTAATGAAACAACCATAAGAATTGCCGACGATAAAGAACGGGGAATATGGGACTATGCAACACCCGAATTTGATCAATTAAAATTGGGTATTCTTAGACCCAACATAGTAGCACAAACTTTTGAACTAAACCCGGTAATATTTCAAATGATCCAAGCAATGGGTCAATTTGGAGGGTTATCGTCGGAAGATCCGCACTCACATTTAAAATCATTTTTAGAAATGACGGATCATTTTCGCATTCAAGGTGTTACGACATAAGCCTTACGGCTTACGCTATTCTCTTACACATTAAGAGATAGAGCCAAAGCTTGGCTAAATTCTCAACCTCCTCACTCCATTGATAGTTGGAAAAGTTTGGCCAAAAAATTTTAAAAAAAATATTTTCCTCCAACTAGAAATGTGAAGTTTAGAAATGAAATTTTAATGTTTCGACAAGAGGAGGATGAAGCGGTTTCGGATGCATGGGAGAGATTCAAAGACTTAATTAGAAAATGTCCTCATCATGGAATCCCTCATTGCATCCAATTAGAGACATTTTATAATGGTCTTACTAATGCCGCTAAAATTATTCTTGATGCTACGGTCGTTGGCGCTTTCACCTCTAAAACTTATAACGAAAGATATGACATTTTGGAGAAAGTGGCCAACAATAACACCGATTGGTCAAACCCACGCGCTCTTGCTCCCAAGAATGCATCGGGTGTTCACGACATTGATGCCATCACCGCCTTAAATGCACAAATTGTAGCTTTAACTAACTTGGTAAAAAATAACATGAACTTAAATGGAGAAAAGAACCAAGTCCAAGCCATAAATGAATCTTATGTGTTTTGTGGTTGAGAATCATGCTTTTGAGTGTTGTCCCGGTAATCCCGCCTCGGTTAACTATGTAGGAAACCATTCTAGGAATAGCCCATTTTCTCCAACTTACAACCCAAATTGGAGAAATCACCCGAACTTCTCATGGTCGGGTAATCAAGGACTTCAACCCCCCGGGGTTCATCAAGTTCCAAACCGACCACCAAATCCTCCGGGATTTCAACAAGGACCATCTCATATGTACCAAAGTGGGCAATCCTCACAACCGTATATACCGAGACAACAAAATGCATCGGAGAGTAATGGGTCACTTGAATCTTTACTCAAAGGTTTTATAAACCAAACCAATGCAACTTTGAGAGGTTTTGAGACTCAACTGGGCAATTTGCCGCCGAATTGAAAGGAAGACAAGTGGGCACCTTACCTAGTGACACCGAAACCCCTAAGGGTAAGGAACACGTCAAGGCCGTGACTTTAAGAAGTGAAACTAGAGCACCCAAACCCAGTGAGGAAGTCTTAGTTGATACCGTTGTGCAAGAAGATACCACACATGCTTTTGACAAAGAAAACTTCCCATCACTTTTTCCAGCCAACGTGGCTGGAAAGTGCCCACCTTTGGGACAGAATGTAACAGCTCCTTCAAGGACTGTTTTGCCATCAGATCAGCCCCTCCAAGGTGGTGAGCAGGTGCCCACTTCACAACCCATAAGGGTAAATTCAAACCAAGCGAATTTGGACTTACGAGACCTCCCTTTTCCTGGTAGAATGAAAAACAAGAATGAGGATGTGCAATTTAAATTTTTTTTGGACGTTTTCAAACAATTGAACATTAACATACCTTTGGTTGAAGCTTTCGAGCAAATGCCAAGTTATGTTAAATTTTTAAAGGACATTCTCAACAAGAAAAGGAGGTTAAGTGAGTATGAAACTGTGGCCTTAACAAAAAAATGTAGTGCTTTGCTCACATGTAAAATTCCTCCTAAACTCAAGAACCCAGGAAGTTTTACCATCCCGTGTTCAATAGGGGGAAAAGAGGTGGGTCATGCCCTTTGTGACCTTGGGGCAAGCATAAATCTCATGCCACTTTCAGTTTTTAATAAATTAGGAATTGGAGAAGTCCGACCCACGACCGTTACTTAACAATTAGCGGATCGATCGTTGGCTTATCCCAAAGGAAAAATTGAAGACATTTTGGTTCAAGTTGACAAATTCATCTTCCCGACCGACTTTTTAGTTTTGGACTATGAAGCCGATAGAAACGTCCCAATCATCTTAGGGCGACCATTTTTAGCAACGGGTAGAACCTTAATTGATGTCCACAAGGGAGAACTAACCATGAGAGTGAATGACCAGCAAGTGACGTTTAACGTTTTCAAATCACTTAAGTTTCATGGGGAAGTGGAAGACTGTTCGACCTTAGACACCTTAGAAAGAGAGGTTGGCATCGACACTGTTGAAGGTGGCCACGTTGGTCACCAAGGTGGCCACTTCAGTGCAGAATATTTGGAGGATTTAGACTTTATGAGCGAGGAGGAAATTGAGGAGACCATAGCAGCGTTTGAACAGTTAGATTTCACAGATAGAACGATCCAGCAACCATCCATCATTGAACCACCTAAGCTAGACTTAAAGCCCTTACCCAATCATCTTAAGTATGCTTACCTCGTCGAGGAAGAAAAATTGCCCGTTATTATTTCTTCCAAATTAACCCAAGAGCAAGAATTAAATTTGATTGGGTTGTTGAGGAAATATAAGAAGACCTTAGGATGGACCATAGCCGATATTAAGGGTATAAGTCCGACGGTTTGCCAACATAAGATACTTTTGGAAGATAATAGCATTGGCAAAGTGCAACCGCAAAAGAGACTTAATCCTATCATGAAAGATGTTGTAAAAAAAGAGGTTTTAAAATGGTTGGATGCGGGGATCATTTATCCCATTTCTAGTAGTAGATGGGTGAGCCCGGTACAATGCATACCAAAGAAAGGTGGCACCACGGTGATCACAAATAACAAAAACGAGCTCATAACAACTAGGACCGTGACGGGGATGGAGGATTTGTATGGATTATAGGCAATTAAATCTCGCCACCAAGAAAGACCATTTCCCTCTACCATTCATAGACCAAATGCTTGATAGGTTGGCCGGGAAAGAATTCTATTGTTTCTTGGACGGATATTCGGGATACAACCAAATTCATATAGCACCCGAAGATCAAGAGAAGACTACCTTCACTTGTCCCTTTGGAACTTTTGCTTTTCGGCGTATGCCATTTGGGTTGTGTAATGCACCCGCAACTTTTCAAAGATGCATGATGTCAATTTTTTCGGATATGATTGAAGACACCATGAAAGTTTTCATGAATGATTTTTCGGTAACGGGAACATCTTTTGAAAATTGTTTAAAAAATCTTGAAAAAAGTTTGCAAAGATGTGAAGCCCATGACTTGATTTTAAATTGGGAAAAATGTCATTTTATGGTACAAGAAGGGATAGTCTTGGGTCACATGATTTCAAAGAAAGGATTGGAAGTTGATAAAGCCAAACTTGAGGTGATAATGCAATTACCCGAGCCCACCTCGGTTAAGAGCATTAGGAGTTTTTTGGGGCATGCGGGATTTTATAGGAGATTTATTAAAGATTTTTCAAAAATCGCAAAACCCCTTTGCAATCTTTTGCACATTGATCAACCCTTTGAATTTACCTCCGAATGTAAAAAGGCTTTTGAAACAATAAAAAATGCTCTCGTTTTGGCACCCATTGTGATTGCCCCCAATTGGAATTTACCATTTGAAGTAATGTGCGACGCAAGCGATTGGGTCGTGGGTGCGGTTCTTGGTCAAAAACGAAACAAAATTTTTCACCCAATATACTACGCAAGCAAAACTCTTGTTGAAGCACAAATTAATTATACAACAACCGAAAAAAATTGCTTGCGGTAGTATTCGCTTTCGTTCATACTTGATTGGCACCAAGGTTATCATTCATACCGATCATTCCGCCATCAAATACTTATTTAATAAATCCGATGCTAAACCTAGTCTTATTAGATGAGTTCTTTTTTTGCAAGAATTTGATGTCGAAATTGTTGATAGAAAAGGCACCGATAACCAAGTGGCCGATCATCTTTCTCGCATAGAAGGAACGGTATCTAGTGGGGGTGATCATGAAATTAAAGACATTTTTCCGGACGAGCATGTTTTAGCCATACATCATCATAAAGAACAACCGCCATGGTATGCGGATTTAGCCAACTATCTTGCATGTGGGCTAAAGTCGTACCATTTTCAAGGGCAACAATGGAAAAAGTTTCTTCATGATAGCAAACAATATTTTTGGGACGACCCGTTTCTTTTTAAAATGGGTGCGGACCAAGTTTTGAGAAGATGTGTTCCGGAGGCGGAAATGTTGGGGATTTTAAAAGAATGCCATGCCTCACCTTATGGTGGCCACTTTGGTGGCCAACGTATGGCGGCCAAGATTTTGCAAAGTGGCTTCTTTTGGCCAACTCTTTTTAAAGATGCATTCGAATTTGTGAAAAAAGTGTGATCAATGTCAACGAATGGGAAATTTGTCTCAACGCAATGAGATGCCCTTGAACAATATTTTGGAAGTGAAACTTTTTGATGTTTGGGGCATCGATTTTATGGGACCATTTCCCATGTCGTTCAACAACCAATATATTTTGGTTGCGGTCGATTATGTTTCAAAGTGGGTTGAAGCTAAGGCATGCCCGAGGAATGATGCAAAAACGGTGATTGATTTATTGCACAAAAACAATTTTGTACGTTTTGGAACACCCCGAGCATTGATAAGCAATGATGGGACTCATTTTGTGAATAAAATGTTGAGCATCGTTCTTGATAAATACAATATCCAACATCGAGTGGCCACGGCATACCATCCTCAAACTAATGGTCTTGCCGAACTTTCTAATAGGGAAATTAAAAATATTTTGGAAAAAGTTGTTAAACCTACTAGAAAAGATTGGTCTCTCAAGTTGGATAATGCATTATGGGCATATAGAACGACTTTTAAGACCCCTTTGGGAATGTCTCCTTACCGCCTTGTGTTCGGAAAAGCTTGCCACTTACCGCTAGAATTAGAATATAAAGCTTTTTGGGCCACAAAAGAGTTGAATTTAAGTGAGGATTCCGCGGGAAATAAAAGAAAGCTTCAATTAGCCGAGTTAGAAGAGTTGAGATTTCACGCTTATAAAAATGCCAAATTATACAAAGATAAAACCAAAAGATGGCATGATCGTCGAATAAATCAAAGGAGTTTTGACGTTGGTCAACAAGTGTTACTCTTCAACTCGCGGCTAAAATTATTTCCCGGAAAGCTCAAATCTCGTTGGTCCGGGCCTTTTACCATTGTCAAAATCAGTCATTATGGGTCAGTGGATTTGTTGAATCCACAAGACGGTAGTACCTTCAAAGTTAATGGACATAGGGTCAAGCACTATCTTCCCGAAGAGGTGCCCAAACCCTCGGAAATGTCCCCTTGAGAACGTCTCGAATGTCTTTTGTAAATAGTGTACATAATTGTTCTTTTGTTTTTGGACCAAGGTGGCCACCTTGTGGCCACTTGGGGGTTGAGCCTTGTGAATAGTCTGAAAGTTGATTTCCAGACAGATTTTCAAATTTTTATGCATGGCTTAAATATTCCTTTTGTCCACTGGTTTTTTTTCATGCAAGTTAAAGCATCCAGGTTTAATCTGTGCCTACGATTGGTCCTTTGTTTCTTAAAAAGCCTTGTCCTTTATTACTTTTTTAACCTCTACTTTTGGCTCCTTGTGCAGGCCCAATTCAGGAATTCAGATATGTGCCAAGAGTCTGGAAGTTATAAGGGTTGTTTTTCAAAAAAAGTTGGTTTTTGAAAAAGTAACCATCTTTTCAACCCTTTGCAAACCCAAGGAATCATCATTCCCTGTCAAATTTCAACCCATCAACTCCCTCTCTCTCACAACCCATCAACTCCCTCTCTTTCACAACCCCTAAAAAAAAAACTCTCTCTCTCTCTCTCAGTGCTCCGACCACCACACCACCGTCACTCTCCGTCGCCCTCTCGATCGCTTTTCTTCCCCACCATGGCACGAATGAAGCACCTCGCACACCCTTTCCCCAATACTCGGAGAAACCGCCGGTGGTAGTTCCACCACTCCAGTGGACGACCCCCCTGCGTCCGCCACTCCATCGCCCCCTGCGGAAAGTATCGTTGCCGCTGAGCCACCCATCTTCACCGTCCATTATGAGGAGTCACACGCCGTAGTTACCACTCAGACCTTCAACCCACTACTCTATCCGCCGGTGAGTAACCCCATCAATGAACCCAACTCCCCGTCGGCCGAAACCCTAACCCCCGATAGACCATCGCCACCACCCTCACCGGCGGTTAGTTGCCCCCTTCTCTCTATCCTCATTCCCCAATCCGTGTCCGAAGTCCCCCACTCCACCACTGTCGCTTCCTCTAACCCTCCCGAAATCACCACCGAACCACCCCCAGCGGACCCAACAACCACCGCAACCACACCAGAATCTACCGTACCACCCATTTTGCTTCAACTTCGGGTCACCCGCGATGCTCCGCCCCTCTTTAACCCTCAGCCTCGTATTGGAGAATCAGGCGATTACCTGAACCCCCTTTTTGGTCCTGAGCAGCCCGTCAATGCCTTCAACCTAAATCAAGTCGGTCCCCAAGTCACCACTCCGCTCGATCCCCCACCATCTCCATCACTGCACCCTCATGTCGACAACCCTGGTCGGAGTGTCCAGAAAGTGGCCACGTCCAGCTCAGCTTCTGGGTCTTCCTTTGCAAGTCCTGTCCGGGATACGCCATCCCCATCACGCCTTATCGAAGAGCAAGGGAAACAACCTGCCTCATCTTCTGATCACGAATATACACCAGACCCGGAAATCGAGCGTCCCAAGAAGCGTGCACGGACTACACCGGTCGCCAAGCCAAAGCGAAAGTCGGCACGTGCATCGTCCTCTACTGCCAAGAAGCCCCGCACACGCTCTGCTGTCCAACCTCCGCCGGATATCAGGGGCCCCCTCAAGAAAAAGTGACGAAACCTGCAAAAGTTCCTCTCGCATCGATCAAGGAACTATCCAGCGCATTATGCGCTCGGACCGTTTTGCAGCTGAGGCTAGACCGTAGCCTTCTGTCCAGACTCCTCACGACGACATCCCCAAGCATCCACCTGCCTCCGGTTCCAGCTATGGTTCCTCTGATTGGCTACAGGTCCTCGCTGAACAACGCGAAGAACAGAACATACTCTTGAAGGACCTGATGGCGCTTCAAAAAGAACAGTCGGATCAGCTTAAAGCCAATGCATCCAGCCTCCAGGAAATTCAGGCCAAAAATGAAGTTTTTTGGGCCTACCAGCGGGATTGGAATCGGGTCATTAAAGGTTTCTATCACAAGAATGACTCAGTTCGCGCCTCAACGCTACCCCGGTTCCCTCCCGGTCTCTGTTCGCCCCAGGTTATTATCCATATCGCACCTCGCCCGCACAGCCCGGTCCCTTCACAATCTCCATCCGAGCCAACTGCATCTACGGCCGTCGAGGCTGAACCTTTTGCCGACGTGGGTAAGCCGTGAGTATTCTTGGGTCATCATCATTTATGTTCGAACTTTGTCTTGTTACTTCTTTTCTGTTTTGTGGTATGTTGTTGTTACTCTGACTTATTCTTTGTTGGTTGTATGCTTGCTCTTCTCACCGTCCTCGTTATACCGTCTCTTTGGTTATTTCTAGTACTTTTGTCTTGCGCTCATTTCTTTTGCAGGTCTGCTCCTTGGATTGCTACCAATTTTTGACTGTTAACGTGATATAGGCCTTTCTTTCATAGATGTTAAGCCCAAACACTTTCCAAATTAAAACCTAGCCATTTACCGTAGCAATATCGGCATATCTTTCCTTTTTCAATGATGACATTGAAGGGTTTCGTTTAGGGGTGGGGGCTGCTGAGAAAGTAGAAACAAACCGTTCTTCCGATAGCCGAAAGCCAAAGTGGCCACTTTGTCGCCACGTTGTCACCACTTTGGCAGAAAAAAAATGAAAAATAAATTGGGGACCGGTCAAGGGTCAAATGGGCAAGGCAATACAAAGAATAAATAGTCAAACCAAAGAAAATTGGAGTCATGCAAAAAGAAAAGTTTGGGGGTCATATCAAGCAGTTAATTTGAAAACCCAAAAACACAAACCCAATTCAAGCCCTATTGATTAAAGTCAATTTTCTGGGATGCATGAAAATAAGCGGTACCTTTTTCAAACAAAGTGCTTCGCTCAATCAAGAAACATCAAAGTATTCGGTATGAGTTTTTCATTCATCAAACGTAAGCAACCAATTTTTTCATCTTTCGAATCCTTTTTGTTAATCCTTTTATTTTTCTTACTTGAGGACAAGTAATTACTCAAGTTTGGGGGTGTGATAACTCTCAAATATTGAGAGTTAATTCCTCTCTTTTTATATTCGTTTTACCACATTTTCCCCCTTTTTGTCTCTCATCTCCTTCATTTGGTCTTAATTGTTCAAACATGATGATGAAGTCTCAAGAATGCAAAAATTTCGGTTTCACTAACTTTTGTGCAGAAAGTGGCCACCTTGCTGGCACCTTGTCACCACGTTGAACATGGGCTGAAAATTTGTTGATAAGTTCCAGCCATTTTCGGAAAGTTTGACTTCTGAGGGAATGTAAAGAGTCTTTTGATCTTTCACTAGAATATTCAAGGAAGAGGACAAAAAGTGGAGGTCCAAGGAAAGTTCAACACTCTTCCTTAAAAGCTACTTTTGAGGAATAGTCACATCAACACTTTTCACTTCCTTGAGCTATAAATGAGGGCTTGGATGAACCATTTGGGCAGACAACAACTTCCAGGAGCATTGAAGATTTATGGAGCTTAAGCATTTAATTTCTAGTCTCTCTTTTAAGCTTGTACTTGGTTGCATTTAATTTTAACTTCTTTGTAAAAGTTGTCGCCAAAGTGGCCACCTTGTCACCACTTTGGCAGCAACTATTTAGTTATTTATGCAAGTTATGTTTAAGTTCTTTCCTTTTTCTCCCATGTCTTTTACTGTTATTATGATCTAAACACCCCTTTGGGTGTGGGTATGAGCCAAAACTAAGACTAGTAGGCAACACTTGGGTGTTGCTATCGTTGCTAACTCTTAGACTTGGTCACTTGAGTCGGGGCTTCAACTCAATGCGGACAAGCCGATCACTTGTTAGTGTTAATATTAGATCTTAGACCTCGAGAGGGGCAGATCTGAAATACGGCTTGGGTGATGCAAAGAAGATTTGAGAAAGTCTTTTATAACCACGTAGAGATACGGGTTTTTGCATGACTATAACTAAGGTTCAAATGTCGGTTGACATGGGTGTCACAAAGAGATTTGGGCGTCCATATCTATACTGGTGAAACTTAAATCCTTAGAGGTTTACTTAGTTAAGTCGGCAAGTCTAGAGTTGGCCAACGTGGTGACAAAGTGGGGACAACGTGGCCACATTCCGAGAAGGTTCATTTTCGAGAGAAAAGGGTTTTTAAGACTGTCGTGTGTCATTTTGTTTCTAACCAAATTGTTACTACATCAGTCTTAGTCAATGCTTGTACCCACATCCTATCTTTAATACTGTTAATTCCGTTTAATCGTTGTTTAATTCGCTTAAAACTCACAAAATATCGATATTGTTCTCAAAAATCAACCAAGCACTAGAAGTTCATGAAAAGTTCTCTGATTCTTAGTTGACTAGTCCCTGTGGAAACGATCTCGGTACTCTACCACTTTATTACTTGTAGCGATCATAGTGTCCGGTGTGCACTTGCACCGCCACTATGGCAACATAGTGGCCACTTTGTGGACCTATACGATTTTCCGCTATCATTCATACAGAGTCAGCGACTCAAAACCCAGAAAACCTCAGATCATTAAATCGATCAAATATACGGTTAAAAGCTTGAATAACAGGACTATTTACCGACTATAACATGCAGATAGAAGTATTAAGCTGGAATCATACCTCTATTTGACAAAAACGGATCGATTCTTCAAAACCTTACTTTTCTTTCTCCCTGCTTCGCTCTAATCTCTTTCTCTAATGTCGGTCTCAACTCTCAAGAAATCTCAGACTTTGAGTTATGATAAACAAATATCTGAGGGTTATGGTTATATATAACCAATGTTTCAAATAACCCTCCTGAACTTTGGGTCTCGCTAAACTTTTCACCCAACTTCCAAAATTAATAAAAATTTCGGATCCGGATATTACATAAGTCATTTTTACAAACTTACCTTCCAGTGTTTTTACAAGATTTTGTAAGTCCATGTTACTTAGACAAGTTGTTTGACACCAGAGACATTGATCATTTTAAAACTACTAAACTAAAAACAAAATTTAAAATACCAGACTTTTAATTAAAAACTTATTTAAAGTCGTTATTTTTTAAACAAGTGTATGTTTATCATTTTTTAAATTGTTATATATATATATATATATATATCACCATTCACAATATTTTTTAACTTCAAAATATGATGATTTGGGCCTTCTTTTTATAAAACTAAATCTTAATCTATATCTATACTATATTATAAAGATGACATAAAAAACTCTTAAAAACAAGTCTTAAAGTTTAATGTACCGTTATTTAATGTTAATTACTTAAAAAACAACCATAAAAGCTGTATGTACTACATTTAATGCTATTCATTAATTTTCAATCATTATCTCTAACCATTTTAACCCCCCTAAAATCATTTCCCACTTTAACTCCCCTAAAATAACTCTCAGCATATTTTAGATATAAAAAATCTAAAATATAATAAAAAAATCTTACAGAATATTTTATAAAAAATTATATTATTAAACCAAAATAAATTACATTATATTATTAAGTCTAAATTAAACAAATTTATATAAAAAAATCATTATCACTCTCTCACAACCATCCAAAATCGTAATGTAAATCGACAAAAAACAGAAAATAAAATGAAACATTAAAATCGTGTTGTATCTAGCTGCATTGCGCGAGTACACTTCTAGTATATTATAAAGCACGGATAAAAAACTCTTAAATACAAATTATTAGGCACAAAGTACCATCATTTTATATAAGATTTTAAAATATTTTAATTTACAAGTATCAAAGCACAAGATACATATTACTACTGCATACTTCTAACACCCACCAATTTGGTATGTGCAGGGTCTTACTTTTATGCAAATTTTTCCATGTATCACTATTAATTAATATATTATACTACTATAAATTTGTTTTAATTATATTATTAAATATGTAATTGGTTATTTTTTCTATATGTCATGAAAATATATAATATAATCATTGAATTCTAACAAAATACTTAAAAAAAATTATATAAACAACATTTTATTATTAAGCCTAAATTAAACAAATTTATAAAAAAACGTTATCACTTTCTCAAAATCATCCAAAATTGTATTGTAAATCGACAAAAACAAAAAACAAAATAAAACATTAAAATCGTAATGTATTTCGCTGCATTGTGCGAGTACGATTCTAGTTACTAAAAAAACAAAGAATTGAACCTTTTAAGATTGGTCAAAAAATGCATATTTTTTCTATTTTTTTGTCTTGAAAATATGATCTTACATTTACTAGAAAAAATGTTTTCCAAATTTATCTACATTTTTATAAGTTATGTTAATTATGTCTCATAGAAATTATTTGATCATTAATTAGCTAGTTTTTATTAAATTATAAGTATGTGAAATTAAGAGCATTTTCAACATATTCTTCAAATGAAGAAAATTCGAATTTTATAGATTTTAGCATACTTCTTTTTTAACAGATTCTTTAAAACATGTTACAAAAATGGGAAAAATAAGAGAGAGAACCTTAAAACAATCCCGAATTTAAAAAATTCTTCAAAAAGCGACGAGATAAATTGTTTAGTCTACCCATCCCAAAATAAGTGTTAAATATTTATATTTTTAGTTTGTCTCAATATAAATGTCCAACTTTCAAAACTAAATATTTATTTTCATATTTTATCCTTAATTATAAGATAGAAAAAAGTTAATTGTATTATCATTTTTATATAATATTTATTTGAAATTTTATTGGAATAGTAAATTTATTAAATATTTTAATAATATAATTAATGTTGTATTATCCAAAATCTAAAGGGAAATTGACCTAAATAGCCTAAGCACTTAAGCAATTTCACCTCTTAGTCGATTTTCTCTCGATTTTGCAGAAATAACCCCACATCTGCAATCCACAACCCACCTTCGCAATTGCGGACCTAGGACAGTGTTGACTCCTCATAAACCCTAATGACACCCATGAAGACACATGACATGTCCGCAATCCGCAACCCACCTCTATAATCGTACTTAAACAATTTTTACCCTTTTTCCGTCTTTTAGCTGCCAGATTGCGGACTGCGGCTCGACCCAAACCGACCCATTGAGTAGCTGAGGCTATTTCTGCAAAAGGAAAAGAGAATTGGCTAAGAGGTGAAATTGCCCAAGTGATTAGGATATTTGAGTCAATTTCCTGAATCTAAATCTATTGTACTTGAATGTAAATTTTTTTGAATTTTTTTTAAAGAACCTGTTAGAGATAGACAATGTAAATATTGTGGATTATTATTATGACAAATAACAAATGAAATATATAAGTCAAAAGAAGGAAGAAACAAATATTCCAAATGAAGGATGGGTGTTATTGTTAAGGACTAAGGTGTTAGTTAGGTTTGAAAGGTGATCTAGACCTAATACACACATACCCCCATCTTTAAGGATTCTAACTACATTACCAACCTCTTATATATCCCATCATCCATCAATCTTTAATCTTATATATTATATATATAATTGCATAATAAATTAAAATATGGTGAAAAAAAGTAAGAAAGTCTTATACATTGTTTGGTAAAAATAAGCTAATTTATAAGCAGTTTATTTTCTGGGTACATGTTTGGATGACCATAAGTTAGCTTTTTGATAAACTACTTGTCTACTTGGAGTAGCTTATGAGGAGTTTTTTGTCATTATTCCAATTATATATTAACTTTTAATTATAAAAAAATAATTAATGTTATTTTTGGTAATTTAAATGCTTATAAGCTAGATTTTGCCAAACGTGACTTTTTCATCAGCTAACTTATCAGTCACCAGCTAGCTTATCAACTAGTTTGCCAAACATAACCTTACAAAAATATTAACAAATGTTACCACGAAATGTTAAAATAAGTTAACATGCAATAACATTAACATTAACATACGCTATAATATAAAGTTTTGCTACAATGGTGTTTACATAAACCATATATTTTGTGTGTATCAATGATAAATATTATTCTCCATGAATATATGTGTATATAGAGAGAGAATGGTTTATTTAGGAACCCTTAAATATTTTAGAAATCCATAAACCATACCTTTTATGAGTATTTACGATAAATATCGTAATAGATATTTATAATAAATAATATTCATCATGATTACTCATAAATACATACCTTAATTTGTATGCATACATATATTTTTCAACAGGAATCAACAATTAACCATTTTATGCAAACGTTACAAAACATATTTTGGCATACATAATGAGATCGATATCAATCAACTTGATTTTGTAAAATTATAAGTAACTATATCCACCGTTACTTTTAGTAAAACCCAATAAGTTATATATGAGATGATATACATGCTTAGATTGACGAAAGTTTGATTCTAACTATTGCATTACGAGTCACAATTTATTTATAAATCGAACTCCTTACATATACTGTTATCTTAAATCAAAATTGTGGACCTTTTAGGAAGTTAAACCTTTTTGCACAAAACTTTATGACCGGTGCATTATGCACATAAGAGTAAACTACAAATTTTGTCTCTATGGTTTGTCAAAAATAACACTTTTCGTCCCTTTAGTTTTAAAACTAAAAGATAATCACCGTAATTTACAAAAAGCGTTTGGATTTGGTCTCATCCTCTAATGACAATTAAAAAATTATGTAAATTCGAAGATTTTTTCGTTTTATTTTTTGATTTGTTTGTCGTTCAACAATCAAATACTATAGGGACCAAAATCATAAAATCGATTTTGATTCGATAAATGACAAAAAGAAATCGATAAAATGACGATAAGTCTCCGCATTAATGGAAATTTTTAACCAGTCGTTAGAGGGAGGGAACAAATGAAAATGTTTTTACAAACCACAATTACCATCTTGTAATTTCGAAACTACAAGGACGAAAAATGTTAATTTTGAAAAACTACATGGACCAAATGTGTAGTTTACTCTAATAATAATTATTTAATTATTTATTTTTAGTTAGAGAAAGGTTGTTTATAAGTAGACGTTGTAGGTTAGAAACATGGAAAGACGTTGAAAGGAGAACGGAATTCATCCCACCAAGCAACCTCCCCTCTATCCCTCTCACAAACTCATACTACATACACACAACATTATATATATATATAGAGAGGGAGGATCATGCGAGAAGTTAAACATTTTGCAAGAAGACGATAATTGTTTAATTATATATGATTACATGACTTGTAAGTGTGTTTAATCATGTATGATTAAACGCCTATGTATTACTAATATAACATGTGTTTAATCATATATGATTAAGCTTGTGTATCATATATAATTAAACACTTCTCGCCTTCTCGTAAAATTTTTAGCTTCTCGTTTGAACCTGCCCCTATATATATATATTGGAAGGATATTTTTAGCTTCTCTCTCTCTCTATATATATATATGGAGATGTTCATTTGAGAAATGTTAAATATATGAGAAATAGAGAAGCAATTTTAGCATTTCATTCGATCAAGATCGATTTTTACCGGTCAAATATTGCGTCTTTGACTGGTCCAAAGTTGTAGTTATTCCAAAAATAGAATGACAGTTTCGTAATTTTCACAAATACACAGGACGATTTCATATATGAACTATATGTTCATATGTGAATCAATGTTATTCATATATGAACTAATTAACTATAGGTTCATATGTGAATCAGTTGAACTAATTAACAGATTCATATATGAACTTTTGTGATTCATATATGAATGTTAAAAGAGTTCATATGTGAACCATACAGGTTCATATATGAACTCGTCCAGCGTATTTTACGAAGCTACTCATCTATCTTCTACAGATCACACAATGAATTATCTGGTGCTTCACGGTCAAAGCCATAAATGTTGACCAGATAAATGGCTAGAATCATTTATTTATTTATCATATTTTTAACATTTCTCAAATGAACCTAATCTTATATATATATATGGATGAGTTATAGTGCAACCAAGATATTTGTACAAACCATACAAACCATTATATTAGGAAATAATTGAGATATTTATGGATAATAATCATGATTTATTAAATATGATTGAGATATATATGGAAGATGATAAAGTTCATTTATTATGATCATGACATTGGTTAAGGAAACAAAATAAAATTAGATATTCATTAGATTAGGTGGATGACTGAGATTAGTTTGTAAGTTTGTACAAATAGAAGTGGTTTGCATTTGATCGCTCCTCTATATATATATGAACATTATTAAAAGAAACTTTATACATTTGTAATAACTCTGATATTTTTTACCTTAAGATTTTGTTTTAAATGATCTGTTCTCATCTAGGACTAATATTTAATGTATTAATGAACATATATTTATTTGATATTGTGTTTGCTTCATATGTATTCGGTTCACAATGTGAAACCTTTTCATGTATACTTTTTGTTACACAAACATGTTAAAAAAGTTCACATTGTGAAACAAATACATGTGATACACACATTATGAAACAAACAATATGTTAATCGATATTCTAAATTAGTCTTAGATGAAAAAAATCCTAGGAAATAACATATGATTCATTAGTTTTCAAGGTTATCATAATTTCACACACACACACACACATAATTTCAGGCTCAAAGAAAAAACCAAAAAAATGAAAATTTTGAAGAAGATCTTAATAATCATTCATTTATACGATATGTAAATATGCATACAATGAATTGAAGATGTTTCACGCTTTCTATACATGTATGCATACCGAATAAATTACTTGTATGCATGCACATATACATGCATATAAATGGTTGTAGGGATATTTCTCAGTTTTTCATTTTTTTGCAGTTTCCCTGAAAACACGAACCTATATATATATATACACACACACACACACACATTGTATACATAAGGTTGGGTTCCGTGAGAAGTTGAGTCAACGGTGAGAAGTGTGATAAGTGGTTATCGATCGTTGGATGATGAATGGACGCACGTTAGGATGAGATGCACCAAGATAAGATGTACTGAGATGCACCAGATCAATTATCTTATAAGCTGCAATTCATGGGAGGACTTGAGATTAAAATAGATTAACAGTTCAGATCCACTTCTCACGCTTCTCAACGTTAACTCAACTTCTCACATGATTCTTCGTTTTTATACATATGTGTATACACAGTTACACACACACACACATATATATAGAGGGAGAGAGAGAGAGGGGAGGGGGGAAGAATCATGCGAGAAGTTAAATATTTTGTGAGAAGCCGGAAGTGTGATATCATATATAATTACACATTTTGTGGGTGTGTTTAATCATATATTATTAAATGTTTATATATTGCCAATGTAACATATGTTTAATCATATATGATTAAGCTTGTATATCATATATGATATCACAATTCTCGTTTTTTTGCAAAATGTTTAGTTTCTTGTCTGAACATGCCCCCCATATATACATATATATATATATATATGTGTGTGTGTGGAGGGTTGAGTTAATGGTAAGAAGTGGTTATCGACCGTTGGATGAGAAATGTATGCACATTAAAATGAGATGTACCGAGATAAAATGCACCAGATCAATTCATTTCTAAGCCACAATTAACGGTTCAGATCCACCCTGTTAACTCAACTTCTCATAGGATATTTTGTCTATGTGATATACCAAGACGCATAGGAAAAAAATGGTAGTAGTTTTAGTTAGCCTAGACGTTGCATCAGTTTCTGGTACACTCTTCGTAACAGAAACCACCTCCTATATATAACTCCCCCCCACCATCCCACACCTTCCCTCCCATTTTTTTTCATTCATTCATCCATAAATCACACACTTCAAATTTTTTCTTCATCTTCAACCTCTAGCACCTGCTTAATTTCACGCTACCTCATCATCGATCCACCACCAATCTAGAATATATATATATATATATATATATATATATATATGTGCAGCCGTGGTCATTGGCGGCCGTCGGAAGACCAGAAGCTCCGGCAACTGGTCCAACAGTATGGACCTCATAACTGGAACGCCATAGCCGAAAAGCTCCAAGGCAGATCAGGTCTCTTCTTCATTCCTATCCATCTCTTATATATTTTACGATATATATATACACACACACGCACATATATATATATATATATATATATCATGAACTCGATTAGTTACGTTACTTCGTTCCGTTTGTAATTTTTGAAAATTGTGAAACTCATTTTGGTTATCTGTCTCGACCGCCATAGCCAGAAAGCTCCGAGGCAGATCAGGTCTTATCTTCATGCTATCCATCTGTAATTTTGCGATATATATACACACACACACATATATATATATGTGTGTGTGTGTATCATTATCATGAACTCTCGGTCTGTAGTTTTTGAAATTAGGAAGCTCATTTTGGTTGATTATCCGTTATTCCGTTTGAACCGCCATAGCCAAAAAGCTTCGAGGCAGATCAGATCTCGTTATTTGTTCTTAAGTTATACAGATCGATCGTTCTTCTTCGTTCATTATCCGTATGTAATCTACGAAACCTGCAACTTATCAGCTTCGTATCATGAAATAATCGAAGATTAATTAGTGTTTATTTGGTGCAGTTTTCGATGAATGATTTTTGCTTCTTTCTGTTTTAAACTTTAACCAGAATCAAAAAATTGATAAAAACGTCATTTTTTTTTACGGCAACTTGGCTATACCCACACACACGCACCTGCGGTATCCGGGCATCCAATTGGGCAGCACCGACTAATCCGCGACGACCCGACCCAGCTCAAATCGACTGGACCCGCCCAGGTACGACTAAGCCCGGTCAAAACCGAACCCGCATACCCATAGACTGGTATGCCCGTAAACCTGGGTCCGAACCGACCCGAAGGCCGACCCAAGGTCTGGGTATCGTCGAAGTGCATCCCCCAGGATTCAAACTGTCATTTGCTTTAGTAATCGTTACAATCAGTTCATCTTCGTTGTTTGCAGTACTTTCCATATGTTCGATGAATTTTGTTTTTGTTTTTATTTTTCGTTTGATCGATGTGATCGGAAGATCGAATAGACGAACGTGTGATTATACGATCGTAGTGATACAGATTATGATGTTTTTGTACAGGAAAAAGTTGTAGGTTAAGATGGTTCAACCAACTGGATCCGAAGATCAATCGAAGTCCGTTCACGGAGGAGGAAGAGGAACGGCTTCTAGCGTATCATCGTGAGTTCGGGAACCGATGGGCTAACATTGCGAAACTTTTCCCTGGTCGAACCGATAACGCGGTCAAGAACCATTGGCATGTTATCATGGCTCGAAAGCACAGAGAAAGGTCCACCAGGATGATGCATCAAAGAACCACTGCTACTGATATTGATACGGATACTGATCATCATGTATTTACCGGAAGATATCGATACACTAATTTCCCTTATGAGATTTCAAGAAATATTGCATCCCATCTACAATTCTCCAAAAATTTGGTTCATCAATTCAAGATAGATGAAGGTATATCAACTAATTAACATGTTAGAATTAAATTAGAAATTTATTCACTATGGAGGACTTTTGTTTCGTTGATCTGTCCCAGCGGTAGAGGTGTGGATGTAATCTATATGTTTGAGGTACCGTGTTCGAGCCTGGACATCACTCATCTGTCAATGCTGATTTACCCTCCCCATGATGGCCGTGGGACCTGTGCGGTGGGGCCGCCTCAACGTGTGGTGTTTACCCTTTTTTTTAAATGAAAAACTTAAATTCCTGAGAAATCGTCGCTAAAGGGGTGATTCGTTACAAAAATTGGTGGGAAACTCAAATTAGTGCTACATTACCCAAGGTTTTAATTTATTTATTTCCTTGAAAATATCATATTCTACCGGAACCATTGGTATTTTGTCGGTAAATCACTGACATAAATTTCTCTGGGTTGTTTTTTATGAGTAAAAGTCATTTATTTTGTAGTGATTAACATCAATCTATCAGTTTATTGTTTTTTCTATATTAATGTTTTGCTATTATTTATTGGGATTCAGATAAAAGAGATCAATCGGTGGAGTTTTACAACTTTCTTCCTGTAAATACCGACTCTAATGAGAGTGAAGTAATCGACCACACAAAAAAAGACGAGGTCGAGGTGGATCAAGAGGCACCCGAACATCAAAGGAGAGATGTACCGTTCATTGATTTCTTACCGGTCGATTAAGGTCCATCGATCAAAAAATCGATAACATTTAAGGATGGTTAATCGGGACCTTCATAACTCATATATAGTTCATATATTACAAAAAAAAAAAAAAAAATTATGTTCGATATCAGTAGAAGACGTATTTCCCCTATGTCACTCACATACCCTTACAAGAGGGGTATGAATAGAATTCACCTATATATAATATTTAGGTTGTGAGTTCAAATCTAGTAGTCATTATATTACTTAATGGACCAAGAAGTACTTTATCTATGTTTAAAAAAAATATGACTCTTTTTATTGTTATTCTTGTTGATTTTTTTTAATCTTAGTTATGGGGTGTTTAGTTGGTTTTTTTTATTAATTCATGTATGGATAAATCTTGGTGATTGTGTTGATTAATTTGTCTATATAGATCGTAAAGTTTTATGTTAGTTTTTTAGTAGGTGGAATAAACGGATTTTTTAATTGAGATGGATAAGTTGGATAAAAACTTGGTTGTCCGCATAAAATCGTCTCTAAAAACTTACTGAATATCACTTTCTATGTCATAAAGCTACTACCCTTAAGCGAGGTTTTGTTGAGACAATTGACATCATACTTTCCACCCTAATTTTGTAAATCGTGCAAACCATCGATTTCATTGGTTAAGTTAATGAGATTGATTCACAAAATTGTTTAATTTGATAAAATTGTTTCATATAATTCATTTATTTATGAAATTGTTTTATACAATTCATTTTTTAATGAAATTGTTTCATATATTTGTGTTTTTTTTACGTAAAAATGAAATTCCCTCTAAAAATTGCAACGATAGGGGCAGGTTTGGGATAAACCCGACTTTCTGCATAAAACTCCCTCTATAAACTTAATAATTAAGCCACTATGAAATAATCATGTATAGCTAATCAAATGAAAGGTTGTTTACTTACAACTTAATAAGCTTAATGGTCTGGATTATTTATTTGCTCATCCATACGTTAGTGTTTCTTTATGGCTTATTCATTAAGCCATTAAGGTAAAATGACTATACCGAATAAGCTACAATCCCTTACCCGTCTCCGTTAAGACACCCCAACAGACTAGTACTAGAAATGCTCATAAATAATCCAACCATTTCTCTTTGTCTCATTCAAACCCATCGGTCTCCCGTTTCTCGGACAAACATATTTATCCACATAAACAATTTAACCCGCATAGGTTATAGAGTTTGTTTGTTAGCAGCTTAATGAGACTTATTACTTATTCGGTCAATTATACAAGACTGTTTAGTAGTGACTAATGACATAGAAAGTGACTTATTCAGTAAACTTTAGGGATAACTTTAAGCAGAAAATCAAGTTTTTTCCAAACCTACCCCAATTAAAAAAGCACGTTCATTCCATCAATGATAAATTATCTTAAACAAAAACATTCGCAATCTATACAAATAAATTAATTTATACATACAACTTTATTTATAAAAAACTTAATGAAAAATCAATCAAACAACCCCTTAATGTAAAAAAAGAAGTAAAAAACCTATAAGTTACAAGTCTCGTTAAACTCATTAAAGGGTTGTTGCTGAATGGTTTGGTGCATAATAATTAAGTAGTCAGAATGATTAAGAGACTCTTATAATATAGTGCAAAATGAAATACGGTTCTTTGCTAATTGTTCAGAATGAAATTAGGGCTCTGAATAGTTAAGAAACGACTAAGATACAAAATTATTCAGAGGATTTTGGAACAAAATTTTTCCTATTAACGTTTTAGAGGTTGTTTCATAATAGGAATAATTAAAAGATTAACAAACCATTTATAACAATTCCTTTTTGTTTTTCTTTTGAATGTTTAGAAGAATCTACTATGCTCTAATAATAACACGAATCAAGATCAAAAAAACCTAGCCACCTCACACTCCGCCATTGAAGCAAGACAAAGATCTACGATTCTCTCGCGACCACCACCAACAATGCCTTCATCATCTTCATCGGAATCCAACAACGACGACAGTGAAACGGCGACTACAACAACTTCAAATTCGAAGAAAACCGGATTAGGATGGATGGAGTGGCTAAGAGGTTGGTTCTATTTGGCATACGAGATGCTTTTTCAGAGAATAATGGCCTCTCATTTGCAGAATCCCATGCCTTTGCCTCCTCTCAACGATTTCACTTGCATCATTACCGGATCCACCAGTGGTATTGGCCGAGAAACTGCCAGGTTTTTTTCCGATTTTTTTTTCTCCATTTCATCCGAAGTTTTAGCGTTTGTTTTATTTGACTTGCGGAAATCACGATGCAGGTTTTAGGAGAACTAGAATTTGTAATAAAATTTACACTCTATGTGATAGCAATTTTGATTTTGGTTTGTGTTATTAAGAAAATTGGATGAAATTTCAACCAGAATAACGTATTTGACCTACGAGATTAAACTATTTTCTGGTTGCATGATTATAACGATATTCTAATCAAACACTTCTGTCGGTATTGTTGCAATTTTAATAGATGGTATGATAAAATAATTAGGTTTAATTTTATTGAAAATGTGATGATTAAGGAAACCCTTTGTTATTGTGTGGTGTGAATCACCATTGATATACTATATGAAAGTGTATTATTGTTACTAAATTGAACTTTCTTCTGTTTTACATGCATTACTGGATTATCATCCTTGCTAGGGGGTGTAAACGTGTCGAGCTTTTAACGAGCTACTCGAGCTCGAGCCTAATATCCTCGAGCTCGAGTCGATCTCGAACACAAAATAAAGCTCGTTTAACTTAACGAGTCGAGTTCCATAATACCAATGTTCGACTCGACTCATTCTAAAGCTCGATTAAACCTTACGAGTCGAGCCGTTCGAAAATACACTTTTTTCGAGCCAAACATATTTATATGCTTACAAATTATATAATCAAAATATAAAAATCAACGAGCTTGATTAAATAAACGAGTTAATCGATCTCGAATTCAGCTCAAACATTGAAAAAATATTTGAGCTCGAGCCCGACTTTGAATAAGTTAATCAAGCTCGAGCCTGATACTGTTTTTTCGAGCCGAGCTCGAATAACCTGCTACTCGACTCGGTTCGTTTACACCCCTAGGTGGGTGCATGCTTGACTTGACCCCGCCCATTAAGATTCCATAGGGTGCTCAAATCAAATTGAACTTTCTTCTCTTTTACATGCATCAATGGATTATCATCCTTGGCCCTAGGGGTGTTAACGAGTGGAGCTTTTAACGAGCTACTAAAGCTCGAGCCTAATAGCCTCGAGCTAGAGCCTAATATCCTCGAGCTTGAGCCTAATAATCCTCGAGCTTGAGTCGATCCTGAACACAAAATAAATATTGTTTAACTTAACGAGTCGAGCTTCATAACACCAATGTTCAACTCGACTTGTTTGAAAGCTCGATTAAACTTTACGAGTCTAGCCATTCGAGCATACATTTTTTTTTGAGCCAAACATATTTATATGCTTACAAATATATAATCAAAATATAAAAATCATCAAGCTAGAGTAAAATAAACGAGTTAATCTGTCTCAAGTTTTAGCTCAGAAATGAGCATTGAGCTCGAGCTCAAACATTGAAAAAATATTCGAACTCGAGCCTGATATTAGTTTTTCGAGCCGAACTCGAATAACCTGCTACTTGACTCGACTCGGCTCGTTTACACCCTTAAATTTCTTGCAGTTGTGAAAGTTAGTATGGCAGACAGTTGTCACATTTCAAATTGTTTAAAGACGCTTGATTATCTCGTTCTTTAAACTTAAGCAGACAGTTGGCAGAATCAGGGGCACATGTGGTTATGGCAGTTAGAAATACCAAGGCAGCCCATGACCTGATCCAGAAGTGGCAGGATGAATGGTCTGGAAGAGGACTTCCTCTCAATATTGAGGTATATAGCAATGCACAGAAAATTTTTTCTTGGCACTTATTTTTGGACTTTCTACAAAGCAATCTTACTCAAATTTGTGGCAATCAAGGTGATGGAACTCGATCTTCTGTCCCTGGCTTCTGTTGTAAGATTTTCGGAGGCATGGAATGCACGCTCAGGACCTTTACACGTGCTGATAAATAATGCAGGGATATTTTCTATAGGAGGTTAGTGACGTAGTGTACATTGCTTGAACTTTTAACATGTCTTTTTTTAGCCTCGTAGTTATATTTTCTATCATATTTAGGGCCTGTTTGTTAGCAGCTTAATGAGCTTAATTGGACTCGTAGCTTATTTAGGGCGTGTTTGTGAACAATTGCCAAACACTATTTTTATATATAGTTTACCCTTCTAAGAATTGTAAACGGAAACCCAAAAAAGAAGGCATTGCGAAATGCTACCATAGTTTATGTGTTGGTGTTTAGTCTACTTCCTGCATTAACAAGCTAAGAGCATCTCCAACAGTTTCTCTTAGAAACCATTCCAATCTTGTCTAACTTTGCTAACTCCCCCTTCTCAACCCGTATCTTGTTCGTAAAATGAAAGTTTTTTTTCTCTATCTTGCTCCACATATTCTCTATATTGTACTCTAAAATAGAGATCACTTGAAGAAAAAAAAATCCAAGTTTAGAGAATTCTCTAAAAGATGTGAGGAGAAAAAAATGATTCTTTTATTCATTCCCACCAATGAGATTGTATTAATATTATTTTATATAAAGTTTTTTTTAAAAGTGTTAAGATGATAAAATTATAGAATATTTTAATAATATTATTAATGATGAAATCACTAAAATAGAGAATCTGTTGGAGTTAAATGCAATTTTTTTAGAGATTTTAACTTTTAGTTATCTATTTTAGAGAAATCTTAGAGAATCTGTTGGGGAAGCTCTAAATAAGCTTAAATTTTCTTTATCTTCCGGCTAAAGTAATGCAATTTTCTTTTACCTCTATTTAGAACCACAAAAGTTCTCGAAAGATGGATATGAAGAACACATGCAAGTGAATCATCTGGCTCCAGCACTGCTTTCTGTGTTGCTCCTGCCATCCCTTATAAGAGGTTCTCCCAGTCGAATTGTAAATGTGAACTCAATTGTAAGTTTTATGCCGTATTTTGTGCATGCGTTGCTTCAAATATATTCTCATATTTACAAGCATTCGATGCTTGCTTGTTGACAGTAACATAAATTAATTGAGTGCTTATAAGACGGTAGAATTTCTAAGTGAACATGAGAAATACGTTCATGCTCAGTCACATTCACTTGCTTTCTTATACTAATTACAATTCTTGACATAAATACAAGCTTAAATACTGCTGGAACCATTAAGAATATATATATATATATAGAGAGAGAGAGAGGGGGGGGGGGAAGAGTGTGTGTGTGTGTGTGTGAGGGGAAAACCCTCCAAAAAAGGGCATCGAGGCAGGTTAAAGTCACAACTTGATAATACAACCACTAAATTATTAAATTGCTAGTAAAGTAATTAGAGTTGATTCTTTTACACTATTGCAATTGTGAAAAGTATGTGTTTGTGTTCTATGTAGATGCATCAAGTTGGATTTGTGGATACAGAAGATATGAATGTTACTTCGGGGAAAAGGAAGTTCACAAGTTTAGTGGGTTACTCGGGCAGCAAATTAGCTCAGGTGTGTTTTCTGTTTCTATACATTTTTATTAAATGTGGCAAGCAAGGTCCATATTTCAGTAAAATATTAATATTCTCTATAATCTTATACTCTTTATGGCATTTATTAATAAAAGGATCCGAAACACCACTATGTGTTTGGCTACATGAAGCATAACCGAATGCATCTCACTTGTTTGTGCTCGTTTCTCTCTAAATGAGTGATCTCCAGTTAATTGCTACTATGTATATGATGGCACAATAAAACTTTTGACAAGTAGTCGAAAGAGAGAATCTATGACACAACTTTTTGTTATACCCTATATTGATAGTGGTACAAGTAGGTATTGCAGAGGTATAGCATAAATAAGAGCGTGAGGATCAGGAGTAGGAATTTCGTTTTTGGTAAACATTTGGGCGTCAGTCCCTTTGGAGAGACGAAAGGCCAGAAGCTCTCCAAAGGACTGACGCCCAAATGTTTACCAAAAACATAATCCTTACTTCTGATCCACACACTTTTATTTATACTAGACCTCGGCAATACTTACTTGTACGGCATACACATTAACTACTTGTATAACACTTCCCTTCCACAAATATGTGCAGTTGTGTATCCTGCACTTGCTAGCTCACAGGTGCGTTTTATCTGCAGGTCATGTTTAGTAGTGTCCTCCACAAAAAGTTGCCTGCTGAAGCTGGCATAAGTGTAGTGTGTGTTTCTCCAGGAATAGTTCAGACTAACGTGGTAAGTATTCTGAACTAACGTTAACATTTTAATTTGGAAAATTGATTTAAGATAAATGCCTAATGCCTCGTAGGAGCTGTTTGGTTGGTTTTCCATGAAGTCATGTATGAATAATTGTGAGGGTTTTTTCATAGATGGAAGGAGTTTTTTTTTTTTTTTTATAAATTGGGAGGGGCAGGTTTGGAAAAAACTTGGCTTACTGCATAAAGCTCACTCTAGAAGCTATAAGGAACTTTCTATATCGCTAAGCCACTACCAAACAGTCATGTAATAAGTTGTGTGTCCCATTAAGCTCGTTAACCAACATGCTCTTATTTTTACTGAATGGAAAGATTCACAACATATAGATGTAGGACAAGCTCCCCTTGGATGAACAATTATGAATGATTATTGTCAATAATTGGTCATTAATAGATGCTGCAGAATATCATTTTGGTGATCAACCTTTTATTAGCAGTATCAATTTGATGATCGGAGTCGGAAATTTAAGAGTTTGGTGACTTGGAGCAACTCTTAAACACGTCGCCACCATTTAGAACCTTGCTTGATAGTATCAATTCATACCTAAATAACAAGAAATCGCAATTGCTCTATGATCTTTTTCCTTGCTCATTGTGTTTTTTAAGAACCAGGATTGTATTGCCTAGATACCATGTGGAAACTTGTACAAACTTGGGTATGTTTATTGAAATCAAGAAGTGACATATTTTTGAATATTTCTTTTGTTCAGTGCTTATGTTAAGGGTCTATTCAACTTATCCATGAAACCGTCTATTGTGATAACACAAATAAATATCTTTTTAAAGATCATCATAAATTTATGTTTGATTATATGATTTTGCATGATTTATCATTTAACGTCATAATGAAATCACAGAACAAAAAATTGTCATATGTTGGATGTGTCTCACAAAATGTTTAATCCATAATCTTTTTTTTTTTAATATATTATATATATTATTGGCTTCTAAATTCTAATTACCTAATAAGGAGTACATGAAAATAAGTACTCTCCTATATATAATAAACAAGAATAAGATTACTTTCCTTCATGAATTATTAGTATTTCTTGTATTTAACTTTTTTAATGATAAATAAAAAGTTATTAAATATTTTTTCCTACTTATCAAGGGCCCTTGTTCTTTTCATACACCCAGAGCCTATAAAATGTTATGAACGGACCTTTACATAGGTTTCAACTGAATTTATTTGGTATCATTTCATAATTAGTGTACACAAAACTGTTATCCTTTTTTGGTACTCAACTCTTTAACATTGCCAATTGCAGGCAAGAGATCTTCCCAAAATTGTTCAGGCTGCTTATCACCTAATCCCCTATTTTATCTTCAGTGCTGAAGAAGGCAAGTAATTAATGTCTACTCATTCTCTCTCTCTCTCTCTCTCTCTCTCTATATATATATATATATATATATATCATGCACACACACACAAGTAAGCCACGATCCGTTTGCATTCAAAATCATAGAATCTAAATTACCATGCCCTAAGCTGGCTACGATGAACAAGAAATCAACAAAATGTGTAATTATTAACTTAGGGTAGTTATTCTTATTGTTTATCTCATAAATTCAGATTCTAATATCTTCTGTTTATGCCAACATATCGATGAGGCGGTCCACACACACATATATATATGTATATATATATAGAGAGAGAGAGGGAGGGAGGGAGTTTCAAATACAAATCATGTAATTGTTACAGACCATAAAAACCACATCCGGGATCTTGATTTGTTTATTTTTAAATCTAAAGGCGGCCATTAACTCAGTTAAAGATGAGGTTGAGAGTAAATTTAGGAGCTGATTAAATCTACAATGTAGATCATCTACACAGACGGTTGGATTGGTTTGTATGATTTGTAACAGTTAAACTATATATATATAGGGTTGGGTTTAAATAAGAATAGGACCAAAGTAAGAAAACACGAGAAGACCTATATCACATAGGATTAAGGAACGGTCAACCCAGGGGCCGTGCTCACAAGCTTGGTCCGGCGACCTCGTAGGTTTGAACAATTCCTTAATCATATGTGATATTGCTCTAAGATCACATGTGATACAGGTGTTCTTGTGTTTTTATTCTGAGTTTGTTCTCGTTTACCCCCCCCCCCCCCCCCCCTCTCTCTCTATATATATTATATTTGTATATGGCAAATACTCATGCCCACTCCTCACCTTTGGTGAGGTTTGAACCCTTGACCTCCTGGGAGACTGGCTCTACCAGGTACCCGCTAGGCCTTTTTGATACTTTAATTTTAATATTCCTACCATCGTTCAATGCTTTAGTTTCGAGCATCTGGTTAAAGTTCCGATCTTTAACCATCTTGAATCCGGCTTCTAGTCGACTTACCACATCTTCTACTACTACAGGTTCTCGAAGCTCTCTTTTTGCAGCCACCGATCCTCAAATCCCCGAGTATTGTGAAATGTTGAAAGCGGATGAATGGCCTGTATCCGCTTTCATTTCTCAGGATTGTCGTCCAGCGAACCCTTCTGAAGAATCCCACAATCTCGAAACTTCTTACCGAGTGTGGGAGAAGACGCTACAAATGGTCGGCCTTCCTTCGGATGCTGTAGAGAAGCTTATAGAAGGCGAAGATGTCAACTGCAAATATGGAGCTCACGATGACCAGAATTAACCTCGAAAGATCTTTCGTGTCGTATCCTTTGAGATCATGTTCGTTTCCCGTCACTACAGGTACCCTGCAACCGAGGTTTTCCGTCCATCAGTGTTTATTGACATCTGATGTCCTAGACCCTGCTTTCGAGTGGGATATACTGAGTTTGTTTGGTTTGATGTCTCAAAAAAAGGTATAACATAGACAACAACATAACATAGCCAATTGACGATAAACCCTAAACCCTAAAATCTATTATGAAAAGGGTTCCCGGGTGACATATTCTCGGTGCTCTTACATGATAAATATGATGGAGAATGTGTCGTAACATATTCGACCGACGTGCATGGATTTCTTGTTGAACTTTCGTCCTATAAAAATGTTTGTTTTTCGACCATATAGCCGCACATTTGCTTTTTAGTCATTGTTGTCGTAGTAGAAACCGTTGAGCTTGTTCATTGTTTTGTTTTTGCATCTTTAACAGATTCTTTAAAATAGAGAAAAAGAAAGATTTTGTTATTTATTTTGCTGTAACAAATTCTCTATATAGTTTTCTAAAACAAGGAAAACTACAAATTAAAATAATTATTTGAGAAAAGTTTTATCATTTACCACCAATAAAATTGAGTTACTATTATCATTTTAGGTTTATTTGTATATCACTAAGGAGCTGTTTACTAAACGCTTATCCTGTAAGTGCTTATCAACATACTTTATTTTATGTATCATACTTACCTTTTAATCATTAATTCTATTGCTTTGAAATATTAAATGTTCAAATATAAAATATTTACCATAATCAAATAATATTTTATTTTATTTAACTATAAAAAAATGGTCGGGTTTTGTAACCGGTTTTTGAAGGCTCGCTTCATAAGCGATATGCTAGAAAAATACGAGTACCATAACTAATCAAACCCAACCGTCTTTATTATGGTTTTCTAGTAACAGATCTCTTATAAGTATACTGGTTAAGGATGTAGTTAGAGTTGTAAATAATAAATCGAACGAACATGAACGGAGGCTTATTCATGTTCGTTCCTTTAACTTAACTGAATAAATGAACGTAAAATATATTAATATAAAGAATTAAAAAAATATGTATGAATTTCAAAAAAAGTGAATAGTTAAAAGGTAAATACTTCTATATAAATATATATATATATAGGGTCAGGTTTAAACGAGAAGTTAAACATTTTGCAAGAAAGCGAGAAGTATTTAATCATATATGATTAAACACATGTTATATTGACAATATATAGACATTTAATCATATATGATTAAGCACAACCACATGCCGTGTAATCATATATGATATCACACTTCTCGCATTCTCGTAAAATGTTTAACTTCTCGCATGATCATTTCTCTCTCTCTCTCTATATATATATATATGTTTATTACTACAAATCACTATTAACTTATTTAACTATAAATAATATATTAAATAAATCTTAAAAAAATAGGCTCATTATTATTAAGGCGTTGTTTGGCAAACTAGCTTATAAGCTAGCTGATAGCTGATAAACTAATTTTTCAAAATATTACTATAAATAGTTTTTTAATAAGCTAACTTATGATCATCCAAATATATAAAAAAAAAACTATGTTTTTTTTTTTTTTTTTTGCTAAACATTGCCTAAGCCTTATACAATTAGTTTAATTAGTTGATGGTTAAGCCATAAAGTTAAATGGGCCTGGGCTCGCCCTTGATTCAACGGTTGCGATTAAAAGCTCAAATCCAACGGTTGTCACGCAATCTGGATGCCTATATATAAACACATCTCCACACTTTTTTCTCGCATAGATCTTCTTGCCGCCGCTGTGTTCTTCGCTGCTCGTCGATCTCAGGTAATCTTTTATCGATTAATAGTCATCATTACTACGATTTGTGCTCGATTGATATCAATTTCATTAGTACAATTTGAAATATTATCCGATTGAAACATATAATCACGATTTTGGCAGCGATTTGTAAGAATGTAGGGTTATAATATGCATTCATCCATTTGTGTTTGGTATGTTAGATTTTATTTCGTTTTGTTTGTTGATATGTTGTTGCAAAACGTGATTCGGTGTTGTTTTTACGGAATTTTATTTCTAAGATTTTTTCTACAAGGTGTTTGATGAAATGCTTGGAAGAAATTGTATGTGGAATAATGTGTAGTTGGTGCAGGTTTGTTAATTTTGGAGGTATTTAATTAATGTAGTTTGGAGCTTTATGGTTTATAAAAACTTCATAGAACGGTGTTTCTAAGATTTTTCTAAAAGGTGTTTGATGAATTGCTTGGAAGAAATTGTGTGTGGAATAATGTGTAGTTGGTGCAGTTTTGTTGAGTTTTCAGGTATTTAATCAATGTAGTATGGAGCTTTATGGTTTATAGAAACTTCATTGAAAAAAAGCTTAAGTTCAGAATATAATTCTTGTTGGTGATATTACTACAGTCCCAGATTGTTGTAAATTGAGCCCTAAAAATCTGTAATGTACTTGTAGAAATTTTAGAACTCTAGTTTGGCATGATTAGTTGCAGATTGTTGATTCAAAAGTTGTGCATATGACTGACTTGGGTTTTTATTACATGTCATGGCTTCTAAGCATTTCTCGAATAGGTTGTAGAATAATCTTTAGGTAAAAATTTGGTGAAAGAACATCCAAATCAATGATATTTTGCAACTACATATTGGCTGCTGTTGAAACAAAAAGAAAGGATATCGAGCAAACTACAATTAAATGGACCAATGCATATTGTCGATTAAAAAAGGCTGGATAAGAAAATATCCTACATTCTCATTCAATTTTCGCTCCCAAATCCTAATTATATGTTACTACCAAAGGGTCATTGGTGTAGCAGGAACCTCTTGGTCCAAATCTTTTTTGTTGCTTACTACTCCCTACGTTTCATTTTTTGAAATGTGTAATTATTACTGTTTTTAATCAAATAAATTTCATTTTTTTGTATTTTACCCTAATAAGAGGGTATGAGCTTATCCGTCTTTCTAATTATTTGTAGAATTGGAAAGTAGACACTTTTTAAATGTGGACACTTATTTTGGGACTGAGCGAGTAATTACGAGTCTTTGTTTGTCTTACATTTATGTTCGTACCTTTTTGCATAATTATTGACTTTGGTTTGGGTTTTTTGTGAGCAGCTGCACCTCTCTCTTTCCAAGACTGTCATTTGTTGACCCGTTTTGAAACAAGATGGTGAGCTCTTCTTTAGATGGTTGTATCAATTATGATTGATTTATAATCTGTCTTTGGATGCATTGTTGCGTCTGATGATCAATGTGGATTTTGTTATGTTGTTTGTCACTTTGTTGAATTATATGATTGATGTACCGAGCATTACAGGTTTTGCCAAACGATGTTGATCTTCTTAACCCACCAGCTGAGTTGGAGAAGAGGAAACATAAGCTCAAGCGACTTGTCCAATCTCCAAACTCTTTCTTCATGGTATCATTTTCTCTCTTTAGTTTTATGCTTTTCCATGATATATTCTGACCCGTAACATGCTAATCTTGTAACATTTGATGAGGTGGATACCCATTTTTTGTCTCTTTACTTTTCTAGTTTTATGCTTTTCCATGTTAATATATTTTGACCAATAACCTGCTAATCTGGTAACATTTGATTATGTGGATACCGGTTTATGTCCTTTTGTGTCTTTACTTTTCTAGTCTTGTGCTTTCCCATGATATATTTTGATTGATAACCTGTGTATCTTGTAACATTTGGTGATGTGGATACCTGTTTATGTCTTGTCTTTATTTTTCTAGTTTTGTGCTTTTCCATGTTATATTTTGCCAAGTAACATGCTAATCTTGTAACATTTGACTATGTGTATACCTGTTCATGTCATTTTCTTTCTTTACATTTGTAGTTTTGTGCTTTTTCATGATATATTTTGACTGGTAACCTTCTAATTTGGTAATATTTGATATGGGTACACCCGTTTATTTCCTTTTCTCTTTACCTATCTAGATTTGTGTTTTTCCATGTTTTATTTTATCTGTAATCCGTAATCCGCTGATCTTGTAACATTTGATGGACCTTTCATAAACGGGTATCCACGTAATCAAATGTTACATTAAGTAGGAAATTTTGAACTTTGTTACAATGATCGAGAAAAATATTGTTGGTTACACAAAATAGGAACTAATTTTCTTCACTTCTATCGGTGCAGGATGTTAAATGCCAAGGTTGTTTCAACATGTGAGTATTCATTTGGAATTTTCCCGTTTTTTCGTTATTAACTTTTTTACGTTTGTTATTTTAACTTGCCCTTTTTTCGCTATTCTCTTCAAGTTTCTTTTTTGAACTCTGTTTGTACGTTTGTTATTTTAACTTGCCCTCTTTTTTTCGCTATTCTCTTCAAGTTTCTTTTTTGAACTCTTTGTTACGTTTGTGATAACAGAACAACCGTATTTAGCCACTCCCAAACTGTGGTGGTATGCGGAAACTGCCAGACCGTTTTGTGCCAGCCGACCGGTGGTCGTGCTAGACTCACCGAAGGATGCTCCTTCCGGAGGAAGGGCGATTGATCGGGTTTTTAGGAATTAAAAGTTGAGTTATTTATGGATCGTAAATGTTCTTTTTATAAACAGTTAAGTTTTGGATACTATGTGTGGATGCATGATTTGTTTCTGTACAATTCGTGTTATGTTTTGATTCTTTTCTTTTATCACGTACTATCCCAATTTTAATGTTTTATTTTATTTTTTTGTCGATTTACGGTAGATTTTAGATGGTTTTGAGAAAGTGAGACGTTTTTTTTATAAATTTGTTTAATTTAGGCTTAATAATATAATGTTTTTTATATAAAAAAATTAAGTATTTTGTTAGAATTCAATGATTATCTTGTATATTTAATAATATAATATATTAATTAATGGTGATATATAGAAAAGTCTGCATAAAAAGAAGGTCTTGCACATATTAAATTGGTGGGTATTAGAAGTCTACAGTATTAATATGTATTTTATGCTTTGATACTTGTAAATTAAGATATTTTTAAAATCTTGCATAAAATGATGGTACCTTGTGTCTAATAATTTGTATTTAAGAGTTTTTTATCCGTGCTTTAAAATATAGTATAGATTGTTCATTTAGGAAAAAAGTTAAAAAAGAGAAATAAATCCTTGAACTTTTTAAAAAATTGGTTACTTATCTGCCTTCAATTTACCTTTTTTTTATATCTGTTTGTCTTTTAATTCTTCCTATTTTACAATAATTTAGTGGATCACGTATAGATATATACCAAAGTTTCAACTTGGTCAATCGAAGCATATGGTCGTCTTCAATTATCTTCATCTTCGGTAATTATCGTCGTTAAATAGTAGTGTTTCCCATCAATAATAACATCGAAATTAAATGTATAAATTATTCTAATAATACTAGTAATAATTAATGTTGTAATTTAAAAAATGGAGGCTGAGTTGAATGAAATTTTTCTCTACAAATTATAAATTTTGATTCTCCATTTTTGAGAATATGTTGGAGATGCTCTGGATAATTTACCAATCTTACCCCCACCTTCCTGATTTTTGTTTCACCTATTCTGGTGAGACTAAAAAAACGCATATGTTCCACACAATTTTGTCCTACCCCAATCCAATGTCGCATTCGTGGGACAAGAAGTCTTTGTTATGTCATATATTGCATACCAAACACACCCTAAAGGCCAACAGTCCTAATCCTAAACCATAGGTTTCAATCCAAGCAATGACGGATGCCCATGAGGGCTATAGGGGGCCTTGGCCCCTTGTGCTTTTGTGGGTCATTAGCAGCCTTGCCTCAAGATTTCTTGGATATTTTATTTAAGTTTTTACTTGGCCCCTCCACTTTAGTGCACTCGGCAACTCAGGTCCTTACTCCATCCTCATACTTGAGTGTTATCATTGTTATTTCTATATTTATGGATTCTTTTACTTCATGTTTTTTATTTCAATAATATAATTAAAAGTTTAATTTCAATACCATATCCATGATTTCTTGAATTAATTTCTTAGTATGAATATTTGATTTTCTTTGGTGCCGATTTCTCAAATTCTTGTTTTGTGATTTATATTTAAATCTTGGGATTTAGGCATTTAGAAGTGATTTGATTTCTTCTCTTTATGGTTTAGATTTTACAAATACATTAGTTAGCAAGTTCTTGAAAAATAAAATTTTGTTATTACACTAATTGTGACTAAATCAAAAGAGACACTATTATATGACTTTAAGTTTATAGTTCAAACATTTGTACGCCTTATATAAAAGTGTTTATTTGACGTTTTAGAAACATTTTAGCGGGTTTTTAGGACACTTTCGAGAAAACGTCTTATGAATACATGTTTCAAAGGACACATTTTCAAATAATACCGTATAAAAAAATTAATATGACACTTTAGTTCGAAAATGTGTTAATTTTTTGTTAAAATGTTTGAAAATTACCTAGATGTTAAAGGGAAAAACAAATGAAATAACAATATGGAGAGAATAACAATAAGACAGAGAGAAGAAGTCTATAATTCTCATTAATCATAAGTCCTTTAAATAGGGAGGAGTTATAAGTAGATAGTTAGGAGATATTTCAGTTCTAATCTAACTCTGATATATTTATCTCTATCTCTATCGTCATATCCTTTAGACGATGACACATTTATCCTACAACACTCCCCCTTATGCCGAGTTAAAGGAGTGGTGGTACACAGTTGTTGCCTCGTTAAAACCTTATGCCAAAATAAAACCCAGTGGGAAAAAATAAAAATATGACGAAGGAAAGAGTACAACGCACCAGCTTCTTTGCAATACATAGACTTATCCTTCAGTCTAGTTTTCTCTTAGATTCATACTTTAATCTTGAGAGTTAGGAAATCATGATGATATATAAACAGTTGTCTCACTAAAACCTTACACCAAGGAACAAAACTCAATGGGAAAAATAAAACATTGGTTGAAGGAAAGAGCACAACATACCAATATCAAATATATAGTAGACTCCCCCTTTTGTCTACTACTCCCCCTGATTCGTGCATTAATCAAGAGAGTTTGGAAAACATTTCCATTTACTTTCTACACGTTTCCCAATATATGGTTTTAGGTAATGATTTGGTAAAATATGTCACATTCTTTTGAAACCTTACTTGATTCACTTGAATCTAAAGGAAAGTCTTTTATTGTTGATTGTATAGAAACTTAAACAGAATATGCTTTGTGTTATTACCTCTGATGTATCTTATGTTCATTTCTTCGATACATGATGCATTATTTCCATATATGCAAGTAGGATACTGGTTGAACCTAAAATTACTAACTCCTCTAATATATGTAATGATAATCGTAAATCATATACATTATTTTATTATCTCATGAAGAGTAATATTCTTGGATTAGTTCAAGGAGGTAGTTACAAAGGATTGCTTAGTTTACTTCCAAGCAATCGACATGTTCCTTGTGGTAATTTTTTATCCAGTTTGGGAACAACCTTTGTATGGGTCAGACAGATACATAATATCAGCAAACACATACCAAGACATTGTTTGGTGTTTTTCTATAAGAGCTAGTACATTTGCTGCTTACATTCTAAGTAGGTATTGAAGTTCCATTATCAATTCCATTTTTCTTTCTATAGGGAAAGTATATACCCATGTCAATGGTTCCAAAAGATTAATTTGATATCATTCCAATGACTTTGCGTTGACGCTGAGCTAAATCTAGCTAACAAGTTCACTGAGAAATACAATATATGGTCAAGTGTATTATGTTAAGTACGATAATGCGCATATTGTACTTAGATAGGGAATTCTAACTCCCAGCATTTTTCGTCATCATCCTTTAGACGAAATGGATATTCCTTATATCCGACACTTCGACCGATCATGAGAGTGCTAACCGGATTCGCTTTGTCCATATTAAATTGCCTGATTATTTTCTGGACATATGCGATCGGTGAATTAATATTTCACAAACTCGGTGTCCTAGCTCAAATATCTAGACAAAACCAAGTCTTCCCAAGATCTTTCCTCTCAAAATCAGATTTCAAGTAGCTTGTGGTTCCTCTCATTTCATCAAGGGTGCCTATTATGTTCATAACATTGACATATAGAGCTACTTTGAAAATCTGGAACTTATTTTTCATAATAAATACGCAAGAGAACAGTTCATCGTTCTTATATATCCTTTCCCAATCAAGTATTCCATTAGGCGGGTATACCACATCCGCTTAGATTGCTTTAAGCTATAAAGTGGGCGTTTCAATTTTATTGCAAACGCATTTTGTGGTTTAGAGTTACTTGATTTTGGTAATGTAATATCATCAAGTACTTTTATATATCTCTAAATCTAGATCCCCGTAGAGATATGTGGTAACCACATTCATAAGCTACATTTCCAGTCCTTCGGAAACTATTAGGTTAATTAATTAGCAGAACGTTATAACGACCATCACGAGAGAGTAAGTCTTCTCATGGTCAATCCAGGGCGTTGTGAGAAACCTTGCGCCAAAGGAGAGCCTCATACATTAGGACTTCATTATTCTCGTTACGCTTTCTGACAAAGACTCGGTTATGTCATACGGGCTTTACACTTGGTAGGTTAGCACTACCTGACCAAATACCCGATCCTTTGTCAAATAATATAATTCTTTCTGGATTGTTTCTTTGCATTTAGGCCAATATGCTCTTTGTTGATATTATTCAACTGAGCCTGGTTCGATGTCGTCGTGCTCGATCATCTTATGAGCCATCTTATATGTGAATAAATCATCAATGATTATATATGATCTGTCCATCAACTCATATATACTCTCATAGTTCATTTAAGATTAATATTCATCTCTAGAATCAATATTAACTTCGGAGCGTCCTCCAGTGATGATTCATGGACATAATTATAATTAGAGACAATTTTATGAGAGTTTTGTGTATTGATGATAAATGGATGTGCCTAACTATTCTCTTCCTTTAGAATAGTATCCATCGAACCAAGTAGCTTCCACCACTTCCATTTGGTAGCTACGACCTTAACCACACCTCCACTATGTGTGATTGCAACGCACTTTCCAGTGGCGTTGTGCCCCTGTTGGGGACTTTTTAACCTTGCGAGTATATTTGCAGCTCGTATATGTGATCTTGTCACTTTTGGAATATTAAACGTATCAGGTATCGAGTCTGATTCGTTTGATTTCAACATTACGTTGTGAAGTTTTGGGGATCAAAATGAGACAGAGTGAGAATATTCAATGACACTTCCTGTCGTTCCCATGGAAAATCCTTTTTCCTATCTCCCCCTAACGACGGGAAGAATGTCTCATGAAATTGACAACCCGCAAATCTAGCGGTAAAGATATCACTAGTCAAATATTCTAATTAACGGATAATTATTGGGGGTTCATATCCAACATTTACCAAATCGTCTTTAAAGACCCATTTTGATGCGCTGTGGGGGCGCAATTGGCACATATAATCAAACATGCGTAAATGTAAAGTATCAGGCTTATATCCAGTTACCAACTGGTACGCATGAGTCTGGTGTAACACCCTTAATTCTGGAAATAGCAACTTATTTAAAATTTTCTAATTACATCGATAAACGATTCGTCTATAATCACAAGTTAAGGTTTAACCTCAATACACACACATTCATTCTATACATATAGTCTATAAAAAGGACGGGTGTTACTAAAACCCAATAAAGTCACTATCTCCAAACTGCGGAAGGCTTCACCAAATCTTTATACTTGCACAAGCTAAGACTCAACTCTTCATAGCTGCTAGAACCAAACCCCAACAGAAACCTGATGCACATGCCGACAATAAAAAGGGTTAGGCTTAACGCCTAGTGAGCTCAAGAGTTTTAACATGACTAAATAAATCTTTAAAAGCCAAGAAACCAGTTTAAAGCGAGATCCTTCGAAATAATATACTTTAAAATGGAAACGACACATTTTCCCACAATATGCACTTTTAAAGACAATGTTCCCAAACACACGTTTCATATAAAATGATGCAATCCGGAACTCACCCAAGATGGGGTCATAGTTCGACATTCCAATTCATGGAAATGTAAATAATACCTTATATCCCAAAACACCCAAAACACAGGCGGAACAAAATACTCGACCCTTAAGTAAAGGAAAACGATTCATAAAAATATGGTACGCCATTGAAAATATGTAACTCGAATTAATACTCACGCGACCATGAAATAGAATGAAATCCAAATACCGAAACGTGGAAACGACGCGGTCCAGTCGCACTTTAATATACGTGGGAAGAACCCAATATTAGAGCCAACATTTACCGTCAACCACTAAGACTCACATTAGTAAAATACCACATTACCATGAAAAATACCACGAATCAACGATGAAGAGATCAGTATACACCGAGAATAGAAAACACGCAAGTAGGCCGTTCACGCGACTTCCTTGCATATCATCTAAACGTTTCCACCTTGGGTGGCGAGAACACGTGAATGAGGTCACCTGCGATGTTATTGGATTCTACCCGAAAACCCCGACATCCTGGTTCTCATGCCTCTTCATGGGGCATCCTACCACGGACCGTTTAACGCCTCTCGCCTTACTCCATTGGAGTTCCACTTTCGAGGGCTTACAGGCGTGAGCGCCTATCCAATCTAGACGAGTTCCAACTCTGTGGCCCGAGCCACATATTCCTACTCGCTAGCAAACCCGAGCGGTCACTAAGTGTAACCCAAAACCTCAGGCCTTACCAAACAGACAGACTTGCGTGCCTATGGATCCAATACAAGATTGTATAACATTACATGACTCCAATTGAATGACCAACGCACTCAAAACAGGTAACTCACCAACGATACGAAATTAATCGTCATCTTATTCAAAATCCCCGCTGGTTATAAATCCGGACAAATGTCCACACGACTCATTTTAAGCCAACACCGAGCTAAGATGCTCAAAATCCATTTGACCAATAATGAAATGTCTTTAAAATAACGTTTATGAAGACACATACTACAAAGACGTATTTAACCCAAAACTCAACACGTATTGGGACCAAAGATTACCAAAGGGTTTAATGCAAAAGTACCCGAAATGCATTTAACATAAAATAGACTTCATTCGTACAAAATCACCATGAATGTGAAAACCATGCTATTTACTCGTTAGAACATTCAAAACCCAAATATGAGCATTTTATGAGGTTAACACAACCCAAGTTCACCAAATATGAAAACTTATCAAAATACTCACCCTTTGACAAATAACCAAGTAAAACATAATTTACTTTAAAATATTCCAAACTTATCAGCAGTTAACCATTTCGTATAAAACACTTTAAAATAACCATTTTGGCATGTACACCGTTTTCACAAATCAACTTGAACTCACCTTGCTAGATTTAGGCTAAATCTAGATTTCCCCCAACGAGCTCTTTTGAAGGCCACTTGAATCCTCAAGCCGAGAACCTCCAAAACCTAGATCCATACATTTCCAACCATAAATACCCATAACTAAACATTTAGAAACATTCCTCAAACATTACATACCAAAATCCCTAAACAAGATCAAAACCCTAGTTTCTCCAAAACTAACAAATCCGAGATTTGAGATACCAACACTAAGAAACCATCAATGAAGCATTTATAACATTAATTCAAGAAAGCTTACCATTAGAGATAACGAGACTTTCCGAGAACACCCAATCCAACTCTTCAACCCGAGCTCCCAACCGAACTTGATGAAGAAGATGAAGATGGTGGTTTTTGTGGTTCAAGATCTCCCAAGCTAGATGATGGAGAATCGTTTGGTTTAAGGAGAAAACCTTCAAAATGGGTTAGGGTTCGACATTTGGGTTTGGGAGAGAAAAGGGAAGAAGGTTTTAGGGTTTGGGTTAAGAGAATGAGGTTTGGTGGCTGAAAAATCGGTTTTAATCTCAACAGGCAATTACGTGGGTTATGCCGCGACCTCCACTCGCGGCATAAGTCGCCCGTTTCCCTGAGACTCACATCCAGTGAGTTTCGCGACTTGTGCCGCGACCCCAAGTCGCGTCACAACTCGCGATGGCCCAAAATCCCCGTTTCTCGCCTGATTCAATCCTCGATAATCCAATAGTAAAACTTATCGAAAATCACGGGTGTTACATCTGGTTAACGAGTAGTGGGTCTAAAAACGACAAAAAAAATTGCATATAATAATTGCATAACCCCAGGTAGATGTGGGTAAATTGATGCGCATTACTAATATCCTAGATGTCATCATATTCTTTTGATAACAACTTCTATGAGACCATTTTATATATACGCATGGGGTATAGGAAACTCTACATTGATCCTAATACATATGCAATTAACATCAAATCCTTATGATGTAAATTCTCCAGCATTCCAAGTCATGTAGACTTGATGAAATAATAAGGGTGGTGAGCCCTTAAACGTATAACTAGTGCTAGGAGTGCAATATTTCATGTGGACAATAATACAACATGCGTTCATCGAGTCGAAACCAAAACCATAAAGTACTTTAATGGCCCGCATTCTGGATGTTTATGTCCATAAATATCACCTTGTATTCGTTGTAACAATGGAATATTTTTTTTGTATAATGTCCTTAGCTTTAGGACGATCTCATTCCTGTATTGGCTAAGGATTAGGGTATATACAAAAGTTTTATGTATTCAAGAGGGCATATTATGATAGCAATGTTGTTTCTTATGTTGCAGAAGTCAACAGTTGTAATTTGCCTTGTTTTGCCTTTCACTCGAAATAGAATGTGTTTATGTGTATTTTGCAATACACGGATCACTATGTCATAACCATGGTGTCCAACATGGTCATGTCGAAACATATATATGTGTTATTGCCCCCAAAATTTCTTTATTGGTGACAAAATATGTTCCGATGACCCAATAATCTACTAGTTTGACAAATTAGTTTCCATGATATATGTTTCCTTTCATATTCATTGGAATTTATGTATATATGCTCATTTTCATTTCCATTTGATACGAATATCTTTACAAGATTCCAATTAAACTTGTTCCACCAAGAAAGTGACAGTCCATCGTCTAAGTAATTTGGTTGGATGTATTATAAAACAAGTATTAGTCTATCTTTTTTTTTCCCGATTGTGTGATAGGTCAAAAAAATCAATTATCCTCGATACATTCCTAAACGGAACGGAGAGTATTGAATTTTTTTATTTGTTTTGATGTATTTTTTTACATCTATAATGGTTACATATTCGATTTTAGTTTAGCAAAGAAATTAATTTTGGTACTTAAAATTAATTTCAAAGAAACATATGCATAATCAATATTAAATATTAAAACAAATATGTTATATTTCATTTTCAACGTGTTCCCTTTTTGATAGAAGCACTTTTTAGTGCATATCTTATTTGATTGTTCATTATCACCTGGGTAGTAGTTGTATCCTACTCCAGGTGTTGAAAAATCCTTCCTGACTCTTACCAATACCCTGACCCTTTATAGGGTCTCGTCCACATGGTGCAGAAATGTCACATGTGTGAAATTGTTTTTAACTCACAATCCTTTGGAGTTGTTTCCACCTTTAACACTTTCACTATCGATATCGGGAATTTTCTTTATCCCGACATATGTGGTGTTATTCGAAAGAACCTTGTTATGTCTCTCAACCACTTTCATTAGGTTGAGAGTTTGTCTAAAGGTTGCATTCCAACTTATAATTATTTACTTATATATGAAAGATGGAAATAATGTTAAAAATCATGTCATCTTCTGTGAGTTCCTTGCCACAGAAATTGAGACGCGTTTTGGATATAACATTTCTTTGTTGACATCAGTTACCTTTTTGTAATCGAGTAAGTGGGTTTCATTCCACTGTACGATTAGTTCGGGAAGTACATATTCATGAGTACTCCCGATTATCCCTTTCGAGACATCCCACATTTCTTTGGGGGTTTCTAGTAAAGGTATTCCTTTGAAATTTAGAATTTATATGTCGTCTCAAAACATGAAGGTGTTTGCTTGTACCTTTTCAAGAGGTTAGTTTTAGAGTCAATAGGGAGTTGATGAACTTTAGGTATTTTCTTGTACCTTTTCAAAAGGAGGTTTATATACTCATTTATAATACTCAGATTCTTTTGAGTTTACGACGTTGATTTTGGATGAGTTGTTTCAACCATTTACATATATAAAGGATAATATATGATTTTTCTTTTTGATAAGAAAATGGATTATGGTTATGAAATTTCATTATCATAACAATATTGGATTTTGTATGCTTTAATTTTATTGATAATACTTCATCAATATTTCAATTTTTGAGAAAAAGAAATCACTCAATCTATTGGATTTCCAGGTAGTAGGGGAATCACATGAATTTCTTAAATCCCTACAAACCTTGGGGCTATTTACACCCGTTTGACAAAATCCTTTCGATGTATTGCGATTAATTCATCAATGAAATACATAGATAACATTTGTTATTTGGTAAATTTTGACATGAGGTCAAAAAAATTCATACCATATTGATTTTTTGGGATCTTTTGGAAGAGGCCAAAGTGACTATGAGTTTGGCATATGAAACAATTTTAATACCTTAATAGCATTTTTTGGAGTTTTTGGTAAAGATCAAAATATATGAGCTTGGATGTGTAACTTCCAAAAAATAATTATATAGTTTAAAAATATGAGTAAGAACCTACAATCAAGATAAATGTTTGATTTTAACATTTTCATACGATTTTTGGAGCTTTTGTCAAATAACAAAATTAATTTTAAGATTATGAATTATAATGAAGATAATCATTTAAATATTAACATAAACAAATAAATAAATTGTAAACTAATTGGATAACCATTAATAAATATTAATATTAGTTTAAAACGATAAATGATATCATATCCATAAAAACTATCATACTCACATGAAATTAAAATATGTTGAATCAAAATTAATGTTAACATAACAACCAAATATTGCAATAAATAAATAATTTTTTTTTCAAATATCAATAACAATCCTAATCAACCCAGAATGAAAAAAAAAATATTATAAGAGTAAATCTCGAAAGAATTAAATAACGTTAACAAATATATATATATATATATATATATATATATATATATATAAAACAAGTTATAAGTAAAGCTTTAATTAATTATAGATTGTTAAAACCAAATAACCATGAACCATTTTTTTCCCTTTTAGCATGGTGAAGCAAATATGTAATATAATGAATAAATTAATACTAATTTGATAAAAACAAATGATATTTTAATTTTATATAAAAATATTAAATTGGGCAACCACTTAATTAATAATAATATTAAAAACAAAAATAATATAATAATAAAAGACATGGTATTCAAATCATTCTCAAGGTGGAAAAAAAACTTAATTTATCTCTTATTGATGTCTAACAACTACGACTTATAACCCAACAAAAAAGAAATGATAAAAGAAAATTCCGGCCAAACATCGTCTAAGCCCAATATTTTAATGTTTGTTAGCTAATTATTAGATTTAGGGTTCTAATATATCTTTGAACTTCATACATTCATTTATATCCACTTATCCATATCTTGATTCAATTGGAATAAAGGATAAAATATAACCAACAAAACACAACATACATAACAAATTACTTCGAGACTCAAAAGCGAACACTTTTAAAAACAAGCCAATATGCATATAAAATTTTTAAAACAGAAAGTTAACCGAGACAGATTTACGGTTTATGACATGAATATTACGCCACATAAATATTATACGTGTGTAAGAATTCTTACTTGGATTGTAGCATCGACGGAGAGATAGATTTATGAAGTTGGAAACCCGAAATTTGATTGTCGAACTAACCGATTGAGCTTACGTGCCGATAACGTGTTAAAGAGAAAAACAAATGAAATAACAATATGGAGAGAATAACAATAAGACAGAGAGAAGAAGTCTATAATTTTCATTAATCATAAGCCCTTTAAATAGGGAGGAGTTACAAGTAGATAGTTAGGAAATATTTCAGTTCTAATCTAACTCTGATATATTTATCTCTATCTCTATCGTCATATCCTTTAGACGATGGCACACTTATCCTACAACACTAGAAACTTATTGTAACACTTTTATATTATACAAACAAATGTTTTGTCCTATACGTGAAGTCCTATGAAACAATCTATTCAGAGATTTAGAAATTTCAAAGGTCCTATAATCCAATTTTATTGTAGTGTTGACATATACTATTCATGGGTTTGTAAAGGAAAACATTTAGGCTATGTTTGGCAAACTAGCTGATAAGCTAGCTGGTAGCTGATAAACTAGCTTATTGAAAAGCTACTATGAGTAGCTTTTCAATAAGCTAGCTTATGGTCATCCAAACATGTACCAAAAAAAACTAGCTTATAAGCTAGCTTTTTTCTGCCAAACAATGCCTTAGTTTTTCTCAATACACCGAATAGATTCATTTATATAATATATTTTTATAAGGGATTAAGTTTGGCCCCGGCGTTTGATGAGTTGTGTTCCGCCCCTGAATCCAAGAGTTTGTTTACTGTCGTAACCGGTCAGATATTGAACAACCACATAATTACCATTTCCAATACCCAAAGATACTTTCATACCTACCAAAAGGTTATTAACGTAGCAATACCTGGGTTACTCGTAAAATCAGCCTCCCTGAAAGTCTAAGACCAAAGGTGAGGAGTATGTGTGTATATATATATATATATAGAGAGAGAGAGAGAGGGTGGGGGGGGGGGGGGGGGGGGGGGGGGTTAATCAAATGAGACATGGTTCTCACCGGTTGACACAAAGTCATATATTATGATAATCATGAGAACTTTTACCTTAAGATATCATTTCATATGTTTTTTTCCTATCCAAGGCTAAAATTTAATGTATTGATCAATATATATTTGTTTCACAATGTATTTGATTCATATGTAATCGATTTACAATATGAAACTTTTTTAAACTTTTGTTTCACAAACATGCTAAAAAGGCTCACATTGTGAATCAAATATATATAAATCAATATTCTAAATCTTAATCTTTGATGGAAAAAAAGAATCATATGAAATAGCACATCTTGAACTAGTTCTCAAGGTTATCACAATTTCATGGGTTCTCAAAACAATGTCATATATATATATATATATATATATATATAGTGGAAGGATATTTTGCAACCCTGAAAAAGGTTGCAACCTTGCAACCCACATCTTAACCGTTGGATTCATGATCGACGGTTATTTTATTTTTATATTTCTGTTTTTTTTTAATTAAAAATATTGGGGCTCATATCTATTGTAACCGCCGATCATGAATCCGACGGTTAAGATGTGGGTTGCAAGGTTTGCAATCTTTTTAAGGGTTGCAAATAAAACAACCTCTATATATATATATATGTGTGTATGTATATATATAGTACTTCAATAATTAAAGATACTTTCATACCTTCCATATGGTATCATAGATACTTAACAGTTAACAACAAGCAGAAAGGTAGATAGATGTATCTTAGTGAGAGATTCATATATGCACTATACATTCATATATGAATCACAAAAGTTCATATATAAATCAGTTAAAAGAGTTCATATGTAAATTACACTGATTTTGAATATGTAATTCATATGTGAATCATACAGGTTCATAACCCGCGTATTTTACAAAACTACCCCTCTATCTTCTACAGACCACACAAGAAATTATCTGGTACTTCACGGTCAAAGCCGCAAATGTTGACCAAATAAAGGGCTAGGATCATTTCTTTATTTCTTATATTTTTAGCATTTCTCAAATGAACCTAATCCTCTATATATATATATATATATATATATATATATATTACTTCAATAATTAAAGATATTTTCATACCTTCCATATGGTATCATAGATACTTAACAGTTAACAAGAAGCAGAAAGGTTGATAGATGTATCTTAGTTCCACAGTTGATGGTGGTACATTTATAAGTTGAACCCTACAACCCAACAAAATCATACCCATTTAAATGCAATTCCCCTCCCCCCCCCCCCTCCCTACCCTTTCGGTTTCGGAACAATTCATAACTTGCAAATCTCAGAATAAACGTACCGACACGAAAGCATCACCTATCCCACTCCGAAGCAGCTGCTGCTGCTGCTAGTTGTGGATGTGACTTCGAAGAATCCCTACCGACATTATTGGAGACCTGGTTGGTGCTATGTGCCCATCCCATAATGTGAGGCAAAGCATACTGCATTTCAAAATCAACAAACACCAAATATAAGTAAATAACCATTTAAAAGAAAGTTTACTTGCAAACTCAAACCCTAATGTAGGCAAACATGGAGTATTTGCCTATTTGGTAAGTTGGAGAGAGCATTAGGGCTGCACAAGGGTTGGGTTGGCCGGGTTCAAGGCATTTGAACAACCCAACCCAATGTTTGCGGTTTGAAAAATCTCGACCTAACCCAACCCAATCAAAACTACAACCCAAACGTACAGGTTGGGTTGGTCGGGTTGATCGAGTTGAAACTTTGATACATCATTTTACAATCTAGCTAAGCGTTTGTGTTTAAACGAAGTAAAATCAAAGTGACAACATACAAAAAAGGCTAACAAACTCGACAAAAGTTGAAAGTTCATGCAAATAAGAATGTAAAATTACGGTTGAAATTGTAATATAATTTTGAATGTAGCTAATTACGGATTAGTCTAATGTCTAATGTAGATATATTAATCTAGGACTTAACAATCATATTAAATCCATAGTATATAAAAAAATCGGGTTCATCGGGTTGGGTTGGGTTCAAATTACCCTAACCCAATTCCAACCCAATAGATGCGGTTTGGCCTAATTTTGTATCAACTATGTGTCGGGTTATCTCGGGTAGAGTTTTTTTTTTGGGTTTTTTGGTTGGCCAGGTTGATCGGTTTTTTGAACACCCCTAGAGGGCATGACAAAATTGTTAACATGTCCAGATTGCCCCTTAATCTTGTTTAGTGTTTTTATATATCATATAAAAGATATAAATGACACAAATCAAGTACGTATTTGAGTTGATTACAGATTTGGTCCCTGTGGTTTGGTGGTATTTACGAAAATGATCCCTATACTTCATTTATTACTGAAGACGACTTGTGTTTTGCACATTTGTAACGATTTGGTCCCTCATCTCTAACAGTTGTTACCTTCTTCAGTTAACTCCATTAAAATGAGGGACCAACTCGTTACAAATGTGCAACCGACGAGTCCTCTTCAGTAATAAATGAAGTTTAGGGACCATTTTCGTAAAACACATAAAACCACAGGGACCAAATCCGTAATTAACTCTAAATATTTAAATAAGAGTAAATTACTTTTGTAGTCCCTGTGGTTTGTTGAAAAATTCTATTTTCGTCCCTATGGTTTTGAAATTACGATATTCATCCCTATATTCATTACCTTTTTCATCCTTATGTTTTAATTTTTATTGTTTTTTTCATCCCTATAGTTTACAATTTATTTCTATTTTAGTCCTCATGCCTAAAAAGTAGCGTTTTGACCTCAGGAACGAAAATAGAAACGAATTGCAAACCTTAGGGATGAAAACTGAAATTTCAAAACCACATGGACGAAATTCGCAATTTTCAACAAACCACAGGGGATAAAAACATAATTTACTCTTTAAATAATTTAATTCATAAGCATTCATATAATATATATATATATATATATACAGGGTCGGGTTCAAACGAGAAAGACTATCAATTTGCAATAAGGCACGAAGTTCCAAGTCACATGTGATACAAACATGTTGCATTAACCGGCCATAAAGCGGGCGGCTTTTCCCGCAACCTTGGTCACAATGACCAAGTCACCCGCATCCCTTTTGGACGTGTTGTATAACATGTGATCTTAAAATTTCTCGCATGTTCGCAAATTGACCGACTTCTCACATGATTATCTGTTTAGAAACATCTACAACCAATATTCTTAAAGAGAATATAACCAAAATCTGGTGCATATAGAATCAAGAGTAAATTACATGTTTCGTCCCTGTGGTTGCATTTTTTAACGGTCACCGTCCCTTTATTAAGAATTCAACGGATCATGTCCCAGTGGTTGCATTTTTACGAGTTGGATCCTTAATGCAACCACAGGGAAATGGTTGATTTTTTTGGGACCAAACTCGTTAAAAGACTACAACCACAGGGCTCAACTCATTACAAAAAATGCAACCACAAGGATGTAACTCGTTAAAAGATGCAACCATAAGGTCACGTTCCGTCAAATTTTCAAAAAATGGATAAAGACCGTTAAAAATACCTAACCACAGGGACGTAACACGTAATTTACTTTAGAATCAAAGTTGTCTTAGAAGACATACACTGAAAGCTGCACGCATAACTGCAAACTCTGCTGTAGTTACAGGAACTGTAAAGCGGTCAGTACGGTTCAAAATATTGTTCGTCACACCTGCAAAGAAATCGACGGAATGTAAACACATTTTGCTCGAATGTACATTCAAGAACTTTAAATGAGAACCACAAGGGCGGTAGCATGGTGGACAAAGACAAAAATCAACCCGGGTTCAAAGCCTACAGTCGTGATTTGCCATGAGATTAGTCTGGGTGAAGACTCGGATCACCCGTTTCCAAAAAAAGAACTTTTAATGAGAGATTTTTAAAATTATAACGTAAGCATACGACTAAGAACTAGGGAGAGATAGATAACCTACTTAGAGAAATAAAATAACCATCCGTGATTGGCTTAATCGATAAGTTTTTCCTCACTTGACCTGCATCCCTGTATCATCAAAACCTCCGGTTAAACAAGAGGATGACTAAGAAAAATAGTGATTTGACAATATATACCATAAGTAGCAAAGGACCACCTTGACTTGATTGATGGATCGTGGAAGAATTCACAAGAATCTTGCGGGCCCAAACTTATGAAGGACCCAATTTCCGTCACTGACAATGCAAACAACTACACAACATATAACAGGTTAGATCACAAGAAAGTGATGAACTTTCAACATAACACTGGGCGCATTATAATTAAAAATGATGCAGTGCTCATAGTTGGAAACTGAATGCATCACAATCAACCAATTTAGACAGCCTAGCAAGTAGAAACTCTAAAGTCTAACCAAAGTTCTGAAAACAATGGCAACAATTGGGAAAGGTTCTCCATTGCCCTCTTGCAACTTCCATCATACTCAACATCCTTTTTCCATCAAAAACACCTTGCTCCGTGAAAAATTACAGAAAAACTAAAAAAAGACATAGCAAAAGTAAGAAAACCCAACTCAGTCCATGAAGTTCTATACTTGAAGATCAAGCGTCTATATTCTCAATTTCTCATCACTACATCTTCCCTTGACATAAATAATTATTACACTTTTACATGTTGGATCTAATATTCCTCTTAATTATTCAAATTTAGATGAGAGGGTGCTGCATAATCAAAGAAGAATTTTTCGTTGGTAGCTTTGGCAGATGGTAAGATGTAACACACCCAGAAGGTAAAAAGTACAGGACCATATGGCAAGTTACCTGTTTCTTTTCTGAATCGTATTTGCGCTCACCAATAGCAGGCCGGAATGTCAGCATAATAGTGCCACGTCGTTCTACTTTTGTATGACCAGACTGAGTAACAAAAAATTAGCATATTATATGAATACAAGTCTATTTCATCATCAAAAAAAATTTGGTAAAAAAAAATTATTTTCATTATTGTATCCAAGGTGTTGCTCCAATTTGATAACCAAATTAAATTTGTTTTTTGAATAAATGCAATCTTAACCTGGATTCAGATACATAATTTTTTATTCTGGGCACTGCTAATTCATTGTCTACAAGCAAGAATCGTCTTTAATTTAGCGAGAGGCATCCTTCTTAGTGGCTTTGAATAAACATACTCTTATATACTAAATATTCACCCCAAAAATTAACATAATTGTCATTCGCTAACATTAGCATTCTTATTAGCAGTAAAAAAAACAGACTGCAGACCGTACATCCAATTTACTAAATGTAGGAAGAACAGGGGCAGCAGATAGTGCAGCTTTGCCCTTGAAAATTGCATAGTCCGCAAATATTCGGCCAGAAATCTTCCCTGAATAATCAGAAGATGATACAATGTTCAATCAGTTTCATGAGGATCGCTGTGAACTACACAAGAAACAAGAGATGAGTGAGGAATACCATCAGCACCATAACTTTGTCTAGAAGTATAAATGCCCGCAGATGAAGTCAACTTGAAGCAACTTCCAACATTTTCCCCAAGTAATTTATGCTGAAACAACTTGTTCCTGATACAACAAATACCAAAATGCTTTTTCAGTGAACCATTCACGTTGCAGCACATTCTGGCGAGTGCTGACTTATAAAATAAAGCATATACTACATCAAAGACCAGAGTTGGCATATTGGATCAAATTACAAAAGAAAAAACATCTCTATTGAGAATTCACAAATCTATAAGATTGACCATCTTGATCCAAAGGACAGCTCGGGTTATCAGTCGGAGAAGAATGCTCAACACATGAGACGACACTTCTCCAATGCTAATATTTCTTATACCAAAAGCACCAGCATAAAAACCAAACCAAACAAACTCGGTATATCCCACTCGAGGTGGGGTCTTGGAGGGGTAAGAATATACGCAGACCTAACCTCAGCTCAAAAGAGTAGAGCGGTTGTTTCCATGAAAACCCCCGGCTTGTGAAAAGTGTGTGAAAGCGAAAAATGCATATATCCAAAAAAAATTGTAAAATAGAAGCAACTACACGAGAAACATAAGCAAGGAAAGGAAAATACACACCCCTAGTCCAACTTACTAACATAACACTAACTCTACCCCTCTACCTCTGCAGCTCCTTTCCACCCGACTACGCTAGCTATCGCTGCCCCAACCCTAGTCAGCTACCCTAATCCTGCGTCTCCAAGAGCTCCTATCTGAGGCCATGTCCACATAATATACCTAAAGTCGTCTTCTCATATACCAAAAGTGCCAGCATCTCATATACAATCAAAACACACACCCATAAGTTACTTTAGCCATGCTGTTACATTTTTGGACTGATAGACAATGTATGTTCAACAGTAGCATAATTTGTACTTTTAAGCTCCTTAACAATGAGAGCAAAACCACAAGGGTTGTCAGTTGTGACATACTGGTTAAAGCCCTGGGAGATGTGGTGGAATATCCTATCTGCCCAGGGTTCGAATCCAGGCGCACACAACAATTGTGGCCACTGAGGTTTAATCAGGGCTGATGTCTTACGGCCATAATTTCCCAAGGGATTAGTCTAGGCATAGCTTAGGACACCCTTCCCCAAAAAAAAACAATGAGAGCAAGCATCAATGTCTTAAATTGCCCTATTTCAATGGGTTGTGTCATTTAGGACTTTGTACATTAGACAAAAAAGATCTGTTTTGCAAGTATTGCATAGATATATCTGCAAAATAGAAGGGACCAAAAAGTACTTTTTAATTCAGAAGATGAAACAAACGACACATAGGAGTGCAAAAAAAGATCACAAGCGGATATACAAAACCTAAAAATACTCTACTCTATAAATGCCACGGTGCCTCCAACAGCAAACACCTAATGACCTATTGCCACACCCACAGCTGTCGTGCCGCAAGTTTCCTCCAGGAGACCATGCTTCTTCCTACTTCTCCAACTACTTTCTTCCGCCACTCCACTCCTCTCCCCTTATCTGTCGCCAGTATCACAGCACCCCTTCCCTCTGTGCTGCTAGCAAGATTTGTTCCTCCTACCTGCTTCAGCAAGCCCTAAAGGGCACATTTATTTTCACCCAGAATATTGGAAAGTATCTTTCTGGCTCAAGATTGGTTGCTAGATTCATATATTTCTTTTTAGTTGGTAATTAACCTCAAATATGATGTTCAGTATTTCATCTTTTTGGGTGAAGCTATTAAGAACCAAACATGCTCTCTATTGTTTATTAAGGTTCCTCTGCTTTATCATTTTTCTGTTTTTCAGTTCTGGATCCGTCTTGGGTTGTGTGAGATTATAATGGAGTTTAAAGCAAAGGAATTTTTGGGTGTACCCATTTATTCCAAACATATTTCCACCAGTAGACAGAAGGATGAGAAGCCCGCGTCGATTCCCATGCACTAGAAACAGAGCAGCATCTCTTGTACGAGTGTAGAGTTTGTATCAGTTAAAGTTCGGGTTAAGTCTCTGTGTTTGTTTGTCAGCATCTACAGAGAACTGATATTCGCCAATTAACTACATCTATTTGGGATTTCCTGCCTGGTTCAACTACAATTGGGAGATGGAAGCAGGGCTTGCTTGACCGGATACACAAAATTGGGATTTTGGAATCCTAGTTTTGAAGTTTTTACCCCAACCAAGGTTAGCCACCGGATCCTCTACGAGTCTACGCCCATGATGGCATATGCTCATTGTGAGTCTGCTCAACGGTTCCCTAGAGTTTGTATACTACATATATGAGTATTTAAAAATCAACGTAAAATCATTCTTAGACGTATTGTACTTAATTTAGCATCCTTATATCAATTCAAAGACTAAGTGCCATGAGACAAAACTTTTCTCCCTTCCAGCAACTGAAGGACAAAAATCTATGATATGGATTCAATGTCATTATAGACTTCAAAGGACTACGTGATAAGTTGCTTCTTTTCCAAAGCTTTGCAAATGGTTATTCGGATAAATATGTCTTATTTTATGAGTCTTATATTGTTGTAACATCTATATATCAGAACAATGTTTTTTTTTACTTTTTACTTTACGTGAAATGCTTTATGAGAACCATGTTGGACAGGATACTGAATTAGGGGAGTTTGCACCAATCATGGATAAAACGAGAGAGGAAAGATTGTGATGGCTTGGACATTCTCGTAGGAGGCAAATATCGGCACCGGAGAGAATGGTAGAAAACATGACAATTGAGGAGGTGAAAAGAAGGGGTAAGCCAGGAGGACATGGGAGGACCAACTAAGATTGGACATGGAGGCCTTAGACATTCCCGAGAGGATATGGCCTCTGATAAAAGTTATTGGAGACACGAGACCATGGTTTTAGACATAGTTTTAAAAATCCCAATCGGGACTCGAGGCGTTTTTCCCTTGTGAGGCGAGGCGTAAGCCTTGAGGCGTGTATATATATATATATGTGTGTGTGTGTGTGTGTGTGTGCGTGTATGTATAATACAGACTATATATGTGGAAAACATAATTCCATACCAAATAAAATTCATAAAACTAATAATAAGCAAAACATAATTCCATGGAGTAGGAAGCTTGACTTCGGTGGTGGTGTCTTGCAAAGGAAAGTGAAGTGGAGTAGGAAGCTCTTTCTTTCTTCTAGAGAAGAGGAAAGGACACCCCAAAGTGGGTTTTTGTACTTTTAAATTACTAAAAGTACACTTACTTTTGCTTTTGACTTTCTACCTTTTTAAATAAACTACAAGTTATTATTTTTTTATAAAAAGTCACGAGTCTCTCACCAAAAACAGAAAGCATTTGAGGCTTGCGCCTCACCAGCGCCTCAAGCCTCAACGCCTCGAGGCACCGCCTCACCGATTGAGGCGTAAGCCTCGTCCAGAGACCATGAGGCTTAAGCCTCATGAGCGGTTTTGGACGGCGTAAGCCTCAAACGATTTTGAAAACCATGGTTTTAGAGTACAGAAACGTGAGGCGATGCGTTTTCTCTCCGCGAGGCGAGGCGTAAGCCTCGAGGCGGAAAATAAAAATAAATAAAAAATAATATTATATATGTAATACTTGGCTGATAATAGTATTTAGAATCATAATGTTGACTTTAAATATGGTAAGTAATTGTTAAAGATTTTATTTTTTAATAAAAACAAATTAGATAAACATTAAAAGCCCATATAAAGAGAAACATTAAAAGCCTCCCACATAAAGAGACAATAAAAGTGACACAAATGTCAAGAGAAGAAGAAATGTAACTCTTGCGATGTAAATCAAAGAGTCCTTATGCACCTCCCAAGTCCATCCCTAGCACGTGCTCTATAAATATGAACACATAGCAGTAAGTTTTCTTCTTCAATGGCCAGTACTCTATAAAAATGAACACACATCAGTAAGTTTTCTTCTTCAATGGACATGCACAAGGAGAAAGCAAGGAGCAGAGGTTTCACTTATGGGTAATCAATCGATAAGTAAAATTTCTTTGATTTTGCATATTTTTTAACCCTAAAGTCTTAGTACCGCCTCAGACCCGCCTCGGTAGTTTGAGGCGTACGACCTAAACAACCTAGCAAAGGCGCCGCCTCAAGAACGTTTTTTGACTGCCTCGCCTCGAGGCGTACGCCTCAACAGTTTTTAGCAACCATGCACGAGACTACGGTGACATACCACCTATAACTATTGTTGTTGGGAGGGGAGATTGGAGAGGTAAAAGGTGAGACGAGGAGAGGGTTGAGGAGTCGATAGATAGGTTTTTAGAACCTTAAAATTGATAGAGGGATGTTTAGCTTGTAGTTTTGTATTTATTGGTCCTATGTTTTTTGCACTTTTTACCTTTTTAGTTGTTTTCTAACCTTGGGGATCTTCTCAAAAACTCGTCAAATATTACCTTTTGGTCCCATGTTCTTTCCTTTTTTTCAAATTCTTCCAACTATTTTGTGAAACCTTATGAAGCACTCGGGTCTTCACTAAATTCTTTTTCAAAGTTTTCATGGAAACATCCGCTCTACTCTTTTGGGTAGACATCAGGTATGCATACATTCCACCCCTCCCCCCCTACCCTACTCCCAACTCCGACTTATTGCTTGTGTTTGGTCAGGTTTGATTTATTCAAATATGCTTTATGAATCTATGATCTGCACAACTATTTGTTCCAGAAATCAAATTAAAGTACAGTTTTGAGGCCAGAATCAAGCCAACATTCCCATATAAGTGATATAAGTATATAACTAGCTGAGCACATATCAAATAACATTCTAATCGATCCATGATCACTTACGCACCACTGCAATTACAAGGTCACAAAGGCCAAGTTCAACAACAAAATATTTTCATTTCTGAATAAATCATTTCCACTACTCAAATTGTTCTTTCCTTTCAATTTATGTTATCTTCACTCCCAATACCATCTACATAACGTAAATTTTTACTCAAGCTTAAGTCACTGAAGCCTCAATTTCTCTTATACTCTCTTACTCTTCACTAGATCGTTCAGAATCTTTATCTCTAACATATACGACACATCAACCCATTGCACCTATCACTACAAATTACTTCTAGGTTCTTAAACCCCCACATGTACCAACAGAAACAACAATATTTGCAAGATCAAAGCACTCACAACAGCAACTGCATCTATATGGTAAATAAACACATATTATCGTCGCATAACCACATATTACACACCGTGAATCGATAGATAAACGTATATGGATCTAGATAAACCAGATGAACGAAAAAACAACCAAAAGGAAATTAATTAACAAATCGATCAAATAAGAAGATAAACAGGCGATTTTGGTGGTAGTAGTAATAGTATTACCTGGAATTAAGGAAATGAGAAAGCTTCACCATAGTTCTAGGGTTCATGGTGAACAGTTTGGTGCTCGATTTTGGGAGTTGTGAGAAGTGTTTTAAGGCGCCAATGTTGTGTTGTATTTGGCCCTAATGTAAATAACTTTTTTTAAATATAGAGTAAAGTACGTTTTTTTCGTCCCTGTGGTTTAAAAATTTGTTATTTTAGTCCTTGTACTTTTAAAAAAATATGATTTTGGTTTATGTGGTATGGGATTCGTTGATTTTTTTGTTTTTAAGGCCGACTCCAACAATGGGTTGTCGTTATGGATGTAAATGAACCGAACATTTAATGAACCATTTGTGAATTGATCGACGATAAATCCGTTTATGTTCGTTTATTTAATAACATATGTGAGGTGTTCAATAAGGAGTTATTATTTATTGAGTAAACTCTAATTTTGGTCCCTGAGGTTTATTGAAATCTTTGAAAATGGGACCTGAACTTTGCTTAGTCTATAAATCGTCTTTGTGGTTTTTATTTTCCTCTAAAAATGGTTCTTGTGGTTTTCATTTTGCTCTGAAAATGGTTCCTACCCACTAACTCCGTTAACTTTCTATGTTAGAGAGAAGGGCATTTTTGTCCATTTATAGACTTAGCAAGTTAACGGGAACTATAAATGTCCCTCACTCTAACAAATAAAGTTAACGGAGTTGGTGGCTAGGGACCATTTTCAGAGCAAAATGAAAACCATAAGGATGATTTCTGGACTTAGCAAAGTTCAGGTCCCATTTTCACATATTTCAGTAAACCTCATGGACCAAAATTGGAGTTTACTTTATTTATTAGATGGGAGGGATAAGCCAATAATTACAGTTTCCGAGTACATTAGAGAGTACTTAGTGAAGGAGATACGAAATGATAATAAGGTTATTGAGAAAGTTATTGTCATTGACTCCAACTACAACCAAAATGTTAAAATCCACCAAAAAAAAAGAAGTTGTAAGATACACAGCCCTACGGAATTGTAACATCCCGGTTTTCAAAACGTCTAAATCTCTATTTTAATCTCCAAAATTAATCATTTTAAAACCACCAAAATACGGGATATTAATTTTAGTCGAAACCTCGAAATGTACGCTTTAAAATATCGTTTTATAACCACTACTAACCGCATCGGTAAATTGTATAAGCAACCACGATTTTAAAGCTTACAACCCTCAAAAAAAACATATTTACAATACTTCGGAGACATTTCTACCCGATATAACTATATACATAACCACCAAAAGAACATTATGACATATATACCAAAAGATCAATTTGTCACTTCTAATCAACTTCACGATCTACTTTTCCACGGACTTGCTCTTATCTAATACTGCTTTGTCTGAAAAATGTTAGATAATTCGGGTTAAGCACTAAAGCTTAGGGGTTGTTTACCAAATCTTCCATTAAGTCATGTATGGATAAGTGTGTTTGTCTGAACAAATTGATGTTGTTGTTTACTTTTTTATCTGAATTAACAGTCTGAATAACAGAAATGACCAATTTATCCCTGAATATGAATTTTAAGCTGATTTATAAATTGTTGTTTATTTTTTAAGCCATATATTCATAAATTCGTTGATACAATCCAAAAATCAAACAAAAATTCATTAAGTACTTAAACTTCCAAGTTTAAACACAATGTAGCCAAGTTCAAACAAAAAGTAGCAAGTATGAAACAAGTATGAAATCGACATTGTAGAAATCATGGTTACAAAAATCTACATTGCAGAAATGTCGAGCAACTATGGAGAAGAAACAAGTATGGAACAAAATTCGACTGAAAAAACAAGTAAGGAACAACAATCGACTGAAGAAAACAAGTATGGAACAACAATCGAGTATGGAGAAGAAACAAGTATCGAACAATCAGTAAAATCATTACCTTTGGAGAAATCGACCAAAGGAAATTATTGTCTAGGGTTGAAATCGAACCAGCAATAAACTCGAAGCAGTAAAATCGAACGAGCGGTGAAGGTGAAATTGAAATCGAACAAGTAGTGAAGGTGAAATCGAAATCGAATAAGTAGTGAAGGTGAAATCGAGCACCTAGGGTTTTATTGCGTGATTATTGAGTAGGAAGGTAGTCATGTCTTTATTTTTAAAGGGTATAAATGTCAAATATGTGTCTTAATGGGGACAACACATCTTTCCCCTACTTAGTGATTAAGCCGGAAATGTCTGTGTGAATAAGCCGATTTTGTCATTAAGCCCCAAGTAAACACTCCAAACGTCTGCGCGAATAAGCCGGTTTTGTCATTAAGCTCATTAAGCCCCAAGTAAACACCCCCTTAGTGAGATAAATGAACTAATCAATATATATATGCATTATAAATATATGTATATGGTACGGAATCAGGACGTTACACAACACACGGAACAAACTGACCGGAACATTATACCAACTCATAACGGATGGAGTATACGATTACCATACTCAAGAGGTCAAATGTTGTGAATCGACCATTTTCGACAACAACAAATCCATAATACAAGTTATTCAAGAAGTCATGCCATCTAAATTAAACAAGACATATCACAATTTATCACACATGACCATACGACATAACTATCAGGAATTATTAGACTTTGCACCAACCCGCCCTTCCCCTTCCGAGTATGCCAAAGTCCTATACTCATGCCCCTCCTAACCATTGGGCAATGAGTACGGCTAACCGAATGTCTCACCGGCCTCCCCCTTCATCCGGGTTGTTGACATCCACCGTTGCTTCCGGCATACTACACAAAGTAGTACCCGTACTCCCGACATAACAAAGAAACCGAATAAATAAAACCAACTGAATCCGGATCCAAAACCGACCATCATCGTAGAAAGAATCACGTAGTGGAAATGGCTCAACCAGAATCAAAGACCATCCATCAAGATACGAAAACACATGAACAAATACACATGAAGGAAATGCATATATAGTTATAAATACAAAATATATATAAATCAGTCATTTAACTCACAGTGCTACCGGTTGTCAACCGGAAGTCAATTCAGAAGCTACGTCCCAACTTCGTTATCCCACGTTGAGGTATCCTCCAAATACAACCAACATGTTTCAAATGATCCCTGGAGTGAGTTCAACAAGTATCATGAGCTTTGGGTAACAAATACTCATGATGATACCTTAACTAGTTAACTTTCTTTCTTGCATTTTCCATTACAACCCTCTGTTTATCCCCTATTTTGCCCTACTTAGACTCAAAATCACTTAATGACTTATAAAGATGAAATAATTTAGACTCTCATATGGTTATGATGCAAATGACCTCATATCAATATGATTTTTCTTTGGTTTTATACAGATTTTACAACACAACAGCTACAAGCTGTCAAAATTCAGCTTGACAGCCTTGTACAAAGTGCACTTTTAGCACATCTTAAAGCTATAATTAGGTTATTATGTCTTCATATAAAATAAAGTAGACATTTATACCTTTCTAACGCCACTGGAATCACCCTCATACGATTTTTCTATGATTTTATACAATTTTTTAAAGTATGCGTATTTACATTGTCATTCCACTCGAAAATCTTCATTTTTACATGTTCCAAAAGCCAATTCAACTCCAAATGCTCCTAATTTCATATTTTCATCATGAACAATCATATTTTAACTATTGCTAGCAAAACTTCATGAAATCTTGCATAATTTCTCATTCCATAACCTATACCCATGAGTTGTACCAAATGCTTCAAGACTTGTACATTTTGTGCATAAGCTTGCAAAAATTTACTTGAATGTATTCATCATTGTAACACCCCGAATTCTGAGAACCTATGTATTATTCTTCATTTTTGGAACCTCCTAATCTTATGGATTTATCTGCATTATATCGAGTTTGTTTGGTTTAAGCATCGTGGGTTGAAAACATCAAAATTTGGAGAGTTTGGGCTGCTCGCGACTATGCCCGTGAGAGTGACACTGTGTCACAATCGCGGAGGGCACAATCGCCGGAGGTCAATGACCTACGGTACATTTCTCGCGATTGTGCCACGCGATAGTGACATGGTCACAATCGCAGGGCACTATCGCCCGATGTGTACCGTGGGTGGGTGGTGTAACACCCTAAAAATAGGGATAACAAAAATCCGGAAAACGGACATGAGGTATACTAAAATTGTCATAGCAAGAGCCTCCCAAAAATGGGGAATATATAAATATAAATAACTTGTTTAATCACAATTGTAATTTAACGGACAATTTACAACAACTAACTAATCTAATTTCTACATATAGAAAAGAGATTACAAAAAGGGTTGTCGTCTATAAACCCAAACGGTCTATATCCAAAAGTATAACGCGTCCATGTGCAATTCCCCAAGCTCTCACCCCAAAGCAACTACACCTGCTTAGGACCGCCGCCACTAGAACCTGAGATACACATCGACACCAACAAGTGTTAGGCCAAAAAGCCTAGTGAGTTGAAAGATAACAAACATGCATGAACAGTCACATTTCTTATCAGCAGTTAACCATAGTTCAACAAATGTGGAGTCAATAGGGGAGACCCATAACACCAATCATGTCCCACCTAAGAGTCGATATACCTTGACGCCCTTAACAAGGAACACCCCAAAGGCCCGACCCACCCGAAGACTATCGCTAAGAAAATTCCCCGAATGGCGGAGGTCTAGGCACATACCATCACAGTGGCGCCCAAGACTATATCCTCCTAGTGTACTGACTTGGTTCGTCCACATAACATTTATAAGGGGTCCTTTAGGTATATTCCAACCCACATAATTCAATACCAACTACGGGTATAATATTACCACCTTATCCTCATGATGTCTAACAAAAGACCCAATGTAAATCATGCTCATCATACATATAAACATATCACCAAAATGGTGTTCCAACCAGAATCATCATCATGCCCATATATGCATATATTTAACATATCAAGGTACCCACATTATGTATCTATGAGACAAATCCCAAATAATGATGCATATAACAATAATATTGGCAAATCACCCATATATATACATATGCATCTTCCAACTATTATCATGAAGAACCCCCAAACATTTGAACACATAGAGATAAAGTAACAAATAGGAGATTATGATGTGTATCTAGTTTTAACAAAGGGTTAGTAAACTCACTATCTAGGTTTTGAACCAAAACCTAGAAAATAGATGAAATGGAGAATAATGAAGTCTTGAGACTCCAAACACTTGATTGCTAGGTCTTGAATGCACCCTTGAAGTAGTTGATAAGATACTTGTAAACCCCCAACAACCTCTATGTAATAAATGAATTAAGAGAGTGGAGAAGTGAAGAAAATCTCCCCAAAATGCTCTCAACCAAACCCTAGTTCTGATTTTTGAAGTTATGAAGTGAATAGGGACTGAAATGGTGTTTTAAATCGACCAAACCACGCGGGCGATAGTGTTCGGCGATAGTGCCAAGGGCACTATCGCGAGTCACATTCGCGAACCCAAACACACCCTCGGTACATCCTCCGCGAGTATGCCCCGCGATAGTGACAATTGTCACTATTGTGTGTCACTATCGCGAAACTCCCCCCACTCACGGTACATTCTCAGCGATTGTGTCCGGCGATAGTGACATTGTCACTATCGCGTGACACTCTCGCGCCAAATCCAAAACGGCCCGAAAACTTAACCAAAATCGAAAACGAGCGTGAGGTCTAAACACATGCATCTTTAATACTAACCAGATAACATCGTAGCATTAAAGTAAGATTCATAAGCATATAAAGGTTCGTACTTCCAGATAAACACAATTTATGTATTAAGGGAACAAATACTTACCTTGAGAATTTCCGGGTGTTACAATCCTCCCCACCTAAATTGGGATTTCGTCCCCGAAATCTCATCCTATAGTAAACAAGTGAGGATAACGCTTCTTCATATCATCCTCGGACTCCCAAGTAATGTTAGCACCTCGATGATGCTTCTATTGGACTTTAACCATGACCACGTCTTTATGCCTCAACTTTTTCACTTTAGATTCTAAAATTGACTCCGGTTCTTCCACACAACGATTTCTGTTGTCCACACGAATTTCCGACAAAGGAATCACGCTTTCCTCTTCGGCTAGGCAATTCCGAAGGTAACACACGTGGAATGTAGGATGTATCTCATCCATTTCCGGTGGTAAGTCCAACCGGTTGGCTTGCAAACCAATCTTCTCCAAAATAATGAACGGTCTAAGGAAACGAGGACTAGGCTTCCCACGCTTCCCAAAACGTATGATCCCCTTCCATGGTGACACCTTCAACATGACCCGGTCACCCACTTCAAACTCAATCGATCTTCTCTTCTTGTCCGCATAGCTCTTTTGTCGGTCTTGCGCCACCTTTAGTCTTTCTCGAATTTCTTTCACCTTGTTCGCCGTCTCTTGCACTATTTCCGGCCCGGCGAATTGCTTTTCGCCCGCTTCTAGCCAACAAACTGGGGTCCTACACTTCCGTCCATACAAAGCCTCGAACGGTGCCATCCCGATACTAGAATGGTAACAATTGTTGTACGCGAACTCTACCAAAGGTAGGTGTGAGTCCCAACTTCCCCCGAAGTCTATTACACACGATCTCAACATATCTTCTAGCGTCTGGATCGTCCTCTCGCTTTGACCATCCGTTTCAGGATGATAGGTCGTACTCATATTCAATCTAGTGCTCAACTCCTTTTGCAAGCTAGTCCAAAAGTTTGAAGTGAAACGACTATCCCGATCCGATACTACGGATTGCGGAACTCCGTGCCTTGACACCACCTCGTCGATGTACAACTTAGCCAACTTATCTATTGGCAAGGTCTCCCGCATCGTAAAAAAATGCGCGCTCTTGGTCAACCGATCCACGATCACCCAAATTGTATCGTGACCACGTAAGGTCTTTGGTAACTTCATCACAAAATCCATGGTGATGTTGTCCCACTTCCACTCGGGAATGGACAACGGTTGCAGACTTCCATACGGTCTTTGATGTTCCGCTTTGACTTGAAGGCATGTGACACACCTTTCCACATAGTTATCCACATCCAACTTGATCACCGACCACCAATAATTCAACCTTAAGTCTCTATACATCTTGGTGCTACCGAGATGTATAGAATATTTCGACTTATGTGCCTCCTCGAGGAGTAAGTCACGATTTCCCCCAATCTTTGGCACCCAAATTCGCCCTTGTAAAAGCTTGAGTCCACGACCATATTCTGTTAAGAGCTCCTTTTGCTTGGACATAACCTCGGCCTTGAGGTTCTCTTCTTTAAGTGCTTCCGCTTGGTTCGTTCTTATACTCTCCAACAAACTCGACACCACATTGATTCTGGTAAGGGACATTTTGACACCATAACCATGATTTCTTCAGCTCAATGCATCCGCCACCACATTAGCCTTACCGGGGTGATAGAGTAGGTCACAATCGTAATCCTTCAAAAGCTCTAGCCATCTCCTTTGTCGCATGTTGAGTTCCTTTTGGTCGAAGATGTACTTGAGACTCTTGTGATCTGTGAAAAGAGTGCACTTGGTCCCATACAAGTAGTGTCGCCACAACTTCAACGCGAAAACTACCGCCGCCAACTCCAAATCATGAGTCGGATAGTTCTTCTCATGATCTTTTAATTGTCGCGACGCGTAGGCTATTACCTTCCCCCTTTGCATTAGTACGCACCCAAGTCCCATCTTGGAAGCGTCACTATACACCACAAAGTCTTCCGATCCATCGGGTAAGGACAAGATCGGGGCTTCGCACAACTTCCTCTTGAGCGTCTGAAACGCTTGCTCTTGCGCATCGGTCCAAAGAAACTTGACGTTCTTTCTTGTAAGGGAAGTGAGTGGTGTAGCCGTCTTTGAGAAATCCTGAATGAAACGTCGGTAGTAACCCGCTAAACGCAAGAAGCTTCGGATCTCCGTCGGACTTGTTGGGGGTTCCCAACTCATCATTGTTTCGATCTTTGTCGGATCTACTTTTACCCCGTCCTTTGATACCACATGCCCCAATAATTGCACTTCTTGAAGCCAAAATTCGCACTTCGAGAACTTCGCGAACAGTTTCTCCCTTCTTAGAACTTCTAATACTTCCCGTAAGTGTCTTCCATGTTCGGACTCATCCCTGGAATATATTAAAATATCGTCGATGAAGACGATCACAGATTTATCCAAAAATGGGCGACACACACGGTTCATCAAATCCATGAATACGGCCGGAGCGTTGGTTAAGCCAAACGGAATCACCAAGAACTCATAATGACCGTATCTCATTCGGAAAGCCGTATTTGGAATATCTTCGTTCTTCACTCTCACTTGATGATAACCGGACCGAAGGTCAATCTTCGAGAAACATTCCACCCCTTGGAGTTGATCAAAGAGATCGTCGATGCGGGGTAGAGGGTACTTGTTCTTCATCGTGACTTTGTTTAACTCCCGATAATATATGCACATCCGCAGGGATCTATCTTTCTTCTTCACGAACAAAACCGGTGCTCCCCAAGGTGACGAACTTGGTCGAATGAAGCCCTTCTCCAACAACTCTTGAAGGTGCGTCATCATCTCCTTCATTTCTGTCGGTGCCAAACGATATGGAGCACGAGCTATCGGAGCCGCTCCCGGTGTGAGGTCAATCTGAAACTCCACTTGTCGTTCCGGCGGTAAACCGGGTAAGTCTTTCGGAAAGACGTCCGGATAATCTTGCACCACCTCCACATCTACCACCGACTTCTTTTCTTTCTTTGCGTCCACAACGTAGGCCAAGTACGAAGGGTAGCCTTTCGCTAAAAACTTGCGAGCCTTAAGAGATGAGATAATAGGGTTATTCCTCTTTCCTTTCTCTCCATAAATGGTTGCCACCCCATTTTCCGGCAATGGTACTTGGATCATATTTTTGGAGCAAAAGATGTCCGCCTTATGCCTCACTAACCAATCCATGCCTATGAATACATCAAACCCTCCTATAGCCATAGGTAGTAAATCTACTCCGAAAGAAATTCCGTCGATCTCTAGAGTGCAATCACAAAAACGGTCACGAATGATCACTTGATCTCCATTAGCTATTTCTAATACTAACGCATCGGGAAGAACACTAATAGGAGTAGTGAATCGTTTACAGAAAGCATCTGACACAAAAGAACATGTAGCACCCGAATCAAACAAGACACGAGCAGGCATGGAGTTTACTAGAAACGTACCCGAAACAACATCTGCGGTCTCCTTTGCCTCCTCGGTAGTCATCCGGAAAGCTCGACTCGATGCCCGTGATGATTGCTCGACCCTAGCCGTCGAACCCACAGAATTTCCACCACCTCCTCTAACCAGCCTTGGACACTCTCGCTTCATATGCCCCGGCTCTCCGCACTCATAACAAACCGCCCCACGGAGGGAACACTCTCGAGTCGTGTGTTTTTTCTTACCACACTTGCTACACCCAGCTGGACCGGAGGGAGTCCTTACAACGCACGGCCCCGAGTGCTTTGAACTACACTTGTGGCACCACCGATCTTCACGACCTTGATCACCCGATCTCCCGCTTACAAAGGGTCTAGATTGACGAACGGGCCCAGATGGCCCCTCCCACTTCCGTTTCTCACCAACGTACCTCTTCTCATCCCTTTCCGAATTGATGTCGTCCTCAATGAGTAAGGACTCCTCGATAACCTCTTGTAGAGTCGAACACTTAGCATTCCTTACATCCGTTCGCATTCCGGCCGGTAAACCCTGTTGATATGCTTTCATCTTCGACTTTTCGTCGGGCACTAGATGTCCCACCAAGTTTAACTTCTCCAATAAGAGCTTGGAGTAGCCAACAATCGACATATTCCCCTTCTTTAGCTCTCGGAACTCCCGCTCCAACCTGTCCAACGACCGCTCGCTGCAGTATTTGTCCATGATCTTCTCTTTGAACACCGTCCAAGTTGGCTTAGCCAGAACTTCCGGGGTGAGAGCGGATCGTGTGAGGTTCCACCAAATCAGAGCCTCTCCCTGAAGTAGCTGAGAAGCAAACTTGACCTGTTGAGAAGGATCGCATTCACTGGACTCGAAAGCCATCTCTAATTCCTTAAGCCAGTACATACAAGTAACCGGGTTGTCTGAACCCGCAAACTCCTTAGGGTGACACCCCAGAAACGTCTTGTAGGTACACCCTTTAGTCTTCGTTCTGATCCCCTCGGCGGATGGTTCTTCAACCGTTACCACATTCGGTCCACCCGACCCCACGATAACGTTTTCAGCCATAGTCTCGGGTTGACGGTTACTGATGTCTCGATCCTCTAGAAGTTTCATGAAAAACTCTTGTTGTTGGGTCATGGCCGAAGTCATGGCCAACTGCTGTTGAGCCAAAGCCGCATTCATGGCCAACATCATGCTATCCCGAAGCTGGGTCTCCATGGTAACTTCCTTCATGATGGCATTACATGTGTTGAGGTTCCGGCGCGGAATATGCTCAGACCCTCATCCCAATATTCTGGGTATGGGAATGTCATCGGAGATTGCCCACACCGGGGGTCATACTGCTGCAGGTTCCACTTCTGGTTGCCCCTCTGGCATGTCTGGCAACCTACTTCGAGTGTTTACCATCACAATCTGTCATACACGTACGAGAAATAGATTGAGAAAAGACTAAGCGAGTTGAACTCATTGTACGTACTACTACTTTCATCAATTATCATAATAATAGTAAACCAAGTATGCTCACGTAACAATGCATTCATAATAGCAGTAGCTAAGTGAAATTATGAACGAACCATACACAAGGATTCTTGTCACCATCATCAGAACTTTCAATTACAGTAATTCCGTAATCCTAACGCTCTCCCCACCTAGGATTCCTACCCTAGTGGACAGTGAAGTCATAAAGTCTAAAGCTTAAGTCTATATATGCTAAACAATACCTAGTTCACTTAAACTAAAGTTCTGATACCAACTTGTAACACCCTAAAAATAGGGATAACAAAAATCCGGAAAACGGACATGAGGTGTTCTAAAATTGCCATAGCAAGAGCCTCCAAAAAATGGGGAATATATAAATATAAATAACATGTTTAATCACAATTGTAATTTAACGGACAATTTACAACAACCAACTAATCTAATTTCTACATCTAGAAAAGAGATTACAAAAAGGGTTGTCGTCTATAAACCCAAACGGTCTATATCCAAAAGTATAACGCGTCCATGTGCAATTCCCCAAGCTCTCACCCCAAAGCAACTACACCTGCTTAGGACCGCCGCCACTAGAACCTGATATACACATCGACACCAACAAGTGTTAGGCCAAAAAACCTAGTGAGTTGAACAATAACAAACATGCATGAACAGTCACATTTCTTATCAGCAGTTAACCATAGTTCAACAAATGTGGAGTCAATAGGGGAGACCCATAGCACCAATCATGTCCCACCCAAGAGTCGATATACCTTGACGCCCTTAACAAGGAACACCCCAAAGGCCCGACCCACCCGAAGACTATCGCTAAGAAAATTCCCCGAATGACGGAGGTCTAGGCACATACCATCACAGTGGCGCCCAAGACTATATACTCCTAGTGTACTGACTTGGTTCGTCCACATAACATTTATAAGGGGTCCTTTAGGTATATTCCAACCCACATAATTCAATACCAACTACGGGTATAATATTACCACCTTATCCTCATGATGTCTAACAAAAGACCCAATGTAAATCATGCTCATCATACATATAAACATATCACCAAAATGGTGTTCCAACCAGAATCATCATCATGCCCATATATGCATATATTTAACATATCAAGGTACCCACATTATGTATCTATGAGACAAATCCCAAATAATGATACATATAACAATAATCTTGGCAAATCACCCATATATATATATGCATCTTCCAACTATTATCATGAAGAACCCCCAAACATTTGAACACATAGAGATAAAGTAACAAATAGGAGATTATGATGTGTATCTAGTTTTAACAAAGGGTTAGTAAACTCACTATCTAGGTTTTGAACCAAAACCTAGAAAATTGATGAAATGGAGAATAATGAAGTCTTGAGACTCCAAACACTTGATTGCTAGGTCTTGAATGCACCCTTGAAGTAGTTGATAAGATACTTGTAAACCCCCAACAACCTCTATGTAATAAATGAAGTAAGAGAGTGGAGAAGTGAAGAAAATCTCCCCAAAATGCTCTCAACCAAACCCTAGTTCTGATTTTTGAAGTTATGAAGTGAATAGGGGCTGAAATGGTGTTTTAAATCGACCAGACCACGCGGGCGATAGTGCCCGGCGATAGTGCCAAGGGCACTATCGCGAGTCACATTCGCGAACCCAAACACACCCTCGGGGCATACTCGCGCATCCTCCGCGAGTATGCCCCGCGATAGTGACAATTGTCACTATCGCGTGTCACTATCGCGTGTCACTATTGCGAAACTCCCCCCACTCACGGTACATTCTCAGCGATTGTGCCCGGCGATAGTGACAATGTCACTATCGCGTGGCACTCTCGCGCCAAACCCAAAACGGCCCGAAAACTTAACCAAAATCGAAAACGAGTGCGAGGTCTAAACACATGCATCTTTAATACTAACCAGATAACATCATAGCATTAACATAAGATTCATAAGCATATAAAGATTCGTACTTCCAGATAAACACAATTTATGTATTAAGGGAACAAATACTTACCTTGAGAATTTTCGGGTGTTACAAGTGGTTTCCCGCGACTATGCCATTGGCATAGTCGCTGTGTCACTATCGCCGACAGGGGTTCTGGGTATAAAAAGCCAAGTCGCGATTTTAGGGCATTTTATCTGATTTTGAAGGAGGCAGTAACGTTTTTCTCTCTAGAGGGCTGGTAAGTTCGACCTTCTTCCTCCCTTAGCATTTATGTCTCTCAACTACTTCAATCCATTGATCATTTATGTGTTATAGGGAGGTGTGAATCATCATAGTGCTAGTGAAGCTACCTCAAGTTCTTAACCCATTTTCTCCTTACTTAAGCTTTGGATTTTAGGGTTAAACTCCAACCCTACAAGGTGAGTTCATCTACTTTTATAAAAAGTTATAGATGCCAAATGTGGATTTTAAATGCCTAAACATCTCCTTTTTATATACTTGATTTGTGGATTTTGTACCAAGTCTAACTTTTGGAGATTTTAAGGTTTTATGAACATTTATGGAATATGCCTATGTGAGCTTGTTGATGTTACTATTAACCTACCACAATTTGGGAAAATGTATTTCAAATGATGTTTATATTCACTAGTCACTTATGGTTTTAAAGAAAATGATATTCTTGTGGTTAACTGCTGATAAGTTTGTATTTAGGAATTTATCATGGTTAAAGGGTATGGCTTGTAATAGTCATTTATGTTTCAACTAAAGTTATTCGGTAAGGAATGGAAATTGTTTCGGGAAAATTATCTTTTATGTCCTTTATGCATAATTTACATTCGTTGGAATATTTGTTGGCACTATGAGCATTATTTGGCTTATTTGATGCATTTGGGAGTCATGACCCCGTATTTTGTTTGTTGTTGTTCCGGCGTTGGGACGACTAGTTTTCCACGTCAAGGCACGTTAGGCATCGGATGTGGTATAAGTCCTTCGTGCTCAAGTATTACGATATTGGATGAGGAGCTCGACGTAGGAACCCCTCGGGGTTGAGCTTGAGTTTCTGTGGGTGTACATTTAAAGCCACTGAGCCTGACATCCCTTGTGTGCACTTTATTTGTGTATTGGCTTTACTGACTTATCGAATGACTTACTTTTGTGTTCTGTCATTTGTGTTAGTAAGCGGGTCTCCCCCGTTAACCCAATAGGTACTTGCTATATTTCAAAGAGCATTATCGTATTATCGTATTATCATCATTGTACAAAAGAAATTATTTTACTCATCTTTACGTTGTTTACTTAAACTGCAATTGTTTGATCTCACTAGGCTTTAGCCTAACATTTTTTCTGAAAACGACATGTATAACAGGTCAGGTTTCCGGTGGGGTTCGTCGGGAATGAGTGGATGGCTTTAAGGCCAAGAGTGGTCTTTTTGGTAGATGTGTAGACCGACGTTTTGGATTAGCGAGCATACTTTTGGAAGAATAGCAACACCCGATGTTAATCTTTCTTATTTAAGTTAGATTATTAGGTTGTTAGTATATTCTTCATTTGATTCATTATATTGGTTATAGTTTACTTCCCCGTTCTATCGGGATGATACTTTGGGGTTGTTTACAACAGGTTTTATATTCCCAGGATTTCCAGTTTATAGCCGTCATATTGCAAAATTTTCGAATTTTATTTCCGCTGAATTTTAGGGCGCTACAATCATTACCATCATAATCATGATACACTACCATATTATAACAAGAAATACACTTAATCACTAAACTTCATACCCATCATAAACCCCAATTTCATGATAATAGCGAAAAACATAAACTAATCATATCTAGCATCAATATCATGTTATACAACCATTTTTAACATGAAAATACCAAAAATCCTAACCACACGAAACCCTAAATTCCTCAAATCATCATAAAAACACCAAAAATCATGAAATGGGTTAAAGATAGTGTTTATACCTTTGTTTAATCTTTCAATTTCACCAAAATCTTGTTGAATCTTCTTGATTTTGAGTTTGGATGAGTATACTATGTGAGAATCGCACATTGAGTGTGTGTGACTGATTTGGAGCTGAAAATTATCAAATAAAAGTGAAAATCCCGCTTTTTGAACTATTTTGGTCAACAAGTCAACCTATTTTTTCACTGTTGACAGATTTAGTCCCTCATGCGTATCTTGGTCGTTTCAACTCCTTTTCGCACGAAACTTTCCAGTTCTCTTAATTAATCTATAAGAAGCTTAAGTATAAAATTTCAGCCTCTAATTCGACCCATAATTCTATTTTCCAAATTTACTTTGATATTTATCACTTATAACATCGTACTTCTATAACTCCCAAACGGTTGACTTTCTTTAAGTTCCGTCACTTCTAACACTTTTTAATATATTGATCTAGGGTGTTCCAACTTGTTTCACTCAAGTTGGATCATCATTTCAAGTTTTGGGTAGATTTTTCCCATTTAGGCACTCTAGTGACCTACCCGATTTCCATTTAAACAATGCACTTTGTATTTTGAACCCTCTCATCATCTAATTATGTCATTTTTGAGGTGTTATCATCAATCTTACCTCCTACATATCAATCCAACTATGGGCTCTACTTATAGCTAACTATAACACAACATTTTAGCAAATTCTCTTTTTACACAATTAACACATAAAGCATGTTTTAACATATAATACATATTTAGAATCACTAGTTAAGCATATTTAGGAGGGTGGATGTTGCAGGAATGGAGGTTGTAATTTGTAAATACCCTGTGAATGGTCCCTGGCCAGACTATTGTGTGGTTGACATTATGGAAAAAGTATGCTCTTGTGGGAAATAGGATCGTATTGGTATTACATGCAAACATGTTGTTGCTACAATTTGGAATATGGCTAGCAATGAGCCAAATGTGGGCATCCCTGAAGTTTGGATTGATGAAGTATATTGGTTAGATACATGGAGAAAGATGTATACCTTTCATCTTCAACCAATTAATGGACCAAACATGTGTCCAAAGGTTGATTGTCCAAGTAAGCTAATACCACAACACATCATAAACAAGTGGGGCATCCAAGGAATAAGAAAGTGAACAGTGTTTCAGAGATCACGAAGGGAAAGAGGTTGAAAAGGGTTGGGCAGACAGTAAGATGTGTGAATTATAACCAAGAAGGACACAATAAAATATGATAAGGATATACTTCTTTTTATGATTGTTGCATAGTAAGTTGATAAATAGGATATACTTATGTTTTTTGGATGGTTGCCACAGTAAGTTGCTTAATGGTTGTTGCACAATAACCTTACTCGTATTGTATTTTTGTGTTTATATTAGTGGACAACAACTTTATAGGGTGTATTTTGTATTTTTGGATGAAGTTGGTTAACATGAATGGACGGTGTTATTTGGATACAAATGGTTGTTGTTGTTAATTGTTAAAAAGGTGTTTTGTTTCAAATGGTTTATGTTTTAGTTTGCTGCAAATGGTTGTGTTTTTAGTTGCCAATGTTGGACACATCAGGAACACATAAACAGTGAAAGTAAAATATCTATCAAACGTTTGAATCATTTTCATTACTGGAATATTAAACCTTATGTCAAACGCTTGCATCGTTTTAATTGACAACAGGACTTACAACAAAACAAAACGAAATCTTACAAACATGTTTCAGAATTGGAGTTTTCTTTTCTCTCATTTGTTTTATAGAACAATATAGAGAACCGGTTGGAGCAAAATTGATGACAAAAACTCTCATTTTATTTATTTTAAATAATTTATTAAAGATGATATTGATATTGTTTGTCGTCATATTTGATAAGCCAAATTTTGAAATTATTTTGTTAACGTGAGTGAGATCCATATTGCTTGTTGCAAAAACAAATAAAACAAGTCACATGGGTTGTGGCACATTGCCACACTTAGATGATGTAGTGGGAATCCATTATGGCAATTAAGATTCATTTGCGATAACTGTAGGCCGTTTATAAACAAACTTTACGATGTTTTGTAACAAACGGTACATACAGAGTGTTCCATTTTATTACGATTTATAAAAACCTTTTGTAATTTGGGTGGATATCTAGTTTTTGGCATTTTATTAATTGATATTATAATGGAGAGACAACTTACAAAATTCATACCAGGTTAAATTTTCAGTAATATATTTATGGAATATTTCTTAAGATACAGTGTCTTGATATTATAAGGTGGCACGATTTTCAACATGAGTTTTGAATATCGACTATTTAAATTATTTGATGTTTTAAAGTACATCGAAACGGTTAGATAGAAAAAAATATGTTGGGTTTTTATTTGTCAATCATCAAAACTACAAAATTATTAAATGTAATTATTAAAAAATGATTTTTGCAAAAGTTCATCAATCAGTGCAAAAATGTTTCCAACGATCAATCTTATTATGACACGTTCGTTGATGGAAAAATATGTTTAAGACATATAATGTAACACCCAAAAATTTGAGGCAACAATTTTTTTTCCATAAAGCGGAAACGTGGTATTTAATAAAATGCCAAAGGATGAGTCTCCCTAAAAGGGGAAAATAATAAACATATGTTAATTACAGTTTGTAACTCAAAGTATTTTGAAAGTACAACCTAATAATCTAATTTATCTATAAATAATATTACAAATTCGGGTGTCCGACAAGTCTTCCAAAAGAATGCAAGTCTTCAACATTATGGTGCCCCATAAGTCTTTTCCCCAAGCTCACTCTATAGGCTAAGCCCTCTTAGAGACGGCACCGCTAAAACCTGAGATACATGTCAACACTAAGTAAGTGTTAGGCTAAAAAGTCTAGTGAGTTTGAACACGACATGAATCACAATTAAAATGAGAGATCATCCAATGTCATAAAGGTCTAATAAGAAATCAATGGGGGAGGCCTAAAACACCAAACAAGATTCACCTCATGAGTCGATACACCTTGGAGTTCACCCTTTTCGAGCAACAACCGAAAGGTCTGGCACATTGGGGACTACCTCCAAGACATTATCTCGAATGACGCAGATCTAGGCACATACCTTCAAGGTGGCGCCCAATATTATATCCTCCTAATGTCTAATTGCGGTTCATTCAAATTTTGCAATATATATCTATACTATATTATAAAGCACGGATAAAAAACTTTTAAATACAAATTATTAGGCACAAGGTACTGTCATTTTATGCAAGATTTTAAAATCTCTTAATTTACAAGTATCAAAGCATAAGATACATATTACCACTGCAGACTTCTAACACTCACCAATTTGGTATGTGCGAGACCTTCCTTTCCTTTTATGCAAACCTTTCCATATTATTATATTACTATAAATTTGTTTTAATTATATTATTAAATAAGTAATTAGTTATTTTTTCTAGATGTCATTAAAATATATAAAATAATCATTGAATTCTAACAAAATACCTATTTTTTTATATAAACAACATTATATTATTAAGCCTAAATTAAACAAATTTATAAAAAAAAACATTATCACTTTCTCAAAACCATCAAAAATCGTACTTTAAATCGACAAAAAAACAAAAAACAAAATCATTAAAATCGTGATGTATCTCGCTGTATTGTGCGAGTACGCTTCTAGTATATATACACATCCTTTTACATCTTACTCAAAGTAAGGTATGTATAACATCAAATGGACATATGTGCTCCAACCACCATACATTAATGCATCTCATAAATCCCTAAATACCATTAGGGGGCGTTTGGTTCGTAGATTCCGCCAAAATCTGATGGAATTAGAATGGTCAGTTTCGTTGATCAAATTCTATCCTGATGTTTGGTTATCCATGGAAATTGGAATGGAATTGAATTTCATGAATTCATTTAATTTTGAATTTGGTCATTCATTCCTTCTTAAAAATGATGGAATTGAATTCCATTCCATCCAATATTCTCAAAATGACACAAATACCCTTGCTAAAAACCCTAGCCGCTTCTTTTGTTTTCTCATATCTATCTGGAGAGTTCAATCGAGAGAGAGAGAGAGAGAGAGAGAGAGAGAGAGAGAGAGAGAGAGAGAGAGCAGCCAACTGTGTCTTCTTCGTCTGATCATCTCGTTGCTTCCATCCATCACTGATCTGAGGTATATTTCTTCCACCGATGTTTTTTTTGGGGCTTTGTTCGATCGATCATCTGCAACATGCCTGCAACTCGATCGATCGATAACTTTCTTCATCATATATGCTCGATCGATAGCTTTCTTCATCATCTTTGTTCGATCGATAGCTTTCTTCATCATCTTTGTTTTCATCATCTTTATGTACAAATCGATTGTTACTGTTTTTTTAGATATGTTACTGTTTTTTAGATATACTCTATGTACAGATCGAGTGTTACTATTTTTTTAGATATGCTTGTATTGCTTTATTCAATATCGATTGTTATTGTTCTTTTTGAGATATGTTTTATGTTACAAATCGATAATTACTGTTTTTTTTAGATATGCTTTATCTGAGATATGCTTGTTACTGTTTTTTTTTTGCTTTATGTTAACACGTTGACCTATGATAGTCAAGTACAAGGCTGTCGCCCCTCCTTCCACCCGTAGAGAGAACCGGAGTTAGGCCTTTGTATGACGGATGTTTTAATGATTTTCCAAATTTAATTTTGAGTTAATGGTTGGATGGGGGGGGGGGGGGGGGGTTTCCAAAATATACTTTTAGGCTTTAGCGATTGGGCTGGGCTACCACGTAATTGCCTAATTACCCACAAGCCCACAACTAAAACACAAAGAAAGTATTAAGACCGTCGAACCAGTTGTCTCCGGCTATTTTCCCATTCTCCGATCGAAACAGCGGTGGTCTTCTCTCCTCCGCCGTATTCGCCAGCCACTCTTCCTCAAATCCACAAGGTAACTTTCAAAAATCGTATGTCTTGTGTTATTTAATCGACTGTATGCCCCCTTTTCATCCACAAACTGATCCCGTTTATTACATCGAATATTTAGGTTATAACATGCTTGAAATTGTAGAAATTTTCGATTTTTCGTCGTCCTTTTGTAATGACAGATAATGTTTGATAAAATTGATAACTTAATTTTGTTGTGCTAAAGTGCAATGGCTTGCGGATGATTGCATTTGTAAAAAGATTGGGCGTGTATGTATGTATGTATGTATGCGTGTATCCAACTAAGTTATCAGTTGTTCCTGTGAACCTGTCTATCAACTCGAGACTAACACAATCCAATTCTCATTTTCAGATAAGGTGCAATGGCCTTGCTGTTTAAGGTAATATCAGTATCTCCTTGATGTTATATTGGTATTTTTTGTATGACTTAACGGATTTTTAATTGATGTTCAAATTCTAGATTTGTTCAGTAAGTGCATACACAAAAAGGAAGACACACCTCTTCTACCAGCTTGTTTATTGGTGTAACTAAAACCTTTTTTTCCTGACAAAACCTGACCTTACGCAAAGTCGATTTTCTGTAATTTGTAGCAAAAAAGAAGGAAACTAGCATGATTTTATCATTTGTCTTGGCCATATCCGTATACAGCTTTTGGAAATAAATATATTATCAGCGTATGGGTTACTCGATACCGGATTTTCGACTTTTTTAATATGCATTCTGATTTTTTGCTTTCTACTTCATCTATACCATCATTCTATCAGAACCAGACACTCGCTCTTGAATCTTTTATTAAAAAAAAATTATTGACTACTTTGCACTTCTACCCACAGTAGTATCACATATTATTAGAAATTTCAAGTATGAAGAATATTTGGGGTTAAATATGACAATCAACATCAGCTAAACACTCAATTTACTGGCACCAAGCAGCTTGTAGAATGTGATGAGATTGGTTTATAAAATGTACCATAAGGATTTGACTTCAAGCCAGTAAACTGAATGCAATAGCTTCTTGGATTTTGTTTTATTTATAGTTTTATGGCCTTGCTTTCTACATGCTGTATGTATTTTTCATGTCAGGATCCAAACAAGATCTCAGTATATCGTGATCGAAGGTTTCCAGGAACACAAGAAGAATATGAGCATGCGCTCCAAACCTCAACGACTGTCTATATTGGCAACATGTCTTTCTATACTACTGAAGAGCAACTTTATGAGTTGTTTTGGCGAGCAGGAGAGATAAAAAAGATTGTTATGGGTTTGGATAAGAATACAAAAACGCCTTGTGGCTTCTGCTTTATCATGTAAGTCAAAAGCTCAATGTATTTAGTCAGAAGCTTCGGCCTAGTTGCCTAAGATATAGTAATCACAGATCAGAGTGGATTCCATGTTGACATAACATTCTATTTGAGTATATAATACAAAATTTTGGCCATCGTTACTATTTGTAGTTGCATGATTGAGCAGAATGGTGACATTTTTCCATCTATTAAAGTAAAAGCATCTCATGCGGTCATGCCTATTCTAGGGTCTCTGAACCTTGATGGGTTATTAACCAAATTCTGATACTCGAGAGTTTTGGGCAAAAAAGAGAGGATATTATAACAAATTTAACCCAATTCCTTTTCCATCAAATGATCAAAAGAAGTTGGCTTTAAAGTTTGCCTTTTTCAGGTTCTACTCTAGGGAAGATACTGAGGATTCAGTGAAATACATAAGCGGGACTATTCTTGATGATCGTCCTATTCGTGTAGATTTTGATTGGGGATTCCAGGATGGAAGGCAGTGGGGTCGTGGTCGAAGTGGTGGACAGGTGACTTCCTAACATTTACTAATATAGTCTCTACGTTTACTCTATTCATACTCGATATGGTTTATGTTTTCTTGTCCAGGTGAGGGATGAATATCGCACGGATTATGATCCTGATATCCTTTCAAATGCTAGATTATTAAAACCATCTAGCTTGGTCTTACTAACGACATAAGCTTTCTCAGAGATATAGTTCTTAGCTTGCCCGCCTTGCCTGTGCTATTTTTAACCAATGAAATCGTATGTGAACAGTTTTATCATTCATGAAATGAGTTGCTATCTGTTTTGTTTCGTATAAAAAAAGACAGGGGAAAACTAGGTTTCCTCTAGCAACCCACACCATATATGTAAACAAGCATGCTGAGTGAAATGCAACAACCAAAACAATCTCAACAAAAATCTCGAATCTCAATCTAGTTGGGGTAGTTTCAGTAATTTCAGGAAATGAAGTAATTTCTGGTCACTGGTGTTGTTAATAACTTATAACCTTGCTGTTTGTTTTCGTTACAAAATGCCTCCAACTGTTGAAGGGAATCTGATTATATTGCATCAAACTGTTATATTGTATTAAATTGTAATTGCATTGGACCCCATCTTATTGACCAATCTGTACCTTTTCTAAGTCACTTACTGCCCGCAAAACACAGCGTCTTCCGTGTTATGACAGATCAATATAAGTTGTCCTTAATTTATTATCTTTTTTCTTAAAAGTTCTAATTTTCAGAGTATGCTACATTAAGCTATAGACTGGTTTTTTACGATGATGTACTATGCTTTCCCTGGCTTTGTTTTGGTTGTGATTTTCTTTTCTATCCTGTTTCCCTTTACTGGAAACAAATAGCATGCCAACTTCATGACTTTAAAGTTTGATACTTCTTTTTGTACGAGTCACTCAACTTGAACTTGAAAACTTAGATCATTTGCTTCTGCTTTCCTTGACTGGTCATACATAGAGGTGGTTATGGAAAATTAGTGCAGAAAGAGTTGGAAGAACAAAGGCAGGTAGTAGATTATGGGGTTGGGTCATTGGGATCTTTCCAGCCACCTCCTATTGCTCCCAACTGTAAGTTCACAACTCGCTTCGTACCCTTTATTATTCTTCTACTGCTGACACTTATAATGTCTTCTCTTTCATACTGCCTGACTAGATTTTACATCATGCAACAACTCTAAATTCTAAAAGGAAAATTCGAAATAGAAGCCGTTATGTAGCATGTAGACTTCCTCATGAGTAACTTGTAACCTTTGATATACATAAGTGCGGTCAGGCCTTTTGGAAAAGTTTCATACAACTAGGCTGTATGACATGAAATTTTGATACTTGTTGAATCCATCATACAAGCTGTGAACGGAATACTTTAACTGTCTTTGCAAAGCCTCATGGAAGTACTGGTACAGGACCATGTAGATCGTAGTTGGTGATAAAACCAGCTCGTGCGGCGGTGCATGACTTGTAGCCTGAAACTTGCATGCCAGGTGGATTTTATGCAGCGTGGACATAAAAGTAGGAATAACCGAATAAGTGAAAAATCATTACACCCCATTACAATATCTTTACCTTTTCTTTTATTTGGGGGGGGGGGGGGTTGCGAGCATTACAATTTACAACCCAATCCTAAGCAAAGAGAACTATACTGTCTTTAAAATTAAAGAATAATCGTACATATTCATGAAAACCACAATTCAGTTTCCAAAGATCATTATCAAAGAGTATAAATCTTGCAATACATAATATACAAAAGTTACATCTAGTAGAATGCCAAATTTCTCCATGTCTAATCCTAAATTGAGGAGTATTAAGTTATCCTTTCTGGATCATTACAAGTTCACAGCTCTAATCACACGAATCTCGTGGATCAGCTCTCATTACTGGCCTGTGTGAAAAATTCAATGCAAGCCATTACAAATCCCAAATATAGAAAATTAGATGAATAAAAGGCTAACAGAATAACCAAAAAGCAGAACAACAAAGTGATAAAGCAAATGCTCCTCTTAGTTATCTACCAACACCAAAGTAAACAAATAAATGTTGACTCTACAAGGTAACATACATTTTTTTTTATCAAATCGTCCCCGGAAACAATTATATCCACACAAAACATGGAGCCAAACAAATACAATATCATAAACATCATAAACCGGATGATGATTCTAAGCAAACACATAAATTGGAATGTAGAACTCTGATCATAGTTGTTAAAAGTGCGCCTCAGGCGTGCCTAGTCCTTGAGGCTCATAACGCTCAAGGTCTTGGGCTTTTTTAATGTCGAGGCTCACATTCATGAGGCTCACTAAGGCTCACATTCATGAGGCTCACTAAGGCACTGCTTCTTGGCTCAGGTGCCTTGTGGGCCTAGGTGTGTCTCATAAAGAGTTATTAAATACCTAGTCAAACCCTAATATAAAACAAGTCTTCTCATCTTCTCCTCTCCTAGACTTCTTAAAAAAAATGTCCACATTTCTATTTTACTTTGTCACAAAATAAATGTCCACTTCATAAAAATAAGTGCATATTTTCCTATTCTACCATTAATTATGAGATGAAGAAATTAATTACTCTCTATTATTAAGGGTAAGACTGTCATTTAGTTCATTAAAAGTGTAATAAATACGCTTCTCTAAACTGTGTGTCTTTTTCATTGTGGACACTTATTTTAGGACAAGGGAGTATTAAATAGAAGACATAAGTCAAACCCTAATATTAAATACATGGTCATTAGAACTTCAAGCCTCCTCTATAATTACCCAGACCTTAGAACTTCTCCTCATGGCTCACGCTTTAAACCCTTCTCCCTTCTGCCTCTATCGAGGCTTGCATTTGTTGCATATTTGAGTTGTGTGTAACACACTCTCTCTCTCTCTGTGTGTGTGTATATATATATGTATTATTTTGATAAGATGCGCCATGCATTCCCGAGGCCCGCGCCTCACCCCTAGGCCCCATGATGTCTTTGCGCCTAAGTGCGCCTTGAGCCTTCACAAACTTTGCTCTGAATATACAATGCTCAACTACAAAACATAGTACTATAGTAGAACAAAAAACTATGGTTGACCATGCATCTTTCAGAAATAATAAATAATAAGATGGTCAGTTCATCATTGTCCCAAAACAAAGTAGAGAGTAGAGACACGGTTGGTTAAGCTACCCGACAATGGGTACCATGACATTCTATGTAATTCATATTTTTTTATGAATTATGGATCAACAGAAAAAAGCCATTTAAACATTAGCGGATAGCAGAACTGTTGCATCCCTCTGGGAAGGACGAATTTGTCTTCCTTCCTTAACGTATGATATTAAGAAAATGGTTTAACTTATAACTGTTTGCTTTTTCTATAAAAATAAGAATCTTTTTATGATGTAAAATATATATATTACCACTTGTTTTTTTTTTACATGGATTCCAACTAAGCGAACCATAAATTCTTCTAATTGATAGTAGTAATTGCCCAACACCTCTGAAGCTTATTTCTCTACAATAAATAATCTTGACTGTATCATACATTTAACTTCTTTTTATATTGGAAGATCTCTAAAGATGTTGAAACACATGAATGTGAAGGAGGCTTAGGGGGTTGTTTGTTTAAAAAAAAAAAACCTCTTAATGGCTCTTAAGTCTGAATCGTTCAGACCTTTTTACACACTACCTCTTATTAATCATAACTAAAATAAGACTTCAGACTTTAAACCTCTTAAAAAACAAACGGCACCTTAATGATATATCTTAGGTGAAATTTTCTGTTTCTGCACTTGCTGACTTTTGAGTCTTGCAGATGGAAGACATGGAGGTGGTGGTCATGGTTATGGGGGCTCCCAACGACATGGCAGAGGAGGTACACATACATACTTTTTCCCCGTTACCTTCTTTTATGCAGTTTCACATATATTTGTGCGTGACCATGTTGCATTATCAATAGATTACCAGCGGAAGAGATACCGGGATGATGAGCGTGACCGGCGTGGCCCAGAGAGGAATTCTGAACATGAATCTCGAAGAAACAACCCTGATCATGACTCGAGACAGGTAATGATTCCCAGTTGGATGTTTGAAAATACATATCTTGAAAAACAATATTTTTGTCATTTACACCAAGATATCATCTCTTTTTATTTGAACAGGAGAAAAATCCACGTTTTCGTGAGCATGGTGACTCTGATGAGGAGGAAGATGACCGAAAACGACAGAAATAACTGGAATTCAAACATCATCTTCATGTACAATGTTGTTGTTAGAGATTTATTTCCAATATCAAAACTTTGAAATTTCTAGTAGCAAAAAATATAATTTAATTTAGTTCTAGGCTTTTAACATGATGTTCTTAATGCTTTTATAGAAAAGATGAAGATCGAAGAATTTTAAAAAAAAGTACAAGTATAATGAAATGCCATAATATATCATATTGGACAATGATATGGTATAAAAACCTGTTAATTTGTGTTATGTTATCAAAATTTTCTTTAACAAGTTACTTATTGCTATAATAAGTAGATTTTTTAAATTCAATACGCTAATTAAAAATAATTAGAAACTACATCGCTATAATCAAATAAATGAAAGTACAATGCCATAAAAAAATGTATTTTGAAAGTAAATTGTCATCCTATGAATTTTACCACGAAATAGCATAGAATTCCTGATTAAAATTGCTGTAATAGTTGTTCTAGTACAACTTCAAAAACGTGAATCATATTTTGACAAACAACTACGAGAGAACATTTGCAAGAATTTCTTGTTAAAGTGAGTTTCCGGTTAACTTTTGTTTTTTCAGCTTAAGATACCAATTTAATGATTTTAATATGATCTATAGTTTAAACTTGAGATTTTCTAATGTAAAAATCATTTTGTTAATTTAATAGTTTTAAATAAATAAATTTCTTATTTAATATGTATTTTAATTTAAGAAATTTGATTTGGGATTGTATACATAAAATATTTTTTAATCTTAAAAAAAAATGTGAATCACAATAAATATTAGTGCTAATTACACTTTTGGTCCCTATAGTTTGTTCAAAGGCTGATTAGTCCCTCATGACAGTTGCTAACTGACGGTGTTAACTGCAAAGAACTTGAGTGTTAACAAATTGAAAAGTTAGGGATAGGGGTGTACGCGGGTTGGGTTGGGCGGTTTGGGATTTTTTTACAACCCAACTCAATTATGGCGGTTTGAAAATATTCAACCCAATCCAACCTATTCAAAAGTATAACCCAACCAACCCAACCCTTGTGGGTTATGGCGGGTTGGACGGTTTAGTAGTTTACATAAAATTGTAAAATGAAATACGATAAATACAAAGTTAGGGTTAAGTGTATATATGTCCAACATGTAAAATTTTAGGTAATAAAACATACCTTATGCATATAATGACATAATTACTATACTTACAATAGTCAACAACATACAAATTTCACAATTAGGTAAAAAACCCATTTAGGCTACTTAGGGGGTGTTTACTTGGGGCTTAATGAGATTAATGACAAAATCGACTTATTCGCGCAGACGTTTGGAGTGTTTACTTGGGGTTTAATGACAAAACGGTTTATTCGCGCAGACATTTATGACCTATTCACTAAGTAGGGGAAAGATGTGTTGTCCCCATTAAGACACGTCTTTGACATTTCTACTCTTTAAAAATAAAGACATGCCTACATTCCTACTCAATAATCATGCAATTAAAATCTAGTTGCTCGATTTCACCTTCACTGCTTGTTCGATTTCGATTTCACCTTCACCGCTCGTTCGATTTTACTGCTTCGAGTTCATTGCTGGTTCGATTTCACTATTTCAATTAACTGTTGGTTCGATTTCAACCATAGACAATAATTTCCTTTGGTCGATTTCTCCAAAGGTAATGATTTTACTGATTGTTCGATAATTGTTTCTTCTCCATACTCGATTGTTGTTCCATACTTGTTTCTTCAGTTAATTATTGTTACATACTTATTTCTTAAGTTGATTGTTGTTCCAAACTTGTTTTCTTCAGTCGATTGTTGTTCCTTACTTGTTTTTTCAGTCGATTTTTGTTCCATACTTGTTTCTTCTCCATAGTTGTTCGACATTTCTGCAATATAGATTTTTGTAACCATGATTTCTACAATGTCAATTTCATACTTGTTTCGTACTTGCTACTTTTTGTTTGAACTTGGATACATTGTGTTTGAACTTGGAAGTTTAAGTACTTAATGAGTCTTTGTTTGATTTTTGGATTATATCAATGAATTTATGAATATATGGCTTAAAAAATAAACAACAATTTATAAAACAGCTTAAAATTCATATTCAGGGGTAAATTGGTCATTTATGTTATTCAGCCTGTTAATTCAGATAAAAAAGCAAACAACAACATCAATTTATCCAGACAAACACATTTATCCATACATGACTTAATGGAAATTTTGGTAAACAACCCCTTACTAAGATGTAGGTGTGTTCATAAAAATCACCCATTTACCTTTATTGATAAACCACATGTTAGGCATTGTTTGACAAAAATAAGGTAGCTTATAAGCTAACTTATTTTCTGGGTACAAGTTTGGATGACCATAAACTAACTTTTTGATAAACTAGTTGGAGTAGCTTATGAGGAGTTTTTTGTGATTATTCCAATTATGCCCCTCATTAATATTCATAATTATATATTAACTTTTAATTATAAATAAATAATTAATATATTTTTTGGTAATTTAAATGCTTATAAGCTAGTTTTTGCCAAACGTGACTTTTTTATCAGCTACCAGCTAACTTATCAGTCATAAGCTATCTTATTAGTTAGTTTGCCAAACATAGCCTTAGTAGTTTCCAATATTCCAAATGACCACTTCATTGAACAAAGCTCTTCAAGTATGGAGTTATGAAAATGTTAACACACACGAGATATTCATACTAGAATAAGCAAGACGATGGTAAAACAACATATAATGGCATGTATCTAGTTTTATAAATGTTATATAACTCACAATCTAGGTTTGTGAGTAAAACCTAAAAAAGTAGAAAACACTAGAAGCTTTAAAGGGAAAGAGAGATTAATGTTTGAATCCTTGTATGAGCTTTCACAATGGATGACCCACCAAGAGGATTTAATGCTCAATGAATGAGATTACCAAATCCTAGCTTGCAATAAATGAGAGAGAGGTTTGAGAGATGGAAAATCGGTTCTAAGCTCTATCAAAATCGCACTCCAACTGAAAATGGAGAGAAATGGGGTTCAAAATCGGTCAAGGGTCATTTTATACCCCTAGACCCCTTACAGCAATTGTGCCCGACGACATTGCCATTTGACACTGTCGCTAACAATCTCGCGGTGCGCCCCCTCTCTTGGTACAATATCGGCGAGAGTGACATGCGAGTTTGCCCTGTGACACCCTCGTTGTCACAATCGCACGGTAAGTATCGTGACCTTCATGCCCATCGTAATTGTGACCGACGGCTATGACATCTATCATAGTTGCGTGGCACGATCGCCCATACCTCTGGTCGGGTCGACTTTCACCCATTTCGACTATTTCAAGTGCCCGGTCCGAAGGTTTAGAGTTTATGGTGTTTCTCCATACTACTAGACTTTTCCAAATGATAAGATATATAAAATGAAGCGAAAACCATTTTGTTTCTTTGTGTTCTACAGTGTCACAACTGAAAAAAAAAACTACCAGATCCAACTCTGACCATAAAGAGGGGCCAGTTGTCGAGGGATGTATTATACTAATTGAATTAATTTTAATGGCTTTATGTCAATTGTTATCTCAACTGTACGTTTTTAAAATATATGGATAGGATCGGTCCACAAGGTTAATACAAAAAATTGGGTTAACAAAATAATACCCCCTTATATATATATATATATAGAGAGAGAGAGAGATAGAGAGATGTGAGTTCATACAAGAAAAAATTTATTTAAGAAAACACGAGAACAACCAAGTACATACAAAACAATATATGATTCAAACGACTTTGCACGCGACTTTAGGTCGCACACAACATTGTCTTAGTCCGATTTTTTCGGGTTAATGTAAAATCATATATGATTTTGTATATGATATGCTGTTTTCTTAAATAGTTAGCGTTCTCGTTTGAACATCTGTCTCTCTCTCTCTCTCTCTATATGTATGTGTGTGTCAAATCAAATACAAATCGCCTAAATATTACACACCGTACAAACTAATCTTAACCGTTCATACGGTTTATTAAATAATTGTCAACAAAGTGGATTAAATCGGTTATCTATACTATATTATAAAACACGGATAAAAAACTCTTAAATACAAATTATTAGGCACAAAGTACCATCATTTTATGAAAGATTTTAAAAATCTCTTAATTTACAAGTATCAAAGCACAAGATACATATTACTACTGCAGACTTCTAACACCCACCAATTTGGTATGTGCATGGTATTCCTTTTATGCAGACCTTTCCATGTATCACTATTAATTAATATATTATATTACTATAATTTTGTTTTAATTATATTATTAAATATGTAATTGGTTATTTTTTCTAGATGTCATTAAAATATATAAGATAATCATTGAATTCTAACAAAATATTTAATTTTTTTTATATAAAAAACATATATTATTAAGCCTAAATTAAACAAATTTAAAAACAAACATTATCACTTTCTCAAAATCATCTAAAATCGTACTGTAAATCGATAAAAAAACAAAATGAAACATGTAGCGCGAGTACGATTAAAAAGGTTAAATAAATAACAATAAATTATTTATAATCACACCATTTATGAAAAAATGTTGAATCGAAGAGTAGGGATGATAATATAAAGATGCAAAACTGCACCTACCAACAACTCCTTTCGTAGCAGAAAAAGGCGAACAAAACTACTCTCGCCGGCCGTCTCTGATTTCTCCGGCGATTCCATCAATCGGAGGTCACTCAGAAAGCAGCCAAATCTCAACATCGGAAAACCTCATATCATACACGTACGCCATCGGACCAATTTTACAGAAATTTGGGGATTTGGACGATGGATTTGGATCTGTGGATATCAAAGGTCAAAGAGGGCCAGCACTTGTCCGAAGACGAGTTGCAGCTGTTATGCGAATACGTACGCCTTTATTCTTCCTTTTTATCTCTATGTGTTTTTGACTTTTTTTCTATGTGGAAATGGTTTTATGTGTTTTGTATGGACGAATTAGGTATGTGATTTGGTGTTTTTTGAGATTGAGTTAGGGTTTTCGTGGAATTTTATTGGTTGTTTGGTGTTTTGATTTAGGATTTTTGTATGAGTTCAGCGAAATGGAAAACCCTAATTTATTGTTGTTGTATGTGTTAAGATTTTGTTGAACCAATACGGATGTGTTCGCGTACATTTGGATGCTAGAAGATCCATGGAGCTGTTTATTGTAAAGAGGATGTAATGTTATTAATTGTTAAGGTTTTCGTAAGAGGATGTACTGTTATTAATTGTAAAGAACTGAAGATCCATGGAGCTGTTCATTTTAATACACGCTATTGAGTTCAAGATTTGCAATAGGGAACAACTGTGTAGTTCTTTTTCCTTTCTTGTTACTTGAACGACCTTACTTGGAACTTCTATAGGCTGGTCATCATTACATGGGGAAATAAACTAAAAACATTGTTAATGTGGTGTTCTGATCTAGAACTTGTGTATGAGTTCAGCCAAATGAAACCCTAATTTTTTCTTGTATGTGTTAAGATTTTGTGAACCAAATTAGGTGTGTTTGTGTACACGATTGAATGCTATAATTGTTTCTGAGTTCTGATAGCCTGATAGGGGATTTTAGTAATAAAACATGACTGAAGATCCATGTAGCTCTTCATTTTGGTAAAACCTGCTGATGAGTTTAAGATTTGCAACAAGAAATAACTATTTACTTACCCCGTTTTGTTAGTCGAGCGATTATTGCTTCATACTTTCATATGTTGCACTGCACTATATGGAAACAAATAGCAAAAGTTAATCCAAGAAATGCATAGAAGCGTAGCCATAGTTGTTGTTTTTGTACGGTCTGATGGTGAAGGGCATGTTGGATGAATTCATATTGGTGTATGGACTCTTATCTGTGTTAGAACATTAGTCGTGACTCGTGAGACAGCTAAAGTTATAGATTCTTTTTAGAAAATTGATTGGGTTCGATCACTTTTGAGATTCTTATGCTGCTTTTAAGCAAATTCAGTGTGTCTTTTCAGTATATTAATACAAAGGAGATGCCCAGGGAGTGGTCTGCAGTCACTATCTTTAAAATTTCTATTACCATGCTTCATTTATGAGAATTTTAAAATTCGAAACTCTAGGGATTGAGCCTTAGTTGCAGCAATTTCTTATAATCCTGACCAACATTCTAAAGGTATCTGGCTAGGGCCGTTTAAGTGGCATCCTAGGCGGTAAGCGTTTTCACACCACTTTGATAAGTTAGGGCTGATTAACTAGATACCAAGGAGTTATGTGTGCCTGACTACTTGATTAGCACTAATCGTTGAATTAAGTGTTGCATAACGTTTAACAGGGATTAAACAGCTTGTTTCAACATAAGCTCAACTGTGAATCAATCGACTTGTCTCAGGTTGGAGGGATCTTCCCATTTGTCCCAAGTAACTGTATGAACAAATCAAATAAAATAATCACTTAGAAAAGTAATTGTATCAAAGTTGTATAGTACTGAAATTTTGATTGTTATATGTTCACTAACCTGAAAATAGTTACGTTTGATATATCTAAATGAACCGCTTATTGCTCTGCTTAATTCCAACTTAGATGATAAGCGCTAGAAGGTGACATGACTTCGTAGCTCTGCTTAACCCTTTGTAGAAAAATGATCATATCCTTTAAAGTTTAAAGAGGAGAACAAGAAATCAAGTATACATTTGTTACTAAAACAAGAGTAGAAGGCTCGTGGTGTTGGTGGAGAAGTGATTGAAACCCCACTAAGGTTGGATGTAATGAAATAATGTGGCAAGAGCCAAGAAAGATGGAGGGCATACACACATTCACACACTTTATAAGTGTTGATGCAGAATCTTGGGGGTTCTAGGAGTGGGAAAGATGGTGCCTAGACCCCACCTTGAAATACTTTGTAGTTTCTGATTGTATGGTGAGAGTTGGTGCAAATGCAACATGCCTGACAGGTGTTGATGTTAATAGCATGTTCAACATGTGTCAATCAACAACACATTTTTGATGACTCCCTTCATTTACCTCCTCCCCCTACAAGGAACAAAACCTTACAGCTTCTCTATTATGATTCTGCATGCTGAAGTAGAATGTGTGGAAAAATGTAGAATTACTCCATTGAGACACTACAAACTAAAACATGACATAGATAATGGAAACAGATCAAGAGGAGAGTCGGGATAATAGCCGGTAGAGAGAGTACACTTGACAGAACCAAACTAGACAGCAAAATTGGATGTCAGAAATGAACTTGGATCAGCCTAAATAGCCTGACAGTCTCCATTTTGTGTACTGTAGAGTGTAGATGATGCTTGAGCTTTTATGAAACTATAATTTAAACCTTAAACTCTCTGGAAGCTGTAAATCTGTTTCTGGACTTCTTGAAAATTAGAAGATGGAGCTTTGAGTGTTTGAGAAATGAAGATAACCTCTTAACTCTGAAATCCTGCCGAAAGACCCTTGAGCTTTTGAAATTTGCAGATTAAGACCTTCTATTTGCAGAAATTCTAAGCATCTCCAGAATTTTCAAATCTATACTATATTATAAAGCACGGATAAAAAACTCTTAAATACAAATTATTAGGCACAAGGTACCATCATTTTATGCAAGATTTTAAAAATCTCTTAATTTACAAGTATCAAAGCACAAGATACATATTACTACTACAGACTTCTAACACCCACCAATTTGGTATGTGCAGGGTCTTCCTTTTATGCAGACCTTTCCATGTATCACTATTAATTAATATATTATATTACTACAAATTTGTTTTAATTATATTATTAAATATGTAATTGGTTATTTTTTCTAGATGTCATTAAAATATATAAGATAATCATTGAATTCTAACAAAATACTTAATTTTTTTTATATAAACAACATTATATTATTAAGCCTAAATTAAACAAATTTATAAAAAAAACATTCACTTTCTCAAAACCATCCAAAATCGTAATGTAAATTGACAAAAAAACAAAAAATAAAATGAGAACATTAAAATCGTGATGTATCTCGCGAGTACGCTTCTAGTAGATTTAATATAGCTATAGAACTTTCAAAAACTTTTGGAACAAACCATAAGACTTTTTGAAACAAATGAAAGGGCCCAAGTTATTAGATCGATACTGTGATTTAGATTAGTGGTGAGAGGGGAGCTGTTGAAGGTAGAGGGGACCTCTTGGAGGTAGATTAGAGGGATGATTGGGTGGATGGGTCACACTGGGTGTCAAAACCCTTGCAGAGGGTTTTGTTGCTGCAAGAGAGGCTTGCAGGAAGTATGAGGAGCTTAGATGAGGCCGGAACTGCGCACAAAAGGTTGGAACAAGTGGCAATCAGTTGGATGAAATCCAGAGATGCTCCAATGAAGTTGTTTATGGTGAGATGTGGTTTGGAAAGGGTAGCATGTTGGATGCTTGGTTGGATTCAAGTTAGGCTCAAAAGGAGTCTTGACTCGCTTGAAAGACAGACGACGGACCATGGGAGTCAAATGAAATTAAATAAAACACTCTAACTCGCGTGACAGTTTAAAACCAGACTCAAACAACCCCTAAGCTCTAAAGTAAAGGCTTTGGTTCATCTAAATGTTTAGGCCTTTAGGGTACAAAACATGTTTGTTGCTTCTTTACTGGAAATCAAATCATTTATTTATATATGATGAAAGCCTAGCTCATTGCCTAAACAAAATAACATAAGAACCCTAACTTAACCATAATTATACTTTTGTCTTCTTTTGCATGTTCTTTTTTAATTTTATTCTTTGCTGCCTGCCTATAATAGTTTCAATATTTAAAAGGAAAAAAAAACTGAAGAAGGGTGTAAAAGTGTGTAAAAGTATTTTGTCTATTATAGAAGGGGCACCACCTAAAGTTGAACACCCAAAAAGAAAAGGGGGACGCTTGAAGTGGAATGGAGTGAGTATGACCTATCTAAAATGGTATGTCTTATGCTCTGTATTACTGCCGGTAGCTCAAATTATTTTACTTTCAGGTAAAGGACATCTTAATTGAGGAGTCAAATGTTCAGCCAGTCAATAGTCCAGTTACTGTTTGCGGAGATATTCATGGCCAATTTCATGACTTGATGAAGCTCTTTCAGACCGGAGGTCATGTACCTGAAACGAATTACATCTTTATGGTAAATTTGGGCTGCATATAAATAATTCTGCATATTTTTTGTTTACGCACTAGCTTATAAGAATTATGAAGCTGTATATGTATTCTAGAAATTTCTTGTGTTTCTTGGCAGGGGGATTTTGTTGATCGTGGTTACAACAGTTTGGAAGTTTTCACAATACTTTTGCTTCTAAAAGCAAGGTAATTAATATTATATGCTAAGGGTATTAGCCTGCTCTGCAGCTAGCATAAATACATATGCTCACATTTGCATACATGTCTACATTCTTTGCATATACACATATATGGCTATATCTATGTATACCTTCAAAATGTTGTGATTGAAAATAATATCCATTATTAACAGGCATAAGCTTTGCGAGTAACTGCCTGGATGTTGATGTCTCCCAATATTAGTGGGGTTGAAAAATATGAAGGTTAGGGATGAATTGCATTAAATGAAATACCTTAATTGGCTTGATATAACATATTATCTCAAGGGCACTCACATGCAACTCTTGTGCATATTAAATTGAATTTTAATTATGGAAATTTAAACAAGAATGAAATAAAACCTCAAAACCGTGTTTACATTTACCGAGATAATAAACACAAATTTCAGTATGTAGCTGAAGAAAATGAGGTTCATTCAAGGAATCGAAGTCCAAAAAACCCTTTAGCAATATAAAACTTGGCTTTCAAAGTTGGAACTATTATATATCAATCATACCTTAAACTTTTGAAATAAATGCAATAATAAATAAGCTATACATTTTTTTTTTGTCTTCCAGGCATTTCCTCTATATGTATTTTAGAAGCTACATTGCGGTAATAAGTTGTTCAGAAATAAGAATAAAATGAACTACTTTACAGTAGACACTAGTCAACATTTAGAAGAAAACTACATAATGGAGTGCACTAAGTGCAAAGATGAATGCAAAGTAAAATAACAATCTAGCAGGAATGAAACAGTTGCAGATTTAGTGGTATGCCTGTGTAATATACCGTCTTATGTAGCTGTAAACTTGTAATATTTGTAAATTGTACTGTCTTCTTAGTTGTAACAATTTGTACAGATGTTCACCAAAATAATGATATATCAATTTGCACTGTGGAATAATATTGCTAGAATGATATTCCTATAACTTTTTGAAAATGGAGATCTCCTTTTCGAGTCTAGGCTATGTTGATTTATTTGAAACAAATTAAGAACCATTATGATGTCTCTTTGGCATCAAGATATCTAAGTGACCAAAGTAGAAGAGCAGTTATAACTTCAATTTGCCTTGTAAAACTGAATTCCATGGTCTGGTAGAGTCGTAGATGAGACTTTCCCATGCCTTGGCGGAATGAGATATTTCTGTTTGTTCATTTCTCTAGTGGGAACTGATCACGCGAGAACGTGAAAATGATTTTCCTGCTTGAAATGAAGGATATAATATGGAAATTGACCTCGTAAATTGCAAGAGGTTCTGAACATTTTTGTATCTTGCCTTTTGACTTCCATAATTTACCCTTCAGGTGTCGTCTTTTCTTGAAATGCAAGGATATTTATTCTGCATCTCCTACAGCATCCACTGGTTAACTAGAGAGTTCAAGTCAAATTTATGCATACCCTCGTGTACAATAATAAATCTGTACTCTAGGAAAACTTCATTAACCCGACATGGCTTCTAATTGATCTTGTAGATGTTCAATTGCAGCATGATGTGTGTTTTTACATAGAAACGAAAAGAAAGAAATACAGAGAGCAAGGGCATGAAAAATCTGTTGAACTTGGAATTGAAATATGCGGCCACTTAGGAATTTGCATTGTAGTGTTTCTCCCTCCAGTATGCGTCAGTGTTACTTCTATTGTTTGAATATGAAAACAAGTCCACCGTTTTTTCCACATGATATCATATAAAATGTTTAATGTTAACTAATTTGTGTGCTGGACTATGTATGCATGATAACAAATATGATGACTTCGAGTCGCGTGTAGCAGTGTAATATTATAGCAAGAACTTATGTGATAGTAATTGTTTTCCTTAAATATTCTCTTGTTTTTTATTTTGCTTAGATAGAAATGTTTGTTCCACATTTAACATGCTTTCAGTACTATTCCAAGACTAAGGTGGCATTTGACCATACAAGGATAGGTAGGATTAGAAATGAGGATACCAAATGGGGTTGGGTGGCACTGGACATTGATCAGGAGAAAACAACTGGTTGAGATAGTTCAGCTTGTAAGATAACCAACAGAAGTTTAATAAACCTTAGATTAGAAAAAGAAGCTTTAATAACTAACAAGTACGGTTTTGTTATTGAACATAATACTTTTCCTGAAGTTTTCATAGTTTAATCTTGGAATACTTTCTGAGGTAGCAACTACAAACATACATCTTTGGTGTGCACATATAAGGGTAACATGTTCCATCAAGGAGGGGGAATCATGACAAATAGGAGGCCAAACTTAACACAAGGGAAATAGTCAAAATATATTTTACTGATTGGAATATTGCTAAGGACTTGGCTTTAGATATAGGTTTAATGGAAGGTTATAGGTACCATTTCTAGTGTCTTGGGATCTCTTTTTACATTGTTTATTTTTAGGTTTCCTTGACTATTTTGCAACAAAATTCTTGTTCGTATTATTTATTTCTTGTTTTCTGATCCCCTTTTGTTTTTTTGACCTTGTTTCAGTAGACACCACAATATTCCTTTATCAAACCTAAAACGTTTTCTTTTAACCTTCAAAATAGTTCTTGATGACCTCTAGTGTTTTCCTGATAATTTTGGTTCAAGTATAACTGTTGAGCACAATTTACTGTTTTAGGCTACTATTCACAGCATAATTATAAACCCTGATAACCTGATTCTTTATTATTCATTTATATTGAGTCCCGAGGCTTATCCCTTATGTTACCCCTTTCCTGTGACACGATATACCCCCAAGGCTCCAATGTTTGTCAGAGCCATTAGCCATATGTCAAACTTTCATCTAATTCACTCTGTAGCTTCTGTTAATTTTTACAGGCCAATAATGGGAAGGTCAGAGTTGTTTTTAACTTCTTCATTACATTCACCCCCCCCCCCCCCCCCCAAGCGAAACCATCATTAATTAACCCTTTCTATGTTGCATTGCATCTTAAGTAAAGCAGCAGAATGACTTTTGTCTATCTAATCTATTTCGAACATAAGTTGAGATTAATTATAATAATGATGCCTGTGTACAAAATAAAAGAGAAAGTGAGGCAGACAGCTCCATCTATTAATGCTGACGAAGTTAGACAAACGAAAACGTTTGTGCAATATCTCCAGGCATTGGCATTCCTGTACTTTCTCTCACATTCATCATAAAATCCGTTGGCCTAGAAAAAATTATCAGACACAGAAAAGAGCAAGTAATTTTAGACCAGAAAGAGCTTCAAGTTGAGATTCTACTTCCTAAGAATTTTGGGTACTTGGAACAATTTCAATAAGTTGGTGATCTGCTGTCTAGTTGCTGGTTATGTGTGCCGTCATTTGTGGGTGTTACCCAAGTTTGGTGCCCCTCTCTTTTACTTACATCTTTTCTTGCTTTACATGTGCTTGTAGATACCCTGCAAACATCACCCTTCTCCGTGGAAATCATGAAAGCAGGCAATTAACACAGGTAACATGCAAATTAATTTTGTTTTTATGCTTGTTTAACACGAATCTTAAACGGCCAATGCGTTTCGCCCGATGGCACCTATGTTTCTCACGAGACCTTATTTATGAGAGGAAAGAAATAGGGGTGTTTGGTGGGTTTAGTCGATCCCAAAAGTTATATGAGAACAGAAGGCAAAAGCTACTTGGTTACTTCTTGAGGATCTAGGAAGTTACTATCTTTGTGAGTGGGGGTCTTGTATGTTTGTTCTGTATGCTTCCAAACAGCATTACACATTTTTTATGACTTCTTTTCTGGTCTTAAATTACTTGCTGTTTTCTGTGTATGATGATTTTTTGTAGGTCTACGGTTTTTATGATGAATGTCAGAGAAAGTACGGGAATGCGAATGCGTGGAGATATTGCACAGACGTCTTCGATTATCTAACTTTGTCTGCAATAATAGATGGAACCGTATGCGTCACTTTCCCTCTTAATTTTGCACAGTTGTAAATATTGTATATATCAGCAAGGTTTTAAAAAACGGAAACGTGCCTCGAGGCGTTTTCCTTTTAGGTACGAGAGGCATAAGCCTCGAGGCGGTCAAGGCGTAATCCCCAAATTACTTAGATTAAGTAACTAAAAAACATATAGAAAGTTAAATAAGAAATTTAAAAAACAAAATAAAACAAATAGAAAAGTTTAGATGTAATGATATAATATATTTATAGTAAAAACATATAAAAATTACTAAAAAACAAAATAAAACAAATACAAAACTTATTAAATATATAAATATATATATATTATATATCTATAATAAAATCATATAAAATATTATTCAAAAAATTGAAAAAGACAATAATACAAATACAGAAGTTATTAATTATATATAATAATATATTTCATATATTTATAGTAAAAATATATCATAAAAAATAAAACAATTATTAACTAAATGTAATAGTATATTATATATAATAGTAAAAACATAAACAAAAGTATTAAAAAGTAATCAACATATAAAAAAGAGGGGTTATAAGTTGATAGAAATAAGCGCCGTATTTTTTTGACTCACTTTTTCGGGTTTTAGTTCCTTTATTAATGAAAAACTTTCATTTACCCAGTTGGATGCCTCACCAAAGCCCACCACTTCACAGCCATCACCCACGTTTCCATCAACCGAGGCGTAAGATTCAACCAGCCCATTAGAGGCACGCCTCAAGGCGTACGCCTCCCAAGTTTTTTTAAAACCATGTATATCATTGCGTTTTTATGGGTCTCTTTTAAACATCGACCCAACAAATTTGAGATCGAGGTTTAATTGAACTATGTAATACCCTCTAAGGAACGATTGCCCAAAGTTGATCTTATCCCCCTACACAACAATATCCCAAATACACTATATGGACGGCTCATAGCTCTACTTATATTTACGGTTTGTCATTTGAATATGTTGCCTCTGGTTTCACAGGTATTATGCGTTCACGGTGGTCTTTCACCTGACATTAGGACTATTGACCAGGTTTGATTCACTATGCTACAATTGTGTATTAATCTCTTTTAATCTTCTTCAAATGCTGGCTGCAATCTACTCGTGGTCCAAGCTTCTTTCCTCTTGTGTCATCTTTTGTTGTCTTCTTTCCTCTCTTCATAACCCCACTTTTCAGATCAGAGTTATTGAGCGGAACTGTGAGATCCCCCATGAAGGACCATTTTGTGACCTTATGTGGAGTGATCCTGAAGACATTGAAACATGGGCAGTCAGCCCTCGTGGAGCTGGATGGCTTTTTGGATCCAGAGTTACATCTGAGGTAAAAGTGGTCGTGTTTTGACCAAAAGTTAACAAAGTGCAATTGTTGTTTTTCCACAAAGTGAAAATTGTAGCATGAAAACACAAGACATTTTGAACTTCGATTTTTGCATTTTACAAGTAAAATTGTGGGTTTGCAACTAAATTACATGTAGAATGGTTGAAAACGTAATTTGTTCTTTTTCCAAGCTGGTTATCGACCTTTTAACGCGTCTTATGTTTCAGTTCAATCACATCAACAAGCTTGATTTAGTTTGCCGGGCCCACCAACTTGTTCAGGAAGGTTTAAAGTACATGTTTCAAGATAAAGGACTCGTAACTGTAAGTTTCCTTTTTTTTTTTTAAACGTTTAGTCTCCTGTTAACACTTCCATTACTATCCGTTTCCAAAATTTCCTTCATGATGCAGGTCTGGTCTGCACCGAATTACTGCTATCGGTGTGGGAATGTGGCTTCAATATTAAGCTTTAGTGAGACTATGGTATTCCCATGAACTTAAATGTTGATTTTTGAGATTTAGTTTTTTTTTTTTAATGTTTTGCTAGCAGTAGTACTTGGGAAAAAGGGGCATGGTGGGAAGCAAAATAGGATAATGATACATACTCCCAACGTTCCAAAAATAAGTGTCCATATTTCTATTTTAGATTGTCGAAATTCTACCCTTAATAATGAGATGGATAATCTGTCTGTGTGTGTGTGTTTTTCGTTATGGACATTTATTTTGTGATGAAGGGAGTAATTATCAAGGGTATGTATATATACAACAAATTGAAACTAGAACATTAAATATTTGAGAACCAACTATTTCTCATGTATTATTCATGATGATTGTTGATTTATGAATACATTTCATCATGAATATCTATCAGAACATTCATCATAAATAAATAAAACAAGAATAGTTGGTTCTCAAAATATCCACGATTCTCATTTGAACCTGCCCTTTTTGCTGCTAAACATACACCATAAATTTAGCGATTGATGAAACTTGTGACATGAGGGTTGGGAGATAAGTATTTCTTGCAACGATGTTTGTGAAAAAGCAGCAAGAGACTAAAGTCGAGATATGTGTTGTTGTTGATTGTAAACAGGAGAGAGAGGTAAAGTTCTTCACGGAAACGGAGGAAAATAATCAGATGAGAGGTCCGAGGACAGGGGTACCTTACTTTCTATGAAGTGGTAAAGAAATAGAAAGAAGAGAGATGATGATGATGGTGCTGAAATGTATGAAGAAAACAAAACTAGTGCAGTTTTCAGTACACACACACTTGGGGTTTTTGTGTTTTACTACAAGTTCCATTGCTTGTTTATTATTGTGTTTTACATAATTTTAATCATATTCTTCTTCATGTGTTGTTGATATTCTGTCTGGTGGTAGACTGATGATGTAATTTTCTTCTATGCTTTTCACTTTCCATTAAATGAGGAACTTCCATTGCAGCTCTTTTTGTTTACTTCTATTTATTCACATTGTGAATAGAGACTATTATCTGATCTTACATCCCACTTTTCATTAAATGAGCAACTTTCTTTTACTTGTATTCACAGAAACAGCCTCCTTTATTCATTCTGAATAGAGGTGAAGTCTATATGCTCTGATCTTGCATCCCACTTTTCACTAAAGAACTTTCATGGCAGGCTCAATTCACACAAACCACCTCTTTATTCATTGTGAAATAGAGTTGGTTTGGTTTGATTTTATTGCTTGTTTCAATTGCAACTTCATGTGGTCTTGGAGTTGATTGATTGAACCAAATATGTTGAATATAGCACAAGTGATGATCGAAGAAGTCGATATCTTAATAAGGATTGTTATTAGACAAACGGGTAAGTTGATAATAGAACGAAATACATGCTAAAACCACACTAAATGAGCCGATGTATCCCACATGGAGGTGGGACTTAAAATGTATATAAACGTGATATCTATCTTCGGGTAGATGTTAAAAGTAGGGATGGCAGAAAACCCCAAACCATCGGGTTCGGAGACGGGGCAAGGTATCCCTATATTTATATTATTAAAAATAAAATTATATATATATATTATAATAAAATTATATATATATATTATATAAAAATTATATATAAAATTATTTATATATATTATATATATAATTATTTATATATATATATATTATATAAAATTATATATATTATGAAATTATATATATAATTATATAAATAAAATATTAAATTATCGGGTCGGGTTCGGGGGTCGGGGATTCCCCATCGGGTCGGGTTGGGGGACGGGGCATAAAAAATCCCCGACGGGGCGCCCCGAATAAAAACCCGACGGGGAACGGGGCGGGGATGGGTTTCGGTTTCGGGGACAGGGGACGGCAAACCCGCCCCGTTGCCATTCCTAGTTAAAAGTGGTTGCACAAAATTAATAGCATTATATAAAATAAAATGTACAATTTTATTAAAAATGATAAACTAAGTACCTTATATAATTAATCATTTCAGCTCTTCATCTTAACCTTAAAAACAAATTAACCTTGTATAAATGTTAATATAAATATTAACAAAGTAACCCTGAATATAAACAAATTAACCATAAATATATTAACCCCAAATATGTAAAAAAAACATATATTTTAAGATTGTAAATAGTTAAGGTCATAATGCCTTAGGATTCAATCTCAAATCAATCAGAAGAAAAAAAGAATTAAATAACTTAAAAATATTTACACTACATCGGACCAAATCAGTGGTATCATGGGATACCACTCCGAAAGAGTAGAATGATTGTTTCTGCAAAAACTCTATCTGGCTAGTGACAAAGAAAAAAATATACATATATGCTACAATTAACCAAAAAGTTGTGAAAACAACAAACACTTCATATTGCAAGTGTTGTGCTTGCCAATTGCCATTACAAAGAGAGATTTCAACATGAAAAAGAAAAAAAAAACCACCCCGCCGCAAAGGCATCTTGTACGCACATTCTACAGGCAGACAAAAATGGACGCACATAAAACCAAGAAAAATAAAGCTCGATACATTTATAAGATGGATATACGATCAATGTATGGCCACTGCTTGTGAAAGTACGTTGTTCATGCCATCATGAGAAATCTACAGAATGTTCGCTCAAAACCTGCATGTCCTGATCACATGTCAAATACAAAGCAAACTATAAGACTAAGGCTATGTTTGGCAAAAAAAGCTAGCTTATAAGCTACATTTTTTTTCTGGTACATGTTTGGATGACCATAAGCTAGCTTATTGAAAAGTTACTCATAGTAGCGTTTTGAAAAGCTAGATTATCAGCTACCAGCTAGCTTATAAGCTAGTTTGCCAAACAATGCCCAAGGGTCTGTTTGGTTGGTTTTCCATTAAGTTCTGTACGGATAAAAATGCCTCTGTGGCTTGTATAGATTCAGAAGATTTTTGTTTGGGAGGGATTTTTCATAGATAGAAAAAACATGTTTTTTAATTGGGAGGGACAAATTTGAAAGAAAAAAAAATTGGTAGTTTGTATAAAGCCTCTCCCTAAAAGCTTACTGAATAAGCCACTTTCTATATCATGAAGCCACTAGCAAGTAGCAAACAATCATGTATAGTTGACTAAATAAGTTGCGAGTCCCATGAAGCTCATTAAGCTGCTAACAAACAGACACGAAATTACAATTTTACCCTTAATAATAGAGGGAGCAATAAACTTCTCCATCTCACAATTAAGGGTAGAATTGGAAAGTAGACATTTGTTTTTGGGACGGAGGAGTATTGCACATACCTATTTTACGACTACTTCTTTGTGAGCTTTATACGATAGAATTACATTCCACACCAATGCAATAAAGTTAGCTGCAAGAACCTGAAAACTCGACGTGCAGAAAGCATCGTTAGTAATAATAACACCAAGAACCGGAAATCAGCAACAAACCGATTGCAATAATAGCAGCCGGGAACTACTAGAAATTATTGCACAAAATTCGATGACCATGAGAAAGATCGAGCACGTTAAACCTGAAATTGTTGGGGAACGAATCGGAAGTTGAGAAATTGGAAAGGTATCCACAGCTGCCAATTTGCAATAATAGAAGACATCCACTCCTACAAAGAAAGAACATTCGGTTTTACTCCCTCGGTCCCAAAATAAATGTCCACATTTCTATTTTAGTTTGTCCTGGAATAAGTGTCAACTTTCAAACGGAAGTGACAAATTTTCGACTCTACCCTTGATTATGAGACGAAGAAAGTGATTACTCTTTCCATTATTAATAATGGTAGAATTGTCATTTAGTTAATTAAAAAGTGTTATAATTACACATTTCTTAATCTGTTTGCATTTTTCATTGTGGACATTTATTTTGGGACGGAGGTTTGTCCCAAGGTAAGTGTCCACTTTCAAAAGGAAGTGCCTACTTTCCAATTCTACCCTTAATTATGAGACGGAGAAAGTCATTACTCCTCTATTATTAAGGGTAGAATTGTCATTTAGTTAATTAAAAAGTGTAATAATTACAACATTTCGTATTCTGTATTCCCTTTTCATTCTGGACATTTATTTTGGAACGGGGACAAATAAGTGTCCACTTTTAAAAGTGCCTACTTTCAAACTCTACCTTTGATTATGAGATGGAGAAAGTGATTACTCCTAGTATTAAGGGTAGAATTGTCATTTAGTTAATTAAAAAGTGTAATAATTGCACATTTCTCAATCTATATGCCTTTTTCATTGTGGACGTTATTTTGGGACGGAGGGGGTTTGTCCCAAAATAAGTGTCTACTCTCAAAAGTAAGTGCCTACTTTCTAATTCTACCCTTAATTATGCGATGGTGAAATTCATTACACCCTCTATTATTAACGGTAAAATCGTCATTTAGTTAATTAAACAGTGTGATAATTATAACATTTCTAACTGTATATGCCTTTTTCATTGTGAACGTTTATTTTGGAACGGCCGCGCGGGGGGGGGGGGGGGGGGGGGGGGGGGGGGTTATAGAAATAATAAATACCTGTTGAAGCTTTGGAAAAACCTGGGACGGCCTCCCTTCTAATGTTACCAATGCCGATAAGAAAACTCCAATAAAAGCAGGTGCGAATAGAAACTGCAAAATTCGTGTATTAATAGATATTTTTCTAATGAATTAGAAAATTATCGCCAAAACGATCTTATAAAAAGGTCACCTGATCAACAATTAGGCGTAGAAAAGCACCGGAAGCTCCGGTCATTGTCACCAATTTACTCAGATATAAGTACCTACACAGAGTTTCAAATACAAACCATATAAACCTTATATTATGAAGCAATCGACATATTTATGGAAGATGATCATGGTTCATTCATTATAATCGAGATACTTATAGAAGATGATAATGGTTCATTTATTATGATCATTGCTTTAGATCAGGAAACAATCGAGATATTTATAAAACCAAATACTCCTTATGTCCCATAATAAGTGTTTACATTACTATTTTAGTTTGTCCCAAAAATAAGTGTTTACTTTCAAACGTAAATGTCTACTTTCCCATTCTACCCTTAATTATGAGATAATGAAAATTTCTCTCACTATAATTAAGGGTAAAATTGTCCTTTTGTTGATTAAAAAGTGTACTAATCACACATTCTTAAAACTATGTTCCTTTTTCATTGTGGACATTTATTTTGGGACGGAGGGAGTATTTATTAGGCTACATGGACAATTGAGATTGGTTTGTATTTACATGTGGGGTTCGGTTCTCGTGATACCAGTTGTGAAGGTTCAGTGTTATTTTGTGCCTTCGGTGTTTTTGCTGTGAAGGTTCAGTGTTTTTTTGTATCTTCACAGTGTTTTGCTGTAAAGGTTCAATACTATTTTGTAGTCTCACGAAAATATCCATATATATGCAAACACTTTGAGACTATAGGCTTAAAAGATAACAATGATTATCAACAAATACATAATATATAAGCACGGAGATCGTAAAATGTCATCAATGGAAAAGGTTTACTCCCCCAATCAATGAAACAAGGTATTTTGTTATTTTGTTATCGATATCTATTAATGTGTAAAATTGTTCAAAAAATGTCATTAAACCAAATAATCCCGGTAAATCCCACGCAGATGTAGGGTATGGGGATGGGATGCATGCCAGACATTTCCTCTACGCCAAGGAGTAGAGAGGTTGTTTTTGTAAAGACTCCCGACTTGCAAAACAAATTAAACAAGACACCTTTCATAAACAACCTAATAAATAATTTCACATAAATCTACAATCTTAATAGCATGATGTCGTTACCAGAAGTGCAATGTCGGCCCGACCAACACCAACCCTAGAAACGTGAAAAGAGATACCCGCTTCAAATCCAAAGATGGCACTTGGTCGATCACAACCTGAGGCATATGAGTGTTGCACCATATTTTCTTAAACAAAACATACCATCAAAGAGAGAATATCCAGCGGGAGTTGATAAGAATTTAAACTGTTGCTTTTCCTTTTTTTTGGTAAACGATGGTGTACTGTCTGATGACCTATGGCGAGGATCCCCAAGGCCTATATGTGTGTGTGTGTGTGTGTGTATATATATATATGGCCTTCTTTTGAGAACCCATGAAAATTGTGATAACCTTGAAAACTAGTGCATCATGTGCTATTTCATATGATATCTTTTCATCTAAGACTAGGATTTAGAATATTGATCAACATATATATATATATAGAGAGAGAGAGTCGGGTTCAAACGAGAACAATAACTATTTAAAAGAACACGAGAACTAACAAAATCATTAATGATTGTACATTAACGCGCAAAAAGGGGACTTTGGCCGCGACTTCAGGTCCGCATGGCTTTTTTGCGCGTTAATATAAAATCACTAATGATTTTGTTAGTTCTCGTGTTCTTTTAAATAGTTATTGTTCTCGTTTGATCCTCCCTATATATATATATATATGTTTGACAATGTGAACCGTTTTAGCCTGTTTGTGAGACAAAAGTTACACGACAAAACTTTCACATTGTGTTAACCATATACCTATGACAAATATATGTTCATCAATACATTAAATGTTAGGCTTAGATGGGAAAAGATCATGTGAAACAATACCTTAAGTAAAAGTTCTCACGGTTATTACAATATATGGAGTTCTCATTTGATTACGCCCCGATATTACATATATATCAAAAAAAAGTTTTTGTGAATCACTACCCTTTGTTCTTGTATCATGTATAACATTGTTAGAAAAAGTAATAACCATGAAACAAGAAACACTTACCTGGCATATCAAGTCTCCAACAAAAGTCAGAAGTGCGGATGTTACCGCTTTTGTCCATACGGGATACGCCTCAAGAAGACTCAAATACCTGTGGTAGTACAAAATTAAAATACGTTATGGAGGTACGACCACCTTTACAATGAAAAATCAACGAAATCATATTATTCTTTAGCAACTTTACATTTCCATAACCACTTAGGTTGTGGCACATCGGTCAAGGTTCAGGGGATGTAGTGTAAATTCATCTTTTCCAGGTTCCAAAGCCCTTGTTGCCATGGAGGTTAACTCTAGGCTATTCGTGGTCGCCCGGGGTATTGGACAGTACGCGTAAGCTGGCCCAAAAACCCACGGTTACCCAAAAAAACTTCACGTAAAGTTCCCCCTAAAATCTTATTGAATAAGCCACTTTCTACATCATTAAGCCACTACCAAACAATCATGTATAGCATAATGAATTAGTTGCGAGTCCATTACGCTTATTAAGCTGCTAACGAACATGGCCTAAATTGTCCCATATTTGGTACGTTTGGTTGGTTTCCATTAAGTCCTGTATTGATAAAGCTATTTGTGTGGATTAAACTGTCTGAATAGATAGACAAGGTCTTTGTTTATGATGGTTTTTTCATAGATGGAAGGAGCGTGTTTCTTAATTGGGATGAAAAAAAACTTGGCTTTTTACATAAAGCTCCCTCCTAAAAGCTTCTGAATAAGCCACTTCCTATATCATTAAGCCACTACCAAATAGTCGTATAGCTATAGCTGACTGAATAAGTTATGAGTCCCATTAAGCTCGTTAAGTTGTTAACAAACGTGCCCTTATAAAGCGACATGACAAGACTGAGTGGCATAGATTGGAACAACAAGATTGTTAAATTACTAAACTATCCATATCAAATTCAAACCCTAAAACCTTGCTCAATTCTTTCGTCTAATCGTCTCAATACCAAACGCACCCTAACCCTAACCGAATCGAACCAACGATCTCAAACCCCATCAAATACAAGCAAAAAGGAGATTGAGTGGCTTATCTAACCCCTTGTGGTTGCTTGCAATGCAATTCTAACATTCAAATTTCAAAACATCAAAATTAACATTCAAGTCGAGAAAACATTACCACGAAACAAAATTCCATTTCCTGCCGCCATCGCCACCACCACCACCATCGCCACCACCTCCTCCAGAACCACCAGAGCCGGAACCACCGATTCCGCCGGAACCACCGCCGCTGGAGGTAGACGCAGCCCGAAATCCAGAAAACCCCAATTCTCCAGACGAATTTCTGCGACGATTACATTGAATTGATGAAAAGCCTCTGAAAACTGTGTTCGTAATTGAAGCTGGTCCCTTAAATCCGGCGACGTTAACTCTAGGGAGAGTCCGCCTGACATGTTTGCCGGCAAATTGAAAAACGACGGGTGATTTCCGGCTGAAAATTACAGGATTCGACGCCATTGTTGTTAATTTTATACCTGTAAGCATTTCTCTTTATTATCGATGATAATTCTCAGCAGTTCCGACCAGGGTTTATCGGAATTGAGGTATGTAGTGCTTTGAAGAATCAACTTTTGTTTTGCTGGATCGCCCTTCAATTTTCCTTGTGAAGTGATTTTAAACCTTAATCTTTCAACTCTATGAACTTTAGAACCCTAGTAATTAGCAATGAAGTCTAAAAGGGTACGTTTGGTACATGATAGAACAGAAAAGAGGACACGGGACATGTCAGAACACTTGTAATCAGAACTGTATAAAATAGAACAAATAACATGATCAATTTACATCTAATAAGTTGTTTATATAAATATATATATTATATTATAAAGCATGAATAAAAAACTCTTAAATACAAATTATTAGGCACAATGTACCATCATTTTATGCAAGATTTTAAAAATCTCTTAATTTATAAGTATCAAAGCACAAGATACATATTACTACTGCATACTTATAGCACCCACCAATTTGATATGTATAGGGTCTTACTTTTATGCAGACATTTTCATGTATCACTATTAATTAATATATTATATTACTATAATTTTGTTTTAACTATATTATTAAATATGTAATTGGATATTTTTTCTAGATGTCTTTAAAATATATAAAATAATCATTGAATTCTAACAAAATACTTAATTTTTTTATATAAAAAACATTATATTATTAAGCCTAAATTAAACAAATTTATAAAAAAAACATTATCACTTTCTCAAAATCATTCAAATTGTACTGTAAATCGACAAACAAATAAAATGAAACATTAAAATCGTGATGTATCTTGCTGCATTGTGCGAGTACGCTTCTAATAAGTTGTTTATATATATACTAGGCACATACCCGTGCGATGCAGCGGAATGTAAGTAAAGAACGAACAATTAATTTTATTTCCTTATAGACATGTCATCAACAATCAACCATGACCTAATAATCACAACTTATGAAATCATAAACCCATAAAAATATTCAATAATTAATTTATATTACAATTATTGACGAAAAAAATTATAATGATATATTTTATAATAAGAATGAAACGTATTTTACGATTATGTTTTTTTAATTTGCTAACGGTGGAAAAAAGTAAAACGTATGGATAGAAAACAAATTAGTTCGTAGATATTCATGATATTTAATAGTAAGGTTAAATTAAAAAATATTCAATATTGTGCTCGTTTTAAAGATATTGATGAGACGATTATAATGATATATTTTGTAAAAAGAATAAACATATTGTTTATTTCATTCTTGTTCGTATATGATTATTTATGTTAACATGATAGGTATGTAAAATAGAAAATAAGAAAACAAGAGATATAAAATAAATTAAATAACTAATTGTAAGGGTGATAAACGTAACATTTAATTGAATTAGGAAGTGAAACATTGGGAAAAAAATTTTGGCTTTCTAGAAAATAAGAAAACAAGAGATATAAAATAAATTAAATAACTAATTGTAAGGGTGATAAACGTAACATTTAATTGAATTAGGAAGTGAAACATTGAGAATTTTTTTTTGGCTTTCAAAGGTTTGTAAAAAACTGTATTATAATTTTTATAATATAGTAAAGATTACCGTGATTATTTATAATAAGAATGAAACGTATTTTTAATATATTTTACGATTATGTATTTTTAATGTGCTAACGCTGAAAAAAATAAAATGTATGGATATAAAACAATTTAATTCGTTGATATTCACGATATTTAATAGTACGGTTAAATTAAAAAATATTCAATATTTGGCTCGTTTTGAAGGTATTGATGAGACGATTATAATGGTATAATTTGTAAAAAAAGAAACGTATTTTTTCATTGTATTTTTGTTCATATACAATTATGTGTGTTAATATGATAAGAGTGTAAAATGAAAAATGAAAAAATAAGGGATATAAAGTAAACTAAATAATTAATTATAAGGGTGGTAAATGTAATATTTTTCCAAAAACCGTTTTTTCCAAAAACTACCTTTTTCAATAACGGTAATAGAATTTTAATATATAGTATATAGATATATGATTATTTATGTTAACATGATAGGTATGTAAAATAGAAAATAAGAAAACAAGAGATATAAAATAAATTAAATAACTAATTGTAAGGGTGATAAACGTAACATTTAATTGAATTAGGAAGTGAAACATTGGGAAATTTTTTTTGGCTTTCAAAAGTTTGTAAAAAACTGTATTAGAATTTTTATAATATAGTAGAGATTACCGTGATTTATTTATAATAAGAATGAAACGTATTTTTAATATATTTTACGATTATGTATTTTTAATGTGCTAACGCTGAAAAAAAATAAAATGTATGGATATAAAACAATTTAATTCGTAGATATTCACGATATTTAATGGTACGGTTAAATTAAAAAATATTCAATATTGGGCTCGTTTTGAAGGTATTGACGAGACGATTATAATGGTACAATTTGTAAAAAAAGAAACGTATTTTTTCATTGTATTTTTGTTCATATACAATTATGTGTGTTAATATGATAAGAGTGTAAAATGAAAAATGAAAAAATAAGGGATATAAAGTAAATTAAATAATTAATTATAAGGATGGTAAATGTAATATTTTTCCAAAAACCGTTTTTTCCAAAAACTACCTTTTTCAATAACGGTAATAGAATTTTAATATATAGTATATAGATATATGATTATTTATGTTAACATGATAGGTATGTAAAATAGAAAATAAGAAAACAAGAGATATAAAATAAATTAAATAACTAATTGTAAGGGTGATAAACGTAACATTTAATTGAATTAGGAAGTGAAACATTGGGAAATTTTTTTTGGCTTTCAAAAGTTTGTAAAAAACTGTATTAGAATTTTTATAATATAGTAGAGATTACCGTGATTTATTTATAATAAGAATGAAACGTATTTTTAATATATTTTACGATTATGTATTTTTAATGTGCTAACGCTGAAAAAAAATAAAATGTATGGATATAAAACAATTTAATTCGTAGATATTCACGATATTTAATGGTACGGTTAAATTAAAAAATATTCAATATTGGGCTCGTTTTGAAGGTATTGACGAGATGATTATAATGGTACAATTTGTAAAAAAAGAAACGTATTTTTTCATTGTATTTTTGTTCATATACAATTATGTGTGTTAATATGATAAGGGTGTAAAATGAAAAATGAAAAAATAAGGGATATAAAGTAAATTAAATAATTAATTATAAGGATGGTAAATGTAATATTTTTCCAAAAACCCTTTTTTCCAAAAACTATCTTTTTCAATAACCGTAATAGAATTTTAATATATAGTATATATATATATATATATATATATATATATATATATATATATATATATATATATATATATATATATATATATATATATATAAAGAGAGAGAGAGATTAAATTATAACGAAATAAAGTCTAGAAATGCACAAAAAAAATCAAGCACCGAAGGCCAACTGAGGCCTAATGAGCCCGTGGTCTAGTCTAGACTAGGCATTAAAGCCTACTCGAACTGCAAGTTACTAAGTTTGGGTGCAGGCTCGGCCTAAAAATCTGGCCTAAAGAAATATTGGTTAAGCCCGTAAAGCCTGACCTATAAATCCCGATCAAGCCCTGTTTCAACTCCAAACTTGGACCAGGCCTCAAAACCCAACGGGGCAGATTTTGGGGACAGGGCGTGACCGAAAAAAACCTGACCTGAATATAATCCTGAAAAAGCGCACAAGTCCGACCTGAAAAATACGATCAAGCCGTTTTTAGTGTTACGTCACTCGTTTTACATTTTACTTTCAGTTAAATTGTAAATGATTACCGTAAATTGCATTGTATAGTTTAGTTGTTCCATGGTCGAGTCGTGTTTGGGTAAGTAACTGTTTTCGTTGGGTTTTAGACTAATCATCAAGCAAAGATAATGATCAATTTACTGAAGAAGCTCGAGTATTTATTCTAGCAGGATTTGATAACCCAACCTTCAGGTCGGGTTTTAACCACACAAAAGGTGAATAATATGTGTAGGTTTTACCGTTGTATATAAATTATAAATATTACAGTAAACTACAAATTTGGTCTGTGTTGTTTGTCAACATTTTCTTCCTTGTGGTTTCAAAATTACAAGATGGTTATCTTGTAACTTCGAAATTAAAGGGACAAAAATTGTTATTTTTGACAAACCATAAAGACCAAATTTGTAGTTTACTCTAAAAATTATATATTGAAAAGTGAGTTTTAGGATGAAATGGACCATGCCATGTTCATGAATAAAAAGGCATGGATAATGCCAAAATCAAAGCAAAATTTCATGATCTGATAGGAGGGAATGAATTTCTTTGACCAAATTCTAATTCATTTCTTTGGTTCACATATTGATCATGATGGAATCCTTTAAATTTCGTTGAATTCCACAAATCAAGGAATTCATCATTCCTTGCCTAAAATGAAAGAATTGGATTCCATCCAATTCCTACCAACCAAATGCGTGGTCAAATTCCATTCCAATTTTTTCAAAGTCAAATTCTTTCAATGAATTCCAATTCCATTAAATTCCATTATGTGAACCAAACGCCCCCTTAGTATTTAGTTCATTTTCTGTTTTTGATCGACCAGTATACTACAACATTCGTATGCTTACATTAAAATCAAACCGCATCAGATGCCGATTAAATAAAATTACAAATAAATATAAATATAGTAATCTAAACAAACAAACTAAGGGGCTGCTTACTGAACACTTGTCTTGGTAAGCACTTACCAGTTCAATTACCTTACTGTGTGAACATAACAAGCACCGTGAATCTTACCCGGTGAGAGGGAAGACAAGGATTGAGAGTCTTACCTGGTAAGTGAGGGAGATGACTCTTACCCGTTAAGTGCTTATCATGTTATAAACGCTTACCATCAACCTATTTTGACTATCGGGAATGTTACCCCATAAGTTAAATGAGAGTGGTGACTTTTTGACGTTAAGCGATTACCGGGTACGCATTTGGTAAACAACCCCTAATAAATCTAAATTATTTAAAGTTATCGAGCCTAATGCATACAAGACTTGAGCTCGGCACGCGTTTCATATTTCATTGGAAAAATTCAACGATGCATCTGAACGTGCGATCTCAAAACGATTATTACGATATTCAAGAATCAGAATCTAAACTCACGACGTTTAACAAACCTAAATAAGGAAATAAATTTGATACCTAATTTACGAAATAGTCCTATATAAACACACATGAGGTATTGCAAATACCGAACTTAAGGCTTCCACACGATGGTTGTCTCGGCAATCATGGAAGTCACGACATACGGATCCATGTTTGACGACGGCCTCCGGTCCTCGAAATAACCCTTCTTTTCTCTTTCCGTATCCCTTCCCACCCGTACCGATGCTCCACGATTCGCTACACCCTGTTAACCGTAAATCACTTTAGTTATATATCTCACCCAAAAACATATTCTAGGGGTTAGTAATACCGACACAAATTGGGTAAGCGCTAACCAGCAAATTATAATTGGTATGCAAAATCCTATACCATGTACCAACTACTTGTATTGGGTAACAACATAACTCGTGCCAACTTTTTTTCGGTTGGTACACGTTGGTACTGGTTTTATACCGACTTCTTGAAAACTTGTTGTTTTGTTCAAATATTGAATGACATTTTGAGTTTTCAGGTAACACACTTAATGTTTAAGAGTTATTTAAATGTTTAAACAAAATAATTTAAAGTTACAATGTTTAATATTCAATACATAAAAAATACAAAAACTAATAGATAATTAAATAAGTCAATATCATGGTAGTATATCATGGTAGTACCGTCGTATGCGACTTTCAATGTCATGTACCAACCAAGTTTGCATATTTGGTACAATACAACCAACCGACTGTAATTGGTGTCAGTTGTAGTGGTACCAATTTAATTGGTACGGTTTGTACACATGTCGGCTGGTTTAGTACAAAATTGTCACCCCTAGGGTCGGCATATTTGTGGGTCATGGCGTGTTGGTTAGAAAACATTATTTCTTACCGGGTTAAGCACCTCTTACCCAATAAGAGGCGGTTAGCATGTAGTCAACACCCGGTATCACCTTCTTACCGGGTAAGCACCTCTGATCCGTCAATATCGCTAGAATAACCGCAATATATATATATATATATATATATATATATAAAGAAAGGAAAGCATTATTACCCATTTGAACTTCTTGATATCAGCGGTCTCATGTTTACCGGTTAGTCGACGCTCGTTGCCTTCTCCATAAGCGGCGATATGTTCCACGTGCCTCTTTTCGAGCTTTTCAATCGCCTTCTTAATCACCTCGTACCCTCCTTCGTTTCTCATCGACTTTGTGCTATAGTTCGTGTGAGCACCCGCTCCATTCCAATCACCCGAAACCGGTTTTGGATCAAAAGTAACAATCACTCCTGCCATCTCCGTTATCCTCTGCAAACTCGTAAGACGATATATCATAATATATAAAACATACGATAAACCAAACCAAACAAATACAGTAAATCCCACACAAAGATTAGAGACGTTGTTTCCGTCAAAACTCTAGTTTGTGAAAGCGACAACCATCAATCTTACCTCTAATATGTAGCGAGCCATCCATACTTGATCACCAGCCGAGATGCCAACGGACGGACCAACTTGAAATTCCCACTGTTCGTAATACACAAACATAAAAAAAGGGTTGAACGTATTCTAACATGGTATCAGAGCCAACTTGTATCATTTGTGGGGCCCAACACACTGAGTCGGGCCTCCGCTCAAAAGGGTGGGTTTAGTCTCCCTACGATTTGGGTACGTTTGGTATCCTGACAGTACATGACAAAGCATCCGTTCAACATTTGGCAAAACAGAACCGGACATGACAAAACAGATGAAATAGACCAATTTTCGAATTTACCCATAACGAGTTGTTTATATATTTTATATACTTTGATTAATTTATGTCAACTTTATTAATTGATTAGAGAGTTTTCGCCACCACGATTAAAATGAAACCAAAATTAAAAGTTTCTATAGTTTCCAATTTTTGTTTAAGACTTTCTATATTATTTTTTATTATTAATATTTAATAAATTACATAAATTCATCAAAATATAGAAACTGTATGGAAATAATATTTTGAGGAAAACAAAGTGAAAGTTTAAAGAACATAAAATAAAATATAATGAATAAAATATAGAAAATGAATAAAATGTAAAGAGAGAGATGTATTTGATGTTTTAGAAGAGAATTAAGTGTTATTTTGAGGTTATATCCGCAAAATATAGAACTGTTCCACCTTGTTCCACTCTGTTCCTACACACCCTTATGGATTACTCGATCATCTTTTTTAGTATTTTTTTTATAACTGTGGGTACCCAAGCCAGCTTGTGCGCACCTCAACTAATGACGAGACTCAAACTGGCAACTTAGCCTTTATCTGTCAGTTGAGCTGGCCCTTAAGGTTTTTTTTAATTTTTTATAATTTCTTGGTTAATATAAATAAATCAGATTTAACGGTACCTGGCCGGGCATAACTTCTCCATTGGTGCCACTGATATTGATTCCGGCATACAGACAAGCCTTGTAATGTGCATCAACGATGTCACGGCCAAAGGCCTTATCGGCACCGGTCCCACAATAATACGGTCCCTGTCCAAACCCGTAGGTTCGAGATTTATCGTTAACAAAATTGTGTATGTTTTAACTGCTACTCCCTCCGTCCCAAAATAAATGTCCACAATGAAAATGACACAGTTTTAGGAATGTGCAATTATTACACTTTTTAAATAACCAAATGACACTTTTACCCTTGATAATAGAGAGAGAAACATTATCCACCTCATAATTAAGGGTAAAATGGAAAATTGAAAACTTACTTTTGAAAGTGGACATTTATTTTGGGACAAACTAAAATAGTAATGTGGACACTTAATTTGGGACGAATGGAGTATTAGAAAAAACATACATGATGATCGAAGAAAATACCTGAGGTGGAGGGAACCCTCCAATAGGCCACCCAAGTGGCCACTTAACATCTTTTTGCAACAAAGTGTACTCCTGCTCTATACCAAACCTGTTTTCATTCATTTGTAAGATAAAATAATAGTATATCATATAAATAATATATACATATAGGGTCAGGTTCAAGAAAAAACCTTAAAAAAATGGAAAACTGAGGAACACCCTATAGCCTTTCATCTGGACGGTATATACTTGTGCATACAACTAATTAAGCTGTTTTTTGGTTTTTATGCACACGTGCATTTATAAATTACTTTTATGCACAAGTGCATACCGTCCAGATCAAATGCTACCAGGGTGTTCTTCAGTTTTCCATTTATTTGAGATTTTCCCTTGAACCTCCCTCTATACATATATAGATACATATATAGATACATATAGGGAAAGGTTAAAATGAAAACCATAATAATTTGAGAACCATGAGAATTGGTATATTCATTGATGCATATACAATATATGAATTTAAGTGAGTATTTATATGCACCAATGGTGGAAGGTTTATTTAGGAAAGTTAAATATTTTAGGGATCTAGAAACCACTATTTTTGTGAGTAATTATGATAAATAACGTAATAAAATATTAATGATAAATGTCATATTCATGATGAAGAATATTAATCATTGAATACTCAAAAAATATAGGTGGTTCCTTAAATGTTTAAGGTTCCTAAATGAACTTGTCCATTGCATCAATGCATATATATGTGTGGTGTGTATATATATATAATATAGGGTCATGTTCAAGGGAAAGTTGCAAAAAATGAAAAACTGATAAACACCTTTAATAACCATTCATTTGTATGGTGTGCACATGTACATACAAGTAATTTGTCCGCTATGCAGACATGCACACGTGCATAGAAAACCGAAAACATCGTCAATTACTTGTATGCAGATGTGCATACTGTACAGATGAATAGTTATTAGGTTGTTCCTCAGTTTTTCATTTTTTTGGGTTTTCCCCGACCCCCCCCCTCTCCCTCTCTCTCTCTCTCTCTCTCTCTATATATATATATATATATATATACACATATATATGTATATGTATATATTGGTTCTCATGATTCTCAAAATATTTAGGGCGCGTTTGTTTTGCGGAAATGAATTGAATTTCAAGTAAGGATTTAGATTTGGAGAGATTTGGATTTGGGGGGATTTGAAATCCTTGCCCATTGCAAAGGAATTCCAAATCCATCAAGTTAAGGATTTTAAGAAGGTCAAAGGATTTCAAATCCGGTCAACAAATTTCATTCCTCCAAACCAAACACAACACAGGATTGGAATTGATTTGAAATCCAAATCTCTCCAAATCCATTCCAATCCCGCAAACCAAACACGCCCTTATAGTTTTCTAGACTTCCACTATACATACATACCAAGGTTCTTCAGCAACAACATCAGAATGGCTAAACACTTTCACAGCATTGTAACGTTTATTAGTGGGAAGAGGGTCACCTTGCGACGTGTACGAATCACACATTACCTATAAATATGTTATTAGAACAAAACAATCTTTTATGACCCGATAAACAACGAACTTATAATGTTTAAGTTATCTTAAACAAGTTTAAAACACTTAAACAAACGTATGAACAATCATCATAAACTTACAAGAATGTTGCCGCCTCTCCTGAATGGATCCTTATATATTGCTCGAGGACTAGGGCCAACAGAAAAAGGTATTAGCCGAGATAAGAAGATACATACATACATACATACATACATATACATGTGTGGAGGGGCAATTTCAAATGAGAGTCGTAAATAATTTGAGAATATGGGAACCAACTATTTCATAAATTATTCATAATGAATAACCCTAAAACATCATACGAACATATCAGTATTTTCATTATTCATTATGAACACTACTAGACAAAGGGACAATTCCGGCGGAAGTCAAACGAGTCAAACCCCGTTGACTTTCGCCGGAAATCCGCCAGATTAATTTTTTTAAATTGGGAATTAATTAATTCGGGTCAATTATTGAAAAATATTTCTAGCGGATGTATCCGCCATAAAATCTTGATCCGCCGAAAGGGCCGGCGGAAAATCTTGTTTTCGGTGCCATTTTTCCGATCGGCAAATCCGCCAAAAACCATAGTTTCCAACGGATTTTTCCGCTGGAAATAGCGTCTTGTTTTGTAGTGGAATATCTATCAAGATTTCTTAATAATAGTTGGTTCTCCTGTTCTCAAAATGTTTACGGTTTCTTGTTTGAACATGCTACTATTTGTATATAGGGAATTGTTCTGTTAGGAACCTAAGATTGATTAGAAACCCAAGAACCATCCACAACGCGACACATGGCATATTCACCAGGATTATGGACTTGTTATTCATCATGAATGTTATAACATATTCATCATGAATAATAACACACCAATATTCATCATGAATGTGTGATTCATGATAAATAACGATATATATATATAGGGGACGTATCTTTTGCAAACCAGTCAGATTGTGCAAACTTTGTGAACCAATCTTAGTCGTTCATCAAGTCTAATGAATATATGATTTTATTATGTTTCCTAATTTAAAATCATGATTATAATGAATAAACTTAACATTTTCCATATATATCACAATCATTATTAATGAATCATAATCATTATCCATAAATATATCTATTGTTTCCTACAATAGTGGTTTGCATAGTTTGTACAAATTGTTTGGTTTGCAAAAGAAACGCACCCTATATAGTGGAAGGATATTTTGCAACCCTGAAAAATGTTGCAACCCTTGCAACCCACATCTTAACCGTTGGATTCATGATCGACGATTATTTTATTTTTATTTTTCTGTTTTTTTAATTAAAAATATTGGGCCCCATATCTATTGTAACCGCCGATCATGAATCCGACGGTTAAGATGTGGGTTGCAAGGTTTGCAACCTTTTTAAGGGTTGCAAATAAAACAAGCCCTAAATATATATACATATATATATATATGGAATAAAGTTTTGATGGGAGATGAGAGAGAGAAAACAAACTATAAAATGACTTCACTATTGTCACCAGGGGCTTGATTGGTACTTGATCCATCATAATTCCATTTTGGTAGCTTTGAAGGATCAGAAACAGGTCCAGGAAGAGTCTAACAGTAAAAACATACATAACATCACTTTTTATAAACCATAAATAATAAACTGTAAAAAAATTGCATTGAAATGGAACCAACTTTGTATTGATTTCAATTTTAGGAAACCAACATTTAAATGTTTGTACCGAATTCTATTTTTATTGCTATTTAGGGGGTGTTTGGGATTGCTTTATTTAAGCTCCTTATTGACTTATAACTTTTTCCTCACCGCTAATAAGCTATTTTTAGTATTTGGGTTGGAAGAAAAAAAAAGTGATTATAGCTTTTGCACACCGCTAATAAAGAGTTTTTGATAAGTTAAACCATTATAACTTATCAACTTATTTGAAACAACTTATTACTTATTACGTTTTGGTACCACAATAAGTTAATCCAAACAAGATTTTTATAGAACTCTTTTTTGTCACCACATAAGTTGATAAGCATAAATTGTTTTAAATAAGCAATCCCAAACACCCCCTTAAAATCAACATTTAAGAACTTGCAAGTTTCGTTAAGAGATATGACCTTAACTTAGGGGTGTTCATCTAAACAGTCAAACCGTCCACACCGCAAAACACGGTTTAGAACTTTCACGGTGCGGTTTGCGGTTTTTATTTTTACCAAATCGTACTATGCGATTTACGGTTTTGAGTTATTAAACTATGGTTCAAATCGCACCGCACATTATATATATGTATATGTTTTAATTTTATATATTACACACGTATATGTATATATATAGAATAATAACAATATTTATGTAATATGTATTTATGAATCAGACGTGTTGAATATTTTTATTTTTTGGACTACAGTCATGTTGTTGATTTTAAAATGAAGTTTTAATCTTACAACTATCGAATTGTACGTGTAAAGTGCATTAGGTACAAACTGCACCACACCGCGGTGCAGTTTGAGGTATATGCGGTGCGTTTTGCGGTTTGGGAAAATGTTCAAACCGCATATGCAGTGCGGTTTGCGATTTTACCCCAAACAGCACCGCGAACACCTCTACCTTAAGCAAGGTTTTAACAAAACTCATAACTGCATGAGAAGGTAATCCCTAAATATCATGGCATAGTTTGCCGAGTAGGTAATTTGTCACCTTAATATGACGTGGCAAATAATGAGCGGATGTCAAGAATGTCTTTAATGTTTAAATTAGAGTTGCACATGAATTGGGTTGGCTGGGTTGAAGACATTTGAACAACCCATCCCATTGTTTATAGTTTAAAAAATCTCACCCAACCTGATAAAAACTACAACCCAATACAAACTGTGAGGGTTGGATCGATCAGGTTGAAACTTTGGTAAATCATTTTACAATCTAGCTAAGGGACTGTTTGACAGTTGTTAGATGGTTTGATACAGAAGGATTAAGTGGTCAGAAGGATTAAAAGAGGCTCTTACAATATAATACAAAATGAAATATGGTTGTTAAGTAACTGTTCTTAATAAAATTAGGGCAGATTTTTTTTGGCCAAACAATAGTTATATTTTAACGATTCAAAGGTTGACTCTTAATAAAACTATTGATAGATAAACAGACAACCCCTAAGAGCATATCCAATGCAAGGTTCTTATAATCAAAAAGTGCAATGACTTGTAAAAACTAACATTGTGGAGAGTTCTTATAAGAACTCAAATCCCTCTAGGTTCTTAAATAAGAACCTTGGTTCTTACCATGAAATGTGTGCGATGTGACATTATCTTTAGTTTTTTATTTTTTTCTTGATTTTATAATAATTATTAATATTATATATATTTAACTTATATAAGTATGACACCCACAAAAAAAAAATTCTTATAACAATTACCATTGTGGACTTTTATATGAATTTTTAATTTGATAAGGTGGAAATGAGGCAACACCAAAAAGTATAAAAATGAGGTTCTTATAAGAACTTGCATTGGAGATACTCTAAGTGTTTGTGTTTAATAAATGAAGTAAAATCAACATGATAACAAACAAAAAAAAAGTAAAAGTTCATACAAATAAGAAGGTAAAATTACTTGAACTATTTGATTACGGATTGTTTGATGTACATATATTAACCAAAGACTTAAGAATCATATTAAATCCAGATAATAGAAACGATGGGGTTCATCGTTAGGGTTCAAATGACCTTAACCCAATTCCAACCCAATTAGGGTTCAAATGACCTTAACCCCAATTCCAACCTAATAGTAGACCTGACAAAAACCGACACGACCAGCTAACCCGACACGAAATAAACAGGTTTTGGTAATACATTTCAACCCGTTTAAGTAAACGGGTTGACAAAACACGAAAATTAAACGGATAAGATCATAGTCAAAAATTTCAACTCAAAAATGACCCGAATAAACCGTATATATATATATATATATGTATAATGGAAAGATATTTTGCAACCCTGAAAAAGATTGCAACCATTGCAACCCACATCTTAACCGTTGGATTCATTATCGACGGTTCTTTTATTTTTATTTTTCTGTTTTTTTTAATTAAAAATATTGAGTCTCATATCTATTGTAACCGTCGATCATGAATCCGACGGTTAAGATGTGGGTTGAAAGGTTTGCAACCTTTTTAAGGGTTGCAAATAAAACACCCCCTATATGTATATATATATATATATACATATATAAGTTTTCCTTTTAATGTTTTGGATTTTTAGCGTTTTAGAATTGATTATAATTTTGAACTATAACCCGGGTTAGGGTTGAGATTTTCTGACCCTTTAACTCATTAAAGGAGTCGGGTTAGGGTTAAACACTTTCAACCCGTTTAACTTTGAAATCGACACGAACCCAACATGATACAACACGTTTGCCAGGTATACCCAATAGATGCGGTTTGACCTATTTTTGTATCCGGTTTAGTTTTTTTGATTGGGTTAGCCGGATTGATCGGTATTTTGAGCAAACCCTAATTTAAACTGTTTATAACGTAGAAATCATTTTAAACCGGTTCGAAAACCGTTTAGAAATGCAGATCTGAACTCTTCGAAGTGAAACTATTTGGAAAACCACCGTCCGTTATATTCTCCGGCTAACAAACCACCGTCCGTTCATCTTCTCCGGCCAACAACCACCGTGCGTCATCATCTCCAATCTGAAATCGTTTGAGGTGACACCGATTGGAGTCTGAAATCTTCGAGGCGAACCGTTCGGAAACCATCGAATCGAAACCTTTTAAAACCGTTCGAAAACCTTCGATCTAGTGCTCACTATGTGATGGTGGTACAAACGACGGAGGAGATGGCGGAGAAGAAGATGGCGTGTGGCCGACGGCCGACGTTCGCCGGAGAAGAAAAGAGGGAGGGGGGGGGGATTTAGGGTTCGTGGTGGGAGTGCAAACTGAATAAGGTTTACGATTATGAACTCTAATATTTATAGTAGAGTAAATTACGGATTTGGTCCTTGTGGTTTACAAATTTTGTTGGATTTAGTCCTCATAATTTGTTTATTACAAGATAGACTTTAGAGTTTGTATTTTTGTAACACATTGGTCTTTGTAACTAATGATTGTAACTCTAATCCGTTAAGTGAGGAGAAATGTGGTATTTTTTTTCTATAATTACTACCATTTTCTCATTTAAATAAATATAAAATATATTATATTAATTTTTTTAAGTAATTATTTTATATTATTAAGAAAACAGTTCTAAATTACCCCATCGTAACCCTACCCCCCCCCCTAAATCTCCCCCTTCTCTTACAAAACCACCGTCATCGCCCAACATTTAAAACCCATCTCCATGCTCTATTTATCAAACCACCAAGCCACCTCCCTGCTCTGACAATCGAAGCACCAACCTACCTCCCTACTCCGACGATCCAGGCACCAAGCCATCCCTGCAACTCCACCCACCCTCCCCCTTCCTAAATTGAGATGAAAAATAAGGACCAAATCTACTTGAAATCGAGACTAAATCGAGATAAAAACAATCACCAAATCTATGTGGATGGATCGACGAAGAGTTTTTCAAAGGGACGATCAGGAAACGAGGAGGTGAGGGGCTACGGTTTGGGATTTTGGAATTAGACAAAGGAATTCCATCACACCCTTAATATTTTATTTTTTTGGTAACAACCTCCGATTATCTCTGGATTAAAAAATACAACCAAAGAGTTTAATCAAAAGCTAAAGCAATATGTTCATTATCAACATCCACAAAGCAATATGAAATAATTTCCGATCCATTAAAGCATTATGTTCATCATCATCTTCCACAAAACAAAGATATGAGTTTGATTTTGATTTTGATTTTTTGAGGTTTTGATTTAGGTTTGAGTTTGATTTTAAAGTTTAGATTTGCTTTTGATTTTCGGTGTACATGTGTGATGGCTAGAGAATGGATTAGACCGGAGAAATGGTTCGTTCGAAAAAGATGACTGAAAAAATGTTTGGTCAAAGAAGATGACCGAAAAAATGGGCTGGTTGGAGAAATTAAAGAGAGGAGGTAACTAATTATATTTTTATATAATATAAAAGTTATATACAAATTATTTTTTATTTATTTAAATAATTAAAGAACTAAAATATGAGAAAAGTCCAAATTGCCCCTCACTTAATGTATGAGAATTAACAACCGTTAGTGACAAAGACCAACGTGTTACGAAAATACACTCTAAGGTCTATCTTGTAATAAACAAATTATGGTAATTAAATCCGATTAAACTTGGAGGCCATAGGGACCAAATCCATAATATACTCTTATTATTAGCTTCGAAATAAAAAATTTAGAGTAAATTACGTTTTAGTCCATGTGGTTTATTAAAAATTAAGAATTTCATCCCTATAGTTTTGAAACTGTAGTTTTCTACCCTATAATTTGTAATTTATTGTTGCTTTCATTCCTAAGGGTTGTTTGTTTACCTCTTAATGATTCCATTAAGAGGTAACCTCTGAATCGCTAAGAGATGAATCTTGTTTGGCAAAGAAAAGATTTGTCTCTTAATGGTTTCAAAACCCTCTGAATGATTTTGTATCATGACCATCTCTATTAAGAGTCCTGATTTCATTCTGAACTATTAAAAAAACAACCTAATTTCATTTTTCACTATATTATAAGAGCTTCTTAATCATTATGGTCACTTAATCATTTTGCACTAAACCATTCAACAACTGCCAAACAATCCCTTAAGTCTAACCTCAACCTTAAAGTACGAGGGACAAATATACCAAAGCAATTGTAAACCACATAGACGAAGACAACAATAAATTGTGAATAATAAGAATGAAAACAACAATGAATTGTAAATCATAAATGAATAAAAATAATATTTTTTTAACAAACCATAGAGGCAAAGACGTTATTTACTCAAAAATGTATATGTCATCTATTATTATATGTTTATTTTTTGTAAATTAGTTAGCAAAATTCTTGAATCAAGTCATTATTAGAAGGTCAATATGTGAAAAAGATCCTTTAATAAACGTAAATTTTGCTTCAGAATCTTAAACGATGACTTTATAGTTGGTTTTCTAAAATAGAAATCAAAACAAACAATTTTCAATTATATTACAATTTTTGCTAAACAATATTATGAATTTTTTTATAAATGGTTTTCAGTTGAAAACAAATATTATTTGTCACTAAGCACACTTGAAATTCAATTCCAGTAAAATCAAACCCATGTCGGTTTTCAAAAACATGTTTACCATTTTCTGAAAAGTGTCAAATTCAAGATTACAAAGCGAATATTGTGCTTTTGAAAGTCATTCATATGTTATTAAAATCGAAACGTATCGTTGGGGTAGGTTGTGACAAAAGAGTAAAAATTTGGGTTGTTCCAGAAATTTGTAAGACATGGAGGTTGTTTCTGTAATTAGTGCAAACCTCAGGATGATTTATATAATTTACCTTAAATGCCAATATATAAAAAAATAAAAAAGAAAGAGTAAACTACAATTTTGGTCCCTGTGATTTGTCAAAAATAACACATTTGATCTTATAAGTTTTAAAATAACAAAATAGCCATCATAGTTTGTGAAAATGTCCAGATTTGGTCTCTCCCTTGAACAACCATTAAAAATTCTGGTTAAATGAGTGGAATTTTTGTTCTTTTTTCGATTATTTTGTCTTTTATCCGATCAAAAGCCATACAAACCAAATCATAAAACCATTTTTGATTGGGTTAAAGATAAAAAAATTGATAAAAGAACAGAATAACTCTCTTTTAATGGAACTTTTTAACAATTGTTAGAAAAAGGGACCAAATCCAAACATTTTTGCAAATCACAATGTCCATTTTATAATTTTAAAACTGCAGGGGTGGAAAGTGTTATTTTTAACAAACTGCAAGGACCAAATATGTAGTTTGCTCAAAAAGAAATTTACCCTTGCTTTGCTTCTTAGGTCCATGCCAGATCCACCAATCCTGTCCATTGATAACAAGTTAACATCAAAAGGAATACAGATTAACAAAACAAACATTACTAGTTTAATGTATACTATATTATAAACTACAAATAAAAAACTTTTAAATATAAGTTATTAGGCATAAGATACCATAATTTTATGCAAGATTTTAAAAATCTTTTAATTTACAAGTTTTAAAGCACAAGATACATATTACTACTGCAGACTTCTAACACCTATCAATTTGGTATGTGCAGGATCTTTCTTTTATGTAGATATTTTCATTTATCACTATTAATTAATATATTATATTACTATAAATTTGTTTTAATTATATTATTAAATATGTAATTGGTTATTTTTTCTAGATTTCATTAAAATATATAAGATAATCATTGAATTCTAACAAAATACTTAATTTTTTTATACAAAAAATATTATATTATTAAACTTGAATCAAACAAATTTATAAAAAAAACATTATCAATTTCTCAAGACCATCCAAGATCGTACTGTAAATCAACAAAAGAAACAAAAAATAAAATGAAACATTAAAATCGTGATGTATCTCGCTGCATTGCACGAGTACGCTTCTAGTATTTCTTAATGCATTTTTTAAAATTCATTAAATAACTAAATTTAAGGGTAAAATAAGAAAGTAGACACTTATTATAAAATAAAAACTAAAATTAAAATATAAACATTTATTTTAAGTCAGATAAAATATTATTTCTATAAAAATAATCGAACTTACATCAAAATAGCAATATCTTGAGTTCGAATCACTGAGTTTTAGTCATGATCATGAATTATCAAAAGCGTAGTAATGAAACGTCACAACGGGAAAAACACTAATTAAAAAACCGAAAAACATTCAATCAATTGTTAGGTTAATTGATTCAGTGGATGTAATTAAATGGATTGTTACGAAAATATAGTTTCAATTAAAAAAAAAACTTAACTCCATATTTTTAATTCGAAAAAAAAGGTTGAAATATAGCCAAAAATCAAATGAAATAAATTATACTAAAAATATGATCATGTTTTGTCGTTAGTTTGAAATCCATATTGATATATTTTTTTCATTCGTTTTTATGGTTTTATGTTTTTTTCATTTATTTAACATTCTTTCAAACACAACCACAAAACTTGCTACACATACACACACACACACACACATATATATATATATATATATATAAGATTAAGAGAGAACCTTGAAAAGAAAAAAAATGGTAGAAAAATATATATCAAAATAGATCTCACATTATAGATAATAAAGTAATTGTTTTTTTTATTGTTGTTGTCGTAATTTGAATCTCACTTTCCAATTTCACCGATAATAATTTATAAATTGTATTGGCTATTTAATAATATAAATAACATTGTAATCTCCAAATTTGAGACTATGTTAAAGATGAATATAACTTTTTTCTAAAGATTTTTGACTATTGATTCTCCAAAAGATGCTCTCAATTTTTGATATCCGATGATCAACTCTGCTTGTTCGAGTTTATACAAAGATAGTTTAAATCATCAAGAACGAGTTGACAAATAAACCGTTTCATATGATTTCTTGAATATATACATACATATACATATACACACACATATATATCGAGAGAGAGAGAGAGAGAGAGAGATCTAACCATACGTATTCAACAATGATCTTGTCAGTGCAAGCAGAAAGATCGAGATTGATCAGATCTGAAAGACGATACGACATTTTGATGAATAATAATAATACTAATCCTAATTTCTGCTCTAATTTTTCCTAAATCTTTTTAGGGTTTTAAAAGGTTTTTTTTTCTCTATTTTTTATTTTTAGGGTTTGTGTTCTTGAGATGAAAAAACTTGTTTTGATTTTAAAGAGAAAGAGGGATAGACGAAATTGTTGCTAACAAACTCTCTCCTTCATTTTGACCTTTTCACTCATAGTTTCCATTAAGTTTGTTACAATCACATCAAATATTTCAATTCATTTATGGATTTCCCAATTTATTTTATAGCTGTTTTTCTACTTAATTGATCGAAATAGTTGAGACTTCGTAAATTGCACTTTAGCAAATTGCGAAATATACTTTTAATAAATACTAGAAACGTACTCGCGCAATGCAGCGAAATACATCACGATTTTAATGTTTCATTTTATTTTTTTGTCGATTTACAGTACGATTTTGGATGGTTTTGAGAAAGTGATAATGTTTTTATAAATTTGTTTAATTTAGGCTTAATAATATAATGTTTTTTATATAAATAAATTAAGTATTTTGTTAGAATTCAATGATTATTTTATATATTTTAATGACATCTACAAAAAATAACCAATTACATATTTAATAATATAATTAAAACAAATTTATAGTAATATAATATATTAATTAATAGTGATAAATGAAAATGTTTGCATAAATGGAAGACCCTGCAGGCTGCAAATACCAAATTGATGGGTGTTAGAAGCCTGCAGTAGTAATATGTATCTTGTGTTTTGATAGTTGTAAATTAAGAGATTTTTAAAATCTTGCATAAAATGATGGTACCTTGTGCCTAATAATTTGTATTTAAGAGTTTTTTATCCGTGCTTTATAATATAGTATAGATAATATTCATAAAATAGCATTTTCGCAAGTTGTTAAAGACTTAAAGTGTTACTTGCAAAATGTTAGCCGACAAGTAGGGACTTTAGCAACTTTAGGAAGTTGCATATGTGACACTTCTAGGTTAGCATTTCACAAATCTCACTTTATCAACTTGCGAAATTGCTACTTTATGAATATTCATAAATTAACAATTTCGCAAGTTGTTAATATTCATCAAGAGTGGATTTCACAAGTTGCTAAAGTGATACTTGTGAAATCCTTATTATTTCAATCAATTATGTAGAAAAGTGGCTATAAAATGAATTGGGGGTACAGAATGACTAGTTTGGACAATTTCCCAAAACAAAATCTGTATAAAAAATATAATATTAATAAAAAGGTGAATTTAGCATGTTACTAAAATACTAAACGTAGAAAAACAGCTATAAAATGAATTAGGGAGTCGAGAACGACTCTTTTGGACAATTTCCGAAAACAAAATCCGTTTATAAACCGTATTTTCTTTTTCAACCATTACAACAAATCTATTTTTTATCGAATGACAAAATAAATAAAACCGTATTTTCATTTTCAACTTTTTAACTACGTTCTTGAACAAAAACCCTTTACGATCCCGATAGTCATATCAATTACATCATTTTATTCCACTTTAATCGACATAAATCACCAATAACGATCGGAATAATCAACATTTGCTCCGATAAATACAACCACCAATTTATTTGCAACGGTTAAATACGTAATTTTACACGAAATCTTCCCCGAAAAGAAAAAATATACGTAAAACGTTCGGTTTACGTGACGAAAAACAACCTTTATGATCAATTAGAAACCATGCTTTCACTTTCTTTCACAAATCCATCTCCAGTCCAATCTTTATCAGATTGCAATCCTCTCTTGATCGCTCGTCGTTCCCTGATCGCTTCTTGTTGTATTCTCACGAGTTCCGTGTGCGTCGTGAAGTACTGAAGCGACGCCCTGCGTAAAACCACTCGAGTTTTCAGAAAAAAAAAACATGTGTTCGTGTGTAAAAAGTTTAACGAAAATTGTGAATGTCGACTGCATACCCTCGGAATTCTTCGATTGTCGAAAAGTTGTGAGTTCTCATGAAGTCTTTGAGCTCCGAGCAGAGTTTCGATACGAGATCGTATCCGTACATCATCACGCCCGTGCAGACCTACAATCACAAATCAATACACGCGATTTTCGGTTAAAAAATTAGACAAAATATTACTCCCCCCGTACCAAAATAAGTGTTCAGTTTCAAAAGCAAAGCACCTACATTCCAATTCTACCCTTAATTATAGCATAGTTGTTGGAGATGCTAAACGATCCATAGTCGAGTCGAGTAGCAGGTTATTCGAGCTCGAATAACTTTTTCAAAGTAGGGCTCGAGCTCGAATATGTTTTGAATTATCGAGCTTGAGCTTGATGCTCGTTTATGGCTCGAACTCATGATCGATTAACTCGTTTATTAGCTCGAGCTCGATATTTTTTTTTTATTGTTTGGTTTATTAACCTACGAGCATGTTTGGCTCCAAAAAGCGTACCCTCGAATGGCTCGGCTCGAAAAATTTAATCGAGCTTTCGAACGAGCCGAGTCGAAATTGGAGCTATGACGCTCGGCTTGTTAAGTTAAACGAGTTTTATTTTGTTTTCGAGATCAACTCCAGCTAGAGACTTATTAAGCTCGACCTCGAGTAACTCGTTAAAAGCTCGAATCAACTACCACAAGACGCTATTGCGCTAATCACAGTAAAACCTTAACGATATGAAGAAAAATAATGATTTTCGTAAACCGAGATCGAACCTGAACGCTGTTTGCCCCAAGAAGAATGAATTCAGCAGCATCACCGCCCGTCTCGACACCTCCAATCCCCGAAAGCGAATAATCCCCATCTCGAAACTCCGATTTCATCATTTGTGCAATATTCATAACTTTCCCAAGCGCAATAGGATGGACCGCCTTCGAAGAATAGCCTCCGGGAGTCGAATATCTATGTCATACAAAGCAAATACGTAAGTTTCCGAAGCAAAAATAACGCCACGAAAACACGTTTTTATTCTTAAACACTAACCCCTCGACACACGGCTCCGGATGTAACGTCTTCAAATTAATCCCCATAACACTCATGATTGTGTTAATCGCCGCTACACCTTCACATCCGGATTTCAGAGCCACTCTAGCCGGCTATAACGGAAAAAAACTTCGGGTCAAATGATTGCATTCGTGAGTAGAAAAACGGCAAATACCTATAACAATATTGTTTCCTATGAAAATTGTGACGAAATCACGCCTAAACTATTCAGATAAAAAAACCAGACCAAACGAACTCAGTATATTATACTTGAAAGTAGGGTCTGGGGGTGAGATGTATGCATATATGTCATCTACCTCAAAGGATAGAGCGGTTGTTTCCATGAAGACATTCAGATAAAAAAAAAACGTCTACTACATATCATCTCACATGATTAGTATGCTAACTTTCAACTCGAGCAAGATTGTAATCAGAAACGGCTACAACATCCAAGGAAGGCAGCATGCGCGCAAATTACCAAATTACCCAATTCTGGCACGAGGAGGTAATCAGAAACGGCTACAACATCCAAGGAAGGCAGCATGCGCGCAAACTACCAAATTACCCAATTTTGGCACGAGGAGGTAATGACAATAAATAACAAAACCGGACTCGAGCTTTGAGGGTGCGTTTGGAGTGAGGTAGGCAGGTGAAAGAATTGTGCAAGGTTTTATTGTCCTAATTTGACATGGGTAGTTTAGTAATTTACATATCTACAAATTATAACAAGATCGTGATTCAAATTGAAAACTCACTTAAGGTCGTTTAACGAAATACGTTTACAAGAATCGGTAATAAAACTCGAATACCTGAGTGATGTCGGTGATATTTGGAGTCATTTTGGCCCAAACGGGAACCGTGGCTTTTGCATTGATCCATCCACATACCTCTTCCAAAAGATCGCAATCTTGCCCGACTGCGGCACCCATCTTTCTTTCGGGCATACCGTGGGGACAAGAGAAATTGACTTCAATAGCATCCTAAAGACAATAAAACGAACAATTATGTAACGGAAAGGACTAAAGAACGACGTATGAATGCAAATGCACTTAGATAACCAAACAAACCCAATATATCCCACCCAAAGTTATTATCTGGAGAGGTAAGATGTATGCAAACCCAGAAAGACCGTTTTCCAAGAAAGGGTTGTTTACTTTTTTTTTTTTCCAATTAAGTCCCGTATGGGTAAAGTTGTCTGTCGGGATAAAATTGTCTCTTTGAGATAAGGGAGACCGAGGGGTTCAAGGGAGGCAAAGAGAGAAGGTTGGATTATTTATGGGCATTTCTGGTATGAATAAGTGAGGGGTCCTGACTTATTCTATATAGCCATTTTTGGCTTAATGGCTTAACAATTAAGCCGTAAAGAAACACTCGTGTATGACTCAGCGAATAAGCCACTTAGGGTTGTCTGTTAGCAACTTAATGAGCTTAATGGGACTCACAACTTATTCGGTCAGCTATACATGACCGTTTGGTAGTGGCTTAATGATATAGAAAGTGGCTTATTAAGTATGCTTACAGGGGGAGCTTGATGCAGAAAACCAAGTTTTTTTTTTCCAAATCTACCCCTCCCGGTTAAAAAAAACACGTTCCTTCTATCTACGAAAAAAACCCTCCCAAACAAAAACCTTCCGCATCTATACAGACATATTAATCCATACAGACAACTTTATAACCATACTTAATGGAAACCAACCAATCAAACAGATGTTATTTACAAAAACGAGATCAATGAGAAGATCGTGTGCTTACAATCCCTGTTTGCTCCACTCGGTCAACGAGCTCTTCCCATGCCGCTTTGTTGTACTCCTCCATGATGGACGCAATTAGTATCCTGTCGGGATACTCTTCTTTCAATTGTTTAAATTCCTTTAGCATCGTTTCTAAAGGCCGATCACTTATAAGTTCGATATTCTGCCATCCGATAATTTGCCCTTTGGCCGAGCCATTTGCTCCTGCTCGTAGTCGGGCGTATCTTGGGGTTACGTTAATAACTTTTGCAGCGTCTAGTGACACCTGAAGATCGCGGTTTAAAGTTAGGAACTTGATTCAAAGAAACGTTAATTGACCAACAAAGATGATGATCATCATAATGAATCGAAACAAAGTTCCTGTTATTACACTAAAATCTTGAAAATTGAAGGACCCTTTTGGGATTTTGAACCCATTCACATATGATGATCATCATGAATCAAAACAATGACCCATTATTATGCTAAACTCTTTTGGGATTTTGAACCCATTCACAGATGATTATCATCATGAATCAAAACAAAGATCTTGAAAATTGAAGGACCCTTTTGGGATTTTGAACCCATTCACATGTGATGATCATCATGAATCAAACCAAAGATTCATTGTTACACTAAACTCTTGAAAATTGAAGAACTCTTTTGGGATTTTGAACTCAATCACAAATGATGATCATCATGAATCAAAACAAAGATCCATTATTTATTACACTAAACTCTTGAAAATTGAACTCTTTTGGGATTTTGAACCCATTCACATATGATGGATGATCATCATGAATCAAACACAAAGACCCATTATTACACTAAACTCTTGTAAATTGAAGAACTCTTTTGGGATTTTAAACCCATTCACAGATGATGATCATCATGAATCAAAAGAATGATCCATTATTACACTAATGACTAAACTCTTGAAAATTGAAGAACTTTTTTGGGATTTTGAACCCATTCACATATGATGATCATCATGAATCAAAACAATGATCCATTTTTACACAAAACTCTTGAAAATTGAAGGACCTTTTTGGGATTTTGAACCCATTCACAGATGATGATCATTATGAATCAAAACAAAGATCCATTATTACACTAAACTCTTGAAAATTGAAGAACTCTTTTGGGATTTTGAACCCATTCACAGATGATTATCATCATGAATTGAAGAACTCTTATGGGATTTTGAACCAATTCACATATGATGATCATCATGAATCAAAACAAAGATCCATCATTACACTAAAACTCTTGAAAATTGAAGGACCCTTTTGGGATTTTGAACCCATTCACAAATCATCATCATCATGAATCAAAACAACACTCCATTATTACACTAAAATCTTGAAAATTGAGAACTGTAAGTTGACTAATGAGGTTTAAAGATTGATACCCTTTTGTTGTTTTGAACCCATTCACACATCATCATCATCATCAAGAATCAAAACAATGATCCATCATTACACCAAACTCTTAAAAATCAAGAACAACCCTAACTACAGTTGACTTAATATAGTTCAACTTTCAATTCCCTTTTCGTAAATTTCGATCCAATCCATCGAATTCGTTGCATTAACAAGCTTGCAGAAATATCCAACCATGAATCCTTCAAAGATCCCACATCAAATTTGAAGCTAAAAAACCATTTTATTCAATCATGGTAAAATCAAATTTTCTCTGATCTAACAAATGATCCTACATCAAAAGTCAAACTAACAACTAACTTTGACTCTTGAAAAAGTCAAACTTCAATTCAAGAACACCTTTTTACTTGTATACTCATCAAAATCACATTAACCCATTTTCATATAAAAAAAACCAAAAAAAAACATAAATTTCAACGAATTCATGAGGCTTAAAACTTTCTAACAAATCAAATCAAATCAAAATCATCAAACAAATCAAGAAACAATCAAAGATTATAATCAACATTCGATAAATTAAAAAAAAATTACTGTTTTGGCTATGACTGCACCCCACCCTTCATCAAAAGCTTTCTTCATAACTTTATAGTTGGTTCCGGGTGGACCCGACCCGATAACAAACGGGTTGGGCATATGCAACCCATTAACAGTAACACTTAGATCAGGTTCTTTTTGTTGTTGTTGTTGTTGTTTTGTATCAGAAGCAAAGATCTTGAAAGAACCACCACCACCAAGTCTTGCTCCACCGGTGAGACGGCGGCGGCACGCCGGAAAAGAGGCGCCAGAGGGGTTGAAGGGGTTGAGATGGGTTAAATTGAGTGAAGACATACCCAGAAAGTGTAAAGATGGTGAAATTGAATATTTGGGAATCTGAGTGAAATGGGTTTTTATTATAATTGGGATTTGGGATTAGAAAAAGAATAAAGAAAGATGGGATCTTGATTTCAGTGGGCTGGCAAGCGTTGGGAGTTACGTACTCCATTGGGAAAAACTTACTTGTTTCAAGAAAAGTATTCTTTTAATTATTGGGATTTTATATAAAATAAAAAAAATAGGATTTTAATATTTTTGCTGTTTCAACAGCTATGTCTCAACAGCTATGTCTATACTAAAACAGAGAAAATAGGAAGGAGATTGTAAAAATAGAAAATTCTAAGGCTATGTTCGGCAAACTAGCTGATAAGTTACCTTATGACTGATAAACTAGCTGGTAGCTGATAAGTTAGCTGATGAAAAAGTCACGTTTGACAAAAACTAGTTTATAAGCATTTAAATTACCAAAAAAAATATTAATTATTTATTTATAATTAAAATTTAATATATAATTATGAATATTAATGAAGGGCATAATTGAAATAATTACAAAAAATTCCTCATAAGCTACTCCAAATAACTTATCAAAAAACTAACTTATAAACTAATTTATGGTAAACCAAACATGTACCCAGAAAACAAGCTAGCTTATTTTTACCAAGCAATGCCTAAATAGATAGTTTCCCCCAGAACTAATCATTACCCTCAAAAAAACAAAATTTTCTTCTCTCAACTTTCTATATATTGAATATTTTAATAAGATAATTAATACTAGAATTGCTAAATAGAATAGCTGATGGAGTTGGATGCAAATTTTTTTAGAGATTTTGATTTTCTTTACTCTATTCTAGAAAAAAAAAATTAGCATAACTGTTGAAGATGTTCTTAATTATTGGGATTTTATGACTAACTAGAAGCGTACTCGCGTAATGCAGTGAGATACATCACGATTTTAATGTTTCATTTTATTTTTTGTTTTTTGTCAATTTATAGTACGATTTTGGATAGTTTTAAGAAAGTGATAATGTTTTTTTTTATAAATTTGTGTAATTTAGGCTTAATAATATAACGTTTTTTATACAAAAAAAATTAAGTATTTTTTTAAAATTCAATGATTATTTTATATATTTTAATGACATCTAGAAAAAATAACCAATTACATATTTAATAATATAATTAAAACAAATTTATAGTAATATAATATATTAATTAATATTGATGTATGGAAAGGTCTGCATAAAAGGAAGACCCTACACATACCAAATTGGTGGGTGTTAAAAGTCTACAGTAGTAATATGTATCTTGTGCTTTGATACTTGTAAATTAAGAGATTTTTAAAATCTTGCATAAAATGATGGTACCTTGTGCCTAATAATTTGTATTTAAGAGTTTTTTATCCGTGCTTTATAATATAGTATAGATATATTAGTTATGAGATTATAACTAATATAGATGTAGATATTAAGAGCAAATCATAAGATAAAAAATAAATATTGATTAAATCGTCCAATAAATATAAAAAATAAATATTGATAATAGTAGATAATATTGATCAAATCGTCCATTAAATATAAAAAACAAATATTTATATTAATAAATGAGTATCCATTCCACAAATAGATGATGATATGAGATAATGTGCTTGGATAAATTGTACCAATGTATTATGAAATTGCAAATTAAGTAATTGCTTTAATTAGTTGTATTTTGTGTTTAAAATGTTGTAATTAAGAGTTTTTTATATCTCTTTTATAATATAACTAGAAGTGTACTCGCGCAATGCAGTTAGATACATCACGATTTTAATGTTTCATTTTATTTTCTGTTTTTTGTCGATTTACATTACGATTTTGGATGGTTGTGAGAGAGTGATAATGATTTTTTTATATAAATTTGTTTAATTTAGACTTAATAATATAATGTAATTTATTTTGGTTTAATAATATAATTTTTTTTATAAATATTCTGTAAATTTTTTAATTATATTTTAGATTTTTTATATCTAAAATATGCTGAGAGTTATTTTAGGGGAGTTAAAGTGGGAAATGATTTTAGGGGAGTTAAAATGGTTATAGATAATAATTGAAAATTAATGAATATCATTAAATGTAGTACATACAACTTTTATGGTTGTTTTTTAAGTAATTAGCATTAAATAGCGGTACATTAAGCTTTAAGACTTGTTTTTAAGAGTTTTTTATGTCATCTTTATAATATAGTATAGATATAGATATAGATTGTATTCGAGCATCTCCAGCAGGTTCTCTAAAATTAAGAAAATAGAGATTTTAGCTATAATTTTGTTTCAATAGTTTTCCTAAAATAAAGAAAGTAAGAGGGGAGTTTTTCTCCAAATATGAAGATAACCACAAAAATGATTATTAAATGAGAACATCAATACAAACTTTAAAAGTAGATATTTAGAGCATCTCCAACACTTTCTCCAAAATGGAGATTTTGAAGATTTTTTTTGCTCCAACAGATTCCCTAAAACCTTCTCCAAAATGGAGAAAATACAAAAGAGATGATGAAAATCTCCAAATTTGGAGATATCTCCAAAATAATTACATATGAGAGAGAAATGATTTTTTTATTCATTCTACCAATAAAATTGCTTTAAATTAAATGTTTAGGTGAAATAAATAATATTTTATGAGTTGTATTGAATATTTTAATATTTTAATTAATTATGTAATCTCCAAAATAGAGAATATGTTAGAGATGAAGGTGATAATTTTTTGAGATTTTGACATTTTACTTATTCGTTTTGGAGAAGCTGTTGGAAATACTTTTATAGAGAGAAAATATTTTAATAAATAAATGTAATATTTTAATATTATAATCAAGGTTAAATTCTCCTAAATGGGGAATCTCATAGAGATTAATGTAATTCTTTTTGAGATTTTGACTTTTGGTTCTTCATTTTAGAGAAATTTTGGAGATGCTCTCATATAACAAGAGTAATATTCTTTATTTATGTTTGAGTAAATTATAAATTTGGTTTATGTGGTTTGTTTATTATTTATGTTTGAGTAAATTATAAATTTGGTTTATGTGGTTTGTTTAAATTAATACTGGAGTTTCGAAATTATAAGATGACCATTGTGGTTTGTTTAAACGTCTGGATTTAGTCCCTTCTTTTAAGATCGTTAAAGAATTCAGTTAAATAACGGACATTTTCGTACTTCTATTGATTTTTTGGTTTTTTACCAAATCAATGACCATAGGAACGAAACCAAAGTCATAAAATTGATTTTATGCAGGTAAAAGACAAAGAAATTGATAAAACGAAAATACTTCTTATTTAACGGAAATTTTTAATAGCCATTAGAGGAAGGGATTAGAAACAAATTATTAAAAGATAAATGGGAAAACATAAAACAACATCAATACAACACTATGGGTTGTTTGATCGGTTTTTCTTCGTTAAGTCATGTATGAATACAGTTGACTTTGTGGATTAATCCGTCTATATGGATTGCGAAGGTTTCTGTTTGGAAGAGTTTTTTCATATATGGAAGTGGAAGGAACATGTTTTTTAATTGGGAGGGAAGGTTTGGAAAATTTTGGCTTTTCGCATAAAGCTCCCCCCCCCCACCCCCCCACCCCACCCAAAAAAAAAAAAAAAACTTACCGAATAAGCCACTTTTATATCATTAAGTCACTGACCGAATAAGCTATGAGTCATATTAAGCTCATTAAACTGTTAATAAACATATTATCACATACTTCGAACCCTACAAAAGTTTCACATCCTCGAGCGCGGTATCTACGAAAACAAACATAATTTTTTTACGACTACTATATCTTAAACCGAAATCTATAAGTTTGGGCCCGCATACCACAATCAAATATGTACAATCGTACAGATTTATCGACATGACGCGCAATAAAAATCGATAGCATGCTGCACAAAATCAACCTCGATACTCTTACAAGAGTTGAAACACAACTTTTTATTAGTTCCTCTTGCTACCGAGTTTAGAACATTTTTCCGGTGCCATCTTTTCGTGGGATAGACTCATCGATGTCCATTCTACGCCATCCTCCAACCGATGAGGCCATTTCCTCGGCTTTGTCAAACAAGCCGAGGAGGCCTCCGGTGTGTATAAAGAGGATCTTTCTGCGTTCCCACTTGGCCGGATTTTGTGCCATGTCTTTCATCATTCCGTAAGCCGCCTTTCCACTACAAACAACCCAAGAAAGTCGGAGTATAAGTAAGCCGATGAACTTATCGTTAAGAATTGTCAAGAACTTCCTCTGAACAAAATGATGGCAAAGACTACGTAGGCAAATCGATAAATTTATCATTGTACTTTGATGGTGCACTTGGTACGCAGACAGGCCTAGATAGGACTAACGGATTGACGCATAAGAGTGAGGTAGACAGGTGAAAGAATTGTCCAAGGTTTTAATGTTTTAATTTGGCATGGGTAGTAATTTACCAATCTTGTCTCATCTCCCTCGTTTTTGTTCCACGTATCTTGGTGAGACAAATAAAGATAAAAAAATACATTTTTGTCTCACACAGTCTTGTCTTATCCCGATCTAATTTCACACTAAATGTGGGACAACAAGTTTTTGTTCTGTCTTGTCCCATTTTGTCCCGCATACATGCTCCAAAAAATGTTTTAATTTGGCATGGGTAGTAATTTACCAATCTTGTCTCATCTCCCTCGTTTTTGTTCCACCTATCTTGGTGAGACAAATAAAGACAAAAAAATGCATTTTTGTCTCACACGGTCTTGTCTTATCCCGATCTAATTTCACACTAAATGTGGGACAACAAGTTTTTGTTCTGTCTTGTCCCATTCTGTCCCGCATAATGCTCCAAAAAACTGAAAAAGAAGATCTATCAATTATATTCTTATGCTCTTGTAATCATATCAGTTACATCATTTTTGTTCAAACTTAATCAAGCAACCTAACATAATTAATCAACGACGGTTGTCGTGAATTAACATTTTCTACACAAAATGTTGTTTCTCTCATCCTTTTGTCCCATTTTAACCATTTGTGTTACTTTCTCTCGTGAATTAACCTGTACTTTTTGCCTGACACAATTTCTTTTTAGGGGGGGGTCTTCACGGAATCAGCCTCCGACCCCTAGGGATTGAGGTAAGGTCTGCGTACATCCTACCCCTCTCATACCCTATTTTCGAGTGGGATATACTGGATTTGTTTGGTTTTGGTATGGTCTCACACAAACAACCTCAACTCAATTCTTTGCTATCACAATACCCATGAAACAAACTTTGAGGGCAACATAACAATTTACGAATGTAAAAACTGACAGACGAGGCAAAAAGCATATAGCAAAAAGCCCAAACCTGTAAACGGGGTCCAGGATCACACCGGTGGTTTCAGCAACTTCCTTCACAAATTTAAGCTCCTCGGTGCTACTCATGGCATAGCCAAGCCCTTTCGCCTGTCAAAACAACATCAAAAAACCAACAAAATAATAAAAAATTGCAGTAGTTGTTATGGACTACAAAGTGCAATCATGAGATGTTGAGTAAACAGGAAACTCCGGCAAGTTCGTGGAGGTGTAACAGAGGTGAGAAAGGGCTCAACAGGTTTGGAAGGGACCTGATGAGATATCAGGCGCTGGTGGCAGCAGGCAGAAACTGATAGCTGGTGGGAGGTGCCAGCTGGCCCCAGAGGTTGAGGTCCAAAAACGGGTATTCTGCCACCCTCAGGAGTGCCACCACCGCACATCCCACGGTCATCATGGATGAGGTAAATCGTGCGTGCATCCCATTGGCAGAGGGGTGGTGCCCGGGACCTCATAAATATGGATTACACCCACACCTCTGCCGCTACTCGCTAGGACACAATCAACAAATTTGGAAGTGATGGCACATATGCAAAACACTAGGACAGGAAAAGCAAACCAAAAGGATGTCCGGCAACAATGAAATGTCAGGCTATCGGTGGTGGTGGTGGTGGGCTGGTGGCTATCTTTAATTTTAGGGTCTTAGGCGACTTTTATTACCGAGGAAATAACTGGAACATATTATTAGATAACATGGGCCAATGGGTCTAAGGCGTTGTTTGGTTGGATTTCCATTAAGTCCTGTATGGATCAAGCTCTCTTTGTGTTAGCGCATAAATCTGTTGGATACAAGATCAAGTATTCTGAAGGTCAAAGTTGAGAAAGTCAAAGTTGAGAAAGTCAAAGCTGAAGAAAGTCAAATCTCATTAAAAGTCAAAGTCTATTTGTAATAAGTCAAACTTAGTTGTATTTGTATTTGTTGTTTCCTTAGTATTAGGTGTTAGTATAAATACATTTTTCTTCTTGTGTTTTCAGTAGAATCAAAGGGTTGGAAGTTGGAAAATTGTAATATCAAATTTGAGAGAATATGTTTTAGAGAGAGAAAGTGTAAATTGTGAAATTCAAAGTAATCAAACAGGTAATCTTTGATTTGAATCTTGTTTGTTTGATTGTTATTGTTTAAGAAACTAGATTTTGGAACACACACTTTGTAGATTAATCTGTCTGTATTGATTGGAAGGATTTTTTTGGAATGGTTTTTCATAGATGGAATGAGCGTGTTTTTTAATTGGGAGGGGAAGGTTTGGAAAAACTTGGCTTTTTGCATAAAGCTCTCTCCTAGAAGCTTAATGAATAAGCCACTTGATATATCATTAAGCCACTACCTGACAATCATGTATAGCTAACCGAATAAGCTGTGAGTCCCATTAAGCTCATTAAGCTGCTAACAAATTGGTCCTAACTTAAGAAAGATATGATAGGGAATGCAGAAGCAATTGATTTCATCATCAAGCTTCTAATAAAAAATCATTAATTAATTAAAAGCTAAGCTAAAGAAAGAATTAACAGACGATTCATATAGTTTTTAATCCGTCATCGTCACCAATTTTGTTATGTCTAATCTGCCCCATCTTATTCAGTGACTCTGCCTTCATTATCTCGTCTCCTTCATTAACACCACTAAAGTCAAATAGTCAAAAATGTGTCTATAAACGACATTGTCAATCATGAAGACATGAAAAATCAAGTCTACAAACCCGAACCAGTTTCTTTTCTAAAAAATTAAATGGTTTCCAAACACCCTTTTATTTTGACAGACCAGAAAATGGAATACGGAAAATGTACGTGCCTCCAAACGCCACCTTAGTGACCACATTAAAAATATGAAAGCTCAGTAACAGCTATATTCATTTTTTGCCATAAATAAAGAACCAGAAGTATTTTATGTTCTTACGTTTTCAATTTTGACGATATCACGTGAGTTGATTCCAGCTTCAAGTCCATCGAGTAGACCTTGGACATAATCATAGAAGTAGTCGGGGTCGTCACATACACTGAATGCTGTAACCTGCCATTAGAACATTAAGATTTATAATTTTGATTCCCTAAGCAAAAAATTTGATCAGAATAATAGATGTGAAATATACTTTTGTTTTAAGCTCACTTAGCCATGAAGCAATTGACAAACCAGCAACTGTACCACCACTAAAAATCAAAAAACAAGAGAGAACCGATGAAAAATGATTTAATCAGAGGTTTCTGTCACAAAAAAGGTTAACAATATAATGAAAAGTTATCACGTAGGATAAAAGAAAGTTAACAAAGACGAAAACCCATTGCAAAACCAAGACAAAAAACAAAGAATTAACCATATTTATATCTACATTTGTAACATCCCAAGGTAACTGTACCAGATGTTGTCCCCTTTGTCCACACCCGGTCTGTGGTGGATCCAGAAGTTTTGCCTAGTGGGGGGACCTTGAAGATAGATTAAAGGCCCACAAAGACACTCAATGTGTTTTTAGCCTAATTCCACGGGTTTAAGGGGTTTTTTAAGTTTCTTGATTGATTTCGAGGGATTTTTAGGTTTTTGGCCGATTTAGATGGATTTTTTTGGTTTTTAGGTTGATTTCGAGCGACTTTTTTTGGTTTTTTGGTTGATTTTGAGGTACTTCTTTTGGTTTTTTGGTTGATTTTGAGGTACTTCTTTTGGTTTTTTGGTTGATTTCGAGGTACTTCTTTTGGTTTTTTGGTTGGTGGGGGCACAGGCGAAAATTTACTGGGGGAACTATGGTAGAAAGTTAAAAAACATTGTTTTTAACCTAGGTAAAAAGAAATGGGGGCCCATCCCCCCACCTTTTACATACTAATTCCTCCCCTGCCTGGACTCACGGTTTAAACGCATCTCCAAAGATCCGGGTACGGTCTCAAGGCAGCACTTCCATCCGAGTACACACTAATATATCTATCTCTATCCGCATCTCTACCCGCATTAGCTTCCTCGCTCGTATATTCTTTTGATATAGGCGTCGCTACGTCAACGTGGTTTAAAGATAGGTCGACCAGGCCAGATCATGAGTGAAATATCATGATCGGGTCGACTAGGCCAGATCATGAGTGTCCTTTAAAGCATAGTTCAGTGTTGCAACAGGTGGGTTGTTCAGCAAAGACGGGTTATAGTATAGTGCTCAGAAATGTCTTAGTTGGTTGAGGAGTGACCGATCCGGTCAAGTGGATGAGATTGGTCGAGTGGTCTCAGTTGGAGATGGGAAGGGCTTGGAAGAAGAAATAGAATCTCCTTTCTTTTTCGAGAAAAGGTCCCATCCTTCTAGAGGAGGTATCCAGTCCCTTATGAGGTAACCTTTTTTCCCCTCCCCAACCGATGTGGGATCTCACAGCACTGAATGATTGAGTTGCGAAAACAATTTATTATTGGCATGCTTTTATTCCTTTTTGCTTCATTTAGAATAGAGTTTCAAGATCTTTATATGTGGGTGCACTAAGTTGGTTATTATTATGAGCCATGTAACTAAAGAAAAGGTGGCATGAAGAAAGGATCACTCGAGAAAGTAAGGAGGTTCGTCTTTTTTTTATATGCTAAACTAGATCTTCACTTTAATCATGCTTCACTGTTTTCTCCAATATAGTGGTTGGTTGCACTCATATTATGAGTTCAGAACTCCAATTATGGTGTTCCGTGGTTCACCTAGTACCTCGTTAGATGGGCACAACCTGTGAGGGTCGATCATTTAATACTTCAACTTGTATATGAGAGAAAATTTATAAATAGAAAAATAAGATTTATTAAAACCAGAATGTATGCAGTTAGATATAGAAGCATCAATGGTTTATTTTTCTAGGAATATATTCTCATAAGGTATGTTTCATTATTCTATGACCGTCTTCATAATACACACACACACACACACATATATACTTATAATCATGCTTAAAGTATGAAAAAGACCCCTACGGAATTCAGCTACAATAATAACTCATAATCATGCTTAAAGTAGAAAATAGATCACAACGAAAGTTAAAACACAAAGAAGAGTAAAACCTGCCACACGCAACAATAATATCATCAAAGCTTGTTCTGCTGGTCCCTTTCTGGAGCTGCTGCTCAATCTCGCTAATCGCTTCAATATACCCCCTACACAAAGGAAAAGTTGTATATACCATGAACACTTGATTTCACAGTTTTTAACAATTTGGTTTACTGAAGTACTATTTACATTAAGGTAAATATGCCAATATTGAGTGACAAACTTAACTCAATACAAGACTATAAAACATTTACCAATTAATGAAAACCACAGCTTTTGATCAGATATCAAGCTAGGAATCACATAGAGTTATGTTAGGATCTAGTGCGCATTGGGTGTGATATGCACCCAATACTCATCCAATGCTGCCATGTTATATGTCTTTCAACTTTTTACGTGATGAACCAAGTTCAAAGTTTTTTTTTGAAGTATGAAGAAAAAGCCATACTAGACTGTAAGCAACCACTGCCGCGAGCACACAAAGATATTAACTAATTAAGCTCAAGGAAAAGATGTAGACGCTAAAATCCAATCTCACCACGTCCCCAGGGAATTTGATCCACCAACGGGAATGACATAAGGTTTTCTTCCTTCTTTTATCAACTTCTCTTTCAACAAATTAGTAAGTGTCTGAAAGTTAAGCAAGCGGAAGAGTCAGGCAGATATGAAAACATGCCTATTAATTCAGAATAAAAGACCCATATTTGTGCAAGCACTTTGTGAATTTTATACGATCACTATCAAACGACCAAAAAGCCTTGTTGACATGGAAAATAAGTAGGTTTTCCATCAAGTAACTAAACCACAAGGGTTGTGGCGTACTGGTTAAGGCCCTGGGGGATGTGGTGGAATATCCCATTTGCCCAGGGTTCGAATCCAGACGTACGCAACATTGTGGCCACTGGGGTTTAACCAGGGCTGACGTCTTACACTCATAATTTGCCAGGGATTAGTCTAACTAAGAGCCCTAAACAGCATGCAACTAACAGTAATATGATACTTTAGCACCCCAGGGTCAGTTTAGCATTGTGTTCGGTAAAAATTTGATTAATCCGGGGGGGGGGGGGGGGGGGGGGGGGGGGGACAGAAACACAGCTAGATGACAACACATCATGGCTATGGTATCATACATGATCTCCCATTTCATCCTTAATCAAATCATATTTGTGCATCTGGATTTCTAAATATTGAGATTTATAGATCTATTCTTTTAAGTGATTGAGGAATGATGTAGGCGACAATATTGAAGCAAAGTGACTGTAACAACTTGTCCCACATGGATAGAAAATGGGATTTGTAAGCCTCACGTTGTGGGCTACCAATAACTTCCACCATGGTTTTAAGTTGGATTTGAAGTTATTAGGCCAGTCTGCTGCTTTGGGGTGTTATAGTGACATTGCAACATGGTTTTTGAGCATCCATGACTTCCCGTGAAACAATTTTGATAAGAAAAAAAATATGGAAAAATGCATACCGTTCAAAAGCAGGGCCATGGTTTTGTAATTTACAGCAACCACAAACAAACAAATATAACTCTCAATAACCACAACAAAGAAAATTTTACCAACTACTATTGGACATACCAAACTTCCAATCCTTGAATATTCTTCCTTTGATACAAGATCGATATGTGCACCAACCAACCGCTCCACCAAGAGGTTCCCCGTCAATCCAGGGTCTTTGTCCACAAGAGCCTGCATAGTAAGACGCATAATATCCAGCCATAGCCGATTAATTGGACGTACAATCAAATTCATAGCTTAAGAAAAACTGACGGATGAACTACAATAAAAAAAACCTTTGAGGTTCGTAGGATTAGATAACAATCTAGGTTCAAATACTTGGCGGCGACAGCTGTTGCACGACAATGATTGCTTTGGATGCCGCCAATAGTTATGATGCAGTCTGCTCCTTGTGCAACAGCATCTGCTAACAAGAATTCAAGTTTGCGAACCTTGTTCCCACTCAATTGCATACCTGAAAGATCATCACGCTTACGTAATGAAAAAAAATTCATTAGTATATATCAGGAAACTGAACTAAACCATGCAAGTAAGGAGAGACTAACATACTTCCTGAACTTTATATCAATCGTCTAATATTCAAATATGCTACTTTTCTCCGCTGCAATACTGATGTGAATCTAATATTTCCATATAATTTATGATAAAAGAAAGCAAAAGGTTTTAGAAACGCAAAAGAACGAAATCTTTGAAGTACTAGAATTTACATTCAAAAGTGAAGCATGGAAAATATTAATATAGGATATAATATATCCAAAGCATCTTAAGAACAGACAGACAGAAACACACACACACACACGAAAAGGGTTACATAAAGTGCTACCATGACATTACCTGAAATAACAAACATAATAAAACTTACTACCAAACAATCCTCGAGAGATAACAATTACATACATGATCCTGATTACGAGAAATTGTTTTTTACCCAAATATAGGTGGTCGGGTTCTTTTTGTACGACCCTTTTTGATATGGTAGGCCCGGCCCCAGGACCCCGATCCCTTATGTTTAGAAGCGTGGTCCACCCAAGAGCGACCTTTCAGTGCACGGACTCCACAAACGGCCCTAGCCCCCTCTATTAAAGCCTCAACCAGAACCACATTGCCGATGTAGCTAAGTGTCTGACTCTATTGGTCATAGTTTCCTACTGTTACACCTTGTCCTCATTTGCGGGCGCATGAACCAACCCAAGTAACAAACAAGGAAAGGATGTCTGTCGGGCATCTGAGAATGTTTCAAGCCATATGAAGGGAAACTGACTTGGCCCGGGCCTAAGTAAAAGTGAAGTGGTGGACCTACCCATCCCAACCAGGGGTATGCTGGGATTCACGAAGTGCAGGTTGGGTTGGTTCGCTCCACTGCTGTGCTCGCTCTGACAAGAGAAATTGTAGCAATAAACTACTAAGGAGTGACTGTGTTGAAGTTTCAAACCTAGAGCCCATGACGTCAGAGCACACTCGTGTTCGATGTGTCACTTGTATCTAAACCACAAATTCTTAGTTCTGCTGTCGCTGAATATAGTGTTGACAGTGACATTTAATATCTGGATGAAAAAGCACCATAACAGAGCTCTTATAAGCTTTATCAATCGATATTGATGCTGGTGAACCTGTAGCAATTGAGACCATACTTACTTTGAAAGAACATTGTGTACAACTTGCTTTGACTTCATATAATCAATAATAACACTATGAGACTGTATTCTATAAGCACTTATAGGAAACCATGTGATAGGTTGGAAAATATTTCAGTAATATTGTACTGTAATCCAACAAAATCGCCATAGATGAACTAAAAAAAGTACACACAACAAATATATGAATACATAATACGAGCTACTTACCTTCAACCAAACCTCAGTATCCTTGGGCAAATTAGGAAGGTTCCATTTGTGAATTGGAGTTGGAAACTGAAATCGAACAAAATCAACAATCAAAAAACAAAATTAACATAGAGATAAACTGAAGGATCCGACTTACATGTCCAAGAGAGAAGGCGTAAGAAGGAATTGGATTGAGATTTGATGCCCATGAAGGATGATGATATGGTCTGATCGTCAGGAAGTCGGAAGTCGAGCGATGTTGTTGAGTATTTGTGGACGCCATTAAGCGAATTGAAGGTCGATTTTGAAGCGATTTCAGTGGAAATGGTGAAAGTGGAGGAGGATTTGGGTTTAATCGGCTAATGCTACAGCTGAAGTCCAACATTTCTTTGAGGATTTTGGCCATGGAATCACCATCCATGAAAAAGTCATTTTTTAATATTTTTATCCGGGTTTTGGGTCGGGTTTTTTTAGATCGGGTTTTTTTGGGGGTAGTTGGCCTTTTTTGGTCTTTTTCAGGTCGGGCTTAGCTTGAAAGTTTCGATCTTTATCTGGCTTTAAGGGTCGTCCTTGACCTGGCTTCGGACTCACTAGATCCGGGCTTTTTTGGACCGTACTCAACTTGGGCCACGATAGGGACGGTAGAAAAAACCAAAACCTACGGTGAAAACCAAGACCCGAAAGTTATGGGTCCGGTTCAGGGACTGTTTTTCAGGAATGGGCGAGGAACGGGATGAGTTTAGGGGTTTTATCGGTTTCGACCCGACCCTATATATATATATATATATACACACATAGGGGTATTTCAAAGGAGATTCTTCTATTTCGTGGTAACTATGAGATCTAATCTCATCAATCCATCTTAAAAATCAATGGTATAATACAATTAAGAAAAATATTAATTAAAAACACAATTTACTACCACTAAAATAGGCAAAAGGGGTAAAAATGTCAACAACAATATAATTCATTGTGATCTAATTTTGGGCGTTCCGATAATTATGGCATGGAATCAAATAGGATAAACTCTCCATATTGAAACGAATCACATTCTGTATCACCGGATGAACTCGATTGAAACAGGCCACTAATCACATTGTGTATCACCGGATTTTTGGAATCAAAGGCCATAAATCACATATGATGTGATACACTGTGATCACTTGCCTCTGTTGTTGATCACTTGTCTCTATTGTGATATTGTGATCACTTGCCTCTGTTGTGATATTTTGTGATCACTTGCCTCTGTTGTGATACATTGTGATCACTTACCTCTGTTGTGATCACTTGTCTCTGTTGTGATACACTGTGGTCACTTGCCCCTGTTGTTGATCATTTGCCTCTATTTATTATAACTTGCCTTTGTTGTGATACATTGTGATCACAACCCATTGTGGTTACCCAATAACTTCTATACAGTAAAACACAAACTGATTGTGATACATATCGTGATATCACTATGATACCCATCGTGATACAATGTGATCCACTATCTAAAACCCATAAACACAGTCTGATATGATCCATTGTGATCTACCTAAATCTAAAAAAAAAAGGAAAACCATAGAAATCTTCGACGAGATGGTTTTGGGGTGCACCATCGAGGTCTCTGGCGAGATATGGGTTTCAGTGCATCATCGAGATCTTCGACGAGATCATGTTGTGGTGCATTGTTGACATATTTGCGACGTTGCGGTGCTACATCGATGGGTGTAGGGGAGGTCATTGAAGTCGGTAACGGTAAGGGAACCAGAGACAGTAGAGAAGATGGAGGAGGCCATCAAAGACGGTAAAGAGGGTGGAGAAGGCCATTGAAACCGCTGGAAAGGGGTGGGGGGAAGGTCGTCGGAGTTAATGGTGTTGCATCAATTTAGGGATATGGATGAGAAATTTAAAGAAATTATCATGGAATGAGAAAAATTAAGGAAATTATCATGGAATGAGAAAATTAAGGAAATCATCATGTCATCGGTTAAGGACATGGATCAAATAAAATAAATGATTTGTTGAGTTGTTAAATATATAAAATTACTATTTTACCCTTTATTTATTAATTAAAAAATACATTGATTACATAAAATGAATGACTCACATTAGATCTTATAGTTATCACAAAATACTAGGGTCTCATATGATTAGATATATATAGAGAGAGGAGCGTTCAAATGCAACCCATGTACATGGTGCAACCCCTCTTGTAACACCCTAAAATATGCGGAAATAAAATTCGAAAATTCTGCAATAGACTAAGCCTGCGAAATATATAAAAACAATTCCAAGATACAAAATCATCCCAAACGAGGTATAGGGTATACATAACATGGTCAATAATGAAACATAAGACGACAACCTACTAATCTACAACTGATTAACTAGATTAGGGTCGGGTGTCGCTATCCTTCCAAAATGTGTATCTTCAAAAATCACTGTACGATGGTCACTAAATATCCTCAAAAAGACCACTCACGACCCCAAGGTCGTTCCCTCAGTCCCGGCGTGCCCCACTGCTAAGATGACCTGCCAACAAGACAATCAAGAGCAAGTGTTAGGCTAAAGCATAGCGAGAACAAGCCAATTAAAAGGGAGTACTAAACCCAATTCGATGTCACGCGGTGAGTATAGCCATGAGCTAAGCCAAGAAATCAAATAAACCATTAGTGATTAAACATGGTACAAATAACACCAAATCACATAACGAGCTCAACCTCTCTAGATCTATTGCTCAAAGCATCAAGTCAACCCCTCTGGATCTATTATTGAGAGTTCCAAAACAGGGGAACTCAGCACACAATGGAATTACACCTTACTGCACCATGAGACGCTGCCCGACCGTATAGGCCCACACCTTACTTATCATGACAACCCGATGCCTATTCCGTGCTAAAACATGAACCAAATGCCTAAAACGGGGGCATAGGAACATCGTGCCTATGGATCCATTGCACAAAAACTCAAAGTCAAATCATGTCATTTCATAACAATGCTCATATTAAATCAAGTATATAGGCAATTCATATGAACAATGGTTCCGTTCAATAAATCTTGATTCTTGTAAATAATGTTGTAAATGATGGGATTTAGAAAACATTACCCAACAACAATATGCCATATTAAAATCGTGATTTTCCACATTTAAACAAATTCATTTATCACATAGCTTTCGTAATACAGACAGATTTAGTTTAAAAGACTCACCTCAAATTCCTTCCTGTTTAAAGTCCGCTTTCTACGATTGCTACCTACGACAACACCGATAAATCGGTAAGCCAAAACATCGATAACTCACTGACTTACTAATTTGAATACAAAACACAACACACTGCACACTTCGATCGAGACTGCCCCGGGCGCCATACCGTACCGGTCGACACAACTACCGGTCGATACAACGTACCGGTCGAGACCACTACCGGTCGAGACCTTCTACCGGTCGAGACCACTATCGGTTGAGACCACTACCGGTCGAGACCTTCTACCGGTCGAGACCACTACCGGTCGAGACCTTCTTCCCGGTCCTATTCGATGATTACCAAGAACACGCCGGAGACATTCTCAGAACCTATATCCAAACTCAAAATATGTAAATCTCGAAATGAAACGGTTAGAAACCTTAACAACGAGATTCTATACGGCAGAATACACTCAGATCAAAGCTTTAAGCTAGATTCGTACCTTGATTTGTACGAAACGATCGATCCCCTTTTCTTCTCCCTGCTTCCTTCTCTCTGACTCTCCCAAAAACAAAATATCAGAAATGAGATATTTTGAAAATATCTCAGGGTTGATTTGTATTTATATAACCCAAGTTACATTTGACCCCCTTGAACTTTGGGTAAAGGTCAACTTTTCACCCAACTCCAAAATTAATTAAATTTTGAATCCGGATACTACACCTCTATCCACCACACATTTTATGTAATTAAAAAAAGAAAAAAAGGTAAAAGTAAAATGTGTGGTGGATAAACGGGTTGCAAATGTTGCATAATAATTCACCCCTATATATATATATATATGAAACGGTTATTTTACAACCCAGTAAAATGTTACAACCACATGCAACCCTCATCTAAAGGTTTAAATATATATATATATATATACACACACATATATATATACACATATCCTTATTATTATCGTCTTCTTTTAATTATTGTTTTTTAAGTAATGGAACATTTGTAATTCTCGTTTTTCACTATATAACTCCTACATTCATGGTATCACCTTTAAATCTATCTCCAATTTCTTTGGGTCGATTTTGATTTTGGGTTCGGGAAAACCAACGGAGAATGGGGATTTTTATACTTAATGAGTTTCCCAACGGGGATCAGGGAAACCGTGGTGACCCAACGGGGATCCCTGTTAAGATCCCCGACAGGGATCGGGACGGTTATAGATACGGTTTTGCTTATCAGTTTTGGGGATGGGGATACTAATAACCGGCCTGAACCCGGACCATTGCCATTCCTAGGCCAGAAACGTGTTTTGTGTGTGAAAATGAGTCGGATCGTATTTTATTGACCAATTTAAAATCAAAACGTGAAGGGAAAAAAATGGCTTGATCGAACTTTTTGACTTGGGGGCCGTTTACTCAAACACTTGCCCGGTAAGTGCTTACCGGTTAAATTCAACGCTATTACTTACCTACCAGGTAAGATTTTAGTCCATTAAAATAGGATCGTATGCAAAAAATTACCCGTTAAGCGCTAACCGGGTAAGAGCCATCACCCTCACTTACCGGATAAGACTCTCGATCATTGTTTTACTCTTACCGGGTAAGATTATTAGTCATTGTCATATTCATTGGTTAAGATGATATAACTTGGTAAGTGCTTACCCGGGTAAGCGTTTGGTAAACGGCCCGACAATCTTACCAGATCTGGGCTTTTCAAACAGAGCTTTGGGGTTGGGGTTTTTTGTTCACGTACCATAAGGACTAAAAACGTAATTTACGCAAAAGAAACTGCACACATCTTTTTCCACGTAGAAGATACAAGAATTGCATTGATATGATAGGACAATAACCAAAGAAATGGATTGAAGATTGGGGAGAGACGAAGAAAACCCTAATCAATTGTTCGCAATTGCAATTCCAATTTGCCCATTTGTGCGATTATGGGTTCTCTAACATTAACCCTAGCATGTGTGCCACCAAAAAACCCTAATTGTACCACTACAAATACAATCAATCGAACGAATTGCATAAAAAACCTGACAAATTGTTCGTCATATTCGATTCCAGTTCACTTCAGGAGGCTTAATCGTATCAATATTCGATTATTAGCTTGTAATTGCACTTCTGCATCTGCATTATCATCGTCATTGATTTCGGAACCCAATTGGATACGAGGAGATGATAAAGCTGAGGAGAATGAAAAGGTTTTTATAGTTGTTAATTTCTACCGATTTGTGTTCATCAGAGATCCAGAAGATGAGGTCTCTAAACACCTTGAGTTTCTACAGGTTCGCATTTTCTGTTTTCCCTTAATTTTTGTTTAAGTTTGTGATATTATAGCTGCTGTTTTACTCATAGGTTAAAAGAAGGTATCTATGATTAATATGCATTATGTATAAGTTATTAAGTTTAACATGAATTATGTTGTAATCTGTATAATATTGTGTGTGAAAATGATAATGGAATTATAAGGAAACTCGAATGAAATTTTCGAGTTGAGCGGAGCCGACCTAGCCATTTAACCATACACTTTTCGAGCCAAACATGCTCATACGTTCATAAATTATACAATAAAAACATAAAAGTTATTGACCTCAGGCTAATAAACGAGTTAATTGATTGTGAGTTCGAGCTCATAAACGAGCATCAGGCTCAATAACTCAAAAAATATTCGAACTCAAGCCCTACATTGAAAAGTTATTGAGAGCTCATCAGCTCAAGCCTGAGTCCGGTATTATTTTCTCAAGCAGAGCTCGAATAACCTACTACTCGACTCAACTAGGCTTGTTTATCTCGGGATCGAGTCCATCTCGAACACAAAATAACACTCGTTTAACTTAACGAGTCGAGCTTTATAACACCAATGTTCGACTCAGCTCATTTGAAAACTTGATTGAAAATTTTTCGAGTCGAGCCATTTAACCATACACATTTTGAGCCAAACATGCTAATACGTTCATAAATCATACAATAAGAACATAAAAATTATCAACCACGGGATAATATACGAGTTAATCAATCGTGAGTTGGAGCTCATAAACGAGCATCGAGCTCGATAACTCAAAAAATATTCGAACTCGAGCCATACATTGAAAAAGTTATCGAGCCCAAGCCCGAGCCTGAGCCTGGTATTATCTTCTCAAGCAGAGCTCGAATAACCTACTACCAGACTCAGATCAGCTTGTTTACACCCTTATTACTACTTCCGCATCACTATTGATGCTATCGTAAGAGGGGTCCACCTTTTCATAGCCTTAAACATGTTTTGTTTTTAGCCTATGCTTATTCTCTGTATTGCTTCTATGAAACATGTAAAATATCCATCCATAGGTAGCAAGAATATCTAATAATATTGTTTTATTTTTGCTTGATGATGATCACTTCTAGGGTCGTGACATACATGGTCGGATATACATGAATGAACAAGGAATCAACGCGCAGGTAACCTTCCCGAAAAAACGATTTTTGCAGCTAATTGTGGTACAATAAGCTTTGTGTTGTATGATAACCTTGCCTTTTTTATCATCCGTTTGTATGTTTCATGTGGACATTTGAATTCAACACGGCTTTAGATATAGGTCTTGGTGGCAGTCGGTGATTTTACATCATATACACATAGAATATGGGTACAAAAAAATAAATCAAAGGATAAAAGATTCATGGAAAACAATACAATATACGTGGAATTAGGGATGAGATCGGGACCGTACCGGTACGGTACCGGTTGGTACGAAAAATTTTGGGACTAAAAACCGGTACCGAATACCGAACCGTATGTGTACCGGTTCGGTACCGGTACGGTTTCGGTTTCAGGACGGGAAAATCGGTACTAGTACCACTTAGGACCGAAAATTAAAAATGTGTCAAATATATATCAAAAGCAATCGCAAACCATAAAAACTTAATCGAGTTTGATCCATAGAGGTGCCAAATCCCGAATCCCGAATCCCGTCGGTTTTTTGATGTGAATGTAGGGGCCGATTTTTTGATGGTGATAATTTTTTTTGGAGAAGAATAGGTACTTATGGAGAAAGTTTGGGTCGTTTAGGAGATGATTTAATTTGATTAGGAAAAGATAAGTTTTATAATATTAGGAAAAAATATGCATAATCAAAGAAGCTTAAAAGACACTAACCTTTAAAATTCCCGGTTCGGTTTCGGTATTTTCCGGAAATTCCCGGTACCGAATACCGATTTTTCATGATAGTTGGAACCGAATATCGGACCGGTACCGGTTCGGGAAAACGGTCCGGTTTGCTCATCCCTACGTGGAATTGCAGAAGGTTGGTGAGTTTTTGAAAACTATTCCAAAAACGACTGTTGGAACATCGTCGAGTATACAATAAACACTAAGGGTCTGTTTGTTAGCAGCTTAATGAGCCTAATGGGACTCAGAACTTATTTGGTCAGCTATACATGGCTGTATGGTAGTGGCTTAACGATATAGCAAGTGGCTTATTCAGTAAGCTTCTAGGGGGAGCTTTATGCAAAAAACCAAGTTTTTTCCAAACCTGCCCCTCCCAATTAAAAAACATGCGCCTTCCATCTATGAAAAAACCCTCCCAAACAGAACCTTCCAATCTATACAAACAGATTAATCCCCATAGACAACTTTATTCATACAGGATGTAATGGAAAACCAACCAAACAGCCACTAACTGTTACCTTCAAGAGTTCAATTACATTCTAATTAGAACTTGAGGTCACAACATTATTTATAGGTAATGCAATTCATTCTAAATAGCTCCAAATATTCTAAGCTACCCGAAGTCGAACTAATATTAGATAAATTCATTCCAACTAATTATTAAATAATACTCAACATCAACGTTGACAAGCCTATTGTGTGTTAGAACATGAGGACTCATGTATGATTCCATTGCCAAAAGAAAATTTGTTGAAACTGTTTTGTAAAATATGCATTTGTGTTCGTAAGCACACAGAGTTTTGATAGATATGTCAATTTTGTTTTTGGATGAGAATGAAAATCAACAGAAGACAAAAAATATTTTCACTTAATTGGTTTTAGCAAGTGAACCCTAGTAGCATGAGAGTAATGATACAAAAAATGTAATGAAATATTTAAAGCCAAAAGAGACTCAATAGACACACTCTCCAACATCTGAATGTACCAATTGAAAATGAAATAAAGAACAAATACTCCAGGATATGTTCCCTAGTTGACACGATTTACAAAATAATTCAGTTTCTTCGGCAAATGAAGAGGGATGTCGTAATTGCAATGAGACTCCTTATGCTTGAAGGATTTCGACTAGGGTTTTTAACCGATCTTAACATGTGGCAACTCAGGGTATATATTGGTGATGGTTGACAATGGCTGTAATAAGTAAGCAGCTAGGGTTTATGTATCAGAAGTATAAGGTTCCGATACCATGAAATATTTTCTGGTAAATTTTATTATATATTAATCAAGGGAATTTCTGAGGTATTTTTACAATTTACATGATAGAATTTTATCCTATGTAGATAAATATAAACTGCATAATTATCATGAATACATAAGATACACATCAATATTTATTAAGAGATATACGTAACCTAAAACACATTGATGGCATACAATGTCATGACTAATGACCATTGTTTTATGAAGTGTAAGGCACAAAGGTTTATTATGAATAATAGTTACTAGTCGTCCTCTGCGAGTTCTTTTATATTTACTTAATAGGAAAAGTTCTGTCTTTTCTTAAGTTTGGTCTCTCAATCATATTTTTAAACATATTGTTTTGAGATGTTTACTGACTTGCCTAAGTCATGAATTTGTGCAGTACAGTGGGCCATCAGAAGATGCTCTTGCATATGTCAGCTGGTTAAAAGAAGATGAAAAATTTCATGACATATTAGTTCAGATATCTCCTCCTATACACAGGCATGCTTTCCCAAGACTGAAACTGCGGTATAAACCTTCTCTTGTACAGGCAAGCTAGCTCTTTTGCTATGCATTCATCTCGTTTCCAGTTTGTCTTTAGGTGCATCATGCAATGACAGTCCTCTAACCATCTCTCGTTTCTTGCTCTTTCAACTAACTCGGGAAACCACTACCTAGGGGGTTTATGGGAAGGGAAACTGAACAGAAAAGAAACACGGGCTGATCGGGGTATAAACAGAAAGAAGATTAGGGGTTTAGGGTTTGTAAAACCCATAGGAATACATCTTTCTTTTTATGCAAAACAGTTAGGTATTTAGCCTTGTGCGTTTGGTATCCATGCAGGATAGGACAAGACAACTATTAAGCGTTTGGGAAGACAGGATATAACAAATAAAAATGACCAATTTATCTAATGAATTATTCATATCTTTTATATATTTTGATTAATTTATGTAATTTATTAAAATGACCAATTGCGTTTTCATCCATATGGTTTGTAATTTATTGCTACTTTCGTCCTTGGACTAATTCTTGCCTTTAAGTATAACTAAAACAGTAAAGAATTGTAAACCATAGGGACCGGAACGACAATAAATTGTAAATCATAAGAATGAAAATAGCAATGAACTACAAACCATAGGGACAAAAACCATAATAAACCACATGGATGAAAATCGTAACTTTTAACAAACCATAGGGACAAAAAATGTAATTTACTCTAATATCAATAACCAGGCGAAGCATATAGATGTTGCTACTTATAGAGGAATATCAGTAAATCAGTTGAAATTGGTAATAATGGTCCACAATTAAAATGTAACATATCACTATTTACTCTTTCCCTAATAGGAAATGTTCATTCTAAGGTTATTAGTCTCAATCCTAAAATAAGTGTCCACATTTCTATTTATGTTTGTCCCAAATTAAGTGTTTACTTTCAAAAGTAGATTACTAAATTCTCAAATTTACCTTTAATTAATGCACAAATATATAAGAGTTGTGAAGAGAGAGAAATTAAATAAGGGTAAAGATGTCATTTGGTTAAACAAAAAAGTGTAATAGTTATGCATGTCTAAAACTATGTGCCATTTCAATTGTGAACACTTATTTTGGGACGTAGGGAGTAACAATACTTTAGTTATCCGGAGGTAGAAATTATAGTTTAGTTTTAATTAAATTTTTTAACTCAAGTGTTGCTCAACTTTTGTCTTATCATCGTTTGTTTTCTTTCAGATGGAAGGAGGGGTATCTCATCTTCCTTTGATTGACTCATCTATGCGAGCAACACCTCTCGCACCAGCTGAATGGAGGAAGAGACTAGAAGCAGCAAATAACATCGATGTTTCATCACATTTGAATCCGAGTAGAAACGTCGTTCTATTGGATGTGAGAAATGGTACTTCTTCCCCTTGATTGCTTGTGTTTTATTGACTTTATATACCCTTGTTTATGCAATGGAGCAAAACACTATTTCTTTTCCACAAAAGAATGTTCTACTAAGAAAGCAGGGACGGACCTAGATTTTTTTTCAAGCGGTGGCACCATTTTACTATAAGAAACAAATATAGGGATTTTTAACAAAATTATCACTAGTATGTTGGTTAGTTCATTGCTTTTCATATGTGAGGTCATGTGTTCAAGTCTTTTATTGCAATTTTTTTTTCCAGAAACATGATAAATCTGAAATTAAAAGCTAACAACTAAGAAAATGACACTAATGGGATTTGAACTCGGGTCTAAGGTGGAGGAAAATCCTTGCAAACCAACTCACCAAGGAAAATTTGTGTCCTCATTGTAGTTTCAAAATATATACGGTGGCACACAATCGATACGGTGGTACTGTCACGACCCTATAATTTTTTACACTGTGACGGAGGAACGAAACAGTGGCACGTGCCACCACACCCCCTCCCCTGGGGCCCATCCCTGTGAGAAAGACCAAGTAACGGGTGGCAGGTGCTAACTAAAAGTGATCTGGGTATCCTGCCATATCTAAAAAAGCCTTGTATCTTTTCATTCCCCCTATGTGAAGTCTCCTACTTTGCTTATCGTTCTAGGTCTTGATTCTTGTTGCCAGGTTACGAATGGGATATTGGTCACTTTATTGGAGCTCAACGACCAAATGTAGATTGTTTCAGAAGCACAACATTTGGGCTATCTGGATCAGAGGTATAACTTGCTCAACGTTTGTGTAGATGTCTAAAATATCAGTGGACTTTAAACTCTAGACAAGTGAACTGTTTTTCCCTTCTATGAAAATACCGTAAGGCACCAATTTTCTTCAAAGTTATTTGATTACGTGTATAATTTAGTAGGAAAACTTTTCTAATAATTGAATCCGTCGTATTCATTTGTGTGATACAGGACATTGCTTCTGATCCTTTAGCCAATGTTGATAAGGAAAAGACGGATATATTAATGTACTGCACAGGTGGCATTCGTTGCGACGTATATTCTACTATCCTTAGGTACCCCTTATTTAGCTTGTTCTTTTAATTTTGTAATTAATCTCAGCCTGCACTAATCCACAGTGACCTGATATTGTATTTACAAGCCAGCTAAGTTTACATGAATTAATTGGATGCTTGATATCAACTCTTTATTCAGAAATCCTGATGTGTGTGTGTGTGTGTGTGTGAATGTGCTTATGGTGACTCATGTTTACTTGTACTTCGACCTTGTGAATTATTCCTTCTGTTCTAGATTAAGTTTTACCTCCATTAACAATATACCCCAAATCTAATGTGTTCCTTTAACTGGACGAAAAATGTTTTATTTTTCCAGTGATGCTGTTATAATGATGAATGCAAATCTTTTAATTGGAAAAAATGACTTCATTATCTTAAAACATTGTTAAACATAAAGGGTAATTCTATATAATATACTATGGAAAGTACAAGTGTGTCTAGAAACTTGTTGATAATGCTAGTACAAACTTGGATACACTCTGCTAGTTTGGTTTGGTATGGTTTATGTATGTGTGTGCACACATGCATACATTCATACACATACATGCATGCATATCTCTCTCTATATATATTACACTTATATACACTAACATGCATATAGAAGTGTGGGTGTATGTATGTATGCATGCATGCATACATACATACATGCATGCATATATCTCTCTTTATATATTGCACTTAGTTCATTCCCCGATTTCATTTTTGCGAGCCCCATTTCAATGATGTGAGGGTAAATGAAGATGGGGCGGAGCAAATAGCCTAAACGAACGGTCTTCAGTGAGAGAATTGGTGTTTTACTACCAATCACAAGTTTCAACATTATGTCATTGCTACAAGTGATCCCCCATCCAGGATTGAAAGAAGTGGTACCCGCTTCTTGTCTTCCGTCTTGTCCTTCCTTGTTTAGACAATAAGTTACTCCCTCCGTCCCAAAATAAGTGTCCACATTTCTATTTATATTTGTCCCAAAATAAGTGTCCACTTTCAAAAGTAGATAACTAAATTCTCAAATTTACCCTTAATTAATGCACAAATATTTAAGAGTTATGAAGAGAGGGAAATTAAATAAGGGTAAAGATGTCATTTGGTTAACAAAAAAATGTAATAATTATGTATGTCTAAAACTATGTGCCATTTTAATTGCACACTTAATTTGGGACGGAGGGAGTAATAAAGGTTTTACATACACAGAAACATCAACCTGGACATGTTTAGAAAATAAATAAAAAGATATAGGTCCTTAAATGAAGAGTTATCAGAAAGTATACCAACTTCATCATCCAAGACGAGAACAAATAGTAGACAGAACACATCGAAGGGTTGAACAAATAGAAACCTTAATATTAGAGCATATGCATGGAATATAGTTGTATATATATATATATATATATATGAGGGTTGGGTTCCGGTGAGAAGTTGAGTCAACGGTGAGAAGTGGTTATCAACCGTTGGATGAGAAATTGACGCACATTAATATGAGATGCACGAGATCAATTCCCTTCTAAGCCGCAATTCTTGGGAGGGTATGAGATTAAAAGAGATCAACAGTTCAGATTCACTTCTCACGCTTCTCACCGTTAACTCAACTTCTCACACGATCCTTCGCCTATATATGCATGTGTATATATATATATATATATACTAGTTGTGTACCCGCGTGATGCTGCGGGCAACACATTTGATTCTAAATTCGAGAACTCGAACCCTCAATTCAACTTCTTTTTATTTTTCGGCACTATCCATTTTAGTTTTTTTTATGCTTTTGAACTGAGAGATTAAGAGGTCGCTTACTAAACGCTTACCCGGTAAGCGTTTAGCGGATCACTACCTTACTGGATGAACGCAGGGACGGACCTACTTTGCCCATGGTGGCACGTAGCATCGTATTGTTTCACCGCCGTAAGGTAAAAAGAATAGATTTGTGAAAGGTGCAACTATATCGTTTTAGAATGTGCAACTGTATTATTTTAGAAGTGCAACCGTAACTCGTAATCAACCAAAAAACCAAAAAAACCGAAAATATCTATTGAAATCAACCAAAAGTATTGAAAAATTCTCTCGAAATCGATAAAAAAACTTAAAAATCCGTAGAAATCAAGCACAAAAACTTTAAATATCCCTTAAAATGGCAGAATTAAGCTAAAAACATATTGGGCAATATTGAACATTGATAACAATCATATGAAAAAGTTCCCGTGTCCATCCCTGAATGATCATGCCAAGGCCGAGAATCTTACCCGGTAAACGACAATAAGGATGGAGAGTTTTACCCGATAAGTAAGAGTAACGCCTCTTACCGGATAATTTGTTGCATATAATATTATTTTGATGGACTACAATCTTATCTGGTAAAATAAGTTAGAGTGTTAGACTGTTACCGATAAATGCTTACGGGGTAAATTTTTGGATAAATGGCCCCAAGACATATTCTTTAGAATATGATGCAGCTATTGACGAACAATAATACACAAATCCATTTGTTGATCTGATTATTCAGCTCCAAAATTTATTACTTAGTACGATGTTCAATTGTTTTTATATTAAGCCAAGCGTGATTAAGCGAATAAATTATTTACGGAGTGTTTGGGATTGCTAATATAAAATAACTTATGCTTTTTTTGTAAAAGTGCTTATCAACTTATCGGGTGTCAAACCAGAGTTTTATAAAAGTGTTTGGATTAGTTTATGATGGTACCGAAACGTAATAAATTGATAAGTTGTTTTTTAGTGTTTGACAAATAAGCAAATAAGTTAGAAGTAACTATGACGGTACCACAGCGGAATAAGTTAAAAGGGAGTAACTTATCAATAACTTTTTATTACCGGTGCCCAACCGATATAAACATTTTTCCCATCCAAACACTAAAAACTCCATATCAAACCAAAACCATAACCTAAGGCTTTTGAAAATGAATAAAAGTGCCACCACTTATAATAGAATCCACCAGACTTGAGAGCATCTTTGATTTGGAAATATGACGATCATCCAAATCACTCCAAACCAGTTGTATAAGCCATAAGGCTGATTGCAGAATACCAAATCAGATCTAGGAAGCCAATTTGGCCATTGCCCATTGGTAAAGCACTTAGGCAGTAGACAAAAAGTTTAGATCAAAAAAATCATATTCCTCCAACTCACAAAAATAGTACCAGAATGATCATGAGGCTGTTGAGACCTGTCACTACAAAATCCAACCTTTTACCTCCAAAACCATTGAACCAAACATAAGTGAAAAGACGAAAACAAAGGTAAAGAACCAGATTGATAGACCAAAGGGAAAAGAGGAAAACAAAGGTTGGATAGCCAAGATAGAACCAACAAGAAGAAAGGAAATATTATAAACCCCATAATCATCAGCTGCACAGGGCTGTTAGCAAGATCTGCCATCCAAAACCAAATCTGATCACCATGGCTTACTGTCAGTTTGAACCAAAATTGAAAATAGAAAAGCTGACATGAAGACTGAATCCAAATCAACCAGAGGTGCATCCCCAATCCTTATAACAACAAAAATCCACATAACCATGTACCCCATTTCAAAAATGCCAGCAGAAATCAACAGTTTGCAATACATACATTGCAATACAACAAAAATCCACATAACCATGTATCCCCATAAGGCTGTTGAAGATCCAAATAATTTTGATCATGAGAAACATCATAAAGAAAATAAACTATAACTGGAAAAACAAAAAGAGTAGAGTTCAGAAAATGGTGAATACAATTAAATCATATATATGGTAAATCTCACTGGAAAAACAATACATACATTGCTTTCTCCTGTGAATAGAAATTCTCTTGAATGTGAAAAAAATTCGAAGAGCTATATGTTGTGGGATGAATTACATGATCACCCATTTTAGAATGCAATGAAGATGGAAATCATGGTTGCAAGCAATTGAAACAACTGAAAGGATCACTATTAAGATTTGAACAAAAAAAACATTAGAATCATGTGAGCTGAGAGCATCTAACCATGATGTAAATGATGGAACTTGGACAGTAATGAACCTGTTAATCGAAATCAATTGTGAAAACTTCCCAACCTTCATACCCGGTGAGAAATTTTCCCCGGTTAATCAACTACAATTGGAAATTGAAATAAATGAAAATCGATTACAACGGTTCTTTGAAATAAATGAAAATCTAACAACTCTAACAATCGACTACAAACCTGTTAAACCCTAAACGATTGGAATCGAGAGTGAGTAAGGAGCGATGGATCGAAAGTGCTCCTTAAAATCGAAATAAATTGAGAAAACTTCCCAACCTTCATACTCGGTGAGAAATTTTCCCCTGTTAATCAACTACAAGTACCATTAATTCATATGCAAATTAATAAAAACACGAATGAATCAATTTAGTATCTCAGATATATATATATATATATATATATATATATATAGTTATAGTTATGATGTTAATTACCTACACAATTTAGTATCACATATATATAGTTATGATGAATCAATATAGTTATGATGTCTACACAGTTTATATCTTTAAGTACGACAACTATTTAATAGCACGAACACAAAGGGAAAGCACCACATGATCAAAAGAGGAGCAAGATGGGGAAGCAAGGAAATTGATCCAACATACACCATTTCAAAATCAAAATCAAAAATCAAAATCCTAACATAAATTAAGCATCTTTTATTGATCTATAGGTTATGAGTTGTGAATCTGTACCTGTGTCCACAAGAAGTGGTACTTGGTTCGAAGCAAATCTCTAAACAAATCTATTAAATAAACAACCAGTTAAGCAAATAGAAAGCCGATTTTCGTATTAATTGAATATAGAACGAAACCAAATCGCTTGGAACACTTACTGCACAAGAGAGTTCTTCCCGAAGTCGATCAATACATGGAATCGAAGAGCTTGATTCATTTGATTTTTGTTCCTTTTTAGCATTAACATTAGCATCAATCTTAGATTCTTTCTTCTCTTCTAAAATTTCTGTTAACATTACATCATAATTAGGAGTCAATCTAAGAAATTGGCAAAATTAGGTTTCTGTGATTAACATTGGGGCTAAAAGGTTAAATTTTTTTTGACTAACCCTCTCTAGAACCTTCCTCTTCATCGGGATCAAGAACAGCCACAGGTTTTGAAACATGACTCTTCCTCTGATCCCTGCGTTTTCTGAACCACAACATACATTAGAAAACCTAAATTAATGGAGATCTGGAGATCCGTTCAGCATCTTTCATAAAAAAACAACGAATGGAAGAAAATCACTGAACGAATTAATGGAGATCTTACCTTCTCGAATTGATACATCAATCATAACAACTCAATTGATACTTAGAAAACCTAAATTAATGGAGATCTGTTCATAAAAAAGCATCGAATGGAAGAAAATCAGTGAACGAATGAGGAATCTAACCTTCTCGAATTAGTAGGTGTAGTTTTGAAAAGCTTGGGTAAAAAACCTTAAGATAAATTATTGATGCAAGATTATAAACAAATAAGCACAGGTCGATAGAGGAAACTTAGATTTTGATCGAGAGAAGCAGGACGTAGGAGATGATATCATATTTGAATGTTAAACGTGATGGAGCCTGCTGCAGAGAAAGAAATAGATGGAGATGGAACCTGCTGCAGGGAAAGAGGAGATGGAGAGAAAAGCGGGAGTTACTTTGAAACAAATTTGAGGGAAGGGTGTAAGCTTTGTTGACTTGTACATTGTGCATTCTTATTTGTAATTAAGAGTTTTTTCAATTATATGCATGAAATGGTGGTACTCAATGCTTTAGAAGTTGTAATTAAGACTTTGGTCTAAATGCTTATTAATGTAGTAATAGATATGGAACATGCAACCTATAAGATCGATTTGTCTTCTTTGAATGATCTTTGTCAAAATGTTGGTAACCTTGTCATTCACATGATGTGCCATCCATTGCTTCAAGAAACCACACACATATATAGCATACAATCTTACGAGTTCCTTACATTTTAACAGACAAAGGGGTTACAAAAAGTTATATACATTAAAAGGAGGAATTTCACATTATCTCCAGTGTGAAGGCCCAGTTGAATGGATTGGCAATCTTTTTGTTTTCGACTCTCGGCTCTCTCTGCCACCCACTTCAGTTAAACACGATGCTTCAACTGATGAAAGCTTAGCACATGGAGTTTCTGATAATACCGTGTTTGGTAAATGCTATGTTTGTGGTTCACAAGTCTCTGAGCTGCGGCATCGAAATTGTGCAAATCTGGACTGCAACCTGCTATTCCTGTAAGTATTCAAAGTGCCTTATGCTATTTGTTGCATCCCAATTTGTTTATTCAAGTTCATTCCTTAGTTCCATTATGTTACTTCTATTTCTGTCATGTGAGGATTTGTGCATGTGGAACTCGTTAAATAAAGATGAAAAATATATATATATATATACACACATATATATATAGAGAGAGAGAAAGAGAGGGGGGGGGGGGGTTTCAAACGAGAACAATAACAAAATAAGAGAATAAGAAAACGGACAAATCACGTGCAAAATCACATGTGATTTTACATGAATGGTCAAGCAGGCCCGTGACCTTTAGGTTGTGGCCAAAGTCGTGTAAATCACATGTCATTTTACACGTAATTTTAGTATAAAATCACATGATTCGACCATTTTCTTATTCTCTTATTTGGTTATTATTCTCATATGAATCTTTCTATCTATGTGTAAATATATATGGCAAGTTCAATTGGAAACCTAAGTTCCTTTGTGAACTAGGGGACAAAGGAGAGCGTGCTACGTGTCCCATACATTCACGGGTTATTCATCTTTGATTCTATCATAAATGGGGTATGATTTATCGTGGACCACAAACGCGGTATTTTTTATCATCAATAGTTCACAAATGTTTACCTTCATTATTTATGATGAATGTGGACACCCGGGGACTCGTGTGACGCTCTTCTGTCCCCCGGTTCACAACCCAAAACGGGTTTGCAACCGAACTCTATATATGCACGTGTGCATACCGGTTAATGGTTATTAAGGTATTCCTCAGTGTTCCATTTTTTTTTGTGGTTTTCCCCTAAACCTCAGTCTCTCTCTCTCTCTCTCTATATATATATATATATATATATATATCATGATGCATCATAAATAATCGTGATATTCATGATGAATAATTGATTCTCATGGTTCTCAAAATATCGATGGTTCTCAAATGAACTTTCCCTATTACTATATCCATCAATGTATAGCGGTTTTCTTAATTTTGTTGTTTCAGAAAGAGAAAAAGACAACTCATTTACATTGAGTTGGTTGGATCATCTAGTAATGTTACTTCTTTGTGACTGGGATGATGAGTTCGATTCTTGAAAACAATTTTTTTGCAAACTGCAAGGGAAAAACCATATAATTGACTCGGGAAAGTTCATTTAAGAACCATAAATATTTTAAAAACCGTGAGAACCAACTATTCATGATGAATATACCTAAATATTCATCAACATTTTTAATAATCATGAATACTTGGTTCTCAAAATATTTATGGTTCTAAAATGAACATGTCCATAATAAACATCATAAAAATACTATTATTATTTGTTTCATTTTCAGGTGTTGTTCGGGATGTATGGATGATTTAAGAGGATGCTGCTCCTCAGACTGTACATCTGCTGCTCGGCTTAGACCTGTGCTTCCCGGTCACGAAAGATACCAAAAATGGCATTACTACCGAGATACGTAGAGACCGACTTTAGCCGACCGAATAGTATTCGAAACAAATAATGGAATTGAATTTTTTTAAGTAACCATTTTTGAGTCATGTAAAGAAGCATCATGTAACATCCCAGACCAACCGTACCAGATACTGTCCGTTTTGTCCACACACCCGAACTCACTGTTTTAAAAACGCGTATGATAGAGGAGGTATCGAGTCTCTTTAAAAGACAACATTTGTTCCCCTCCCAACCAACGTGGGATCTTACAATCCACCCCCCTTGGGAGCCCAGCGTCCTCGCTGGCACACTAGTCCGGTTCCCGGCTCTGATACCATCTGTAACATCCCAGACCAACTGTATCAGATATTTTGTCCGCTTTGTCCACACACCCGGATTCACGGTTTTAAAATGCGTCTAATAGAGGAGGTATCAAGTCCCTTTAAAAGGCAACATTTGTTCCCCTCCCTAACCAATGAGGGATCTTACAATCCACCCCCCTTGGGAGCCCAGCGAGGACGCTGGCAAACTAGTCCGGTTCCCAGCTTTGATACCATCTGTAACATCCCAGACCAACTGTATCAGATATTGTCTGCTTTATCCACACACTCGGACTAACGGTTTTAAGACGCGTCTGATAGGGAGGTATCAAGTCCCTTTAAAAGGCAACATTTGTTCCCTCCCAACCAATGTGTAAGAATGTGGGATCTTACACATCAAGTGTAATTGTAATTGCTTTTACTTTATGTTTCATCAATTCATATGATTTGCATAATATGGCTCATGCCATCTTCACTTGGTGCACCTAGGTCCTAGGCCTACATGTCAAATGCATCATTTTTATTGACCATGGGGTTGGCCCAATGGTTGGGCATTTGGACTTGGTGACAGGGGCGGACCCACTCTATTGGATACGGTGGCACGGGCTGCCGCTTCGTTTCTCTGGCGTAGTGTAAAAAGTTATAGGGTCATGAAAGGTGTCATCGTATCATTTTGTTGTGTGAACTGTATATATTTTGAAACTATAATGATGACACAAGGTTCGCTTGGTAGAGTTAGTTTGCATGATTTTTCTTTCATCCCAGGTGCATGTTTGAATCCTGCTTGTGTCATTTTCTTAGTTTTTAGCTTTTAATCTTAGATTTATTTTGATGATTTTGTGAAAAATATCCTTATGTTTGTTTCTTATAGTAAGATGGTGCCACCACTTGAAAATATTTATAGGTTCTCCTTTGCTTGGTGATGAGGGATGGAGGTGGGCAAATCGATTAATCGATTGCTCTTGGTCCCAACCTCCCCTAGTCTTAATGAGCCCAGTCAGAATTGGGCTTAAAGGAGAAAGTTCCCTAATGGTCGGACCGGTCCCTTAACCTGTCTGGTCCACCTAACCGGTTCGTGGTCTTTTTAATTATTAACTTTTTTTTGGGATTGTATATTTACTATCTATACTATATTATAAAGCACGGATAAAAAACTCTTAAATACAAATTATTAGGCACAAGGTACCATCATTTTATGCAAGATTTTTAAAAATTTCTTAATTTACAAGTATCAAAGCACAAGATACATATTACTACTGCAGGCTTTTAACACCCACCAATTTGGTATGTGCAGAGCCTTCCTTTTATGCAGACCTTTCCATATATCACTATTAATTAATATATTATATATTACTATAAATTTGTTTTAATTATATTATTAAATATGTAATTGGTTATTTTTTCTAGATTTCATTAAAATATATAAGATAATCATTGAATTCTAACAAAATACTTAATTTTTTATATAAAAAACGTTATATTATTAAGCCTAAATTAAACAAATTTAAAAAAAAAACATTATCACTTTCTTAAAATCATTCAAAATCGTACTGTAAATCGACAAAAAAACAAAAAATGAAATGAAACATTAAAATCGTGATGTATCTCACTGTATTGCGCGAGTACGCTTTTAGTTTTTTATAACACTATTATTAATTATTTTAAGTGTATTAAGACTTGGAATCACTTGAGATCAGCACAATGTTTTTACACTTGAAACTTGACAGCAAAACATTGTGAAGGTTCGGATTTTTTTACCTTCACAGTGTTTTGCTGTGAAGTTTCAAGTGTAAAATCATGGTCTCACGTGAACCCAACCCGTATTATATAGTATGACGTTATTAACTATTAATTTTATTACTTTACAACATTATTATTAAAAGTAAATTACACCATCGTTCATGTTTGCTCAACCTTCATCATTACAAGCCAAATGGGCCTACCTACCTGTGACCAGCCCAATCAAGCGTGGTCTGGGCCAATCCATTCATAATTAGATAATTTATTAAAAAATAATTGATTATTACAAAATAAAAGTTTTTTTTTTTTAACATAATTCTATCCATTATTACGAAACCCTGTAAAAAGTACCATCTATCAAAATCTAAATCCAATGTTTGTGGGATTTTATTAAAATTCTGGTACTTTAATTCCAAAATTTCCTTTAAACAAACGTAGGATCAGAACGGAACCCAATTCTAAATCATGCAAACCAAACGGGCCCTAAGATTCTCATGTTGGACATTTGTATAAACTGCATGTTTCCAGATAATACAACCACACTTTTCCATCCCTGGCTTGATTCAATATAATACAAAGAAAAAAATCAAACAGCATGTAGTCCAAACATTATCAGTGAAAAACAAAATCACAAGACTTTGAAAACATCTCCTCTAGAAAAATCACCTTTTATACACTTTTGAAACAACCAAACCTACAATGATGTTCCACTAGATTAGCAACAAAGAAAAAAATGATGAAAAAAAAATACAATAAATGATTAAAAAAATCAAATGGGGTTGTCGAAAAGAGAGTGAATTAAGTAGTAGTTCTGTTATAAAGCGACGATTCCCTTCCCACCTTAGATCGAGAGGCCGTCTAATCATTGTCACTCCCTAAGACGAAACTAAGTAGGAAAAAACAAGCGGGAATAAGGTTAGATGGAATAAGATATATTATAATACCTTGTCGGAGTTCCAAACAACAATCACGATGGGGTTTGAATATCACTTTCACAGAATCTCCATGATCCATCATCTTGCCGTTTCAGCAAATAACGAATGGTGTAGGTACTGAAATCAGTCAGATTAGATATGTTTAGAAAGAACGTTAGTAAAGCGGGGCTGAACGAGTGTTTTATAGGAGTCACCAGAAAACAGAAATTGGAAAAAGCTGCACACTAGGATAGAAGTAATCATCCATCGGTCCAAAAACTGCAACGTTAACTTAAGCAGAGTTTAATAAAGGCTCGACTAATGATCAAGTACCTAAGACACCCTTAAAGACTAAACAGGGATCACCGTTTCACATTTGGTAGGACTTTTATGTGGAACATACAAGAATAGAGTGGAACAGGCGTGTTCCATCCCACCTCATGGAACAAGGTGGAACAAACCTATATTTTACCAATATAACCTCAAAATAAAACCTAATTCTCTTCTAAAAACATCAAATACAACTCTCTCTTTACATTTTAATCATTCTTTAAATTTTATTTATTGTACTTTATGCTCTTTGAACTTTCACTCTACTGTCCTCGAATATATGGTTTCTATATTTGATTAATTTATGTAATTTATTAAATATTAATAATAAAAAATAATATAGAAAAGGTATAAAATAAAAATTGAAAACCTTTTATTTTGGTGTCATTTTAATCATCTTGACGTAAACTTTCTAACGATATATTTTGTTATAAAAATATTTATTTTATTATAACTTAAATAACTTACATAAATTAATCAAAATATATAAAATATATAAACAACTCATTAGGGTAACTTGGTCATTTTATCTGTTCTTTTATGTCCTGTCCAGTTTTGTCTTACCAAACGTTGAACAATTGTTTTGTCTGGATACTAAACACACCCTTAATGTATCAACCCGTCCGGCCGTCCCACATGGATAGAAAATTAGATCTATGAGATCCTTATAAGCTCAAAGTTGTGGGTCACCAATAACTTCCACCATTGTTTTAAGTTGATTTGCAGGTTATTGAGGCAACCTGGTGCTTTGGGCTATGTGGCCTTACAGTTAAGGCCAGCATATCTATTCTTCGGTACCAACATCTAGCACATTACAGATCACAAGAAAACTTACGGTTTTTTATATTTTGTGCTCTTTATTTCAGTTCCTATTTCTTATATAATTAATATATGTCTATGTTTTGCTACTGTTCTATATTGGCAATTTGGCATTCTTGTTTTTGTTTCAATCAGCATGCTGCAAATCTTAAACCAGAGGGTACGATTTGCTGTCCAGATGATGAGTCAATACTAAACTTTACAATATGATTTAAGCATCACCATGGTCTCTTGGGTAAGCTTAACACCTTTCCAACCAGGGGTATTTGGTGAGGATTTAATGATATTGAGACACATCATAACCAAATAAAGTGAATAATAGCCTTGGAAATGTTGGTGTTTATGAAATTCAGCGAAACCATATAGAGTATCAATGTTTGGAAAATGGTAAGTGATTAAGTAGTGAAAATATGACTTCTTTATTGAAAAGTAACCAGATAATGCATACTATTTTCTATTAGAATTACCTGTAATAATTTGGGTTCTTCTGATGAGATGCATCCACAAGTTCAGCTGCTTCCTCAACAAGAGCTTCTATTTCCGCCATTTCCTGGCCCATTCCATCCGACAAAATGTCGGCTCGAATAATAGACAATTGCAGCAAAACAAATCTCCAAAAGCAGGACCTCTCTTTTGCTGTTTCAGCCAATGCCTTCCACTGTATTCAAATGAATGGAGTGTTGTAATTAGCAGGGATATTGAAAAAGTGAAGGATCTCATGCTGATAATATCTCATCCAGCTGTATTATCAACAAAACCTTTAAAAGGTTCATATTTGACAACAATACCACATCTTGACTTAGTTAATTATCTGACATGCAATCGTTCTCAAGAACTCTACATGCTCAGCTAGCAAGAGCATGATCGTTATTAATTTCATAATACTTCATCTGCTCCGAGTTGAATCTGTATGTTATTACTGTATATGAGTCCCATTGTTCATGTTTTTGATCAATCATTTTGCATATCATTTGTTTGCAAATCTTGTAAGGGGGAAATCCCTTCACTCACAACGGCCAAGATTTGACTTGATTTTCCCACCAAAAAAAAAAAAAAAACGTGAGATCCCTCCTTTTTTTTGGGGGGGGGGGGGGGGGTGTGAATAGATCTAGAACTTGGCTCTGATACCATGTGAACATATGTGAAACCCTCTTAGATTACTCTCCAAAAGAGCCCTTGACGAGAGAAGGGGGGTTCCAACATATATCGAGGAGAAATGGTCCAAGTCTAGCCGATGTGACACTTCAACAAAATCTAGTACAATTAAGCGAAAAATTCACTTACTTGAAGAAGCATTGACTCATCAAGAACATTGACAAGGTTATGGACTTTATAGTTAGGTCCAAGAGCTTCGCCTTTAATAGTCTGCCATTGCTTAACAAGATTTTCAGCTTCTTCGACATGCATTGGTCTCCTACATACTGTTGTGGAAGAAATTGAACTTGCAGCAACGCTCGAATCTTGTAGACCTCCAGCTTCAAGTCCACTATGGAGCTTTTTATTTTGCATCGACAGCAGCTTTGATAGCCTGTTGGCAATAATACTCCCCTTGTGACAAGCAGATCCCCAAAGACCATGAGAAGACTCTGTTGCAAAAGAAAGAGAACCAGTGTTCATCCTTGGCTCACCATGGACCAAGCTAGATGCCCTCCTCATCCCCCAAAACCGCACACCCATCAGCTTAAAGGTAGCAAACAATAAGCAGAGCATTACTGTCACAAAGCTCATATACCTAACTGCACTATTTGGATCCAACCAAACTTCCCAAACTTTATTATAGTGTACACCCAAATTTCTCTTCAATTGAACTGCTGGATAGCTTTCAGCTTTAACACTGCTTGCTGTTAGTGGGACATGCAAATCGGATGGAGTCATCTGCTTCACAGCTGGCTCAAGGCGTGCAGAAGTAGATGTATGATCCTCGACAGTTCGCCGATCAGATGAAAAAGTAGTAGAAAGTGATCTGTGGCCTAGACTAGGTGATGTATGCGCTCTTTTTCTATGCTTGCTTTCAGAAACCTTTTTTTCACCTCCAAAGAAGTTATCCTACAGAGATGCATTTCAATATCAGTTTCCGTGTTCCCGAAATACAGATATGTTTTAGATCATTGTTAACTTACCAAAGATGGAGAACAATCCCTTGTGTCTGGAAACAAACCAAGTAAAACATCATTTAGCCATGATTCCTGGTCAATCCAGCCACAACTCTTGTGTAAGATAGTATCTATATTCATACGTCATCATAGGAGCCAAAGGGCCCAAATTCACAGCACACCAACTATAGAAAACAAAAGCAGATGCTGAAGACTTCAGTGCAGTAAGCCTAAATCACTGATTGAAGGAAGCATGTGTCAACTATTCACCAATGGATTTTTGATGAATAACATAGAGGAAAATGCTCTACATGACTGTTGGTTCAATACCTTGTTAACTATCCACCTCAGTCTTTTACTTTCTATTTTTTGAGGATTGCCTTTACAGTTTTAAGTTGTTTTCATCAAATGTCCACCGCCTTTTGATTGTATGTGATTTAGTTGGTGTCATAAGCCTTCAAACTATTATCTTTTGGACTTCACTTCATTTTGTAATTATTTTTTCTGTTGTGTATTGCTAACTTCCTGGCACAGAGTAGATTTTAGAGAGAAAGATTAAGGGAAAACACCAAAACAGAACTAAGGATTGCAAGCTTAATCCCTGTCGACCATCGGACATCACACATAAGAATAAGATAACCTAAGACATCTCACCTAGGGGTTCATTGGCCAACAATGAACGCCCTCTTCATGTGTTTCGAATAACAGAGAGGGCTTTTCCAAGTCCATTAAGACCTCAGTCTGACTAATATTTTCGACTATTATGTCCAGTCGACAAGGAGGGTTTGAGTCTTCTAATGATGATTCAAATGCTACGGGCCCTACGGCAATACAACGACCAGGGAAACACCAAGTCAAAACAATGGCAGCTACATGGGGAGTGACAGCAATGGTGATGCACCAGGGAATCAACAATGGTGGTTGGACAGTAGACATGTGATTAATATAAGATTCTTATATCTGGGGTTTCCGTATCTACTGAGGTGACTTTGATACTATGTATAAAGCTCATAGGTGAAGTAGCAGCTTGATAAAGCAGCACAACACTTTGTTAAATGCAAAGACCAATATAGAGTATGTAGTGGGCCAACAAACAGGGACTAAAATCCCTCAAACATATATATATATATATACACACACACTAAGGGTTGGGTTCCGGTGAGAAGTTGAGTTAACGTGAGAAGCGTGAGAAGTGGTTATCAACCGTTAGATGCACATTAGGATGAGATGCACCGAGATAAGATGCACCCAGATGAACCGGATCAAATCCCTTATGAAGCACGATTCATGGGTGGGTTTGAGATTACAAGTGATCAAGGGTTCAGATCCACTTTTAACACTTCTCACGTTAACTCAACCTCTCACACGATCCTTCGCCTATATACTAATACATCATATATACATCACACATGGTAACCATGACTTTCTAATGAGTTCACTTTGCACCATAGAAACCTTTGTGTAATCAACTATTGTGCCAAGAATCAAAATAATAAGCTATGTCAATGTTTCTAATTGTCACGATATGAACCAAAAAAAGACTTATCAAGAGCGTGTTTCAGTGAAAAGCAAAGATAGTGAGGCATGACTTAGAGGTATTTGGAAATTGTGCATTAAAGCATAAACAAAAGCATACAAGCAGCTTCTTCGAATTTGAAGCGTCCTTGATATCCTTCCCTGATATCAACGTTCTTGAAGTTAAATTTGAATTTGATTCGACCTGCCGTAGCCTTTCAACAACCACAGCCTCATCACCCTATACAAATGAGGGAATAACCATCAATATTTTCATAAAGAACATTCTATCTGTACATTTTGTAGATACATGAGAAAAGCACCTGTCCAAGAAGAAACAAACAGAAGGCCTCTTCAAGTTTCAAATCAATGCCTTCTGATGCCAATAAACACTCGCAAATAGTCTTTGCTTTCTTAATCTACAAGACAGATATCAAAGGACTTTCTTGACGTGAAAATATTTTATAGAGATGTGAGCTTAAATTAAATTAAACATCTTCAAGCAACCAACAATGAATAGCATGTGCACAACATTTACTACATTACATCTAATTTAAAAGTGAAACAGATATTACTTGTCAATGCATGCAAGCTTAGGGCGAGATAGATTATACTAGAGAAGACATTACATTTTCGTAGATTGCAAGATGAAAAATGTACCAGGTTTCCGAAAGGAATATACCATCTCGATTTGCTTGCCTGAAAAACCAAGGGCCATATGAGCCATCATTACAACATAGAGACAGCTTGGATCAACTACTATTCTTTGATTCTGCGACTCGAGTGACTTCTTGTTCTTCCGTGTATTAGCTAGACTATCCCAGTTGAGAAGTTCAACTACTTCTGCAGCCGTGAGCTTATTTAAAGCTTGATTCAAGAAACATGGCCAATCTTCTACTTGACATGAAGTTTCCACGTCTAGGCCCTGTCTAAGCAGTTCCCGCAGGGCTGCAATTGCTCCTACTCTCCTCTCAGCATTTTCTGGTGTATGAGACATGCCTAACAACTCCAGCGTGCAGGCAGGAGCAAGCTCTTCCAAAGATTCTTCGATCTAATGCAGATGTGCAAGTTAAGCATTGGACGAAAATGGACTCATAGAAGAAACAGTAATAAAGAATACATAGAGAATACTGACAAAAAACCAGCTACACCAGACCTATAGTTACATCAGTATAGAAAGTTTGAAGAGTCCTATAACCATATTATAAGTTATACTTCTATCTAACTTTTTTCTTTTCTTTTCTTGTTGGGTGTTTTATCATTTTAACAAAAGGAAAATACACCTAAAAAGCACCTGAGATAACAATGTCATCTTCTCAAGTGAAGGTTTGCTCTTAAGAAGACTCTGAGCACGAGCTAATGCTTCAAATCCTTGGGAAATCTTGTTCTTCTCAAAGTTTGCTTTCGCTATAGCACACTTCAAGAAAGCACCTATAATAAGAAAATGGCAAAACTCTGAAGGAAAAGACAGGTGCAATGCTCAAACCTCGTTCTGCTTTTTCTTACCTCTGCAAGAGCCATTGATAAGAGCAAATCATGAATAAAAGGCTTAGAATCAGGGTGCTGCAATGCTGTTCGCCCAATATCTAGAGCAAGCTTCTCTTCTCCAACCTAGGATAAGCTTAAACTAATACATTACAGCTTTAAACAAAGAACTTCAAAAGAGCAGCAATATAAATAGGTTATCTGACTATGAAGAAAGGATTGAAATTAAAACTTCCAAATCAAGATTTTTATTTTACGCAGTAATCTGTCAGAGAGCATGCAATTTCAAGTGAAAAGTGATTAACAGAAAACCATCGAACAGCCAGTTCCATGCAGCAGAAAAGAAAACAATAAGATTCCAGGATATCACAATGAAAAGCAAGACAATGTAGTAACAGCTTCTTCTAGAATCATCTAATGGTGCAACGAACTCTACCTCTTGAAGTAGGCAAAGCGCACTAGGCAACCAGGACCATGGAATTTGAAGAGAGGACTTTGGTGGGACCTTTGCCCTTACATTACCAGCATAGTCTGCTTCAAAAAGAAGCTTATCACGCACATCCATTAAAAGATTCTGAAAATATATGATACAGGCAAAAAAAGAATAACATAAGGTATGTATATGGTTCATGAAATATTTTAGGATAAACAAAATATGCACACTACATACCAATGCTTATTCAGTAAGCTTCTTGTATCCTATAAGAAACGTACTATACTAATATTTCTTTGAATGTTAAATAGATATAATAGGACTACAAAGAATTTCGTTGGCACCTGGCGTGAAGCAACAGTATCCATGGTGTACCCTTCTTCAATCTCAGCGAATTTTAGATGCTTCACATACTTAACAATCTCATCTTTCTCTGATTTATTGGGAATACCAAGCATCTGCAATACACTCTTTGTAAGTAAAATAAGTATGATAAGCATCTTAACTGATCAGAGGTTATAAATATCAAATACCCTACTCTTCCACACATGACAACCCAGGGGACCTCACTAGTGGTTGGTAGAAATACTAAAGACTAGACAGGATGAAAGAAAAATAGACATCTATAAGGATGTACGTGTTAATCTACACTTTCAAGAATACAATGGTTACCTTCACAAATCAAAGTTACCAACACATACTAATAGCAGACTAGCTGAAGACTCACCGAGTTGCAAAATTATTCAAGTTTGTTGGCAGCACAACAACATCCAGTCGCAAGTGTGAAACCCACACTATCCTTGTGTCACAGACTTGCACTTCCCAAGCTCTATGCCGCCTTAGCAACAATAATTTATGCCCAGTTGTGTTAAGTAAGCCTTAAATTGAATGCTAGATATGAACACTCATTGAACAAGAGGAACGCTTCGTATATTATTCCTTCTTTGGTATTACCTGACTAGTCATGGAACTAACCATGTCCTTCCTTCAACAGATAAAAAAGGCATCCACTTTCCAGGCATATGCTCCTCTTTCCTTTGAGAAGCCTTATATTGCTATTTATTATACTGCCTAAAACCTTTACTTGTTTTTTGATGCCACCTAGTTGTTACGGAAGACACGTCTTCGGATCTAAGGGTTATGCCCAAGGAAGCAACACTAGTGAGCCAACTAACGAGCAAGGAGTCAAGATAAGCTTTGTTTCATTAAGAACTATTACAGGCTCTTGAAGAATAGTCTAGGTTAGGGACTAGGTTTGAGAAACTGGCAGATGGTAATAATTTGAAAATACGTATATTTTTGCGGCTCCTATAGGAAAATCTTATTTTTGTTCAATGTTGTGTAAATTACTAAATTCTTTTCTATTTATGATTCCAGCACCTCAAACAGAATGACATTCTTTTATCTCATATGCATTTCCATCATAGAATTTACCATCCAAAGCTCATTCCCAATTAAGACTAGAAACAAGCCCAATGCAACAACTCATCTCTGAACAATATACATAGAACTAATTAACCCTCTAGACAAACAAACACAATCCCTTGCCACTAATAAATCCCACATACAAACCACAATTTGCTCATAGTACACTAATTGTTAAACCCAATAATATAAGGTACTAATTGCAGCTTCAAAATTGGCTGCCTATTTTGCTTGTGGCCATAGCAAAACTAGAATCAAAACAAGCCAAGTGATACAGTTCCCAATTCCACAATCACATACTTACAGAGTTACAGTAACACTATCTAAGATTTCAAAACATTAACAACACATGTAATTACGAGAGCACATTGTCGAGAATTTGGTACCAATAAACAAAACCTAATTTTTTAAGGAGAAAAAACAAAAAGCAGAAATTGGTGAACCTGATAACAAGTAACAGGTATTTCAACAAATGTCGATCGTGTATGCTGAACATTGTTGCTGTTATCAGTGACACGAACGTCCGAAATCTCACGGCCGCTGACGGGCGACAAAAATCCTTTTTGCCGCCTTCTCGATGACGAATCAAACGAAACCCTAGACGGATAAGAAGAAGGAGCGAGTTGGAGAGAGCAGTGATTAGTGAACCTTTTGTGTGGACAGACGTGGCAACAGACGAGTAAAATGTGGGAGGAATCAACAATGGCAGCCATGGAAGAAGCTTCAACAACTACGTATAACGGTTCATGTTAGATGGAAAGAAAGAAAAAGAAAGAGAGAAGTGTAATTGAAGCTGGTGAAAAGAAAGGGAAAAAAGAAGCGAGGCAAGAGGAAGCCATGGCTAAAAGCAGGTAAAAGCAATAACTTCTGGAATTTGCTTAATACGTAGCTTTTTGTATTCAGCCATGGAATCCCTTCCAGTTTCCCTTTTTATTTTCCTATGTAATTTCAAACGATGGTTTCATTAGCGGCTTAATGAGATTCACAGTTTATTTAGGATCTATTTATTAACAGTTCAATGAGATTCACAGCTTATTTAGGATCTATTTATTAACAGTTTAATGAGATTCACATCTTATTTAGGATTTGTTTCTTAGTATAATAGCTTAATGAGTTTAATAGGACTTACAGCTTTTGGTAGTGACTTAATGATATAAAAAGTGACTTATTCGCTAAGCTTTTAGGGGAGCTTTCTGCAGAATGCCAAGTTTTTTCAAATCTGTCTCTCCCCGTTAAAAGAAAAACTTCTACCATCTATGAAAAAAAACCTCCCAAACATTAATATTTTCAATTTATACAGACAGATTAATCTACACATATAGTTTTATTCATACATGGCTTAATGGAAAACCAACCAAACAGCTTTTTGATCAACTATCATGATTGTTTAGTAATGGCTTAATGATATAGAAAGTTATTTATTCGGTAATTTTCTAGTGGGAACTTTATGAATTTTTTCCAAACTTGTCCCTCATAATAAATAGAACATGTTCATTCCATTTATGAAAAAACTTTCCGAAACAAAAACTTTTCCAATCTATACGAACAAAGTAATTTACGTAGGGTTGGTTTATTTTGCAATCCAGTAAAAGGTTACAACCCGTGCAACCCTCATTTAAACCATTCTTTTAGCTCATTCTTTATCTAGACAATGGGTGGATTATTGAATTGCATCAATGATTACTCTTTCATGCAATAATCTTACCTACAATGCATAGTATTTCATTAAAAGTCATGGAATGCATATTGTTTCATGAATGTATCACTTTCATCCGATACATCGCATGAATCGTTAGGTGAATTGACATATTTTGCACAAATTCAACAAAATTCGATTGAATCAGGTAAATGCATTTAGAGAATCAATGAGAATCCAAACGCAATGGACGATTTAGATGAGGGTTGCACGGATTGTAACCTTTTACTGGGTTGTAAAATAACAGTGGCATATATATATATATATATAGACGGAGGTTCAGGGAAAAACCTCAAAAAAACGGAAAACTGAAGAACACTCTGGTAACCCTTCATCTGGATAGTATGCACTTGTGCATACATGTAAATTATGTTGTTTTTTGGTTTTTATGCACAAGTGCATTATGAACTTGTGTATATGCACAAATGCATGTTACAAATTACCTGTATGCACAAGTGCATACCGTCCAGATGAAGGGCTACCAGGGTGTTCCTCAGTTTTTCGTTTTTTTGAGGTTTTCTCCTGAACCGGACCCTCTATATATATATATATATATATATATATATATATTCAGGCTTTCATTTAAACCAAATGTGGGATTTGCATGAAATTCAATACCAAATCCCATTAAATTTCGCAAACAAGATCGGTCCTTAGTATTTTTAGTTTTTTTTCTTAATTAGTATAGCATTTCACGTTTTTTTTTGTTGTTGTGGTTTGTTGAAAATTGTTATTTTTATCCTTGTGTTATAGAAATTACTGATTTTGGTCTACCTGGTTTGTAATTTGTTGTTGTTTTTGTGTGTATAGTTTACAACACATTGTTGTGTTTGTTCATGTGATTTATAATTAATTGTTGTTGATTTGTTGTCCCTCGTACTTAACAGTAAATAATTGACGGGGTTTGTCTTAAAGATGAAAACGACAATAAATTTTAAACCAAAGGGATTAAAACCATAATTTTAAAAGCACAAGGACGAAAATCACAATTTTTAACATTAATTATATTTTATAAATATTCAGTAAATTTAATAAAATATTATTTTTCTCTCAAAAACATTAAATTTTCAATAATTGTTATTTGTGGAATAATTAAAACTTTTAGTTGATTTTCCATTAAATCATATATCAATCTGTTCGTATAGATCGGGAATATTTTTGTTTGGAAGAGATTTTTTATAGATGAAATAAACGTTTTTTTAATTGGAAGGGCAGGTTTCGAAAAAAATCGGCTTTCTGCTTAAAGCCCCCCTAAAAGTTTGCTGAATAAACCACTTTCTATATCATTAAACCACTACCAAACAGTCATATATAGCTAACCGAATAAACTGTAAGCCTCATTAAACTCATTACACGGCTAACACAAGCAATCATTTTTAGGGGATCTTTAGGTACGATTCCTTTCGAGTAGTTATGAATTAGGACCGCTTGTGAAAAAACCGACAATGACCAGGACCCGATTAGGACTGGTTAGAGGCCCGATTTACGCGTTTTGGGAAGATTTTACCAGTCAATTGCGAAAGAGTTTGTCGCTTATATATATTTTGGAGCATAACGTTAAAACTTGTAAAAACCTGATAAAAACGAACAAACATACGACATCAAATACATGAAAAAGAAAAACATTTCTTGTGCATTGGTTTCGGTACGATTTAAGTCGCGCACAGGATAAACGTACACATACAGTTTCGTCCGTTGCTCTCGATGCCTATCTTAAACATCGACGCATTTTCCCGATAGATTCACGAGCACTCTAGAAAACGGATTTATTTTTCAGATGGATTCGAAATGAATAGTGAATATAAGAATCCCGTTGATGGTACCATTCGAGTTCACCTGCTCGAGAAATCTCTTCTTGAAGGGAGCTTAATATATCAAGCACCCCACTCTTCATCACTTGAATCCTGCACATATGATTTGATAATGATGAAATGAGTTGAATCCAAAAATTAGAACAAAATTTGACCAAAATACATGAATGTTGGTTCATATTTTCAAATACGAAGCAAGCCGAAATAAATAAATCGTGATGGGAATAGAGGAACACGAACAGTTGTTCACAAAACAAACGTGACAAGTTATATGTATGTCCGAGCGGACTTCCGTGCACCTGGGCAACTTATTTTGACAAGTAGGATTTTTTTAGGCATGAAAGGTGCACACGCTAAACTTTAAGGTGTGCCCCGAGATATTAGAAAATATAATAAACATCAACCAAAAAACCGAAAAAAGTACCTCGAAATCAGGCAAAAAAAAACGAAAGAGTCTCGAAATTAACCAAAAAACCCCGAAAAAGTCCCTCAAAATAGACCAAAAAACTTAGATCCCTCGAAGTCAACCAAAAACCCCACTTGAAACAGTGGAATTCGGCTAAAAATACATCGGGTGACTTTAAGCTACCTTAAAGGTGCACCAGCTAAACAAAAATCTTGGGTCTGCCGCCACTGGAAGTCTGGAAGTACCGGAAAATTTTAAAAACTCTTCGAGTCCCATAATAAGTGTTCATATTTTTATTTTAGGGTTGTTCACCGAACACTTGCTTACCGGCAAGAGTCATCACCCTCATTTACCCGGTAAGCGCTTACCGGGGCAAAAGACGTTTACCAACAACCCAATTTCTTGGTAAGCACTTACCCGGTAAGCCATTGGTAAACGACACCTAAGATACGCTATTAAGTTCAACATAGCAGCATACAAGCAGTGCATAAAATTGATGTGTTATAACATGAAACCATCAAATTTCAGATCTAATAATCGAAGTGTTAAGCAAAATCCACATAATTAGGGTCCTTCATGTTGTAGGCTTGTAGCCGAGTGGTAAGGTAACATCCTGGGAGGGTCAGTGGATGGTATCCCTGACTACCCTGGTTCGAACCCTGTGGTGAGCATCCTGTGACATCTATGATCATGGGCCTGCCACATAGTGGTACCCTTAATTGGGCTGGGTCGTGATGACGGGGATTAGTCGGGTGGCACCCTTAAGTGGGAGCCTGGATACCCCGGGAACGTGTGCGTGTGTTAACTTGCCGTTCAAAAAAAAAATCCACATAATTAGGAATTCTAGATGTTATAGTTGTAAAACAGTTGTATAGTTAGCAGCAAATCTTACCTGTGATGGATCTGATATGTCTTCAACTTCGTCATCCTGTGATGGATCTGATATGTCTTCAACTTCGTCATCGGAAACCTAAGGATATAAATATAAGCACTTTGTCAAACAGAACTCTAGAAATATTGCATTTAAGCAACTAAGAGGAAGATATCGAAAGTTTCTGGGAAAATTAGGTAACAACATTATTATATGTTCACAGCCTATTCAACTACACACTAGTAATATATTTATCAATCATATATATATAGGGGTTGGTTCAAATAAGAACGCTAAATATAGTGAGAAGGTAAGAATGGATGATTCATAGTAAATCATTGAAAAGATCCGGAAAAAAATCTATTTGAAGATGCATATGTGAACAGATGTTATGATTATTCATATGGGTTTACATATGCATCTTCAAATGAAGTTTTTCAATCATTTATATATGAACCTTCTTTTAACCTTCTCATGATATTTAGTCTTCTTATTCAGGGAGGAGCTAATGAGAACAACGTCAAAATAAGAGAAAGCGAGAAGGACCAAATAGCATGTGTTTTTGCACTAAAATCACATGTGATTACGGAACATGGTCAATGCAGGGTGTGCGGGTGACTTGGCCCGCAACCTAGGTCGGACATAATCACATGTGATCTTACACTGGCCGTTCTTGTGTTTGGTCATGGTTCATCTGAACCTGACTCTCTCTCTCTCTATATATATATATATAGAGAGAGAGAGAGATCTATATATATATATATACACACACACAGGGAGAGAGATGATCAATTTTAGACAAAAAGACATGCGAAAGAATGATATAAATCAAATTGATATTTGGCTTTATCGATAATACGCACCCGTAATCGAATGCTTATAGAACAAGAACTCCTGGCTTTGGAGACCCAGGTAATCTCCCAGACTATTGTTTTTGCAAAATAAAACCTACCTCCAACCCTAGGGTAACGGGCCCTTATATAGTAACCGATCCCTCTCTCCTAAATCGACAAAATAAGGAAACAAAATCATTCTCTCTCCTAAATCGACAAAATAAGGAAACAAAATCACTCTCTCCTAAATCGACAAAATAAGGAAACAAAATCATAATTAACTAATCAAGATAATTAATTTAAAAATTAGCAATCAGCCCCCTGGAGTTAGCCAACTCGCATGTGCCTCTGATAGGTACGACCCCAGCGCCCCTTGCGGTTCGTATCAAAGAACAACTTGACAGAGAATATAAATCATCTCAGCATTATTATTATTGATTTATGTTGGTTAATTTTATTAAAAGTTGATGAAAGAGGTGTGATTGTGAGAATATATACAAGTGATAAATATTTTCGTTCAAGTTCTTAATTGAAAAGGTTGGGAAGAAAACTCCATAATAAATAGATGAATCTAAAAAAAAAACAGAAACAATAAAACAAAGCCTAAGTGGCAAAAGGATAAAGAAAATCTATTCACAAGAATTTCCATGCAACCTCCACAAAAGGCCAGGTTCTACCAACAGCAATAGCAATGCCATTCAGTGTCTAAAGTGCTAAAATCCAAAATGCTAAATCAAGTGAAAAAAAAAATTCAATAATTATTTTTGAACAATTTCAGGCAAGTAATCTTATATAAGTACTCAAGTAAGAAATTAAGAATACCTTAGGCTGTTTCTTCCTCGGGGTAGATCTGGTAACTGCAAGCGAGAGAAACATACCAATAAATTAGACCAATGAACATCTACCAATAGCAGTCAACAGAGTATATAAACAAGTTTAGAAAAGTCTAAACTCCCTCGTTCCATTATGTATCAGGAATCCATTTTCTATATTTGCTATTGCTAGTTACAGATATGTCTGCCATCATGTCTCGATAACTTTTCAGAACTATTTGCACACAGTTATAGTGCCACTTTGCTATTGCTAGTTACAGTTAGGGCTGGTCAATTAGTCAACAAGTGAGGTAAGTCGGCCGTTAGGAGAAGTATAAATAGGAGGGGTGGAAGCGATTAGACATTGGTTCCTCCCTGGAGAGAACCGGCTCTCTCGGAAAGCTGGAAATCATTCCGTAAGCATTTGATTGTTGAATAATGATGAACGGTGTGCAAATAATCAAACCGTAGCCCCACTCAAAACCCTATGACAGCACCTTTTAACCCTCTCTGTAAACCCCACGCCAGAATTACTATATGTTATGGTACTTGATTATAAAACAAAACTTTTTAGCTTACAAGGTGTAATCCATATCTATATTAGACAGTTAGTGCATCTCCTCTCCATTTTCTGTTTGGCAGTCGCCAAAAGATAATTGTATACGAAGCCGCAATATTCTAGAAATCTAAATATTTGATATAATAGTCGCAAAAGACAGCATAAATATTTTCTTATGAGAGATGGGGAGAGATGGAGAGATAAAGAAAGAAGAGACCAATTTTTCTTTCTTCAATTGCTTTTCCCTTTTGCCTTGCTCCGCTTACCTGCAAAAAAGTTGCTGGCTCATTTCAAGTACATCTGAACACCAAGAGATTATTAGGAGAAACATAAGATGTGGAGAGAGAGGGGGGTGGTTCTCACTTTACTTTGATCAACCTTCTCTTCTGATCGTGGTTCCTGCACTCTTTTTCTAGAAACTGGAATGAACTGATAATTTTTAGCGACTCGTGTCATGACCAATTTAATGCTGTTAGTGCCAGATTTAATCAAAAGTATAGAGCACAAGGAAACCTTTTGATGACGTTGGGGGCGCTGATGTATTTATTGCCATCTGTAAACATTGAAGTTTATTAAAACAAGTCATTGGCAATTAACATTTGATCTACGGTTAAGTACTAAGTACACAGTAAATTATTCTGAAAGGTATGGTGGAAATATTGATCGAAATGGTTTGCATGATATGACCAAGTGCTGAGCACATAAGGACCATAGCCGGATATGTTGTTTATATACGATTACACATTGAATACCAAAGCGGTTACCCATATTCAAGCAAGTTTGCTAATGTATAAGTAAATTCTTAATGTTGGGGACTTGACAGCAGTAGCGAGCTTAGGCAAGTATTACATTTGAATCATACTGCTTTTTTTTGGAAAGGGGTCTTAGGCTATGCCTAGACTAATCCCTTGGCAAATTATGACTGTAAGACATCAACTCTGATCAAACCTCAGTGGCCACAATTGTTGTGTACGCCTGGATTCGAACCCTGGGCAGATGGGATATTCCACCACATCCCCCAAGGCCTTAACTATTGAATCATACTGTTACATAAAGCTAAACTTATATTTACTTTTCTCGGTAATTGGGGTTTTGGATTCTAGCATAGGTTAAATAGACTTTAGGAGATCTACAGTTATCAGCCACCCATTTCTTGTATATCTTTATCCTTGGATGTATTTCTTTAGAAAATGATAAATTTTCCTAGTCCTATAATTCCCATTCGAGAATGTACTTCATACACACACATATACATGTTCATCACTGTTGTAATCCCACGTCAAGAATATGGAGCATTTATGATTGTTTTTGGGAGAGTTTGGATCTCAGCCAAGGTCTTGTGAGGATAAGCGTTCTCTCTTGCCTTTCATATTCCTCTGCTTCTCACTCACTGTAAAACCGAATAGCATACCATCCTACATCAAAGTGGTACTATAACTGCTTCAATTCAATTTTGTGCAGAATCACATGTTATAATCTTGCAGATGCTGATTATTACGGGATGGAGTGAGTCATGGAGAGTTGGGAAAGAAGTGAGTAATAAGATTTCATGGTTCAAAGCCTAACCTTTTCCTCTTTTTTCTTAAATAACGTAGATATAGTGGCCTGAACAAGAGAACTGTGATTACTATGAGAACCCTCCTTCAATTTTGTTGCCGATATGCTAATTTCTGAAAGTTCAGAAACTTTAGTGACTTCTATTTCTGTAGCATCCTTACCGCCACTGTGGAACATAGCAAAAGGTCAGTCTCCATCTATTGTCAAAAACAAATCGGCTGACACCTCATAATAGATCTACAAATGAGATTAGAGCAAGAATATTGTTGCTAAAGTCTACATGAAATAATTCATGTAAATAACCAAATGTCAATTGTCACTTAAACTGTTAAACACTAAGATCAAGTATGACGAATAAGTTGAAACTAGGTGCAAATTGTTTGGCCCTCTATGGACTGGTGTAAGCTTTCAAATGAGTAGCATAAGAATTCAAATGTTTTCAGAAGTATAATACCTGGTTGTACTTCCACCAATTTCATTTTCTTCCCCATTAGAAGATTTGGTGTTAACATCCAAATCAAATGCATCGTCTGCAGAAGAAGATACTCCAGCCCTATGCCATGAAAGATCCTTAGTAATATAAACAAAGATGCAACTTCGAAATACCATTTGCTGTGAGGGGATGAGTGAAATTTGAAAATTGGCGAAGAAAAAGGAGAGTGAAATAAAGAGATAAGAGCAGGCTATATTATATGATACTTTCAACTAAGATCGAATAAGTTATCCTATTTCCTAGCCTAACATACTATGATACTGCTCAATGTGAAGTATGTAATATAGTAGATCAGATGACTTCTACTGAAAAAAAATAATCATCCCTCCTGGTGTATCAATAGTACTAAACTTAGGTTAGGTGACAGCCACTAAACTTATCGTGTTTCCTGTTTTGGAAAAGAGCGTAATTATGAGAAGAGAGAATGTGTCTTAACCCAAAAGCGTTTCTACATGTAAAAGTAGAGTTGGTCGTTGCTACAGATTTTATTTTATTTTTTGGGCAAAAAATGAACTTGTATTGATATGGGGAACTCAAGAAATCCAACTTGAAAGATACAAATGCTTGATGAAAACACAAGCTGCCTTCCAGTTAAAACATACAATTGACTGTCAAACCTTAGACCTCCTAACCTTGCACAATTGAAAAACTGCCACAATGATAAAAACAAGCTTCAACTAAGGACTTTAACAACTATCCTGATTAATCGACTTCGAGCATCAATCTCCAAGATGATAAAGCGCCTTGCAATTGAGGCTGAATGAGAGCTTGAACCTTAAACCCTTTTAGATGAACAAATGACAGATCAGAGAAAAAAGATAACCCAACCACTGCCTTGTCCTTGAACCATTGAAGCCGAAAACCCGCAACTGTTTCCACTCGAGCACCTTCATAGCAACTCTAGAGACGACTAAAACCTCGTCAAGACAAGGTAGAAGGGCAAAATATAGAGGGATAAAGCTGAAACTTCAGAGGTAATTAATTTGGTTTCGAGAGAATGTATTGAACCGATAAAATAAAACTCCCTGGTTCCAGCATCAACAAGCCAACAACCCTCGTTTACTTGACGTTGGTCCAAAAAACAATGGTCAGAGGCTCAAATAGCTGAAGAAGCTTCTTGACTATAAGTGAGGCCAAGAATCTAATGCAATCCTCATCATGATAGAACAAAAGCTAATCCCAAACAGAAACATGACACTGCAATTTGAAATAGAAACTAAAAATTAGAAAAAGGCCTTTGTCCCTAGTTTTGACCATCTTGAAGCCACCACAAGAACACCAAAGAAAGGCCAGTAGTGGAGCTTGAGAGATTCTCAATATATGATTGGTCAAATCTATAGATAATCATCAATGTTACCATTAATAGATGATTGTAAATCACTTCCTTTGGAAGAAAAACATGTGAGCTATTACAGATTCTCTCTTCATATAATTACACTATTCCTCTTCAAAATAAATGGTGAAAGGTGGCAATTGAGTTTTCTGCATTTCTAAATAAATTCATAAGCTTTCAGTCATGAGCAATATAGTGACGTCCTATGCAATTCTTAAAATATCCAACCAACTCTAGCTCTTAGGTTCCAACTTTGATGCACTTGCATCAATTCACATCTAAGTACTAAATACAAGACGTCTAATTTATAGTAGTAAGACAGAAATCAGCTTAACGACATCTGAGTGACATTAAAAATTAACAAGAGTACCATAATAAATGATATAGCATGGTAGGCTAGCCCAATCCTCCTAGGTCTTCCAAACATCTTTGCCTATTATGCTCACATGTATTATTCCAGCATAATCAGTATATGCTTTAGGGAAACATAAATGATTGTCATTTATTAACTTCTGCAAGGAACTCTTCTCATCCCTGTAGTAATCCATAAACACAAAATTATTTAAAATAAAATGAAGATACTTACTTCAATGATTTTCCAGAAGTCATTGATGAGTGCCTAGTTGAAATTCTTTGAATCAAATCTTTTGGATCATTTTCACTGTCAGAAATTTCATGTTCCGGTTCATGTACTCTACTTTGGTTTACTCCTTGCATTCTTTCAGATGTTGAACCTGCACCACCTTTAAAATCATACTCATTTTCCTGTCCCTGTGGCCAAGAAGAAATATCTCAACACTATCTCCAAGATTAGATTGCAACATTGTTGCTAAAAGAGAATCACTTTATTCTTAAGGAAGGAAACCCACAAGGAAGGCTATTAAGAACAGGTGGTTCAAGATTAGATTTGCAATTGTTCATTAGAAGCGAGAATGATCCAGAACAGGTGGCCGAATAGAGGGTCAACTGCTTTGTCCTCCAAGGAACAGCCATTAACCAGGGGCCAGTGTGGGCTACCATACTTGGCATAAATAGTGGCAAGATGTTCAGCAGCAGCGATCACTTGCCACGGACAGCCCAAAGTGGTGGTGTGTAATGCAAGAGAGCTGCTGTTGATATTGTTCTGTAAGGGCTAGATACATTTCGTTCTTTAATTTACTCAACGAGGCTTACCAGAGATTTCTGCTCTAATACCATGTAATTGTAGATAAAAAAGAATTGTGTTCATTATAGTCAGAAGAAGCCCCTTTAAATAGGTACAAGAAAGGCTATGAAAATAAGGATAACCCTAACAAGATGAAGATAAACATGAACAAGATATAAATAACTTAAACTACTACAACTCATAAACTTAAGAACAAAAAAAAGAATAACTAATGGTAACATATTATAACATTAACAAGCTCATAAATGTAATCATCTCATGAGAACTGACCATATTCATGTCTTCTGGAAAGCTGAGTTGGATTTCTTCTGAATTCTCTTCCTTGGTTCCGATCCACCATGCATCAGAAAATACAATCTGAAGAAGTAGAACAATTAATATAAATAACCTTATTCCCAATAATTGTCCTCATTAGACCTGCATGCATATTAAATATGCTGTTTGCGCAATAGCGTGAAGAAATGCAACAAACTTTTTTTAATAATAACAATCTCGACCTATAAAGAAAGAATTAGGTAAATGTCAAGCTCAAAGTACTTCCCTAAATAAGTATCAACTTGAAACATCCAAAGGAATGGAGAGCACTTGTTTGGGAACGGAAAAAAAGGTTACTATTGGCACTGATGAAGAATGGTATTAGAAGAAAATTATTGGAAATATGATAGTTTATTAAATGAATGACCTTAAAGCTGGGTAATCTAGGATGTCAATGCTCGGAGAGAATTACAAACACAAGAAGAAACTAGCAATAGCCCCCAACAACAGCAGGATGCAGATGGAGTCCCAAAAATGATGGATACAATTGGGAAATCATATCCTATTACATCTTTGACTCAAAATTGATGCTTCTAGGTGATCTCTTTTGCTATTGAGGTTGAGGCATTATTGTTTGCTATATAGGATGCTTATATCTAGTTTACCTTTACGTTGTTATTAGGGTTTCTTCTCAAGCAAACCATTGGTCCACTTTGTACATAATTATCTTAGTTTTGTTTAATGGACTAAACACAGCTTCGGAGAACCACATTTTTCCTTGCTACAACCTTGGCCCACGAAATAAACCAAAAAAATGTGGTGGTCGTGATTCCTCTTAGGAGGAAAAGGTCGGGCTACCAAGCTGCCAGTGCTCGCCATTGCTCGTTGCCACCAACAAACAGGTGTTGCTTTACTCTGCCTCACTCCACCACCCGTTTACAAACCTTATGTAGGTTTACAAATCTGCGCAGGTTACTGGCAAGGTAGTCGATTGCAGCATATGATGTTGATGTAGATTTACATTGTTGTGTCTTGATGTCTGCTGATCTTGTAAAGGAGTTCCGGGGATGTAGTTCTTTGGGGTGTAATTAACCATATTCTCGAATCGTAAACAAAGAATACCGACCACACCAGGATGCAGATACCATCATGAGCATGATTTTGATACTTCCAAAAATATGGAAAGATGAAAATTCGCATATTATATATTTAAAGAAAAATCCATGACTTACACCTAGGAGGGAAGACAGATTCAAAAAGAGGAGGTAAAATACTTTTACACATTTCAAGAAGGTTAGAGAAATACTAGACATTTACATCATTTGAAAAGAAGCATCAAGTAATATACAACCACTAACCATGGTGTCGAAGTAATCCTCACACATCACGTTCTTCCCACCTTTAGAAAACTGCAGCGTCAAGTACCTGTTTTTGGGAAAAACAATAGTCCCAAACAACTTCATCCGACCCTACACACAGAAGATAATAGTACAAGTCATACGATGATTCAGACATCCATCACAAAGACCAAACTATAATCAGATAATTAGTCCATCAGCTCCGTCCTCCACCTTAATTCGGATAATACTCAAAACTTAAACATGCCCATTTAGTTCTCATATTCAGACATCACAGAGAAAGAGTGTGAAACAGTCAACAACGCCCTTTGCATTAACAGCAAATGACCATCAAACAAGCTCACTTACTTCTCATGTTCATGTCCACAAAAAAACGTTTTCATGACAACCACCCTTCTCTATCTGAATCAACTTCAGCTCCTGTAATTCTTTCTTTAGGGCCATCTAAAAGTATTAAGTTCCTACGTACCCCAAAATAAGACAAGGTGGAAATTTTTTTGATGGACAAGCTACCTTAGCCAAGTCAAAACCAAGATAGAATCAGGTAGCAAAAAGACCTAATCTAGGAAGACGTTGAACATGTCTAAGCTACCCACCCCCCACCCCCCCAAAAAAAAGAACCTGCAAAGTAGAGTTACATGCTCCTATCCATATAGACCCAAACTTGAACATCTCCAGCTTGGTAAATGAGTACACGAGTTTGATACTTCTATGAACAAATCTAAATAATGCATTTGAAGTAAGTCACTCGTCTGTGTCAAAAAGACATCATCCAAAACAGGTTGTAGGGTCTTGAACATGTTAGCTCAATCAATTGCATACTCAAGCTAGCTAATTCCATAAAACAAAGTTAAATAATGCATTATGGAGCTTAACACCAACTATGCCAAAAGCAAATCCAAACTAGGTATCACTACCAAAACTTATCTAAATAATCTCCGAGAATACCCAACTCAATATAATACTCATCTAAGTTGTATGCTTCCGAGATTGAGCTATGAAATCATGATCAAGAAGAAACAAACTCGGTCTGAAGAAAACCGACCTCAAAACAGCATGAGTTGGTCAAGATAAGCACAGCAAATTTCACATGTCGCCGCAAAGACCCACCGGTTTTAAAACAAAGCCCAATGATCTTAACCAATAAGATGAAATATAACATGGCATTTACAATACATCAATCACAAATGGAGGGTAAATCATGGGCACAAAATCATAACCATGCATACATGCCATAAAGTGACCATAAAATGCATAGGCAAGGCAAAAGTATAAATGATGATCATGACACCAATGTCCTTGGACTCATGAAGTATCCCTTTCTCAGAAAGTGTATAGAGTTGACCAGAAGACCTAAACATGCTCTAGAGGAAATTTCAGGGAATTCCCAATCTCCTCAGTGAGATTCCCTGATGTACTTATGCTTGAAAACCATAATCACTAGCTATATGAGAAAAAACAATCTACAATGAAACTCCATTAAAAAAATGCTCTAATCTAGTAATCTCTCAAAAAGCCTCTTAAGAACATACCCTTGACTTCCAAATTCTGAGCTTCGTTCAAAATATCTCCCAATTAATCCTTAAAATTGAACAAAAGTCAAGCTCCAATTCAATTTTAGTCACAGTAAACAAGATAAACAAACACGGATTTAAGATTCCTATTATTTTTCTTCGTTATCCAATTTAATAGTTACTTCTCAATACTATGTACCAAATCCTACTTGATACATGATACCCCTACACCATTCAACCTCCAACACTATGCAATTTAATATCATAAGCATAAACGGAACTACTATTTACTGTATTAAAAAAAAGTAAATAAACCTGAGGGAAATCGAGGTAGAGAATAGGGTTTTTGGAACCGAGATCTTTGAGCTCGCCGATTTTTCCGCCAGTAACCGGAGCAAGTAACCCTGGAAATGAGAATAGAAACCGATTTTTCCGGTTTGATTTCCTGAGTATGTCTCTACCGTGATGTTTGCTCACTGTTTTGGAGGGGTTTAGAGACAGTGACGAAGCTTTCGCCGGAGCTTCAGATAATAAATTCTTTGAAATCGCGAGTTTTCTGAGTCGTTTCCTTTCGTCTGCTTCAGGATTTGTTTGATTCGCCGATGATCGGACATTTTTCTGGTTCCCACCTTTCGCCATGTCTCGCTCTGTGGTTTGGTGACGAATGATGGCGGGAAAAAACTTGTGCTTTTCGCTGGTAACCAAAATGGGGTAGAACAACAATCGGCCCGGTCCGACGATTACCATTTTACTGATCGGGCCGGACCCGGACCTTTTTTTGTCTATATCGGGCGGTCCGATCCTGTACAAAAAACTTGGAACCGGTGTCGAATCCGGTCCCAATCTTGGTTTTATTTAGTTAGGGACTGTTACGGTTATATTTTTAAAGTTTTTTATACAAAGATATTGCTAATATTTTTTTAATTACGGAATTTTTAAATTTAATATTACGTCTTCTCGATATCCATGTGCACTGGATTAATCACGGGTGTCACCAAGATTTTGTAATCAAAGATCACGGGTAAAAATTTCACCATTTTGACTTTTCTCCGGTCAACTAATTTGAACCCAAATCCCTTCACTTGGAATTTGCCGATGAACCACAAACATAAGGTAATATCCCGTCGGAGCAATGTTGTCGGAAGGCGGCACCGTCACGACCACCTCGTACATCGATTCGTCGACTGCCCTGACGCCTTTTTCGCTATCGAGGATCAAGAGTCGTTGATTCATGGAAAACGAGTGTGTGTTAAAAGACGGTGCGACCAATGTCACCGAGACTAAATGTGGGTTCACGGTGCAAGAAAACCGTGAACCGGATCCTCATGAGGGATCCGTATTTGAACTGGGTTTGGGAATCGGGGAATACGATCATGGGTCGTACATCGGATAATCGTGGATCCAAATACGGGGGCGAAAACGCCTCGAGACTCAACTCGGTCGGATAAAGTACGTTTGTGAAATTATAATAAATATGAGGGTTGCTCCCGCCAACCAGCACCCTTCCATCGCGAAGCAAAATCGAAGTGGAATGGTACATCCGCGGGATGGTGTTCGGGTCTTGAATTTCAAACCGAACACCAGGTAGGCAATCGGGTTTGTACAAAACTCATAAACAATATTAAAGAAGTTGCGGAAAAACACTTTAATATTCAAATATCAATGTAACAGTAAAGTAGAAATCACAACTTGTAAACATTATTGAATGATTAAAGTTACAAGCTTTCACACAAAACCTCAATCTTGATGAACAGGCTCACCAAGACGAAATCTACTTCTCTAGAACTAGGGTTGTAAACCTTGAGGTCAATTCTCTCTCAAAACAAAAACTCAGAATACTCGTATATCAAACTATTCTGAATAATTTTATACATATACTGAAAATAAAAGATAATTATAAAACATAAAAGATTTTCAGTATATTCTTCCATAATTATCTTCAACCTTCCATGATTATCTTCAAACCTTGATCTACGCGTCTTACCAAGATTATCACATAAGCAGTATTAAGTCATAGCAGCATTAACACTCTGAGCAGTATTAATCTTCACCAACAGTAGTAACTATGCTTAGCAATATTAATTTGGCTCAGCAGTAGTAACTTGTCTCAGCAGTAGTAACCATGTTGTACTAGCAGCAGTAATCATACTTAAACAAATCTTCAGTTCCCAACAATCTCCCCCTAACTTGACTTTTAGAGAAGAGAAGTCAAGTTCTTCAGATGCTCCCAAAACTCCATTGCTCATAATCCTGTATCAGGATTCAGCCCCAAACTTTGATTAAGAGTTATCTGGATCAAGTATCTTGCCATTGCAGAATCTGGTGCACAACCAAGCTTTTTCTTCAACATAGCATGCAGCTTTATCCTGCTATGGTTGTAAACTCTAACCACTAATAAGTATTCAATGTGATTTGTATCCATAGCCAGTGCATATACTCCACTTCTTTCATACAGAGTCCAGTTGTTAATGGTTTTGAAAACATTTCTGATAACATGCTGAACTTCCTCTGGCTTGAACAACATACATAGATATTCCATCACAAGTTTTGTAACTGGTATCCCTGGAGTTTTCAGCTTATCAGCATATAATTTCATCCCCACCTCAAACATTTCCTCTAAATCAGATCTGGAGCATACTCTTACAATCTTGGCCCACGTAGGATACACTTCAAACTTGTCATCTTTCCTCTTAAGCCTGATATACTTCTTTCCATCTACTTCCATGGTATCCCAATGAATAATCTCATGAGGTTTGACACCAACCGGTTTAGTTGTTATAGGCTCAGGCACTTTTTCCATCACCACCATGTACATATTCACATCAGAAGTACTGGATGGTTCTTCCTGAGATTGAGCTTTCTATTCATCAGACTTAGGTGCCCCTTCTTCTTCGGCTACCTTCTGTTCTTTCTCAGCTTCTTCCTCATCCGCTCTATGTTTCTTAGTTGGTTTTCTTCTTGCCATCATTTTTGTTCTTTTCAAAGTCCTCAAACTTTCACCTAGAGTAGTTTCCTTCCTTGGTGTTTCTTGATCATCAGGAAAGGGATTTTGTATTTGAAGGTCATGCCTCTCTTTCATCTTCTTTTCCACTTCAACTCTTGCTTGATCATTTCCTTGTAACTTAGTCATCTCTGCCTCATACAAACCTTTGATTTGATCAAATGACATTTTTGTGAACATTTCCTTTTTGACTCCCACAACACCTTTGAGGAAAGTGATCATCTTCTTTCTCTCTTGGGTGCCAAGGTAGTTCTGTGAAGGTTGCCTCTTCTTTGCACTCATTTTGATTATTACAGGCTTCTTTTTAAGTGCAGTTTCCTTTTGTGCCATCTCTGTAGCCAAACTCTTTTGATATACTTCATTAAGCTCTGCAGCTAGAGCTCTTGCCATCTCCCTATCTTTTTCCACTTGATCTTTTTCTGCTTGCTCAAGTTCTGCCTGAATTTTCTTAGCCAAAGTTTCATCTGACTCAATCAACTTTTGCTTTTTAAGTGGTTGGTCAGATTCCACTATCTTGGTTTTGCCTTTGTCCTTGCTTGCTACCTTATCAGCACTAGCTTTCTTGATAACCTCAGCATTGTCTTTGATGACAACTTCTTTGGTCTTTGAAGTGACCTTAGGAGTGTGTTTAGCCTTGATTAATGCTTCAGCTATCTCAATTTCTTCCAAATTGATGCTAAGGAGGTCAGTTAATATCTCTTGAACAATTTCTGTTGCTTCATTTATTTTAGCAACATTAACAGTTTTTGCTGCTTTGCTTGCTTCAGCAGCATTAACTGTTTTTGCTGCTTTCTCAAACACTGTTTCTATTTCTACTGCTTGTACATCAAACTCCCCCTCATCTCCATGTTTCTCCCCCTTATCTCCATGTTTCTCCCCCTTATCTCCATGTTTCTCCCCCTTATTCTTAGCATTCTCCATGTTGACCTCAGCTTCTGACTCCCCCTTTTTGGGAGCATCATCCACTGGGTTCCTTCTTCTGAGCTCAAATCTTTTCTTTGACCTTCTTTGAACCACCTTCTTAACCAAATTCTTTAAGGTGTTGATTTCTTCTTGCTGGTTGATGATGACTTTCTTGAGTTCATTTACAACCTTCTTTTGAGAATCCAGTTCAGTTGCCATGTTGGACATGGCATAAATCAATTCCTGGTAGTCATATCTATCCTCACCTTCTCCGGGAGTGTTACCCCCTTTTGAGGGATTGTTGATCCAAACTCTCTCAGTGATTTGATAACGACCCTCTTCTGTACTTAGTGAAAATTACGTTTTAATATGTATTAGTGTTTCACCATCAGCGATCAGACTAAGTCTGTTCAGTTATCGCTGATAGTATCTCTCATAAACATTTCTATGTATTAGTGTTTCACTATCAGTGATCAGACTGAGTATGTTCAGTTATCACTGATAGTTTCTGAAGTAAACAGCCTACGTAATCCCTGAAGACAAGTCTCGCGTCAACATATGTTCATAGCTGAATCGAAGACGAAGTCGCTGAACAAAGAGAAGTCTACTAATGACCTGATGCGGATATCAGTGAAGCAAAGACGACAATACATATACGCGAAGGAACATGAGGAAAAGCTTCAGCGATAGCTGAACCTCTTTATCTCTGGAAGAAGAGATACTCAGCGATCAATCGATCACAAAGCTTATGCCTCAAGTTTCCTTTTGTCTTACCTTGCACAACCAGTACGATGTGTCAGAACGGACACGTCTCTGTCACAAATCGTACAACAACTCTGTCAACTACACTGTTCCTAATACGGCCAAAAACATGTCTCCAAAAGTCAGACTCCCAAAGCCAATTTATGAACGCCACGTGTAAAGTGCCCTGCCATGCATTTAATGCATAGGGTATAAATAGGAAGCTCACCCCTTCATCTGAAGGAGTGCTCAATCCTTGAACTCCATATAGAAACCCTTGTTTTCTATCTCTCTTAATCCCCCATTCTCTGAATTTCTTGTGCAACCATCTTAGTGTTTCTTAAGTTTGTTTAGATTGAGTCTGTCTTAATCTTATTCTACAACAAACTTGTAAATTGTATTTTGATTTATCAATAAACAATTTATTAAACTTTAATTTATGTGTTTGTATTCAACCCCCCCCCCCCCTTCTACAAACTTGTTAAGCACCTTCGGGACCAACAAGTGGTATCAGAGCAGTTTGTTTAATCTAATAAACAAGATCTTGCTGTATACTCTTCCTTGCTATTCTAAAATGGCACTAAACACAAACACAAACTACTATGATAATGGTTCATTTTCTAAACCTCCTCGATTTAGCAGAGATAACTTTTCTCTATGGAAAAATCGAATGATGCTATTTCTTGAAGGTGCGGATCCTACTATACCTGAATATATAGAAAACGGACCCTATGAACCTGTTAGAATTATAGTTGCGGTTCCCGCTACTGCCACCACTGAAGCTGTCCCTGAACGATATGTCGTTAAGGAAATAAGACAGTGGAGTGATGAAGATAAAAAGAAGGTAGGCATAGATGCAAGAGCAAATACCATTATATCAATGGCTCTGCCTGATGAAGTTTTCCATTCCATCGTGCATCTAAAAACTTCTAAAGAAATGTGGGAAACCATATGTGTTCAATATGAGGGCACCACTGAAATCCAAGAGACTCGAAAGATTAACTTGGTAAGACAGTATGAAAGTTTTATCGCTGGTAAGAATGAATCTCTTTCTGACATTCATCAGCGGTTTAACTGCCTGATCATTGACCTAAGAACTGTTGGAAGGACCTATTCTAATTCTGAGGTCCTAACAAAATTTTTGGAAAGTCTTCCTGAAAGCTGGGACAGTTATTCAATATGTCTTAAGCTGACAAAAGACTTACATACTCTCTCTCTAAGCACTCTGTATGGAATATTGCTCAACTATGAGCAATCTAATCTCCTGAAGAAGAATCTTGTAAAAGATTCTAAAGACTCCAAAAGCACTCCTGTTGCTTTAGTCTCGTCAGAGATAATTCCATCTCAGCGATCTACTCTCACCATCACTGAGTTAGATTTTGAATCTGAGGATCTATCAGACCCTGATCTTTCAGAGTTTAATGAGTCCTTAGCACTCTTGACAAACTCTTTTAAGAGATTTGCAAGAAAGAGTAACTTCCGAAGAAGTAAACCTCTCTCTCTTACTGAAAAGCCAAAATCAACTCCGGTTGATAAGGCTACAGCCACTTGTTATAACTGCAAAAAAATTGGACATTTTGCTAGTGAGTGCAGGTCGAAAAAGGTCTTCAAACCTTCTACCTCAAGAAGATCCAGTGATGATAAATACCATAAGCCGAAGAACAAATATCAAAAGCTGAAAAGCTATCAGCGAAAAGGTAAAGGTCTCATCGCTGAAGAACATGACTGGGCTGAATCAGAAGAATCATCTTCTGATGAAGAAGAAGTCGCTAATCTTTGCCTCATGGCTGAGATTAAAGAAGAAGTAGAAGAACCATCTGAACCTTCTATGAGCTACATATCATCTCAGGTATCTATCTCTACAAATCCCTCTCTGCCTGAAGCTGAGAGAAGTTGTGCTGTTGATGTGCTGACGATTGACCTTTATAATGCTCTAAACGACAAAACTCAAGCTGAAAATAAAAATGTGTATTTAACTCAAGAGCTAGAGAAATGTCATGAAAAGATCAGTGAACTAAATCTTTTAGAAGAAAAGTTGAAAGATCAAGTCATTATAAATGAAATCATCAGCATTGAACGCGAACAAGCCATCGCTGCTCTAAAAGCAGAAAAGGCTCATGTTGAAAAATGGTGCAAATCATCAACAAAGATCTCTGAGATAATAAATGCTCAAACTCCTGAAAGTGATAGAACTGGTCTTGGTTTTTGGACACCACAGGATGATCCTAAAGAAGAAAGTTCATCGCTTAAGTTTGGAACTTTTGTCACATCTTTCTTTGACACTTCTTATAATCAATTCTATCCCTGTTCTTCTTCAAATCCCATCCCTGAGGAAATATCTGCAAGATCTAAGCCTGCAGATAAAGGAAAGTCTATTCTCCCTCAGAAGGCTTCCAAGAAAACCAAACTGAAAGTTCCTTCCAAACCTTCAGTGGATAAACCTTTTAGCTCAGTGACAAAAATCTTTGATATCTGTCCTCCAAAGCTGAAGGTTGATCTAAAGCCCGTGAGATCACGTGCTAAAGGCATTCTTGGAGCTGGTCCTGCTCATCTTAAACTTGCAAAACCTTCTACTGATCCTAAAACCATTTTCAAATACAGAAAATGTTATCACTGTGGTTTTACTGATCATATTGCAAGTAAATGTCCAAATACCACCAAAGGTGATAAAACAGCTAAAGTGAAGAAAAATGCCTCTAAGGCAAAGAAAGTCACCAAAGTTGAAAAATCAACCAAAGTGAAATATACCACTAAGGTTAAGAAATTAACCAAAGTGAAGACTGCTGAATCTTCATCAGCTGTGAAGACTGCTGAATCTTCCTTATCCACTAACTCTGAAGGACCCATTGAAAAGTGGGTACCAAACAACGCTTAATCTTCCTTATGTATGCAGGGATCAAAGGGCATCTGGTATCTCGATAGTGGATGTTCTCGTCATATGACTGGACAAAGAGACCTGCTCACTGAATACAAGGAAGAGAAAGGTCCCTCTGTGACCTTTGGTGGAAATGGAAAAGGATTTACCCGAGGGTTTGGTATCCTCAGCAATGGGACAACTACCTTTCGAAGAGTCGCTTATGTAGATAGACTGAAGCACAATCTTCTAAGCATCAGTCAGCTATGTGACAAAGACTACGAAGTTCGCTTTTCTAAGAAAGCATGTTCAGTGGTAGATGAAAAAGGAAAACTTGCTCTCAGTGGTTATCGAAGAGAAAATGTCTATGTAATAGATATGGACTCTACTATCACTGAAAACTTATGTTTTCTCTCTAAGGCCTCTTCTGATGTCAACTGGCTATGGCATAAAAGGCTCTCTCATCTAAACTTCAAAACCCTGAATTCTCTCTCATCTAAGGAACTGGTTTTTGGTCTTCCTCAGCACTCATATGCTAAAGAATCTCTCTGCTCAGCATGTGAAAAAGGAAAACAAATAAAAGCTAGTTTCAAGTCGAAACAAGTTTCCTCAGTGACAAGTCCTCTTCAGCTCTTGCATATGGATCTATTTGGCCCTGTCAACATCCAATCAATAGCTGGAAAGAAATATACGCTTGTCATTGTAGATGAATATTCTCGCTACACCTAGGTTATCTTTCTTCGCTGTAAAAGTGATACTCCAGAAGAACTAATATCTTTTGTCAAAAAGATGGAAGTGTTGAACAATCTTACTGTTCGTTCAATAAGAAGTGATAATGGAACTGAATTCAAAAATAGTTCCCTGAACAATTTCTTTGAAAACAAGGGAATCTCTCACAACTTCTCTTCAGTAAGAACACCTCAGCAAAATGGAGTCGTTGAAAGAAGAAACAGAACGATCATAGAAGCTGCTAGATCAATGCTCAGCGATTCTCACCTCCCTACTCAATTTTGGGCAGAAGCTGTAAACACTGCATGTTTTACTCAAAACAGATCGCTGATAATAAAGCGATCTGGGAAGACAACTTATGAACTTTTTTCTTGGAAGGAAGCCTTCTATCAGCTTTCTTCATATCTTTGGTTGTCAGTGCTTTATCTTAAACAACAGAGATCAACTTGGAAAGTTCGACCCAAAAGCCGATGATGGAATATTTCTAGGATATTCCTCCATCTCCAAAGCCTACAGAGTTTTCAACAAGAGAAGACAAACCGTAGAAGAAACAATTCACGTCACTTTTGTTGAAACTCGCTCAGCGAACTCTAAACCAATCGCTGACAATGAAGAGTTAAATGCTTGGATGCTTTCTCACTACAGAGAAACAGATGCCTTCTTCTCAAACCATCAGCATCCTGATCCTTCAGCCGCTGATGATGATCCAAACATTATACATCCTACCGCTGAATCCACCTCATGGGTTTCAGCTGAACCTCTAAACACATTACTACCATCAAATCTGCCTTCGTCTGGAAACCTCTCTAGTGAACCTACTCAACAGTTAATTGCTGATGAACCTCAAACGTCCTTATCAGTAAACATCCCAATTGTTGATCCAACCTCTGAGTTAAACGATCATGCTCCTGCTCAGCGATGGACAAGACATCACCCAATAGATCAAATTCTCGGTGATCCAGATGCAGGTATTCAGACACGACGAATCTCAGGTAATATCTGTCTCTTTGTAAACTTTCTCTCTTTAATAGAACCAAAGAAGACTGATGATGCCCTCAGAGATCCAAACTGGGTCAGCGCTATGCAAGAAGAGTTGACTGAATTTTCTCGAAACAAAGTTTGGAATCTCGTTCCTAGACCATCTGATAAAACTGTAATAGGCACCAAATGGGTGTTTAGAAACAAGTTAGATGAACATGGAACTGTAACCCGCAACAAGGCTCGACTTGTTGCTTAGGGATACAGACAAGAGGAAGGCATAGACTATGATGAAACCTTTGCCCCTGTGGCCAGGCTCGAAGCAATTCGACTATTCTTAACTTATGCAGTCTATAAAGACTTCATCGTTTATCAAATGGACGTAAAATCAGCATTTATGAATGGAAAGCTGAATGAAGAAGTCTATGTAGAACAACCACCAGGGTTTTATGACCCTAAGCATCCAAATTATGTTTATAAATTGGATAAGGCTCTCTATGGTCTAAAACAAGCCCCTCGTGCTTGGTATGACACTCTCTCATCTTTTCTTATCTCTGAAAATTTTGAACGTGGCAAGATTGATAATACGTTATTTTTCAGAAAGATAAAAGGTCATATAATTCTTGTACAAATATATGTTGATGACATAATATTTGGTTCTACTAACCCATCTCTGTGTACTCGCTTCGCTGAAAGAATGAAGAAAGAATATAAAATGAGTATGGTGGGTGAGCTGACATATTTTCTTGGTCTTCAGATTAAACAATCTGACAAAGGTACTTTTATCTGCCAAGGTAAGTATGTTAAAGATATGCTAAAGAAGTTTGATCTCACACAAACTTCAGCGATGAAAACTCCTATGACACCACCTCTGACACTTAACAAATATCCTTCTGGTAAACCTGTTAATGTCACTGCCTATAGAGGAATGATAGGCTCCCTGTTGTATCTCACAGCGAGCCGACCTGACATCATGTACTCTACTTGTTTATGTGCACGCTATCAATCTGAACCCAAGGAATCCCATCTGATCGTTGTAAAGCGAATTTTCAGATATCTGAAAGGAACTCCTAACCTCGGTCTTTGGTATCCCAAAGACTCAGGGTTCGATCTAACTGGTTATTCTGATAGTGATTTTGCAGGCTGTAAACTCGACAGAAAGAGTACCACTGGTGGATGTCAACTCCTGGGAGGAAAGCTGGTAAGCTGGACAAGCAAGAAGCAAAATTCTGTGTCCACTTCCACAGCTGAAGCTGAATACGTAGCCGCTGGAAGCTGTTGTTCTCAAATCTTGTGGATGAGAAATCAACTATTAGATTATGACCTTCAGCTATCAAAGATTCCTATCTATTGCGACAGCACTAGTGCTATCGCTATAGCAAATAATCCAGTGCTACATTCAAAGACAAAACACATAGAGATCAGATATCACTTTATCAGAGATCATGTGATGAATGGTGATATTGAACTTCACTTTATCCCTAATGACTTTCAGCTTGCTGATTTATTCACCAAACCTCTTGATGAGACAAGGTTCAACTTTCTCATCAGTGAGCTTGGAATGCTGAACTTCGAAGAATAATTCTTCAGCGTTCATGTATTGTGTCAGTAATCAAAAGTTCCCCTCTCATCATTCTCTCTGATAAACATTCTGACTCTCAGGTATGTTCTCTCCTTTCCCTCAAAGATGTTTTTTAAATATCAACCTTAATCACTGATATTTCTTGTCATCTTTAAAAAAAAAAAAAAAAATCTATCCCCATCTTTACTATCAGGGATACTTTTAAAAAGGAAAATCTATCACTGACCTTTCTTCAGTGATAATTTCAAAACGGACAAATGTACAGTCTCTCTCTTCTATGACGTCATTTGAACCGACAATCCACGACATGCCTTTTCTGACACGTTCGTCCGTTGCTCTTCTATCCAATCAACTTCGTGGAACATGTCAATCTCATGATGATCCTTTCTTTTCCCGCTTCATTCCCTCTCTCTCTTCTCTCTCTTCGTATAAAAGGAATTCTTCTCTCCTTGATACGGTTTACGCTTTCGAAACTATCCACGCAAGAAACATTTTCTCTCTCAAGAACACTCAAGCAAGTAAACCCAAAACATTGAATCTGCAACTCTTTTTCTTCAAGATACACAGGTTTATTTCATGTTTATATGCTTTGTTCGTATGCTTTCTATTTTTTTTAAATCCTACTCGTTCTTGTTCTTCATGGATATTATAAAATGTTTTTTTTAAAACTAAAGATCATTCTTTCTGATTTTCTATTTTTCAATAAAAACCTTTTGGTTTTAAAGTGTTCTTCATTCTTTCTACCCAGAACACTATTTTTCTACTCCTAAAAATAACTTGATATTTTTCCAGTTTCCCTTCTTCTATGGCAACTGGTAATCATCTTATTTTTAATCTAAATCATTTCTTCTATTATGCTTCTTTCCATAATAGAAATGACACAGTCTTCAATCGTTGCTTCCAAGCATGTACGATTCGCTCTCACTGAAGTTGAGATTACTAAATGTAATCATTTGGCAAGACTCGAGTTCAAAGCTGACAAATACCCACATCTGGTGGAAGCTGCTGAATTCCTCAAGCAGTCATGTATAGCTTACGCGATCACTGTGGATCCTAAGCCTTCCAAGACTCTACTCCAACAGTTCTGGTTCACTGCTGATGCAACTGAACTCACCAACAAGAAAGGTGAACGAGTCCCTGCTATCTCTTTCAGCACGGAATTGGGGCCAGGGAGCATGACCGCTCTTAGCCTCAGGAAATCTTTAAGATTCCCTGACAAACCAAATAGTGGGTTCGACGCACTCCCCACTGATGATGAGCTGATATCATTCCTGAACGCAATGGGCTATTGTTGGGAAAACAAACCGAGATCTTCTATTCCCAACAAGAAGCTCACCAAGATTCTCAAAGCTCAGATGCCATCACAACTGAACTTTATCTTCTCGCACATAATTCAGTGCATGAGCGGGAAGAGTGGTTCGCTGGATCAAGCCAGCAAAACACAACTGCAGATGGCCTACTCCGTTATCGCTGGTCAAAACTTTGACTACGCCACAACAATCTTTGAAGACCTGAGGTCGAGATTAGAGAAGCCTGAACGAGATCCCAAGATCTCGTACGTACGTTTCATATGTACGTACATCAAGTTCCTCTATCCCAACACCTATCCCACCAAAGATGATGGCACCTTTGCCAGAGTAGGTCAACGATCACTGAAGGTAAAGCCACTCGCCGACGAGGTAAGTATCTCTCTCCTTCGCTCTCGTCTCTCTCTCCATTCTTCTTCATCTTCAGCGACCACGCAGACGGTTCCTTCGTCTGCTATCCCTGTCGCTACCACTACTTCTAAACGACCATCAGCTAGTCCGATTGGTCCTTCCAAAAAGGCCAAAAAGACTAAGGAACGTACACCCTCTAGTACTATACCTGAGGGAGCTTCTCAACAAGCTACCTTAGATGCATTTGTGGGTCTTTCCTCCACAACTTCAGCAGTTACTCATACTGCCGTGTCAGCGATCTCGCTCGCTGTCACATCATCAGTAACCCCACCTACTATCTCATTCGCTGAGATTAACCCCATCCCTACTTCTATCCCCAAAACTCTTCCTTTTTCTACTCATTTGGTCTCTGAACCCGCTACCTCTTCTTTCCCTATAGGACCTGAACATCAAACTTTTGAGGAATCTATGCAGTTCTACAAAATGTTTGATACGTCAGGTACACCTATAATCCTAAACACTTCTCTCCCCACCTCTCCAAATAAGCCCGTATCTGAACTAACATTATTTTCAGGTCCTAGTTTGGCGTCTGTTGACACGCATGTCAACAGTCTGGGAGAAAAGGTGGACGCCCTCACCAACACCATCAACGACACCACCAGCGCCGTCAATCAGGCTGGTGAGGAGCTGAAGAAGTTGACCGCGACCTGCTCATCTAAAGCTGAGAACTCACAACTTTCAGCTGTTGAAGAACAAGTCGTCCAACTCAAAGAGTCCTCTCAACTCTTTCAAGGGCGATTTGAGTCTCTTACCGCTGAAGTTCAGGGTCTCTCTTCAAAGGTTGACCTCTGCACGTCCCTTCTTCAGTAAATTCTACAGACGGTGAATGCACCAGCTCCAGCGCTGCCTCCCTCCTTCACTGAAGATGATCGTACCAACCTCAACATCGCTGTGGAATTCATTCATGATGCCACGTGCGACATCCCTGCGGTTGAAGACCGGATTAAGCCTCTGGAGGCTGACGTCCAAGTGCTAAAAGCTTCAACAGCTACTCCAGCAGCTGAACAATTCCCTACCGCTGATAATGACAAAGTGGGGGAGAAAGCTGAAGAAACTTCTATCGCTGCTGCTGGGGAAGCTAAGACTCCAAAGAAACCTCCCTCTCAATCTGAGGGGGAGAAGGCAAAAGAATCCTCATCTATTCACTCTATTCTCTTTGAAGAGGATGAGGAAGAAGACGATGAAGAGGAAGATGATCTAGATCTTGATGATCAAGAAAAGGATCAGCCCTCCGATGACGACGACGACGATGAAGACCAATCTCTGTGGTTCTCCAAGCCGAACGTCGCATCAGGGACAACTTCGCAAGAGGTTGTCAAAGCAGGGGTGAGAGGTGATACATCTTCAAGCGTTCCTTCGCAAAGCAAAGACAAGCAACCAATCGCTGAAGAATGCTTGAGGACTGGATCTCAATCTGAGGGGGAGCATCCTTCTCAGGTATGTCTTTCAATTGTACCACTCTCCTACTCTTTCCAAACCCCTATTTCCTTCTAGCCTTTATCTCTCTTTTTCTAAAAATACACACTTATCCCTTCTTTCCTTCTTTTTCTATCCAGACAGTTCTCACCCCTGCTTAAGGGTTCTGAACTACAAATAATTCCAGCTACTATCGCTGAAGAAATAATCCCAATCTCTATCGCTGAGATTGATGAAGAAGAAGAAGAAGATTCCCTGATCCATCCAGGAAGGCCCTCTCGACCATCTCATTGGTCAGAGGAAGTGGTAAAGAAAAGAATTGAAATGATCGCTCAACTAGAAAGTCAACGGCTGAAAATTCCTCTTCAAACATCCTTCTCAGAGCTCGACTTCCTCACTAAAGTTGAACGAGAAGAATCTGCCAAAGCTGAGAAACTGATCGCTGAATGCAAACGAGATGCCCAACTCGCTTTAAAGATTCAATCTTCTCAAGTCAAGGACAAAAAGCTGAAAAGCAAACCTATGGAAGTTCAAGCTGCATTGCTGAAAGAAATTGAAGTGGAACGCTCCAAAGAACAAGAGATCAACGATAGGTCTATCGAATGGTGTAAACAGAAGATGGACTATCGTTCTGATCTTCTTCCAATATCAGCCGTGACTATCTCTGGTCGCAAGAAGAAGGATCAACTCTCAGTGACCATGGAGATTACCAGAGAGGATGGAACCCAAAAAGCTATGTACGTATCCAAACTTGAGAGCTTCGGATTTACGGAATGGTTAGAGTTCTGGGATGCGCTGAAGAAATCCAAATCTACATACAGAGGCTACGTTGAAGGACTTCTTGAAGCCCTCATAAATAGAGTCGTTTATGTATTAAAGCTGCCATCTCCTCTTCCTCCCAAATCTTTGAAACTCAAGAAAAGAATTGGGTCCTTCTCCTCTGAAGACGTCGCCATCATCAGGAATGAAACTTCTATCAAATTTTCAAGAGATGCACTGTTTGGTCCTCCTCCCGATCTTTCAGTTCTGGATCTATCTCTGCCTCCTGGTGGTCCTTTCCAAGCTGGTCAAGTAATTGACAATCCTTATGGAATATTCTTCAGAGATGATGATGAGGAACTCATATTTCAAAGAATCTCTGAGATTCCTATCTGTCCTCTGAATCATCTCAAGGATCTCTTATGCTTATGGTGTGATTTCTTCCCTGCTGCTGAAAAAATTAAAGAAATTTTCAGTCAAGAATCTTTGGAACGAAGACAGAAAGGAGAAGAAATACCTGAGTATATGATCAATCCTCCTAAATCTTCTTTGAATAGATGATAGATTAGTTTCCTTTTTCTATAATCTGTTAGTTATACTTACAGTAGTTAGTTATTCACTTGTACTTATGATTTTCATATCTTGTAATTCTATCCCTGAATTAAATGAAAATTGCAGTGATGTACTTAACCCTATCAGTACTGTAAAAGATCCCTCAAAATAGTAATTGGGACATGCATTCTATGAGTCCTTTTTATTCCTATATTTTGAATTATAAAGTATTTTTCTTCAGTTACTTTGTCATTATCAAATGGGGGGAGATTGTTGATCCAAACTCTCTCAGTGATTTGATAACGACCCTCTTCTGTACTTAGTGAAAATTACGTTTTAATATGTATTAGTGTTTCACCATCAGCGATCAGACTAAGTCTGTTCAGTTATCGCTGATAGTATCTCTCATAAACATTTCTATGTATTAGTGTTTCACTATCAGTGATCAGACTGAGTATGTTCAGTTATCACTGATAGTTTCTGAAGTAAACAGCCAACGTAATCCCTGAAGACAAGTCTCGCGTCAACATATGTTCATAGCTGAATCGAAGACGAAGTCGCTGAACAAAGAGAAGTCTACTAATGACCTGATGCGGATATCAGTGAAGCAAAGACGACAATACATATACGCGAAGGAACATGAGGAAAAGCTTTAGGGATAGCTGAACCTCTTTATCTCTGGAAGAAGAGATACTCAGCGATCAATCGATCACAAAGCTTATGCCTCAAGTTTCCTTTTGTCTTACCTTGCACAACCAGTACGATGTGTCAGAACGGACACGTCTCTGTCACAAATCGTACAACAACTCTGTCAACTACACTGTTCCTAATACGGCCAAAAACATGTCTCCAAAAGTCAGACTCACAAAGCCAATTTATGAACGCCACGTGTAAAGTGCCCTGCCATGCATTTAATGCATAGGGTATAAATAGGAAGCTCACCCCTTCATCTGAAGGAGTGCTCAATCCTTGAACTCCATATAGAAACCCTTGTTTTCTATCTCTCTTAATCCCCCATTCTCTGAATTTCTTGTGCAACCATCTTAGTGTTTCTTAAGTTTGTTTAGATTGAGTCTGTCTTAATCTTATTCCGCAACAAACTTGTAAATTGTATTTTGATTTATCAATAAACAATTTATTAAACTTTAATTTATGTGTTTGTATTCAACCCCCCCCCCCTTCTACAAACTTGTTAAGCACCTTCGGGACCAACAGGGATCATTGGAATGTTTAATAGGGATCTCCAGCCAGACTGAAGCACCACCTATTCCCTTGGCTTCTGGGCACCCGGGACCTTTGAATGATTGCTCATTCAAAGTTGTCGTGGGGAAGGTCTTAGTGATGTTACCACTGGCCTCCTCTGTGCTAGCAGGAGTAGTGGCAACCTTCTCACCCACATGCTCATGCATCTCCTTAGTGAGCACCTCCTTGGGGTTGGGAGACACCCCAGTGGTTTCCCTATGGATATTCTCTAATGGAGAATGCTCCATTAGAGGGCTTTGAGGTTTTGGGTTTGTAGGAGGTACAACAAGGGAAGGAGCCTTGTGTACCTTTCTCTTAGTATAAGTTTTGGATATAAATGGGGTTGGCTTAAGAACAAGGGACTGAGAGAGTGATATAGTGGTTGAAGGTTGGGTTTGGCTATCAGTGGGATGGTCTAGTGAGGGCCTTGACCCTAATGCCATACCTTATTGGTTGTGGGACACCACCATCATTGTAGAGAACAATGGGGTGTCAACTCCTTCCGAGTCCTTGGCAGATCTTTTCATATTTGAAAAGACCTTGCCCTTAGGGATTTTAGGTACATATACTGCATTAGACTGAGGCATATCCGTCAATTTAAAGGTGATAACTTCCTGGACAAATCTTGGATACATATAGAAACTATTTTTATTAGCCAAGTTTGACACAAGGTCATTGAAAATCATTTGTGAGAAATTATACTTTCTGGCAGTGGACAAGCAGACCAAAGCATAAGCAATGGTGCTACTGAACTGACTCCATCCAGTAGTTTTTCGAGAAATACAGTGCATAAGAGTATGAACAAAGAAACGCCATTGGGGAGAAAAGCTAGCTTTGTAAAATTTGAAAACACCCAGTTGGCCTTCATACCCCATTATTGTGAGATTGGAAAACAAATCCTCAATAGAGATAGAGGTAATACCTGAGGCATCATCTAGTCGTTGACTGATGCGAATGACCTCTTCAGAGATTGTCAAGGGTTTGTCACACACCCTTGTCTTGATACACTGCACACCGTTTTCAGTAACCACGGTGGCATTGGCCCAAAACTACTTCTGGTGCTCGATGTAAATTGGTGGTGACACTGTAAGAGCATGAGCTATATGACAGGACTTGAGAAAATCAACTATTTGATGGAATCCATGAGCCTACTTAGGCTTTTGAAGCATTGCGATCTCATTGTGAGCTTTTAGGCGGGCAAATAGGGTATTTATAGAATTCAGGAAAGAAGCAGTATTAACCCTAATTTCAGTTAAAGCAGTACTAACCCACTCGCAGTATTAACTGAGAGCAGTAGTAACCAACTAGCAGTATTAACTAACTAGCAGTAGTAACACATACCTGAAGTAGTAACTCAGACTAGCAGTAGTAAAAATAAACCTGCAGTAGTAACTTTGCACTGGCAGCATTAAAACTGTACTGGCAGCATTAACGATACTGACACTGCTGAAGTTTGTGTTAGTCTGAGCAAGGCAATAAAACTTCCTGAGAAAGATGATTAGTAGCACCAAAAATTAAACAAATAACAGGTATACAAACACTTTTTAAACATGAGCTCATTCAGAGTTGATCATGCCCACACTTGTGACTAAGAAAGTGAATCTACCCACATCAAAAGCTTTAGTGAACAGATCAGCAAACTGGTTATCAATATGAACTTTAACAACTTGAATAAGCTTCTTTTCATTGCAGTCTCTAATAAAGTGATACCTGATTTCAATGTGCTTTGTTTTGGAGTGCTTGACTGGATTGTTAACAATGCTAATAGCACTGTTATTGTCAATGAGGATTGGAGTGTGAAGAAAGGTTACCCCATAGTTCAGCATTTGATTCTAAATCCATAGAACCTGAGAGCAACAACTTGCAGCAGCAATGTACTCAACTTCTGTTGTGGATAAGGACATTGTGGTTTGCTTCTTACACTACCGAGAAACTAGTCTTGCACCCAAAAGCTGACATCCTCCTGAAGTAGACTTTCTGTCCATATTATCACCACCCAAGTCACTGTCTGAATATGCAATCAAGTCAAAAGTAGATTCATAAGGATACCAAATACCTAATCTAGGTTGCCCTCTTAAGTATCTGAAAATCCTCTTAACTGCTTGAAGATGTGACTACTTTGGCTTGACTTGGAATCTGGCACACACACACACTGGAAACATGATATATGGTCTTGAGGTTGTGAGATACATGAGAGATCCAATCATTGATCTATAAAGATGGACATCAACATCCTCCCCCTCGAGATCAGCAGTGATATGTTTGTGTGTTTCCATTGGTGTGCTTGTTGGCTTTGAGTCTGATAAACCATACTTATCTAGGATGTCTTTCACATACTTTGATTGACTTATGAAAATCCCATATTTCTGCTGTTTCACTTGAAGCCCAAGGAAGAAAGTGAGTTCACCCATTGAACTCATTTTGAAGCTCTTGTGCATCAACTCTTCAAAGTCTCTACACATCTGATCTTTTGTGGATCCAAATATGATGTCATCCACATAGATCTGAACAAGTAGGGTGTCCTTCTTACTTCTTTTAATGAAAAGGGTCTTGTCAATGATTCCCCTTTCAAACCCATTTTCCAAGAGATAGGTAGACAGAGTATCATACCATGCTCTTGGGGCTTGATGTAGACCATAGAGTGCTTTCTTAAGTTTGTATGCTCTGTCAGGATATAATGGATTTTCAAATCCAGGGGGCTGACAGACGTATACTTCTTCATCAATTGTTCCATATAGAAAGGCACTCTTCACATCCATCTGATATACCTTGAACTTCATATATGAGGCATAGGCTAGAAACAGCCTAATTGCCTCTACCCGGGCAACTGGAGCAAAGACTTCCTCATAGTCTATGCCTTCTTCCTGAGTGTACCCTTGTGCCACTAGCCTTGCTTTGTTCCTGATTACTATTCCTCTCTCATCCTTTTTATTTCTGAAAATCCACTTGGTGCCAATCGCTCTATGACCTTTTGGAAGGTCCACCAAGTCCCAAACATCTTGCAATTTAAACTGTAGCAACTCTTCTTGCATGACTTCTATCCAACTTTAATCTTTCATTGCATCATAAGCCTTCATAGGCTCAATTTGAGATAGAAAGCAAGAGAGTAATGTATGTTGCTGATCCTGCAAATCTTGAAGTCTGCTTTAATTCCTAGTCATCATAGGAGAAGTGATGTCTCCTATTACCAACTCAGGAGGATGATTCTTCTGAGTTATTGTCTGATGACTAGGTTCTTCATTAATTCCCACATCTAAATTGGAGTCATTTAAGTCAGCTGAGGGGATCTCATCAGCTACTTCTGGCTCTTCATGCTCTGGATTCTCCTCATCTCTTATTTCTTCTTCACTCTGAATTGGTTCAGTAACAGTCTTCGTTTCACATATTTCAACAGGGTTCATTGTAGGTATGGGAAAGATCACATACTGAGGAATAATATCTTGTACTTGTTCATCCCCTGATCCTCTACTTCCTGATCCTGCATGACCATCACTACTGAAACCCAAAGAGTTAGTTAGTGAATCAATGTCAAATAACCACTGAGGACCTGAACCAATAGGATTTGGTGAGTTCTCATTGCATTTGACATTGTCACTTTCCTCAATTATTCTAGAAGAAGAATTAAACACTCTGTAGGCCTTACTCTGAGATGAGTAACCAACAAGAAAACCATCATATGCTTTGCTATCAAACTTTCCTAAGTGAGTTTTGGTATTGAGAATGGTACAAGGACACCCAAAAGGTTTGAAAAAACCAATAAATGGTTTTCTTTTATTTAAAAGCTCATATGGTGTCTTGTTCTTAGGTTTGACTACTATAACTCTGTTTTGGACATAACAAGCATTATTAACTGCTTCAGCTCAGAAAGTAATTGGAAGCTTTGAATCAGCTAACAGATATCTAGCAGCCTCAATCAGTGTCTTATTCCTTCTCTCAGCAACACCATTTTGTTGTGGAGTCCTAGGAGCACTGTATTGCCTCTCAATTCCTTTTTCCTCACAAAAGGTGTTTAGGTCAAGATTTTTAAATTCAGTACCATTATCTGACCTAATAACTTTTACCTTTTGATTTGTTTGTTTTTCAATTTTTAGAATAAAGGATTTGATCAGTCCACTTGTCTCATCCTTAGTCCTTAGAAAATTCACCCAAGTAAATCTAGAGTAATCATCAACAATAACTAAGCAGTATGATTTCTTACCTATACTCATGACATTTGTAGGACCAAACAGATCCATATGCAACAACTGAAGAGAAGAATAAATTGTGTTCAACTCTTTGGACTTATGAGAAGTTTTGTGTTGTTTGCCTTTGAGACAAGCAACACAATGATCATCACATGAAAAGACTTTTGAAGGCAGACCTCTTGCAAGGTTGTTTTTAACAAGTTTATTCATTGTTTTAAAGTTCATGTGACACATCCTTCTGTGCCAAAGTGATGATTCATCCAAAGAGGCTTTTGAAACAAGACAGTTTAAGGACGAATCATTTGAAACAGTTTCCATATTCAAACAATAGACATTATCCTTTATTGGAGTTCTTAGTAGTATCATCTTTTCATCAACTACCTTGAATCCAGGAGCAAGGATAATGCATTATGAATCAGTGAATAATATACTATGCTTTTTGTCACAAACATGTGATACACTTAACAGGTTGTACCTTAACTGCTCAACATAGTAAACATCTTCAAAGGTCATCTTACCTTTTGTTACATCTCCCTTACCACCAATCTTACCTCCATTTGGAGTATTACCAAAGGCAACATGCCCTCCATCAATTTTCTCGAAATTCTTGAGGCAAGCCATGTTCCCTGTCATGTGCCTAGAGCAACCACTATCAACATGCCAAATGCTCTTTCCCTTGAGCTGTTGGTTGCCCTGCACATAAGATAAATCAATTAGTATTGACTGGGAACCCAAGCCAAAGTGGTCTTGGGCCTCCCTTTCTCATCAAAGTACTTACACTCCTTTTTGATGAGATTTTTAAATTTAGAATACTCTTTACTGGAGTACTTTGTCAAGATGATTGGTCTAGAAGCACAAACACTAGAAGCAGTACTAATTTTAGAAGTACTAACAGAGTTAGCAGCACTAACAGGTTTAGCAGTACTAACCTTGTTAGAAGCACTAACAGAGTTAGCAGTATTAACATCTGATGAAGTACTAACAATGTTAGTTTTAGAAGTACTAATACTCTCAGCAGCACTAACATTGATAGCAACAATATTGTTTCTGGCAGCACTATCTTTATCAACAACACTATTTGTGGTAGCAGTACTAACAGTTTTAGTGCTTTTGGGAACCCACATCTTGACACTCTCTTTTACAGTCTTTTTTTTCATGTGGCTTTTAGATTTAACAGGTTTCTTAGCCACATGGTTCCTTTCATCCTTCCTATAACCAAAGGGTTTTTGCACAAATCTTTGAAAATTTATCCTTTGGTTAATAGGATTAAAATAACAATGCTTGACAAGATGGTTCATTTTGCCACATATGAAATAAGGTTTTGGTCTGATGATTCTACTCAGATCAACTCCTTGTTTCTGAGCCCACTGATTATTCCAATTTCTTTGATTGCCCCTCCTTTTATCATGTTTTAGGGGCTCAGACTTATTACCTACACACTGTTTGCAAAGAACAGGATTCACAACTGTAGTCTGCTTGTAATGGACCTTTTTATACTTTCCCTCAGTCTTCTCTACGTCATCAGATTTAACCCAATCCCTTCCACCACCCTCATTGGTAAGAATGTTATTTTCTAAGGGAATCTCACCACTCACAGTATTATCCTGACTCCTACCAGCTTCTTTCTTAGTCTTGTCCTTAACAACTACTTCATCTAAAGGATCTATCTTAGTGGCTCCCTCATGCAAGTCCTTCCTGTCCTTGGTCTCTAGCAAGTCTGATTTATGAGGGATGTAGTTGTTGTTGTATGGTGGTGGTGTGGTATTGTACCCAATTTCTGGTTTAAGCTTATCATGGATTTGGACCTTTAGAATTGAATCCATGACTTTAGAAGCATATGAAAACTTTTCCACATCCAGTTTAACCTTGGCTAGCTCTCCTCTCAACTTTTCATTCTCCTCTCTAGACTTTGTCAGTTGGATTTCTAGATCATTTTTCTCCCACTTCCAGTAATTTGTATCATATGTGTGTTGAAGTTCATTGGCTTGGAACCCTTTAATTTGTTCCTCAAACCTCTCGACAATTTTCACATAGTCTTTTCTATCATTTTCTAACCTCTTAAGGTCATTACTCATACTCTGGTTGTGATCCATGTACCTTTTAACAGTGTCTATACAAGTTTGAGAACAAAGATTAGAGAGTACCTCAGTTGGAAGATCAAATACCTCTGCCATGAGAGCTTTATTTTGAATGGCCTATTCTGCTTGATCACTCCAGTCAAACCCCATTCCTTGTTGAGAAACAAGAGCTTGAGCAGAGTTTTTGTTCTGGTTGAAGCTTTCAGTCTCAGTTTGTTGGTGATTGTTGTGAGACACTCCAATTCTGCATTCCCTGGCAAAGTGTCCCTTCATATGACACTTGTAGCACTCCACCTTTGACTTATCAAAGCCTGCTTCATCTTCTCTTCTTTGGGAGAAGTTGTTCCTCCCAGTCCTCTTGATGAACTTCTTCACCCTCATAGAAAGCATGGCCATCTGCCATTTAATATTCATCTCTTCAAGATCATCAGGATGAAGTTGTTCCAGGTCATCATTGATTAAAGAGGAGTTACCATGGCTGGAAAGAAAGGCTTCAAAAAAAGATTCATTGCATTTTTCTTGATTTACTCCATTAGCAGCATTAACTGATTCAGGTTTAGCAGTAGAATCACTTGATGTTGAAAGAAGTGCAACGTTATGAACATATCCAGTAGGCTTCTTCTTTGCTTCCACCTCAGATTCAAACACTCTCAGATCATTGTACAGATCATCCAGTTCATTTTCTTCCATTTTGTCATTCTGTCTGAATGAAACAATGTACATGGTCCATTCACCTCCAAGAGATCTGAGGAACTTTCGGTTGACATCATCTTGTTCCATCTGTACTCCAACAGTAGCCAACTCACCAATTAACTTATTGAATCTATCAAAAGTTTGAGTCATAGACTCATTCTTTGAAGATGTAAAATTCTCATATTGCTGCTTGAGAATATCCCTTTGATTCCTCTTAGTGCTCTTGGTGCCAGCAAATCTCTTCTCTAAAGCATTCCATAGAATCCGAGCATCAGTGCAGTGGTGAAACTGATGTTGATACTCATTAGGAATGGCCAAAAGCAGGGTGCTTAAGGCTTTCATCTCCAATTGTCTCACTTTCTTTTCAGCATCAGTTTTTGGAGGTGGTCTTCTTCCATCTTGTCCAATTTTACCTTCAGCAGAGGGACCATTCTCAACAATGTCCCACATAGAAAAGTCTGTAAGGAGGATGTACTGCTTGATCCTAATTTTCCACATGTCAAACTCATTAGGTTTGAGCATGGGAACCTTTGAAACAAGAGTACTGTTTGATTCAACTGTGTTGTCCATGATGAATGAAGGTTTATGAGAATACTAGGCTCTGATACCACTTGTGAGGATCTGATTCTTAACAAGAATAATGAAACTCATAAACAATATTAAAGAAGTTGCGGAAAAACACTTTAATATTCAAATATCAATGTAACGGTAAAGTAGAAATCACAACTTGTAAACTTTATTGAATGATTAAAGTTACAAGCTTTCACACAAAACCTCAATCTTGATGAACAGGCTCACCAAGACGAAATCTACTTCTCTAGAACTAGGGTTGTAAACCTTGAGGTCAATTCTCTCTCAAAACAAAAACTCAGAATACTCGTATATCAAACTATTCTGAATAATTCTATACATATACTGAAAATAAAAGATAACTATAAAACATAAAAGATCTTTAGTATATTCTTCCGTAATTATCTTCAACCTTCCTTGATTATCCTCAAACCTTGATCTATGCGTCTTACCAAGATTATCACATAAGCAGTATTAATCTTCACCAGCAGTAGTAACTATGCTTAGCAGTATTAATTTCTACAAGCAGTATTAATTTGGCTCAGCAGTAGTAACTTGTATCAGCAGTAGTAACCATGTTGTACTGGCAGCAGTAATCATACTTAAACAAATCTTTAGTTCCCAACAGTTAAGAATCGGGTTTCGCCCGTACTCCCATCCTGCGGTACCTTTCGATTCGTCGTTAATAATCAAAACGTCACCGTTTGGTAACAATAGCATATCACCCATCACACGAGCTAATGGCATTGTCTCCATAACCCATTCCGGATCCGGGTCGGATATGGCAAGTGCTTTTAGACCATGAATTTCAGCTATTAACTGCATTTACCCGTCCACAAGGACATTACCAATGGATTGTAATACCCTTCGGGTTAAAACAAGCACCATCAATATTTCAGAGACATATGCAGAATGCATTTAGATCCTTTGAAAAGTTCTGTTGTGTTTATGTTGATGATATACTCATCTTCAGTAATAACGAACAAGAACATATTTGGCAGCTTGGAGTTGTTTTAAAGAAATGTCAATCCCTTGGGATCATATTATCTAAAAAGAAGGCACAACTCTTCAAGACAAAAATTTATTTTATTGGCTTAGAAATTGACCAAGGAACTCATTGTCTTCAAAATCATATTATGGATCATATTCATAAATTCCCAGATAAACTTGAAGATAAGAAGCAACTGCAAAGATTTTTAGGAATCCTTACGTATGCTTCTGACTATATTCCTAAACTTGCTGCTATATGAGATCCTTTGCAAGTCAAACTTAGAAAAGATATACCATGGGACTGGAAAGACTCTGACACCTGTTATATCAACAAGGTTAAAAAGAACCTCAAAAGTTTTCCAAAACTCTATCATCCTCTTCCCGAGGATAAGCTAATAATTGAAACAGACGCTTCTGGAAATTACTGGGGAGGCATTCTCAAAGCAATTAATTCAGGTCAAGAACTAATCTGCAAGTACGCCTCAGGAAGCTTCAAAGATGTTGAATTAAGATACCACTCTAACGAAAAAGAGTATCTTGCAGTAATTAGAATAATTAACAAGTTTTCTATATATTTAACCCCGGTTAAATTTCTTGTTATAACTGATAACAAAAACTTCACTTATTTTATTCGTATTAAATTACAAGGAGATAACAAACAAGGAAGATTGGTTCGTTGGCAACAATGGCTTTCAAGATACGACTTTGATGTTGAACACATCGAAGGGACAAAAAATTGCTTAGCAGATTTTTTAACAAGAGAATAACAAAACTCATAAAGTACCAATAATGACATCATTGTTTGCATCACTCTATTACTTTTTTGCATATTTTAAGCCTCTATAAAAGAACGAATATCAGACTAATTAGCTTGCCTAATTTCAGTCTAATTAGCTTGCCTAATTTCAGTCTAATTAGCTTGCCTAATTTCATATTTTCTTTATTATTCAAGGGTGCTAAGTGTAATTATGTTTTCTATATATTTGGGTGTATTCCTCCTCTTTTGCATCAATCAATAACATAACCTATTTCAACTTGGTATCAGAGCCAAGTCCTTAACCCTACGGCAGCCAACCAGCGCCGCCTAAACCCTACGGCAGCCAACCAGCGCCGCCAATCTGCGCCACCTCTCTTCTGCTTAAACCCTATCTCCCCAGCAATAATCAGCGCCGATCATCACCACCACCACAGCGCCGATCATCACCACTCTTCACCACCAGCGCCGATCATCACCACTCTTCACCATTAGCAGCCATCTTCTTCTCACCAACAGCGCCGACCATCACCATCTTCAACCAACAGCGCCGATCAACCCACACCCTAATCATGGCAGCCATCATCCCCTTCTCTCCTCAAGAGAAAACCATACACAACTCTCACAAATTTTCCTTCTCTCTCAAACCTACAAACTATGGCTATTGGCGATCCATGATAGAAGCCTTTCTTACATCTCACAACCTTTTTGGTTATGTTGATGGAACTGTCCCATGCCCTGACCAAAAAGTCACCACTGATACAGCCGTCACCGACAACCCTAGCTACATCCCGTGGATATCCAACGATGCCCATATTCGGATGCTTATCATCGCTACTGTATCCGAAAACTCTTATCAACATATCCAGGGCAAAACATCACGTGACGTATGGCTATCGCTTGAACGCGCCTATGCCCCTGTTACAGCCTCTCATGAATTTACCCTAAAAAACCAACTCCTTCGAATCACCATGAAAGGTGATGAGAAACCAGCCGACTATCTGAGCAGGGTTCACGAATATGCTACTGCCCTTGCTAATATTGGAGAACCGATGAAGGACAAAGACCTGGTTATGCTCACTATTGCCGATCTTCGCGACGAATAGAACGTCATCAAGGGCAATCTTCTAACTCGCTTACCGCCTGTTCGCTTCAATGAACTGCATGGTCTTCTATGTGATCATGATTATGTCTTCACAAAGAATCTACCTCCACAGGCTTTTCTGGCTCCTACTGCTCCAACTTCTCAGCCTCAACCGGCTGCTTCGGCTTCACAACCTACTCTTGACCAACTTCAACAACAACTTCAGAGCATTCAACTTACTGCTTCTCAGCTTGGTTATCAATTGAATCCTCTTCCTGCCCCACGGGCTCAAGCTTACTATGGCTCTCGGTCTTCCAACAACAGCTGCGGTGGACGGGGATCTCGTGGTTCCTCTCGCGGTCCCTCGCGTCATGGTCCCAACAATCGCCCTCGAAACAACCATGGCTCCCGCCAGTTCTCTTGGGCTTCAGCCCAAAACACCGTTTATGGCCACTGTAACAGGTGTGGGATAGGTCATCTACCCTCCCAATGTCCGAATCAGCCGAATCAGCATGCTTCCGCACCACAAGCCAATTTTTCGGCCCACTATGATGCTGCCTCCTCTTCCGGCTCCACTTGGAAACCAGACACTGGTGCAACCCATCATGCCACACCAGACCTATCTAGCATGGACAACTCGGAAGCTTACTATGGTAACGATTCTTTATTTGTTGGTAACGGTAATTCTATACCCATCGTTCACATTGGTTCATCCAAAATACAATCGCCAAACAAAACCTTTTCCCTAACCAACATTCTTCATGTTCCGCAATTAAAACAAAATCTTTTATCTGTTCAAAAATTTTGCCATGATAACCATGTTTTCTTTGAATTTCACTCTTCTTATTTTGTTGTCAAGGACGAGTCTACACGCACTACCCTCCTTTCGGGTCCCAGTGAACAGGGCTTATACTCCATCCGTCTTCCTCAACTCAAGTCACTACCCAAAGTCGCCTTCACTGCCGTCAAAGCTTCTTCAACCATTTGGCATCAACGTCTAGGACATCCGCATGCTCAAGTTTTTCGTTCAATCGTTTCTTCTTGTTCCTTACCGGTTTTAGATAAACTATCAAATAATTTATATTCTTCTTGTCAATTAGGGAAGTCATCAAAGTTGTCTTTACCAACCTCCACTTTTCGCAGTAATAAAATCTTAGATCTTATTTATTGTGATGTTTGGGGTCCTTCTCCACAACCCTCTCTCGATGGTTGTCGTTATTTTCTTTTGTGTGTTGACCACTTTACACGTTATATGTGGATTTATCCTTTAATTCACAAATCCGATGTGCTTCCTGTGCTCACACAATTTATCAACATGGTCGAACGTCAATTCACCACCAAATTAAAAAGCCTTCAATCTGACTGGGGGGGCGAATTTCGACCCCTCACCACTCTCTGTCACAACCGTGGCATTATTCATCGACGTTCTTGCCCTCACACCAGTGAGCAGAATGGCTTTGTTGAACGTCGTCATCGTCACGTTGTAGAAACTGGACTGACTCTTCTCGCCCAGTCCAGCCTCCCTCAACGTTTCTGGTTCTCGGCCTTTGACACCGCCGTCTATCTCATCAATCGTCTCCCCTCTCGTGTATCCTCCAACAAATCTCCTTATGAACAAGTCTTCAACCGCAAACCCGATTACTCCTTTCTCCGAGTCTTTGGTTGTCAGTGCTTCCCTTACCTCCGACCATACAATCATCACAAAATCGAGTTCCGGTCCACTTCGTGTGTTTTCCTTGGTTACAGCCCTGTACACCACGGCTATCGTTGCTTTGAATCGTCTAATGATCGACTTTACATTGCCAGACATGTCCGTTTCAACGAACATGTGTTTCCCTACCAACCCTTACCACCCCCACCACCCCGTCCCACTCCTCCTTACACCTCTATCTTTCCTGACCCACCCCTCTCCTTTCCACCCGAACCTCCCTCTACACCTCCGCCCACACCCCCGTCGCCTCTTCCTCAAAACTCACCCATCCCACCTCCCTCTTCCGCTCCACCACCCGCCCCTACTTCCAATCCACCACCTGCCCCTCGACCTCGGCCTTCAAACCTACGTCCCAATCCCAAGCAACCTGACCGTTTTAACCCAGCCGCTTATTCCACCACCACCTCCTCATCCTTACCTCTTGAACCCACTAGCTTTACCGTTGCTAACAAATGTTTAGAATGGCGCCAAGCAATGGCTGATGAGTTGTCTGCACTTCATAGGAATGGCACGTGGACTCTTGTGCCCCCTGTTCCTAACGCTAATGTTGTTTATTGCAAATGGGTTTACAGTTAAAAACTGATGAAAATGGACAGGTTACCAGGCACAAAGCTCGCCTTGTGGCCAAAGGCTTTCATCAACAGCATGGTGTCGACTATCATGAGACCTTCAGCCCGGTCATCAAGCCCGTCACTATCCGCACTGTTTTGTCTCTTGCTGTCACTAACAAATGGCCTCTCCGACAGTTGGACATTCAGACTGCTTTTCTGCATGGTGACCTCAAGGAAACTGTTTACATGAGACAACCCCCTGGTTTCATTGATCCAACCAAACCTGATCATGTTTGCTTGTTACACAAGTCGTTATATGGGCTCAAACAAGCTCCCCGTGCCTGGTTCATCAAACTGTCCACCGCTCTTCATCAGTTGGGGTTCTCTGGTTCCAAAACCGATCCTTCACTCTTCATACTTAATTCTCCAGGTTCGCTTATCTACCTGCTGGTTTATGTTGACGACATTATTATCACTGGTAACAACTCTGTCGTCATTACCTCAATCGTTAATCAGCTCAACGCTCTTTTTAAACTTAAGGATTTGGGCCAACTGCACTATTTTTTGGGAGTTGAAGTTGTTCACAAGGGCGCTGACTTAATTCTCTCACAACGCAAATACATTCGTGAGATCTTACATCGTGCTGGTCTTGCAGACTGCAAACCAATTGCTACTCCTATGAGAACCTCCATTGTATTGTTACCGGACGATAGCCCATTGCTCGATGACCCTTCTCGATATCGGCAAACCGTTGGGGCTCTTCAATATGCCACTCTTTCTCGTCCTGACATTGCTTTTGCCGTTAATAAAGTTTGCCGGTTTATGCATGCTCCCACTGAGAATCATTGGAGCGCTGTCAAACGGATCTTGCGTTACCTACAGGGCACCGTAAACTTGGGTCTGTGGATCCGTCATGATACGGGATATCAGCTTCATGCCTTCTCCGATTCTCATTGGAGCCCCAATCTTCAGGCTTATTCCGACTCCGATTGGGCTGGTTGTCCAATTGATCGTCGATCCACGGGGGGATTTGCCATATACTTGGGGTCGAATCTCATCTCTTGGTCTGCCCGCAAGCAGAAAACTGTCTCTCGTTCCTCAACGGAGTCCGAGTATAAGGCCATTGCTGACACTGTTGCTGAGTTGATTTGGTTGAAGTCTCTCCTACGAGAACTTGGTTTAAATAGCCAGGCACCCACACTTTGGTGTGATAATCTTGGTGCAACATACCTCACTGCTAATCCTATTTTCCATGCACGAACCAAGCATGTTGAAGTCGATTATAACTTTGTTCGTGAGCAGGTGACTCAAGGGAGGTTGAATGTCAAGTTCATTTCCACCGATGACCAAATTGCTGATATTTTCACCAAGCCCTTATCCTGTCAGAAGTTTGAGTTTCTACGGTTCAAGTTACAGATCGCTAACCGCGTTGAACTTGCGGGGGAATATCAGACTAATTAGCTTGCCTAATTTCAGTCTAATTAGCTTGCCTAATTTCATATTTCCTTTATTATTCAAGGGTGCTAAGTGTAATTATGTTTTCTATATATTTGGGTGTATTCCTCCTCTTTTGCATCAATCAATAACATAACCTATTTCAACTACGAAGAACTACAAGAGGTCTTCACACCTCAAGCCCCTTCTTCTTCCAAAAGACTCACTCTCTTTCTAAAAAGGCCTCTCGCCGAAAATAAAAAATTATGGAAAAACTTATGTTCCAAAAATCTTTAATCTTGAAAAAGATTCAGTTACTTCAGAATGAGCTTACATTCATAAACTTTGAAATGGAGTTTGAGAGAAAATTATTCTCCAAGCAAAAGGTAACTGTTGAACCTACGGTTGAAAAACCAAAATCAATAGCTAGTCCAGAGCAAACGGCTACTGGTAAAGACTTATCAAATCCGTTATTGCCTGTGGCTTTGGCCAAAAGCCATGAAGAAGGTTAATCTTCTTCATCCTTAGATTCTTTGAATTTAAGACCCAATGGAGATTATCAAAACCCTCAAAAACCTAAAGTCCACTCTTTAGTACAATCGCAAGATTGTCAAGGCATAAAATCCTATTACGTTGTTTTTAATGGTCCTAAAGCAGGTATTTACACCTCTTGGAACGTTGCAGAAACAGCAGTCAAAGGAATTTCCGGTGTAAAACACAGGAAATACAAGTCCTATGAAGAAGCAAGAATCTCGGCTAACATATATACTGTAACACCCTAAATCCTGGAAATAGCAACCAATTTAAATTTTCTAAATACATCGATAATTGCATCTTCTACAATCACAATTTAAGAATTAACCTCAATACACACGTTCAATCTACACATACAGTCTAATATGAGGGCGGGTGCTACTAAAACCCAATAACGGTCACCATCTCCAATCTGCGGAAGACTTCACCAATTACTCACACTTGTGCCAAGCTAAGGCTCGACTCTTCATAGAACTGCTAGAACCAAACTCCCAACTGGAACCTGATGCACATGCCGACAAATAAAAAATGTTAGGCTTGACGCCTAGTGAGCTCAAGAGTTTTCAACATATATAAATTAATCGTTTAGAAAGGAAGGATGCGATCAAAATCATAATCTTTCAAAATGAAATATTTCACTTATAAAACGACTCGTTTATCAATAACTATGCATTTTATACGAAAGAGACACCGAGTTAAACGTTAACCAAACCGAACTGTTTTAAAGGCGAAGATCTCAATATGAAACGTACTTTTATAAATTTGGATTTAAACCAAAACTTGTTCAAAATGAGAATAAAGAGAGAACTCCCAATCTTTATAAAATGTGGGTAGAAAATGTTATATCTCGGAAATACCCAACACGGGTGGAACAAGATACACAACTCATAAACCATAGATAAAAATCTATATAATTAAATATTGCCATGAACACGAGCATTAGACCCAAACTCACACGACCATAAAATGGACGAAATAAAATACCGAAACGTGGAAAAGACGCATTCCATTCAAACCTTAATATACGTGGGAAAACCCCAATATTAAGGTCATTATTTATCGTCGACCACACAAACCAAAGTTGATAAAACACGACATCAACATTTAAAATACCACGAGTCTACGACGGAGAGACCCGTATACAAAGAGAATAGAGGAACACACAAGTAGGCCGCTCATACAACTTCCTTGCATGTCATCTAAACGTTTCCATCTTGGGTGGCGAGAACATATGAGTGGGGCCACCCGTGATGTTATTGAATTTCACCACACATCCCGACATCCTAGTTCCCATGCCACCACCGACATCACAACCTCAGACCGATTATGCCTCTGGCCTTACTCCGTCGAGTTCCACTTTCAAGGACTTACAGACATGGGTGCCTATCCAATCTAACGAGTTTCAACTCAACGACTCGAGCCACCTATTGTCTACTCGCTAGCAAACCCAAGCGGTCACCACAGTAACCAAAAACTTAGGCTTTACCAAAACAACCAGACTTATGTGCCTATGGATCCATTACAACACTGTCTAACATTACATGACTCCAATTGAATGACCAAAGCACCCAAAACATGTAACTCACCAATGACACGAATTAATCGTCATCATACTCAAAACCCATGACGGTTATAAATCCGGACAAATATCCACCGGACTCATTTAGTCAAAACCGAGCCAAAGGCCCAACACTTTACGTAAATCTCCAACGAAAGCCTTTGTAAACATTAAAAACACGTTTAACCAACTGATGAAGACACAACGACCCAAGAGTATAATTAACTCAAACTCAACATCGGTTGAGTCAAACCATTTTCCAAATGGACTCTTTATCCTTATATTTTCCAAAATGGCTCATGACATACTTATACACATTTTCCAAATAGTTGAAAGTACAGACTCATATAAATGACCTTTACATCAAATGAACTCCATTTATATATATATACATATATGTACATACACATCAAAGAGACATGTAAAAATGATTTAATTGTCAAGATGCCCAAAATCACAAATATGCGTGTGACACAAGTTTATAAAGTGAGATATAACCAAATACTCAAACTTATCAGCAGTTAACAATTTGATGTAAAACACAAACACTTTAAAACAAACGTTTTGGCATGTACACCATTTTCATAAATCATCTTGAACTCACCTTGCTAGGTTAAGTTAAACCTAGTGTTCAATCCCCAACCATTGACCTCCAAAGCGTAAACCACACCCAAAGCCTTCCGAATACATCCATTCCAACTCTTCAACACAAGCTTCCCAAAACCTAGATCCGCACATTTCCAACCATGAATAACCGTATCCAACCATAAAGAAACATTCCCCCAAACACTTAACATCAAAATCTTTATTTTGGGCAAAACCCTAATTTTGACCCAAAATTCCCAAAATTGTCCAAACCGAAATTTAGAGAAATCAAACGCTAGGAAACCATCAATGGAGCATTTATAACCTATTTCATGGTTTATAAATGGAAGAGATACACTTACCACTTAGGTTTGGATGAAAACCTAGAAAACCCAACAATGAGTTTGAGGTTGAAGATGAAGATGGAGATGATGAAACCTTGACCATAGCTTTCCATATTACCACTTGATGGTGTTTCATCTTCAATAAAACACAAGGATTTGAGCCAAAATAAGTTAGGGTTTGAAGGGGGAAGAAGGAAAACGGTTTGGGAGAGAGTGGAAGAAGTTTGGGTGAGAATAAATGAGGAAAATGGCTGAAATTCGCGACTTAACAGCAGCCTGCCCTCTTTGGGCGACATTGCCATGCGACAATGCCTTGGGCATTGTCGCTGGTTCTCCCAGCTTTCTTCTCGTTTACTATTTTGGCCGTAACTTCTTCGTTATAGCTCCGTTTTCGCTCTGGAAAGAACCGTTGGACTTGTAATTGGATCCTTCATCCATTAAGACTATGAAATATAGAATTCAAGTCCAAAATCATATATCTTATTTTTTCCCCTTAAAATTATTGATTTATGCATTAACTTGAAATGATACCTTCCGAAATTCGGGGTGTTACATATACTATAACTGAGTTCAAAGCCCCTTTAGAATTGACTGTGTTTTACAGCTGTAGTATAGATGTTAGCCGAGATTCTTGCTTCTTCATAGGACTTGTATTTCCTGTGTTTTACACCGGAAATTCCTTTGACTGCTGTTTCTGCAACGTTCCAAAAGGTGTAAATACCTGCTTTAAGACCATTAAAAACAACGTAATAGGCTTTTATGCCTTGACAATCTTGCGATTGTACTAAAGAGTGAACTTTAGGTTTTTGAGGGTTTTGATAATCTTCATTGGGTCTTAAATTCAAAGAATCTAAGGATGAAGAAGATGAACCTTCTTCATGGCTTTTGGCCAAAGCCATAGACAATAACGAATTTGATAAGTCTTTACCAGTAGTCGTTTGCTCTGGACTAGCTATTGATTTTGGTTTTTCAACCGTAGGTTCAACAATTACCTTTTGCTTGGAGGAGAATTTTCTCTCAAACTCCATTTCAGAGTCTATGAGTGTAAGCTCATTCTGAAGTAACTAAATCTTTTTCAAGATTAAAGATTTTTGGAACATAAGTTTTTCCATAATCTTTTGTTTTCGGCTAGAGGCCTTTTTAGAAAGAGAGTGAGTCTTTTGGAAGAAGAAGGGGCTTGAGGTGTGAAGACCTCTTGTAGTTCTTCGTCCTTTTATAGAGGCTTAAAACCTGCAAAAAGTAACAAAGTGATGCAAGCAATGATGTCATTATTGGTACTTTATGAGTTTTGATATTCTCTTGTTAAAAAATCTGATAAGCAGTTTTTTGTCCCTTCGATGTGTTCAACATCAAAGTCGTATCTTGAAAGCCATTGTTGCCAACGAACCAATCTTCCTTGTTTGTTATCTCCTTGTAATTTAATACGAAGAAAATAAGTGAAGTTTTTGTTATCAGTTCTAGCAAGAAATTTAACCGGGGTTAAATATATAGAAAACTTGTTAATTACTCTAATTGCTGCAAGATACTATTTTTCGTTAGAGCGGTATCTTAATTCAGCATCTTTGAAGCTTCCTGAGGCGTACCTGCAAATTAGTTCAGATGGATTTGTAGTTAACAACCATTTTTTTCTTACCTCGTCTCTTTTCTGCTTCGTTTTCAACAAGAAAGGCTGGAGACACATGAGGGGATTTACTAGGTATGATAATCTTCATATCTAGCAATTCTTGAATTTGCTTGCCAAATTCTTCTTGATCTTGAGGACTATACTTCATGGGTTTAACTTTGATAATAGTCTTAGGATCTTTTAAAATGATGTTTGCGGTCATCCAATGTTTTGTCTTGTTAGAATCAAGAGAATTTTCCGAGCAAACAAAATCTAATAATTTTTCAATTATAGATATTTTCTTTAAGTCATCTAAAATGAAATTCATTTCTTTAAATGCTCTAATACAATCACTCCCCCTCTGTAAAATAATTTTATTTTAGGTAATATTGAGTGCTTTTGGTTTTGGAATATGTGAACGTTTTTTCATTGATTCGATAAAACCTTAAATTCCAACACGATATGTTGTTGTTATTTTACTAATGAAAACTTCTTTTTCGTGAAAAGTAAGAATAATCATTTTTGTGAATTGGGTAAAAGGTCCATAAAGAATACATAAATTGTTACCCAATATAAAAATCAATATCAGATTCTTGCTGAAAAACGGTAGGAATATGAAAAATTTCACCTGCAATAATGGTATCGAAATTATCGAAATTTTTACAGACTTTGTTAATGGAAATTGTTGTTCCATTAGCAATCTTTGCTTTGATGGGTCTTCCAGCATTAACCCAATGTTCTTCTGGTATTACAAACCTGTTTGCAATACAAAGACTTGCGTCCGTGTCAACATAACAGTGTAACTCAATTTGTTTATATCCTTTAAATTTTAATTTTCCAGATATATAGATAAAGTTAGGATTAGTAATGCTAGGCATCACAAATTCTATTTCTTCTTCAGTTTGACTCTGAGGAAGATGACTCATCATTTTCTGAAGAACTGGTTTCAGAATTGATCGTTTCTATAGAATAAACACTTTAAGTGTCACTATAGATATCTTGAATAGGATAATATCCTAGGGAGAAGATGGTTTCTAACCTTTTATTTTTGTTAGAGAACTGTTTCCTGTTAGGACATTCATTTGCATAATGTCCTTCTTCATTGCAGATCCAACACCTGCAATTCTTTTTTCCTTTCGGACAAAGTTTATGTTTTGAAGAACCCTTTTGGAATTCTTTCTTTACATATTTTCCAGGTTTAAAACGTTTCTTTTTTCGTTTAAACTTGTATTTAAAAAACTTCTTTTTTCTTGTTTTTGACCTTCTTTTGGTTTTGCATCCGTAATAAAGTGAATGCTCAACAATTTTTTTCGCAACATTTTTTAGAAAATGCTTTTAATTTCTTTTGCTTTTTTGTTAAGTCGCAAATCTTAGAGATTTCTTCCTTAACCAGACGGTGTGCATAACCCATACTGCAAAGAGCAGTGTTAGATGCTTCCAACTCGAATCTGTTTAAAGCTTTTTCTCCGATAAACGGAATTTTTAAAAGATGGTCTTTTATAAAATTCTTATATTCGTCTCTATCTTTTAATTGAAATAAATATTTTTCATAATCACAATAAAATTGATCAAGAAAACATATATCACAAAGCTGCATATTAGTAAGGGTATGCTTGGCTTTATTTATAATTCTCACATGTTCTTGTAGTTTGTTTTCAGCATGATCAATTCCTAAAAACATCGTGTAGATGGAATCCATAATGCTTTCAAAGGTTTTGATCGAATTGTTCATGTGCCATTTTGTGTTTTTTATCAAGTTGTTGACAACACCTGTAGTTTTATGTTCTACAAGTAGAAGAACGGTTTCTGGATCTTCACAAGCCTCACTTGTCTAAATGATTAAGCTTATTTATTGACTCCATTTGTCGATGAGTTATTTCCTGTTACTAGAACAATCGATATTTAAGATGTTAGTTCCAAAAATATTATTTGTTTTAATAGTAGGTTCAAAGAAACTCCCTTTTCTTTTCTTGCTGCCAGAGCCTTCTCCAACAAAGGTTTCTTTTGTGCGTTCCTCTTTTTCTTCTTCTTCTGATTCCTGTTTGTTGACTCTGAAGTTTTGTATTGAAGAGTCGTCGGAACTATCATCACTGAAAATTTCAATGATGTGTATCTTGTTGTCTAGAGTCTTAAACCCAAAGAGGCTCTTAAAGGTTTCGCTATAACTTATTTCTATATTGGCGATGGAATGATCCATTTCCATTAACCTAATGGTCTCTTCAAGTTTTTCTAGATTGGAATCATTAACTTGAAGCTCTTATCCTTCTAGGTTATTCCAAAAGTAGCCCTCTACTATATTCATGTAATCCATACTAGTCCTTCTTAATGGGCCAGGAAAGACTTTTGGGATTTTTGCTACTTCCTAGTTCTTCATTTCCGACTTCGAAGTTAGGATAGTTGTATTTCCAAGATCCTTTCAAACCGGTTTGGATAATTTCTTTTTCTTTTCGATCTTCATTTTTGAGGATCTCGAGGATCTCTTTTTTGCAAGGACAATCTTGAATCGTTGTTTTCAATTCGTTTATGATTTTTGCAGCAGCAACTTCAATGTGGTTGTTGAGCTGTAGATGTTTAAGCATTGCGAGGATTTCTCCTAACTGAGGCTTGATGTTGTTTTCGAAGTCTTCTTGAAGGTCTTTAAGACTCATCCTATGATTTTCCGAAGGAAATCTTCGATTTTGTTTAACTTAGAGGTAAAGTCTAAGACTTCGTCTCTAGAAATAGGAACCTCGTTCCTTTTGGATGATAGAATGTCAAGCTGAGCTTCTAAGACTTCTATTTTATCATCTTGTTTCTTAAGAAGAGCTTTTATTTCTTCTAACCCCCCTCCTATCTGTAAAAGATGATAGAATTGGGCATAAACACCAGGTGTTTTTGATAGTTTTTCACTAGGATATTTGCTTATTCCAAAATAGGATAATAAACTATAAACTCCAAGTAAAATTCTTCCAGTAATCTGATTAAGATTATTGGTTGAAGAAATAAGAGTAGAAAGGCTCTTATTGTTCAAATGTCCACTAAAGCTATAGTGTGTGGGGTTAGGATCAACTCCTTCATTTAATTGCTTAAAAGTAAGGATTTGTCCATCCTTATAGATATGTGGATGCATAACTATAGGGCTGTCAGACATGGTTATCCTAAGTGTTCGAGTCTCTGACAAAGAGTGTCAACTTTTTTAGAGACACATCTAAGAAGGTCTCTTTGAGAGCTTTCTCTAATGCTAGAAGGTTCATACCTTCTATTGGAGGGTTCTCCGATCTCTAGGTTGTTATTCCTAAAGCTTATTCTAGGTTGTTCTAAAATCGGTTTATTCTTTGCAATATCAATTGCCCAAGAATCATTCATAGGACTAATATTGGAGAATTGCTTCTCTTCTATATAACCTATTTCAGAGAATACATCTTCTATTTCTATATATTCTTGTTTTTTATAACCAACACTATGATGGCTATTTGCTAGGGCATAAGCTACAACGTATGTTAGGCTAAAAACCTTGTCTCCATGGTTCATTAAGTTTTCTCTTTAAAACTGATGAACAAAAGAAAGAACTTGATCAATATTCTTAGTGTCTAGACTAAATCCAAATTTAGGATAGACTGAAAACATGAATCTTTGATAGGCTAAATCTCCTCTAGCCGCGCCAATGATGCAATCTTTTCTATCGTTGATTTTATTGTCTATTAAGGCCATCTTAATAGGAGAATCAATTTCTTCTTGAAAATTTGCCTTAAGCAAAATTTTTATGGCACCAAGGTGAACCATATTAATTGTAGATCTGACTTTAGAATCTATTTTTGTGAAGATTTTTATTAATTTCTTCTCTTGTAATAAGAGGTAGAAAGACTGAACCTTTTGTATCTTTAATATCGACATGCATTTCTTTTGTGCCGACAAAATAAAAGATAGTATTTTTCCTTTTAAGTAGATTTAACATTGGTATGTCAAAATTTTTTTCTTTCTTTAAATCAAGCTTAGACTTCTTGATCTTTTGAAGAATGTCTTGTTTTACTAAAAAGCTTCCTTGAAAACCCCTTTTGTTTTCTGAAAAGTTAATTTCAAAGTTGTCTTGATCATGAGTTTCCTCATGCTCTCTATTTTATTTTAAAATATTCATTTTAAAATAGGATTATGGCTATGATACTAAAACCGAACACCAGGTAGGCAATCGGGTTTGTACAAAACCGGGTTAAGAACCGGGTCTCGCCCGTACTCCCATCCCGCGGTACCTTTCGATCCGCCGTTAATAATCAAAACGTCACCGTTTGGTAACAACAACATATCACCCATCACATGAGCCAATGGCATTGTCTCCATAACCCATTCCGGATCCTACCGCAAGTTTTCAAAGCATCATTAAATTTCCCTTTTTTAGCATTCAAAAATGCTCCTTTTGGTGCACCACCACCAGGGGTGCTAAAAAACCCGACGAACCCGATCAATCCAACCTAAAAAAATCGAAAAAAACCCAACACGAGGTAACCCGAAGCATGATTGATACAAAAAATGATCAACCCGACTCTATTGGGTCGGAGTTGGGTCAGGCCCAATGGAACCCGACCCAATCCAACCTGAAAAAATGCAAAAAACAAAAAACAAGGTAACCGATACATAATCAATACAATTTTTGCCCAAACCACATCTATTGGGTTGGAAACGGGTTAGGCCCAAAGTAACCCGACCAAAACTTGTACGCTTTTTATTTATTATGATTTAGACTTTTAGTGACTCTGCTTTATCTCAATTCTCAAGTCTTACTATCTTAGCCCTAGTGTAGATTTGACCACCAGACCACACCTATTGAAATCACACGAATCTAACCTTCAAGTCTTAAAAGAAATATTCAACATCCATAGAATCAAGAGTTAATAGGTATTTTTTTCTACTCTTCTTCTCTTGTTAACCTTATTTTTATATTTCTATTTTGATTTTATTTTTCTTTAAACCAAATAACTTAGTTAGATTGTAAAATTATGTATTAAACTGACCAACCCAACACACACGGTTTGAGTTCGGTTGCACTTTCGATCATGTTAGATTAGATTGAAATTTTTGATTATATTAGGTTGTAAAGTGCCTTCAACCCGACCAACTGCATCGAACCCTTCCAATAACAAGACAAAACAGACGGCTGTTACTCTATTGGTCTGGATTCTGGAAGAACGATCGCTCACGGCACCCCTCCTCTTTCCACCGCCCACTAGTCACACACAGTCCGGACCGACGACCGCCTCCGTCCCTTTCTACGCACGTCGGTTCTACTTCTGCCTCCTCAGGTTAGGGTTTTTTTTTATTGTGAAAATTGTGATCACTTCTTTTTTATCAGTTAATTGTTTCTTCAGTTCCTCATTGTTTCTAATCTTTTCCATTATGATTTATGAGAAATACTTTCTGTTGATTATGTTAGAAGTTAGAACTTTTCTAACACTGTGTTAGAATTTGTTCTTAATTCTGTTTAATTACCTCATTATACTTCTGCTTTTTGTTGATTTTGCATCAATCCTCTCTTGATCTTAGTTTCGTCTTTATTATTCTTCTTGTTGTATGTGTTATTGTCGAAAATTTTCCTACAAGCTCTTTGTTTTCGATGAAGGTGTGTACTGCTCTTGTAGTGTATTGATTAGGGTTTTGCTGTTGTACTTTTGGGGTTTTAGTAAAGCCTTAGCTTTTGGTTCTATCGACATTTTCTCTACATCTATCATTTTTGTGATGCGTGGCATATGTCAATGGAGCTTTTTCTTCAATTTTACCAATCTGGCCCCTTTTTGGGTTAGAATACGAATCCTTTTTTGATAATTAAGACGAAGAGTGTGATCCAACACCTTTTTGGGTTAGCAGACGAAGAGTGTGTTCCTTTTTTGATGATTAAGACGAAGAGTGTGTTACCGACCCAGCCCCGTTTGGCCATTTTCAGATAATCAATATTTACAATGATCTCATTGGTGCTCCCCCTCATATAAATTTCTGATACGTCCCCAGCAGATTTTGGGGGTAGGCAATCAAATTTGCAATGTATTGTATCACCACAATGCTTTGAATCAATTTCTTCAAGAACTCCAAGTAAGAACTTCAATTCTCTTGGCCCAGTATCACCATTATGCAAGTAACTTAGAGTGTCATTTCACAGAACTCAGAAGCATGTGTTACTGATATGCTACAATTTGGATTCTTGATGAATGTTGCTTTAGAACTTTTGGTGGTATTGCAAGTAACTTTGTATGTATTTTTCATGGGTCATCATGGCTGCGACTTAGGTGTTTGATGAAATTCCTGTTAGAGCTTTTGGTAGTAATGCGAGTAAATTTGTATAATTTTTCACATAAACTTGTTTAACCATCATGCTACTAGGTTGTAATAAAAGACTGCTTTTAGTATACACTTATACTTGCGTGACTGTTGGTTCTCTTTCCTTTCATTCACCTTAGCAACAACTTGATGGTCCAACATGTAGCCTTAATGTTACTTGTTGATCAAGTAACCCCTTTTCTATTTGCTTTCTTTTTTCTTTCCTTGTTTTCGTGTTCAAAAGCCAACCAACATCTATGAAAATAATAATGATTCCGTAGTATTACTATTAACCAAACAACATCAATGCAATGGGCACCTATTTCCATTTCTATTCCCAGCATTCCCATTCTCTAAAAAAACCAAATGGCCCCCAAAAACTCGCTAATACAATTTGAAGTTGTGATGATAAAATAGTCTTAAAAAAAGCAGGAGCAAACTACCCCTCCCTTATTTTTTTTAATTTACCAATCAAAAGTCGACAATCCCTTGGGCAAAGCAGTCGGACAGCGGCCACCACCAGCCTACCTACTCCTTTGGCGACTTTCCTGGTATGGAGGCAAGCAAGGACTTATTTCTCTCTCGTTTTCTTTTCTTGAGAAGCTTTAAAATTTTAGCAAATATATATCGTCCAAGTTCCAAACTTCAATTTGTGAATAGTTATAAGTCGATCACTATCATTCTCCCTTTTGTGTGTAAATACGTGTGAAACCTAACTCAAAATCTGATCTTTAAATATGCAGTTTGTCATGCACTTTCAGAATCGGACGTTTGTAGCATACTATAATTTAGAGTCTAGGGCAATCTTTGTTAGTCAAAAATAGTAATTCTATGGTGATGATTAGATGAAGAGTGAACTAAAGCAGTTTTACACTTTCATGGTGGGCTATTGTGATGAGTGGACTTGTTTTGCTAACTTGTTGGAATCCAACGTGGGCTTTTATTTGGATGCTTCCATAGTGGGCCATTTCATGGAGATTCTCATTTTTGATATTCATGTGGTTGATTTTTGGTTGTATATTCCCTTGTTGTTTTGTTGGGTCATTTTTCTCATTTGGTTGTTTCCTAAACACATTTTGAGCCTTCATTGTAAAACCTTGGGGTATACCCCTCGTAATTTGTAATCTCTTTTTTCTTGTTCAATAAAGCTTTTTCGGGGGTTCCGTCCCCTTTCCCCCCCAAAAAAAAGCAGTTTTACACTCAAAAAAAGAGAGATATTATCTTTGTATGTCAACAGGCCCGACCCTGGCCATAGCCCATGGGGCCAGGGCAGCAGTGAGACCAAGGGCATCATCTGCCCAAGCCAATAAGTTTATGGGCAGGCTTGAGTTTGGGCTAAAAGATTTACAGTTAGGCATTGTTTGGCAAAAATAAGCTAGCTTATAGCTAGCTTATTTTCTGGGTACATGTTATGTTTGGATGACCATAAGCTAGCTTTTTGATAAGCTACTTGGAGTAGCTTATGAGAAGCTTTTTGTAAATATTCCAATTATGCCCCTCATTAATATTCATTATTATATATTAACTTTTAATTATAAATAAATAATTAATGTCCTTTTTGGTAATTTAAATGATTATAAGCTAGTTTTTGCCAAACGTGACTTTTTCATCAGCTAGCTTATCAGTCACCGGCTAGCTTATCAGCTAGTTTGCCAAACATAGCCTTATTTTAATGAGCGATTTACTGTCCTATATCACATACGTGATTGATACGCCCAAATCCCAATCAGCGTTCTCTCCTAGCCTCGCCTTTACCTTCATGATACGAACAATTGAAGACTCGAACTCTTGTTCACTTGCTCTCTGTCTCTGTCTCTCTCGATTGAAGACTCTGAACCTCAAACTCAATCACTCACTCTCTCAATTGAAGACTCGAACTCAAACTCCTCGGACCTCGCTTTGCCCAGTTGCCCTCTGCGGCTCTGCCCCTTTCTCCTCTCCTCTCCTCTCTGGAAAGTCGAGACTTTTCACCTTTTAAGTTTTCATTACTCTTCAGTTTTCTGGAGTGTGGTAAGTTTTACTTTTATTGTTTTACATTTTAATATTTAATTCTAATGTTTATCAGTTTATGTCTTTTTAAATGAATTGATTTAGGTTTATTCTTTTTAGTGTTTGTATTAGGTTTACTATATGTTAGATTTCGAATTAAGTTTTTTTTTATTTGTTTGTTTACTGTTTAAATTAATGTTTATAATTTTATTGTTGTTTTAGTTTTGTTTACTGATTTGTTGTGGTGGACTGCCTTAAGATTGCAAAAACAAAATTGTTTCAACTTTCACGAATCACGACTAAATCAGGTATTATCTTTCTATTCTCTATATCGTATCACTTGTTACTTGTTTGAGATATGTATCCTTGATCACAACCCTCAGGTGCTCAAAATAGAAAAAAGGAAAAAAAAAAGACAAGAAAAAATTGCTCAATCTATGTGAGATTCTTTTAATAAGCTTATTGTAATAACCAAATGCTTGTGATCATAACGAGAACATAGTTGATGAAAATGCTTGTGATGAAAAAATTGATGATGCAAATGAAAATGTTTGTGATGAAAATGAAAGTGCTTGTAATGAAAACACGGACGATGCATGCAACTTGTGATAAAAACATTGGTGATGCTTGTGATGATATTGGCTTGAATATATTTGATCCAAGGGTTTGGTATATGTTAAATTGAATAATGAAAGACTTGCTTCTTGAAATAGGAAACTAACATCAATTTCCCTGAAGATAAAATAGGTAGACACTTCTCTAATAAATTTATGTTCGTAAGTTACGTAACGTTGATTGTCATGATAGAAAGTGGTTAGTTTATTCAAAAGAGCTTAATAATGTCTTATGTTATATTTAATAAAATCGGTGTGGGAATGAACCGCCTACTTTGACCAAGTTCCAAACCCCTTCAGATAGTTTATTTTGATTTTCATATGCGTATATAGGGGGCATTTTTTTGGCCTTTCGCCATGGGCATTCGAAAACACAGGACCGGGTCTGGATGTCAAATACATTACCTTTAAACTTCAAAATTAACATGTATTGTATAAGCTTTATGAGAAAATTTTGGACCAAGGATGAACTTTATAACAAATTACTATTGAGTAATGTTGGTATCAGATTTTGAACAAATCCATATCAAATTTGCAACTATAAAGAAGTTGCTTTGACATCAAAAAGCCCTTTATTTGGTTGTTATTGTTGGATGGGTGGGATTGTCATCAAAAGTAGTCCTCTAAGGGGCGGTTTGGTTCATGGAATTGGAAGGAATTTGAAGGAATTGGAATGGCCAATTCCATTGACTAAATTCCAAGCGCATGTTTGGTTCACGGAATGAAAGCGGGGGAATCCTTCCAATTCCATTGAATTCCACATCTTAAGGAATTCATCATTCCTTGGCTTAAGTGAAAGAATTGAATTCCTACCAACCAAACGCATGGTCAAATTTCATTCCAATTTCTTCAAAGTCAAATTCTTTCGATGGATTCCAATTTCATCAAATTCCATTATGTGAACCAAACGCCCTCATGTTTGATTTATCGTCTGAATGACAGCATCGTTATCAAGATGAGCAAGAGACCGCCACCTGACCCAGTGGCAGTATTGAGAGGCCACCGTGCTTCCGTCATGGATGTTTGTTTCCATTCTTCCGAAAACTTGGTATTCTCGGGGTGGGTATTTTGCCTTGTGTTAAACTAGGTATTTTCATCGTAGTTTGAGGTATGTGTCTGTTCCAACTATTATGTGGGTATTACTGCAGCTCATCAGATGGCGAATTACGAATTTGGGACAGTGTGCAACATCGGACCATCTCATCCACATGGTACTGGCTGCAAGTTCTTTGCTTTCTTTAATCAAGACAAGAATTCTCCTAGGAATAGGGTTATGTTGTTTTAGCATAACTTCCATAGGGCTGGGAAAACACCGGTGGTTTTTATTATCTTGTCACGAGATGTAAATTGGCATTTTCCAACTTCAGGCTGTTCGATGTCAAAGTAATTTCTTTAACTTTAATGCAGGGCACATAGTGCGGCACATGGGATTATAAGCGTTTCAACCAGCCCCTCAATTGGGAACAACAAAGTTATCAGGTTCTCTTTCTTTATGTTATCAACAAGTGTGTATCTGCATGGGTTTTTTTTTTGGTAATAATCATTGGATTGCATCTTTCACTGTAGCCAGGGCAAGGATGGAACTGTTAGATGTTGGGATATTGAACATGGGGAATTGTCAAGGTATCTTGTTGGTTGTAATTGAGAACTACACAAATGACTTCCCTATCATTATGTATCAATCTTTTTGTAGCTTGATGAATGGAGGTCCAAGCGTTATCTAACTGATATTTAGAATTTAGACGGTTTCTCTAGGAAATAAGATAGAATGTATACTTTTGAGGTTCATGAAACCTTTTTCTAGAAACATTTTGCAGGCAAGATGTTATAAAAAAGGAGTGGCTCCTTCATTGATGGCTAATATTTTCACATAGATGAGAATCACTTCTTTAGTTTCATAATTTAGTTAATATGTTGCTCAGTTTTGGCAAAATGGTATACAACTAGTGGAATTCTTGGAATATCTTTCTCTAAAATACTGAAGGACTCTATTTACAAGAATTTCGAATCACCATACATCTTTGTAAATTTCCTGAATTATGTTTACTAGCATTTTGATTCGCTAAAATATGTCCAAAACTTTTATCGAGTGGACCAAGTGTGTGCCAATAAGTGAGTGATGCAATATTCACGGGACAAAAGAAATGTAATATCCGACATCACAAAAGAGAGACTGGTATAGGTATAGTGAGTCAGATAGAAGAGGGATATATGCTCAATTTGCACTTTATGTGATCACTTCTGGCCTCCTTTAGGATGGAAAAGGCCATCACTGGATTAATTAAGGGTTAAGACTAATATCTTTATCACTTATCAGGATGCCATCGTCTAATAAGGTAACAGGCCCTAGCCTCATTAGGTGTAAATTATATCCTTCCGCTTGTCTCTCTGTTTTTTTTAATTCTTGGTAAAATAACCATTGTGTAAATACAATGATCTTAGACTCCCATCAGTTGAATAGAATCCTTGTGGAATTGATATGAATCCTGTGTAAAAGATGATGTTTTTTTTATCCTGACAGGACACCTTCCATCTCAATTGATGCAAATACCTATCACTTTTGCAAGCTTTCATTAGTGAAGAGGCCTTCTGCTGGCACAAGAAAAGCTGAAAAGCGGAGACTTCACCATGGGACAGAAGTCATAGAACCTTTTGGTCAAGAAATTTCTCATGACATCCAAGAAGAAGAGGATCTAGGGAGCCTGGTAGAAAATTTTAACACATTTGAAGGTCTTCTTTTTGACCTTTTTTACATACTTTACCCTTCATTCATATATGTTTTGTGTTTCAATTTAGTTATTTTTCCCTAATTAAAATTTCGTCCTTGTATAAGAATTTCTAATTTTTCTATTTTTAGTTTGAGGTATGAAATGAGGAATTTAAATGTCACTTTGTCAGCGATTGTCTTTTCGAGCTGCATTCGATTAGATTCACTAAACCTTTGTTGCTTCCCGTTCAGTTTTCAAACAACCAACTAAACCTTTTAAGCATGTCTCTGCTTTTTGGAATCAGTATTACAAAAGGATGGAGAGATGGACGAAGTTAGTGACATGATGAAGAGTGTGATGGATGAAGAGATCATGAGTTTTTAGTGTTATGTGATCACAAATCCATTGAAGCTGGTTGGTAAATTGTATAAATGATGGTGAGATTGGTTTAACACCTAATGAATACCATCATTTCATTTTAGCCCATCTCATGTAGGTCGCGATAAAGGGCATGGCATTGTCGACTTGTTGTTACCCAGTGAAACTATTCTTGCTGGACTTCTACATATTTTCCCTTCTTTTTTCATACCTTTATGGTGTTAGCTTAAAGCAATAGGTTGTCCACCATATGTGATTGTACTTAAGAGTCAATTGTCATTTTCATGTTTTTACTCGAAATAGACAAAGCCACATGGGCATCTCGTCTTGAACCAAACCAAACAGACTAAGTATATCCCACTTGGGAGTAGGTTTTGGGGGTGGGATGTGTGCAGACCTATCCTTTACCCCAAAGAGTTGAGAAGCTGATCCTCTGAAGACCTTGGCTTGTGGAAAAGTGATTACAATGCTTCTGGAAGTTTCACAAGAAAGTTTGAATCGTTCGAAATATAAAGAACTTGAGATAAAAGCAGTAAATTATGAAGCCAGTTGTAAAAAAGAACCCTCCTCTGGTGTCACCCTTCACCTCCCCAAAACTCAGATCTCTTGCCCATGGTATTTACTGAAGCCTACACCTAGTCAGCTACCGTAGTCCTGCTTCTCCAGCCTACACATGTGCAACTCATCTTATGTACTCCCTTCGACCCAAAATAAATGTATGAAATTAAAAATGCACACGGTTTTAGAAATGAATGGAATAATGCTATGTTATTTCTAATACTTATATTGATTATATTTACTTTATTCGTTGGATTGAATAATTATTACACTTTTTAATCAACCAAATAACAAATTTACCTTTAATAATAGAGTAATGGATTTCTCATATCATAGTCAAGGGTAGAATTGGAAAATGGGCACTTACTAAAATAGGATGTGGACGCTTATTTTGGGACAGAGGGAGTAGTTGATTTGCTGTCAATAAGTATATCAATGTTGTCATGCTAATGACAATGGTAATATGTTTTGCATGAGTAACATGACCTCTCTTGTTCTTCAAATTCACTTGATGTTTTACTGAAGTGTACTTTTCGATAGTGGCATGTCGAGGTTGTACTGAACAGTGTCTAATTCTGCTCTCAGGTGATGACCGTGAGGAAGGACATCCATATGTGGCCATGGCAGGGATGGAATGCTCCGAGGTATGCACACCATTCTTTGTCAAATTACTTTTTTTATTTTATGTTCCTTGTGCTCTGTGATTTTCACTTGAAATATCAATGAAAAAAGGTTGAAGTATGGGATCTCAATGCCGCAGAAAGGTTTGCACGGTTACCACATTCTTCTGGTGCCTCAACAAATAATTTTACTAAAGGAAAAGGTACCTAAACTATGCATCATTTTATTTATAGAAATAAGAGACCTCACCCCGAATGCTCATAATTTTACAAAGAAAGGCTAATGATCATACTGACAATTAAGTAGATAACTACCAAGAACAAGGTAATTGCTTAACTTTGTTGTATCCTTGTGACAAGAAAAGTTCTCTTAGTCCAATTGGTGCATATAGTTATTTGCCTAACCATTGACATAAAAATCTGCTAGCAGTCTAGAAAATTAAAATCAAGAAAAGAAAATAGAAATAAAGATGAAGGTTAACGATTTGCTTCTAAATAACCCTTTAGTTAAGAGTTTCTTTTGTATGCTTCTCTATGGATTTACATGCCATTTTGCTTATTTTATTTACTCTATCTATATGAGATCATATGAAGTAACCGACCTTTTGTTACTTTGGGGCACTGACCATCTGTCACGAGTTTTGGGCTTAATACCGTTATTATTTTACCATGATGCTTCTATAAACTTAGTTATCTGTGTATCGGACTACAACTGCCTTAGTCAGTAAATGTCACAGGTATACTTATCTGTAACTAACAGTTCTCTCTTTCAAAATGTAAATGCAACATTGACTAAGGGTAAGCGCTTACCCGGTAAGCGCTTACCGGTAAGATTTGACACTATAAATTACTTTATCGAGTAATATTGTAGTCTATCAAAATGGTGTCGTATGTAATAATTTACCTGGTAAGTGCTTACCTGGTAAGAGTCATCATCATCACTTACCGAGTAAGACTCTCGACCCTTGCCTTTCCTCTGACCGGGTAAGATTCTCGGTTTGTTTATATTCGTCGGGTAAGGCAATTGAACCGGTAAGCACTTACCAAGGTAAATGTTTAGTAAACGGCCCGTAATTTACAATATGAAGTTACCTCCTTGCTCATCAGCAATATAACATTAATTTTGGTTTACAAGATCCCTTTGGATATTTGAATAATTGTCACACTTTCTTAAGCTATGTGCTTGTCAAATATTGCCTTTTATTTTGAGATAAAGGGACTACCAATTTTTAGAAACTACAATTTCATTATGATTTTACCATAAAAAGTGTTAAATCCTCCTACTTAGCCTCCTAATTAACAAGATGGGAACTCTTGGGCAAAATCTAAGCATTTATCTTTCTCTCTCCTCATCCCTTTCCTTGGATTTTGTCATGTGCCATAATCTTGTTATTAGGAGGATGAATTAGGAGGATTTAGCATTATTTTGTAACTATTGATGTTTGTGATATATCTTATATAATGCCTCATGATTCCTGTTACTGCTGTTTCACAGGTATGTGCATGGCAGTTCAATTGTTTTTACCTTCCGAATCACAAGGATTTCTGCATGTCCTATCAGGGTTTGTTCTTATTTCAGTTTATCATAGTTATTTGATTTTTTTCTTTCAATACACAAGCAATTTGAATTCATTCAGAATTTACTACTCCCTCCGTCCCAAAATAAATGTCTACACATTCTCAACCCATGACCAATATGAGCTCGAAGCTTCCTTCGTAACTCCCGGAACTTTATGTATGTTTGTCTCAAAATAAGTTACCACTTTCGAAAATAGATGGTTATAATTTACTAATTTTCCAACTCTACCCTTAATTATGATTAATATATAGTTAAGAGTTGATGAGACGGAGAGAGGGAGAAGGTTTGCCTCTACCATCAAGGGTAAAATTGTCATTTAGTTAATTAAAAATTGTTATAATTACACATTTCTTAAACAGTGTTTTTAATTGTGTATATTTATTTTGGGATGGAGGGAGTATCAGATAATTGAAAATCGGACCGTTTTGCACACTAGCCATTCCTGATTGATGACAAGTGTCTCACAATCTCTATAAATATGGCACCATTATATAGTAAATCATGGACCCTTGTGGTGTTCTAAGAGCCGCTTGTTCTTTTTACGTCTGACAGTGTATAGAAAATGAATCTCCTGAAATGAAATATGATGATACTCATGAAGAATACTGTCATGTATGCAGTTATGAGGACGGAACAATGGCTTGGTGGGATTTAAGGAATTCTGGGGTTCCTTTGACTTCTGTAAGGTTCCATTCGGAGCCAGGTGCGTGGTGGCTAAGAACAGCATTATTAGTGTGAATCTCACATGATCATTTTTTAGTAAACAAATGTTTATATTTTTGGAGCTTATGGTCTCGCTGTTTTTGTTACTCTGCTAATGTAAGGATCGCTTCATTCACCAGTTCTAAGCTTGTGCGTGGACGGGACGTTCAGTGGGGGCATTTCGGGGGCTGCTGATGACAAAGTCGGCATGTTTACTTTGGATCACTCATTGGTATGGAAGTATTTATGTGGAGCTGGACTGCTATATATATCGTTTTTTGTATATTAATTTGATGAAAGCATCTCCTTATACTCCCTCCTTCCCTTAATTTTCGACAATGTCAATATTGGATGCCATTTCAACTTTTTGCAAAGTTTCAAATCAAGATGGTATTGTCATCATTTAACAATAGCTTAGGCATGATGTTGTAGTAAAAATACTTATATTTAAGAATGATTAGCATTTTTGGACCATATTACTTGATACTTTGGTTTTACAAATAAACATACTTGCAAAAATGCAAAAGTAATACTTGAGCTGAAATAGAATGACAAAAGGAAGACTTTGGCCGAAAAATAGCATAAAAGACGTTGCAAGAAGTAACAAAGGTGTTGTGTATTTTATTTTCTACCAACTGAAACGTTGTTTTTGTGTAACAAAATTGTTTTGGTTGTTTAAACACAGAGTTGCAAGTATAATGGTTTGTATACTAAACTATGTACCCAAACATTGCAACTTTTATGGGACAAAGGGATTCATAGCTTTAGGTTTTGGCCTGTTATTATCAAACTCTAATCTTTAGCTTCTCGCTAGTAATCTAAGGGTGTGTAGGGTGTGTTTGGTGTGCTGGACATGACAGAACAAAAACTTGTTCTCATACGTTTTGGCGTGGCATTAGACTGAGACAGGGTTGAGATCGGGTAACACAAAAATGCAGTTTTTTGTGCCACTAAAATAGGTGGAACAAAAGTGAGGGAGAAGAGACAAGATTGGTAAATTACTGAGCTATCCATATCAAATTAAAACCCTTTACAATTCTTTCACCCACCTACCTCATTCTCGCCCACCAGTCCTGTCCGCGTACCAAACTCACTCTAAACAAGACAGAACTTGAGTGAGACAAAAATGCATTTTTTTTTCTTCTATCGCACCGAAATAGGTGGAACAAAAATCAGGAAGATGGGACAAAATTGGTAAATTACTAAACTACCCTTGTCAAATTAAAACCGTAAAACATTCCACAATTCTTTCACCTGCCTACTTCACTCTCGCCTGTCAGTCCGGTACCATACAAACCCTAAAGCTACTGTGTACATGATCCATCTATTTTCTTCTTTTCTGTTATATTAGTTGAATTGTTTCTACCACATGCCAATTTTTCTGATCATAATCTTGTGAACTTCATTATTGTTTGTCACCTGTTAGGGTTCTTGTGTGGTGAAGAAGGAAATCAGTTTGGAGCGACCCGGCATAGCCGGAACTTCAATTCGCTCAGATAGCAAGATTTTTGGCACTGCTGGCTGGGATCACAGGTTAGTACAATATACTAGGGGTGTGTGAGTTGAAACTGCCAAGCCACAAAAAATGACCAAACCGAATCAAACTGGACAGCTTGATTTCTTTTTGAGAGAGCCAGGTCCAGTCCCTTTAAAAAAAAAAACTTTTCAAAGCGATGGGTATGACTTATGGTTTCAAGTGTTGAACAAAATTAAACCACCCCCTATTAAATCGAGTTTAAATGGATCATTCTTGTATTTGAATCATATAGTTGCTAAAATATGATTTTCTTCAAGATAAAAAGTAATTCAATGCTTCTATGATGCAGAAAAACAACCCAATGCTTATATTTGTAATGCTAATTTTAGGATTTTGAGTTTGAACTGATTTATCTTAATTTCTTGTTTTCCACCATCACCTTTTGCTATTTCCTCTTTCGTTGGGGAAACTTTTCTCTTTTTATATTTTTATCCCAAAAAAAAAGAACTTTCTATTTATTTTGCACACTTCTCACAAGCCGGGGTTTTCATGGAAACAAAGCACTCTACTCTTGGATTTAGGACTTGAGGTCAGGTCTGCGTACATCCCAGTCCCTTAGACCCGATCTTCTGATGGGATGTACCGGGCTCTCGTTTGGTTTGGTTGGAACCCAGTCGGACAGTTCGGTTTGGTTCCAATCAAAACGTAATCAAACCAATTCATGTTGCTCATATAGTATACCAAATATTTCTCAGATTACGTTGAGATGTAGGAATCCATTCACATCAGGAAAATGTAAGCCTAACGATAGGTGATTTAATCCTCAATTTCGTGCCATGGCAGGATAAGGATTTACAGTTATAGGAAAGGAAATCCTTTGGCAATATTGAAGTATCACCATGCCACGGTATGCCATTCTTCCTTTGGTTCACCGAATTTGGTGAAGTCTGGAGGAATTGGAATAATCAATTCCTTTGTCCACATCTCATTTATCTGTTTGGTTTGCTTTGCCTAATAATGGAATGGAATTCCTCCAAAATCCCATGAATGTTGGATTTTATCATTCCATAGCATTTTGGATGGAATGGAATTCCATTCCACCATTGGAATTGTAGCTATCCTGTTGACTTTATCGCTATCGTCATCTAATTATGGTCCATTTGTGCAGTGCAACGCCATTTCATTCACTGCAGATTGCAAACAAATGGCTTCGGCTTCAGAAGACACAACGGTGGCACTTTGGGAGCTTTATCCTCCTCAGTCTTCTACTTGACTTGGATCCTTTGTTAATTTATATGATAAATGGCTCTTTCTGTATCTTTTACTTGCCTTTTAGCAAGCCAGAGTTTTCTCAGAAACCTCTTTGTCTTTACCCTCTTGACCTTACCTTCAGGTGGGATATATTGGGTTTGTTTGGATCCGGTTGGTTATAAGGTAAATTGGCATGGTTCCAATAGTTTTTTAAGGATGCAGAACGGATGGAAGGGCGAGAGTGAGGTAGACGAGTGAAAAAAATGTATAAACTTATAATTTGACATGGGTAGTTTAGTAATTTATCGATATTTGTTCTCTCTATTTTAGTGGACAAAAAAAGTCATCTTTGTCTCACTCTATCAGTCCTAGTTTTATTGTTGCGCCAAACAAAGATGGGAATAAAGGTTTTTGTTTAGAAGTGATTAGGACGGCAAGATACTACCATCTAGGAAACGAGACTGGTCAGACTGTCTTTCCATACGTTTATTTGTAAAAATCACATATTCATCCGATATTTTCACTAAGGAGGTGTTTGGTTCATTGATTTTGAAGGAATTGGAATGGATCATTCCTTTGATCAAATTTCAATTCCGTTGTTTGGTTCACATATTGATCATGATAAAATCATTTGAATTCCACAAATCAAGGAATCCATCTTCCTTGCATAAAGTGAAAGAAGTGAATTCCATCCAATTCCATTCAAATTTCTTCAAAGTCAAATTTCCTTCAATGGATTCCAATTTCATCAAATTCCATTCTACAAACCAAACGCCTCCTAAATTAATGTTTGATCCTCTGCAATATGAGAAACTTGCATTACAAATGGAAACCAGGTAGGTTTTTTCGGTTTAGTCTACGTCTGTTTGATGGATACTTGGTATAGTGTAAAGGTCTAACACACTTGTTTTGTACGTTCTTTGTATTATTACCATTTACAATTTTGTACAATTAACACATATTACGAGTTTAAAGTGTCGTAATAGTTCAAAACTTCAAATCAATATTGTTTTTAGGGTAATCAGCAATCAGTCTCTTGATCCAGTTTGGCCCATTAGGCCCGGTCGATTTGCGTACCTCTAGTTAGGATGATGTGAAGCAAATAGAACAAATTAACATATACTATATATGGAGCAACGTATTAATTTCAAACGATCATAGCGTTTGAAACGGGTGAAATTAGCCCACAAAAGTTTGGACGATACATAGACCTGCTAATCGAACCCTAGTCTACTGTGTCTCGATTTCTTTTCCTAATCGGGCTCTTTGCAAATCGATTTCTTCATTCAAATTGAGTGTTGGTACACAGACTTGCACAAACCTGCAAATCGATTTCTTCATTCGACCGAACCACAACCTTAAACTTGTTGGTACACAAACCTGGACAAAACTTGTTTCTTCATTCAATCGATTTCTTCATTGGACGGTGGTTGGTGAAGGATTAAGGAGATGAAAACCTAATCACTAATATGCGGCGGCTTGATGGAGGTGCAAGGAGATGAAAACCTATCACTAATATGCATTTGATTTTATTAATAAACTTATTTATAAATAAAATAATTTACATATTTACTTGATTTTATGGTAAAAAGATATTAAACATTTTAAGGGGTAATTTGGTCATTTTAACAATTTTGTTCAGTCTTGTTTTAGTTGTACCAAACACATGACAGACAATTAGTCCCGTCCTGTTCCATCCCGTCTGCATACTAAACGCTACCTTAAGCTTGTGGATGCACATGTGCAGTTTTTTCAAGTGGTTGAATACGTTTTTTATCTAAATTTGTACAAATGGTCAAAACCTTGAGGCAGTGGCCAATCCAAAAGGTTGTGATTGTGGACACAAGCGTATTTTCATTTCGTTATTTCTATCATTTACATATGAAAAATTAAATAGATAGAATCCACCCACAAGAAGCAATCGCCGATCACCAACCCCGATTCTCCGGTGACCTCTTTCACCGCCGGCCACCGATCGCAGCAGTAACCGTATCCCCGCCACCGTCGAGCACCACCTCTCTTACGTATCTCCTCCATCTGTTCATTTTGTTTTGGATCTGCATCTGCTGATTTCGTTTGGGTCTACATCTCCAGATTTCATTTGAAGGTTGGGTTTAATTGTTTTTTTTTCCTTCAAGCATCACTTGCAACAGTAGCTTGGGATTTTGATTCTGAGTTAGGGTTTGATTTTGAGTTAGTGTTTTGATTTAATGATTTGTATAACATTGGGTTGAGAATAACCGGATAAAACGGTGGGTTTTGTTTTGCCGGTGAAGGGGGTCGCCGGTATCTGGGGGTTAAAGAGTTTAGAGGGTGTTTGGGATTGCTTTTGAATAGTGCTTCTGTCTCAAACCAAAGTTTAAAAAAAAAAATGTTTGGATTAGTTTAGTGTGGTACAAAAACGTAATAAACTAATAAGTTGTTATTTAAAGGTGATTGAGATTGCTTATACATATAAAATAACAAAAAAAATCATAAACATTTTTTTTAAATAAGTTGATAAGTTAGAACAAAATGACTTATGAAAAAATGCTTATCTCTAGTTTGACACCGCTACAAGCACTTTGATATTTTCTCCATCTAAAACACTAGAAAATGATTATGTTCGTTGTCACACTGCAATAAGCCAGAAAACACCTCAAATAAGCTATCCCAAACACCCACTTAGATTCTTTACATTGAACGGTTAAAAAAAAAAAAAAAAGGTAAAAAGACCAAAATGTCCTTAATTTAACTGGGTTTTTAACAGAGTTAAACAAGATAAACCAAATCTCAAACAAAATGGTAACCAGAGGGATTAAATTTGAAATAGTTTAAAAGAGGGACTAGATTTGACAGTGAGTAACAACCATAAGTACCAAAAGTGTAATTTACTCTATAAGATTGTTAAACAAAAACACACATAACTCACCTTCACCACCTCCATCTTAATTTCCCACATGAATGTCGGCATCCAGCCGCGCCTTCACTTCTACTCGAGCTCTCTCTTCTTCTCCTTTGCTTTCACCATCGATCAGTTCTTCAAGAAGCTTCACCTTCTTTCGCTTCATCCTTCCTCAATTCATTCATCGTCGTAGCTTCATCGTCACTTCCAACACCTCCGATTGCAATTCAATCATGCCGCGTAACCAGGTATTATTCGTGAATTGAGTATTCACCTTTGTTTATGTATTTGTTTCTATTTGATTTTGTTTGTGGAAACTTTTTGTAAGAAGAGGTATCGGTGTGGTGTTCATTTGATCGAGTTAATAAGAGATGCAAATAACGTAATCATAGTACCATGTATTTGTTTCTTAATCAACAATCGGACTGTTGTCTGTAAAGTGTGACGTGATATACACTTATCAGACTGTTGTCTGTAAAGAGAACGTATCATAGTATCATGTATTTGTTTCTTATTAAAAATCGGATTGTTTTCTGTAAAGAAAGTATCATAGTATCATGTATTGTGTTTCTTATTCAACAATTGGACTGTTGTATGTAAAGAGTGACGTGATATAAACTTTGTGCAATTTAGTTGTTACGCTACCGAATAAGTTTTCGTTTGATTTGAAATTTAATTAATCAGGTGAGGAGAACATATAAATGATTAGCGTTATGAAACATTGTGTTTGTTGGCTATTTTTTTCTAGTTAGAAGAAGATGATGTGAGGTTTATCATTACTCAGAGTGGATCATTTTTCTATATCATAACGATTTTAGAACTTTTGATTGAATGGCCATGGTTTTGTTTTTAAGTTTTTTGGTATATACTATACATGTGGGATATATATTGGAATCAGGGTGCTAACTGGCTTTATTTGATGATTCCAGAAGAGGGGTGGTCAGGCAGAACAAAGGTGGATTCAGAAGCCAAGCAGTGAGAAGATGGATGGGCCATCTGATGCACCAGAGATTAAGTCTGCAGCTTCTGCTGAAACTATCACTGATGGAATTAATAGGCTTGGGATTGCTGAAAACAGTGCACAGTCGCCAGTTCCTGTGCCACAGTTTGGGAGTATCAGTGTGGATGAGATAGCACCTCTACATGGGCAAAACAATGGGCAGTCTCATGTTTCAGTTGGATGTTCTCCAGTAAAAAATGCTAATATACATGGTACAAAATATGTCTTCAAACCAAAGGCTTACAGGACAGTGTCTGGTGCAACAACTGATGCTGCAAAAAATGCTACTGATACTGCGACTGCCAGACAGGAAAATGCAGCTCAAACTGCTGCTTTGAGCAATTTGTTTAGAAAAAATTTGTTGGAGAATTTCACTGTAGATAACTGTACGTACTCCACTGCCAAAATACGAGCAACATTCTATCCCAAATTTGAAAATGAGAAGTCTGATCAAGAGGTAACTTCCCTTGTTATTTTTTTGAAGTATAGGATATTTATATATGACAAATTAAACACACACACACGCCTTTGGCGAGACTTAAAGCTTTGACCTATGAGGCTCTGAGAAGGTTGGGTTACAAGGTACTGCTAGGCCAAAGGCCTTTTGGTGCAATGTTATGGCGTGTCTACATACTCACATAGTCCCACTAAGCAAATAAGAGGTGGTACCTCCCCTTGTTATTTTTCATCATAATTATGACGTTGATGCAATGTTACACAGCCGATGAGCAAGCATCTAAATTTCAACTCTTAATATTACTAGTGCCATAGGTGGAACTGACAGTTCACAATATCCATACTATTACAACTATATTGCCATTTTGGTATTGTTTGAGAGACCAATCATCAATACATGTATATGTTATTTCATGTTTGGCAATTTGTTTCACGTGCACATTATTCCCAATGACCTATTTACAAAAAGCAGTTGACAATGGTTTTATTTCCGATACTTGGTTTAGATGAGTAGTTTTGATGTTGATAGGTATTAATCTTTATATTTGTTTGATTCCAGGTTAGGATAAGGATGATTGAACTGGTCTCAAAAGGTCTTGCTACATTGGAGGTATGGTGTGCCTATAATCTTCTTTAATGATGTTTCTTTGCCATACTTTTATGGCTAATAATGCTCATTGATATTTTCTGATTAACTTCGTCACCCCTTTATGCATGTCTATGCTTCCATTATATTACTAGGTCTCACTCAAACACTCTGGATCACTTTTCATGTATGCTGGTCATGAGGGTGGAGCATATGCAAAGAACAGCTTTGGGAATGTGTACGTTGAGATTCTTTTCTTTCTGTTGCTTTTATATTATCTGCATCTTCAATCCAGTTATCATGCTAGACATTAATCTCAACTCAAGCTTCAAAGATAAATCTAGTGAATAAAGATTTTGGATCTACCACTCGACACCTCACCAAAGGCAATGATACCGTTTCTACACATTTACATCATTTTAAGCATGAGATTTACATTCAAAGTTCAAATATAGGGATAGAATTATGAACTATAAATAGGTCACTTGGAGAATATGGTTTGAGATGAGTAATTTTTTACATTCTTTCGTAAGTACACAGTTCTTAAATGCCCACTGTCCAATGTCCATTGATGTTCTAAGAAAACAAATGACTATATTTGTAGCAAATAGTTTATAATTATTGCCCTACATGGATTCACACTGTGGAAGATGATTATCAGCAACAACAATCATGACAAATCTATAAGATGTCTTCAATACTAGGTTATTAGATAGTAGCCTGTGTCTCTTACAAGGCATTCTCTGATGTATGATATCACTGTTAGTCTTTTGATTGGATTTACTATTTGCTTTTTGTTTATTGAACTTTGTATTTTTCCTGCAGTTATACTGCAGTTGGAGTTTTTGTTCTTGGAAGAATATTTTGCGAGGCATGGGGCACTGAAGCCAGCAAAAAGCAAGCAGAGTTCAATGCATTCCTTGAGGTACTTGTCATGTTAAACTTCTGATAATAATTTGATGGATAACAAACAATATAGAAGAGGCGGTTCTTTGTTTAGTTTTATCTGGAATACGTGGTAGATTGAAGACACAACTTTGTAATTCCTTTATTTCCCTTGATGTTTTTCCATGTCTACCCGATACAAAATTCTCTAATAATTTTCTCAGCTAAGGAAAAATTTCTGTTGGTAGACGTGTAGTTAGTGTCTAGAGAGGCATTCATCTATACAGTTGATTACACCTCCAAAATTATTTTGAGTTATGGAATAAGAATATTCGGTTCAACCTAAAAAACCACGTATCGCTGTAAATTGACATGCCAAAGCGAGAAGACGACATATTAGTATAATAGGGAAAAATTCTTGTACATGCAGTTAAAAGTTATGCCCCTATATGCATAAGATTAACTAATTGAAAACTTCGATCCTTGTCACCTTAAGTTGGTTGGGTTAGAAGAGAAGCAAAAGGATCTCTAGTTATAGTTGGACAACAAATTATTTTGTAGGTTAAATATATTTGCTTCACATGGACATAATGAGTCCTCCTACTAAATGAGAACCATCTCCGTTCCTCTTAAAGACTTCAAGTTATGTGTGCTGTGGTTATGGTTATATGGTATAAGCGTATTTGTTCAAAAGCAGCACTTTCATGAATACCATGGTATACGTGCTCTCATACAAAAGCAGGGTTTATTTGTGTTTGTGTTATGTTGTCAAGATTTAGTGTTCACTTTCTTTACTTGCTCTTTTTAGCTCAATAACCTTTTTATGAACATGTCATTCTTTTAGCGAGAACGCATGAGCATATCTATGGAATTGGTGACTGCTGTTCTAGGAGACCATGGGCAGCGACCTCGTGAAGATTATGGTAAGAGTAAAGTGATGTAACTCTATGTATATCAGCTTATGAATAGTATGTGGCTGTCAAACAAATGAAGTATACACTTGGAAGTCGTCAAAATATTTGTATGTTGATAATATATGGTTGGGTTTCCTTTACTTTTGATGCATTTAATATTTATGGATTTTATTATCTGGCCTATTTGTTTTATGAATTTTTTTTTCTTGTGTCGATTGTGCAGTCTGATTCTTGCTGTCAACTTTACTAATTTATTTAACAGAGCTGCGTTGTTAGTTCGTAATCTTCTAAGACATTAAGATACATCAACATTGTTTGAGGTTTTGGATATATATATATATATATATTCATTGTGGAAGGAAGTACTACTATTGCTTTGCCTGCTGTTCTTTGTTATTGGGCATATTGATAAAGATATTCTTCTTGGCAATTGTTTGATGTGTAGGAATATGTGTTCTGATTGATTGTCATAGTTATTTTTCTGAGAACTTCAGTATTCTTTCAGAGGCACTATCATTTATAAGATTATCATATAGAAATACGTAAATTCAATTCCTTATTTTCTAACATGGTTATATGTACTTCATTTTTTACTCCATCGTTGCTTGTAGGTGATTCCTCGATATATGTAAGCAGAGTTTGATATAAATCATTTTACATCAGGCTTATGTATTACTTTTTATTTTTGAAAATGATGGTTGGAATATGCTTTTCTTCCACAATGTGCTCATGCCACTTACATGTCTTACCTTGAGCAGTTGTTGTGACTGCTGTCACTGAATTGGGTCACGGGAAGCCTAAGTTCTACTCCACTCCAGAGATTATTGCATTTTGCAGAAAATGGCGCTTACCTACAAATCATATTTGGTTGTTTTCGACAAGGTGATCATCTTCTATATTACTTGCATGAACAACTATCTTTATGCTCACTCCATTCCAAATTAAATGAACATTTCATTTACCAACTCTTAAAGCAATGTTGACATCCTTTTTTCATGGTTCTTTCTTTGAAAACTTTTAATGAAAAGGTAATTATCAGGAAGTTCTGCTTATAATCATCACTTTTAGCCAATCAAACAGGTCTAGTATGGAACGCTCTTTTCATCAAATTTCCCACATCGTATCTTGTTTTTTTCTATCAAATCCATTAAAAGTAATCCATGTAGTCATGTAGATGTTTGATTAAATGAATTCCAATTCTGCACATAGTATTGTCAATAAGGACTTGGTGCTGATTTTACACATGCGGATTCTCTTAACGTTTTACCTCTTGGGAGAAAGGCTTAGAGCCAAGTTATTTATGTTCATTTTGTGGTCCCATTTCCATTATTTTTGGGGTGGGGGACAAGAAGAACATGAGACCCAGCAATAAGGAAATAAGAAATGTAATGAAGTGGGTAAATGAATTGGCCTTGTATATCTTTGGATGAAGGAGGTATATCATATTTCTGGTCTAGACAAATAGATATTTTATGCTGTGCAATTGGATATGGTATCTCAGATCATTGCATCATATTTCTTTGTCATTTATAATTTCACATCTCAGTCAACCTTAAAAGCATGATTGACAGGATGGTGGGTTAGATTTATACATAAAGCTTATAAACCATGAATCAACAGCATGGGGCCAAAATGGTAAGATCTAAGCATGGAAATCTTTATAGCTGCTGCTCCCTTTTTGCCATCAATCTGTAGTTGAGCTTCCGTCTTTATATGATATAGCTGCGTGACGTGTTTGTTTAAGTGTACTGCACTTGTTGTTCATTAGTTGGGATCTAATGGAAGGTCCATAGCATTATAAAATGATAATAACCACAATGTGTTTATTTGTTTCTTCAAGGAACTCCGTGACATCATTTTTTGCTGCCTATGACGCATTATGTGAGGAAGGCACAGCTACATCTGTATGTAAAGCTCTTGATGAGGTTGCAGATATCTCCGTGCCAGGTGCAACTATTTATTTCCATCAAACACATATCTAATTATCTATGTTTTTGACTGCCAAACTTGAAAGTTTTATGTTTGGTTAAAGTGCTGGAGTATATGATGAGCCTTAAGCCTTGAATTTAAAAAGGAGCCGGGATACATTGAAATTGTAATGTATCTAGGCAATAGGTACGAGTAAATACAATGTGGAATACTAAAACTGTAAAACATACATATAAGTAACTCTCCTTTGTTTTACTATTAGCTTCTTGTGTACCCTTGTCCTTGGTGTGTATTAGTATGGGCTCTTGTTTTAAAAAACTCTTCCTAATTTACCTTTTTGGTCCCAAGCAGTTCTCTACTTAGTCAGATTCTTCTAACGTCTTTGACAAACTTTCTGAAGCACTTTGGTCTTCCCCAAAACCTTTTCGCAAACACTTTCTCACAAGCCAGTGGTTCACGAAAAAACAACCGCTCTACTTATTTGGGCAGAGGATAGGTCTCCATACATCCTACCCCAGACCTTACTTCTGAATGTGACATAGCAGGTTCATTTGTGTTTGTTTACTCCTTAAGGTGGAGCAGTTATCTATCATGCTCAACTTGCAAAATTGATTGTTGGTTCCATAAAGTCTTGGTTTGGATGTCATAACTGATACTTGGTCCGTATGTGATGGTTGGACCAATGGAGGACGAGTTATGGAAGATCCAGTTACCACCCACAAACGTTCATGGTGGATCATCAGGTAATAGGACAATGTGTTGAGTGTATGCTTGAGAACCTGGCAGCCTTGTTCTCAACCTTCTCTGGTCCTTTATATGGGCTACAACTCACTATCGTTCTTGGATCTGAGTAGAGAATGAGTGGTTGTGGCTGTGGCTTTGAGATAATGTAAGAAATTCAGAATGTCATCTCAACTCGCTTACATTCCTGACTGTTGAATTTTGTCTCCAAAGTCAAGAAAAATAATCCAAAACAGTACCCAACGCAACTTTGGATGCTAGTTTCAACTTATTTAACCGGCGATGCAAGTCGCGTTCATCACTGTTTTTAGACGGCTCATCCTCCATTTTCCTCCATTCCTCACGTGAGTCTCATGTGTCAAAATAGATCATGGGACGGTGGTGGTTTACAGAATATGGTTTCCTTCCATTTTTCTTTTGATATGGTACTAATTCTCTCTCTATGAATATCACTCTACTCTCTATGTCTCTCTCTCTCTAAATTAATATAGAGATAGGAATATATTTTTTGACGAGGGTTTTGTTTCGATTCTCCATTGTAATTTCATTCCAAGTATTGTACTTCATCATCGTGATAGTGAACTTCTCGGTGGCCTCCGCCCGTGGTTTTTCCCGTTTTGGGTTTCCACGTAAATACGGTGTCGTCTTTCTCTTTTATTTTTCTGCATTTGTTTACGTACGTGTGTTGGGTGTTACGATTATTTTGGGTTATTTGTTCGTCGAAGTTTTCGATAAATTATTCTCATTTCCGCTTGAATCAATACGGTTCTAATTTGGAGCATCTATTTTGGGTTGTGTTCGGTACGATTTTTACAACAATTGGTATCAGAGCTTCCGGGTTTTAGTATTGATTCGTTTGGGATTTTTTATCGTTGGTTTACATTATGACTTCGGTGAAGTTCGATATTCCAAAGCTTGATCGGAATACTCGTTTTCCACTATGGCAAGTGCAAATGAAGGATGTTCTAATTCAATTAGACCTTGATGATGCACTTTTGGGCGTTGAGAGAATGCCGACGACTTGGACCGCCGACGAGAAGAGAAAGAAGGATTTGAAGGCGCAATCTCAAATCCGTTTACACTTATCTCACGATGTGTTGCAAGATGTGTTGAAGGAAACTTCGGCGGCGGCTTTATGGCTGAAATTGGAGCAATTGTTGATGACGAAGAGTCTACCGAACAAGTTACACTTGAAGCAACGATTGTTTTATCTCAAGATGGCGGAAGGTAGTTCATTGTCTAGTCATTTGTCCACATTCAAAGAATTGGTTTGCAATTTAGAGAATATGGATATGAAGTATGAAGACGATGATTTGGCTTTATTCTTGTTGTCATCGCTACCCGATTCTTATAGTCATTTTCGTGACACGATCATGTATAGCCGTGACACACTTGTGTTGGATGATGTTATCACCGCTTTGGATTCGAAGGAGAAAATGAAACAAATCACGAATGGTGGTTCTGAAGCGAAAACCGAGGGTCTAAATGTGAGAGGTCTGTCATTCGAGAGAGGCTCATCTTCCTCCGGTAAAGCGAGATCTAAGTCAAAGACCAAGCGTAAATCTTGCAATTATTATCACAAGAAAGGACATGTAATTGAAGAATGTTACAAGTTGAAGAACAAGGAGAAAGAAAAAGCGGTCGCGAAGGGTAAGCATGTTTCCGGTTCTGGTGAAGCTGATGTGGCCGAGGTTGATTCTGATGGGGAACTCCTTACTGTATCCGGAGGTGGATCATCACTTTCGGATGCATGGATTCTTGATTCCGGATGTACGTTTCACATGTGTCCCAATAGGGATTGGTTTCATACATATGAGGACGTTGACCATGGCTCGGTTTTGATGGGCAATGATGCTACATGTTTGATCAAAGGACAAGGCACGATTAGAATTCGGATGTTTGACGGAGTTGTCAGAACTTTGGGGAATGTCAAGTATGTTCCCGATCTCAGGCGAAATCTTCTATCCCTTAGTTCTCTTGAAGAGAAGGGATATGAGTTTGTTGGCAAGAAGGGCTCACTCCGGGTGTTTAGAGGTGATACAAACATTTTGAAGGCAAATCGTAAGACCTCAAACCTCTACATTTTGGATGGTCAGACAGTTACCGGTGATGCAGCGATTGTTTCAAAGGGTTCTTCGGATATAGATCGATCGCGTTTATGGCATCTTCGACTCGGCCATATGAGTTTTCATGGCATGTCCGAATTGAGTCGAAGAGGGCTTCTTGGAGGTGACAAAGTTGTTGAGCTAGAGTTTTGTGAAGAATGTGTTTATGGCAAGCAGAAACGGGTGAGATTTTTGAGTGGCAAGCACACGACGAAAGGGCCACTCGATTACATCCACTCCGATTTATGGGGACCGGCTCGGGTTACTTCCGTAGGTGGAGCTTCTTATATGCTTACGATCATCGACGATTATTCGAGAAACGTATGGTCTTTCTTTCTAAAGCATAAAGGAGACGTGTTTTCTACTTTTAGAGATTGGAAGGTGATGATTGAAAAGCAGTCGGGTAAGGAGATAAAGTATTTGCGCACCGATAATGGCCTTGAGTTTTGCTCGGAGGATTTCAATGCCTACTGTCGAAAGGAAGGCATTACTCGACACCGTACGGTGGTTCACACTCCGCAGCAAAATGGTGTGGCTGAGAGGATGAACCGCACGATTCTCGAGAAGGTTAGGTGTATGCTCTCTCATTCTAAGCTACCAAAGTCCTTTTGGGCGGAGGCGGCTTCCACTGCATGTTTTGTGATCAATCGGTCACCTTCTCGAGCCATTGAGAAGAAGACCCCGTTTTAGCTATGGTCCGGTGAGCTTGCCGATTACGCAGTTTTGAAACCATTTGGTTGTCCAGCGTATGCACGAGTTGACAATGGGAAGCTAGAGCCGAAAGCTTTGAAGTGTGTGTTTATTGGATATAAACCGGGTGTGAAAGGCTACAAGTTATGGAGTTCTGAGCTAAGGAAGGTTATTGTTTCAAAAGACGTGACTTTTGATGAGACTTCCATGATCCATCGAGCTACTAGCTCGACATCTGCTGTTGAGAAACCATCGGAGGCAAGTAAGGAGTCATCTCAAGTTGAGGTGGAGTTGACGACATCATCTACCGTTACACCAGTTTCTTCACCGGTTTCTACACCGGTCACTGGTGATCAGCCTACGTCTGTTCCGACTAGTGAACATGTGGATGGCGAGACCTCCTCACCATCTTCACCACCTGTTCCTAGTCCGTCTATTGCAAGAGACAGGCCAAGGAGATATATTGTACCTCCTAGGAGGTATATTCATGCCGATTGTGTTGCTTATGCCCTTCCAGTTGCTGAAGATATCGAGTCTATGCTAGAGCCTACGTGCTATGATGAGGCTATTTCGGTTGTAGACTCGGATAGTTGGATGGTTGCTATGCACAGTGAGATGGAATCATTGCACAAGAATGGCACTTGGGATCTTGTCCCGACTCCGAAAGGCAAGAAGCCAGTCAAGTGCAAGTGGGTGTATAAGCTCAAGGAGACCGTTAATCCGGGTGATAAGCCAAGGTACAAAGCTCGTTTGGTTGCTAAGGGCTACAGTCAAATGCCAGGTATCGACTATACTGATATTTATTCACCCGTTGTTAAACATACATCTATTCGTGCTTTGTTGGGATTAGTTGCTTCTAACGATTATGAACTAGAGCAACTAGATGTAACTACAGCGTTCTTAAATGGTGAGCTTGAGGAGATCTTTATGCAACAACCCGAGGGTTTTGTAGTTCCTGGCAAGGAGGACTACGTATGCAAGTTGAAGAAATCTCTCTATGGTCTCAAGCAATCTCCGAGACAATGGTATAAGAGGTTTGACTCTTTTGTGACCGATCATGAGCTGAAAAGGTGCACCTATGACAGCTGCGTTTACTACAAAAAGTGTGACGACGGGTCGATGGTCTACTTACTCATATACGTGGATGACATGTTAATCGCAGCGAAAGATATGAAGGAGATTCAAGTGATAAAAGACCAGTTCAACGCTGAATTTGATATGAAGGACTTAGGGGTTGCCAAGAAAATTTTGGGGATGGAAATTGTGCGTGATAGAAGTACGAGGACCTTGCATCTCTCTCAAAAGAGCTATATAGAGAAAGTCCTACGCCGGTTCAATATGCATGATGCAAAACCGGTCACCACACCCCTAGCAGCTCACTTTAAGCTATCAGCCGCTCAAAGTCCTATTTCAAAGGCTGATGTGTCTTACATGGCACGTGTACCGTATTCCAGTGCCGTCGGGTCTTTAATGTACGCTATGATCTGCACGCGTCCAGATTTGGCTTATGCCGTTAGTGTGGTGAGTAGATTTATGGCGAACCCGGGCAAAGAACATTGGAAGGTTGTCCAATGGATTTTTCGATATCTCCGAGGCACGTCATCAATGACTTTATGTTTTGGAAAGAATGATGATGGTGTTTTTGGTTATGTTGATTCAGATTATGCCAATGATATTGATAACCGGAGATCGATTTCTGGATATGTATTCACTTTGGGTGGTTGTGCCATTAGTTGGAAGGCACAATTACAGTCTACAGTTGCGCTTTCGACGACCGAAGCCGAATATATGGCTGTTACGGAAGGATTTAAGGAGGCGATTTGGTTGAAGGGTTTGTTCGGTGAACTCGATGAGACGCGCAATATCACGACGGTGTTTTGTGACAATCAAAGCGCTATATTCTTAGCGAAAGATCAAATGTTTCATGACCGAACGAAGCACATTGATGTGCGTTACCATTTTGTGCGGGAAGTCATTGCTCGAGGTGATTTCAAGGGGAGCAAAATTGACACTAATGACAATCCCGCGGATGTGTTCACCAAATGTCTTTCGGTGGCCAAGTTTAGTTTGTGTTTAAACTTGGTCGGTCTTTCGAAGCGTAATTAAGTCCGAGGACTCGTGGTGGAGGAGGTATTGTTTCATTTTTCCCAATAAGTTATTTTGGTTTCCTATCATTTAATTGATGTTTGAAGGTTGCTTGAGTTGGAGAATCGTTTTTCGATGGAGATGTGCTTGTATGTGTTGGTTTTGGAAGGACTTATGGAGCCAAGGTGGAGATTTGTTGAATTTTGTCTCCAAATTCAAGAAAAAATAATCCAAAACAGTACCCAACGCAACTTTGGATGCTAGTTTCAACTTATTTAACCGGCGATGCAAGTCGCGTTCATCACTGTTTTTAGACGGCTCATCCTCCATTTTCCTCCATTCCTCACGTGAGTCTCATGTGTCAAAATAGATCATGGGACGGTGGTGGTTTACAGAATATGGTTTCCTTCCATTTTTCTTTTGATATGGCACTAACTCTCTCTCTATGAATATCACTCTACTCTCTATGTCTCTCTCTCTCTCTAAATTAATATAGAGATAGGAATATATTTTTTGACGAGGGTTTTGTTTCGATTCTCCATTGTAATTTCATTCCAAGTATTGTACTTCATCATCGTGATAGTGAACTTCTTGGTGGCCTCCGCCCGTGGTTTTTCCCGTTTTGGGTTTCCACGTAAATACGGTGTCGTCTTTCTCTTTTATTTTTCTGCATTTGTTTACGTACGTGTGTTGGGTGTTACGATTATTTTGGGTTATTTGTTCGTCGAAGTTTTCAATAAATTATTCTCATTTCCGCTTGAATCAATACGGTTCTAATTTGGAGCATCTATTTTGGGTTGTGTTCGGTTCGATTTTTACAACAATTGGTATCAGAGCTTCCGGGTTTGAGTATTGATTCGTTTGGGATTTTTTATCGTTGGTTTACATTATGACTTCGGTGAAGTTCGATATTCCAAAGCTTGATCGGAATACTCGTTTTCCACTATGGCAAGTGCAAATGAAGGATGTTCTAATTCAATTAGACCTTGATGATGCACTTTTGGGCGTTGAGAGAATGCCGGCGACTTGGACCGCCGACGAGAAGAGAAAGAAGGATTTGAAGGCGCAATCTCAAATCCGTTTACACTTATCTCACGATGTGTTGCAAGATGTGTTGAAGGAAACTTTGGCGGCGGCTTTATGGCTGAAATTGGAGCAATTGTTGATGACGAAGAGTCTACCGAACAAGTTACACTTGAAACAACGATTGTTTTATCTCAAGATGGCGGAAGGTAGTTCATTGTCTAGTCATTTGTCCACATTCAAAGAATTGGTTTGCAATTTAGAGAATATGGATGTGAAGTATGAAGACGATGATTTGGCTTTATTCCTGTTGTCATCGATTTTTACAACACTGACATAATGGGAATAGATGGAGAGGTGACACTTGAATAGTTGACTTGCCTAATAACTGCATGTGCCGCTCATGGATACTCCTGGGTTTCTGTATTTCAGTATCAGTTTCCCAGTTTGTATCATGTGAGACCTATACTTGTTTGCACCCAAGTAGCTCACACATATTCTGATGGAAGGTCAAGGCCCCTTAACATGATCTTGAGACCTCTATGCCTAGAAATATGGGAGCTATATATCAGATCAGGACAGTGGCACGTCAGATAAGAGTCCCCGGGTATGGTAACAGGGTGTCTTTCGAACTTGCAGGCCAGTTTGTTTGTTAAGCAGAAATCTGTTCGCAGTTGCCAAAGTAGTATCTCACAGAGGCAGGCTTATTGCTGCTGTCAGTTATGAACGAGAGGGGCTATGATCAGGCTTGATGGCTGTAGGCAACGGCTGGGTTATTAGGGCTCTAGCACCATGTAATCGGATATTAGGGTTAAAATGTAATGTATATTCATGCCCCTTGGGCCATGAAATAGAAAAGAGATCTGATACACAGAACTATTGTGTCTAAGATTATATGTACGGCAAAACACAATGGTAGAGTACTAAAATGAACATGCAACTAAATTTCAGCCTAATAAGATTCACAGTGTGGTTATAAGTTCTGTTGAATGCCTGTTTATTTTCTCTATTTTCACCTTAAGTCTAACTATATGGGTAAGATACGGTCTGTACAGGACATGCTAAAACGAATTTGAATGATTACAGGATCAAAAGACCACATAAAGGTGCAGGGTGAGATTTTGGAGGGTCTTGTTGCGCGTCTTGTAAGCCATGAGAGCACAAAACAGATGGAGCTGGTTTTGAAAGAATATCCTTCACCAATAGGGGAAGGTATGTTAGCCTTAACCTTTATTCGATATATATTCTGTCTAGCATACAATAGCATTTATCTATCTTTGCTTCTCTAATTTAAAATAGTACAACCTTTTGATAAGCCTTTGTACATATACGAGTAAGCCATAATGTCCTTCTGTATACGAGTTGCAGCTTGTGCAATTAAATAAGTTCTATTTGTTGCATTGAAATCAGAAATTTGAACTTTGCATAAGAATGAACTCTACTTTTGTCTTTAGAGGATGTTCCGACTTTCCCCGTATTTTTAATTGATATTGTGGAATGCAGTATGGAAAGAGTCATCTTCCAAGTATTCTATGTTGGTGTTTATTATGTTATATATATAGCTACTTAATCGGAAGGTAACATCTTCCAAGTATTCCATGTTGGTGTTTATACATGTTATATCTGGAGCTATATAGCATGTATTAATCCCTAATTGCTTTCATGTCCTTTTTTTTTCAAGATAATGAACGTTCACAGATTTTCTCTTCGTATCCGAAGATTTTCTCTAATCTACAAAAGATCCTTCTTCTGTCTTTCACCTTCTGTGCTCATGCAATTTAGTATACTATTTATAAATTTTCTTTCTTTTGCTTATGTGGCAGTCCATCAAGATTTTGGACCAGGCCTGCGGGAAATATGTGCCGCAAATAGATCGGATGAGAAACAAGTAATATTTAATTCCTTTGTAATACTGAGTTAGACTAGCAGTGTTTTAAGAGAATTCTGATATCTTGATATGGAGCTACAAGTAATGTACATGTCTCATGATACCAATGCAGCAAATAAAGGCACTTCTTCAGAATGTTGGTACCTCTTTCTGTCCTGATTATGTCGACTGGTTTGGAATTGAAGCTGCTGATATACTTCCAAGAAATGCTGATCGGTCAGTTGTTTCCAAATTCTTGCAAGCAAATCCTTGTGACAATTCTACCACCAAGTTAAAGGTAAGGCCAGTTCTTCTTCTTAGATTATTGAACTCTGGGACAAATAGCACACAAAGAATATATAAATTGGTTGCTTAACAAAAAGGAAACATACGATGATTTTCAGTTGGTGCATTTGGTATCTTGTTATTTTTTTTTATCCTGGCTTTTGATGTTAACTCGACTTTAATCACAGTTTAATCGAGTATATGATAATCAATGGAACCTTTTTGTGGCACTTGTCTGTTGATGCTTTAGTATATACCTACCTGACTACTGTCTCACCATGCTTATTTGAGGTTATGTTCCTTGGTTAATTTATTATCGTTTGTGTGTTTATTTGTGTTATGTTATTCATTGTTAACTATTTTAGCATGGGAGAGTGGTGTGATGATCTTGATCTTATTTTTGGCAAGTTAAGCTTTGTATGTTGTTTTGAGTATACATGATATTTCGCTCAGGAAATGGTTCGCTTGATGAGAGAAAAGTGTTTTCCTGCTGCTTTTAAGTGCTACTATAACTTCCACAAAGTCGATTTAATATCTAGTGACAATCTTCATTTTAAGATGGTGATCCATGTACATAGTGATTCAGCCTTTCAGCGATACCAGAAAGAGATGAGGTCTAACTTCTTTACTCCTGAATCTTTTTGGATAGTCATTTCACATTTTTATGTTTTGTGTCTTGCTACACATGATGATTTGTATCGTCTACATTACACATATTGTGTATTTACATGTATTACTGATTTGAAGAACTTGACATCTCTCAGGTACAAACCAGACCTGTGGCCGCTGTATCGAGGTAAATGGTCATGCTACTAATTTAAGACAATTGAGATGTAACTTTACTGTCTTTACATCCAAGTAGCAAATGCAACAGATGGCTATTAAGAAGATTTCTGTAGGGTGGCAACATGCAATTCTTAAAGTTGAGTGAATGTTATGTTTTGACCTTGGCATCTCCACTTATTTTGCTGGTTTTTTGTTTCTTATTGTTTTCCTTTCCAAGATAAGATGGTTTACCATAAAGGAATAAATAACTAAAGGTCAGAAAAAACCAAAAAGGGAAGGCAATAAACAAATGATCCACTATAGAAGTGGTTGTAACCTTTCAAAGTCATAGATGGGTACACCCCTTAAGGCTCCCATAGGCAAGGACCATAGTAAAGCCAAAAAATGAATTTCTCTCCATATAGAGGTACTGCTTAAATTTCCATAGGCAAAATAATTTTATTTTCTTTCTTTTGTTGTCATTGTTATTATTATCATTGTGGTTATAATAATTGGGAATTAGCTAAGGACACACCCAACTAGCAACCACCTTTTATGGAGCTTGAATCGCCCAACTCAACTTTACCTGTGTTAGGTGGTGCCACAAGGCTAAAGGCAGAAGCTGTTATTAAGGGGACATCATAGTAACTTGCTCATGCAGTACTCTTTTAATTCGTTTCCAAAATTCTTTAGGAGGCTATATCTAAAACACACCACATTGTAGTTATTGTCGTCATAAAAAATGACCTTCTCGAAACATGAGTTATAAATGTAACATTTAGATTAAGAAAATAGTCATGCGGCTCCAAGCAACTCTGTTCAGTCTTTCTAGTTTTTGTGCATGGTGTTGGAACTTGAGAGATGTTTAAGGTGCGATGACTTATACATATGTACCTTCTATATTCAGGTTTTTTTGTTGATATTAACTTGTTCAAGGCTAGTAAAGAGAAAGCTGAGGAGATTGCCAGAATTAGCGCTGATGTTGGAAAAAATGACAAAGATAGTGACGACACATCTAGAAAAAGTGGTTTAGCAGATGAAGATGCAAATCTAATGATCAAGCTTAAATTTCTTACATATAAGGTATGTTCATTGTAAAATCGACATTCGTATTTTGTTTATTTTTCTTCAGATGTTTAGAAGCTCCCATAAGGAATTATAATAATAACCAACAACTTCGACTTCTTCTGTGCGCTTCTTTTGTTATCAGCAAATTTTTTATAATGGTGAGATAAACTTCTATAAATGCACTTGAACAAAATAACATATACTTGAAAATAATGACTCAGGGAATTTCAATTACTTGGGCAATTGGGATGATATTTGTAATCTGAATTCATAAGACCAACCGTCTAAGTGATAGGGTTACACTGTCTCCCCGACTCTCACTGCCTTAAAGAGATCTATTTTACAAGCTACCCAAAAAAGAACCAACTACAGTCCCAAACTATGTCGAGTTCCAAAGACAGTTCAATAAGATTGTTTACGCATGTGATTTGGACATAGAGGACATAGGAGCAAGAGAAATACAAGTAATGATGGGGATAGGCATCCTAAGAACAGAGACCTTTGTTACAAGGAACTATTGGTGTCTCCCGATGATAGGGGCCTAACAAAGTGTTTTCATTTTCATAGTAACCTACCTTCCACTTGAATGCAAGTTACAAGTTCAAGCATCTCTGTCTGCATGCTTGAACAAGCATGCTTCATAGATAACTTGTAGGTCTCACTTTCCTAGCATGATTCCATTCAATCAATGATAAGTTACATGTTCACTGACATCTGCTCATTTGCTTTTAGACATGCTCATATTTCTTCCTAGTATGTCCTACATCTCTTGGTGCAAATCACTTTCATGTTCTTCTGACGTGATTCTCTTATGCTACAGCTGCGAACATTTTTAATTCGGAATGGCTTATCTATTCTTTTCAAAGAAGGTCCAGCTGCCTACAGGACCTACTACCTCAGGTGACATATGACTATGCATCTAAATGAGTGCACATACATGTACATTCATGCCGTTATGATGAAATTAGCTTAACATGTGTGTCAGCGTGCGTCTCTCTTTACATTAATATATTCCAATTGTTGCTATTATTTTTTCTAAAACACTTCCTTAGAATCACATTTGAGTTGTTTTGATATAATCACATAACTCTTTCTTGATATGGTTCTTTGTTTTCGTTTATGTTGGAACGGGGATGTTGGAGTCTTCTATTTATGTTTTATTTTTAAGGTTATATATTAGCGTTTACTATATGGAACATGGTGTCCATATGTTCTCTACTTATTCAGGGTGCTGTTAATGGGATAAACACACCTTCGAGATTTAATTTTCTATCATGGTTTTAGAGCTATAGCTGTAGATGTGAATTACTAACCATAAACACTGACAAAATCAGCCATCAACAACGATAATCCCCTAGAGTTTCCTATTCTAATATCAAATTGATCGATGATGTTACTAATATGCATTTCATTCTATTTGAAAATGATCAAAGGATTTCTTTTCTGATATTCAAAATACCTTCCACTAATAAGTAATAACTGTGGCATAGCTTACAATTGTAGCCCTTAGGACTCCTTGGCCATACATCACATCCTATTTATGAAAATTTCCGTATGTCATTTATAAATAAGAAGAGAAAGGGCAAACCTTAAAGCAACCTTTAAGGTTACTGCTTTGTGATGTAAGGTCGAAGGTTCGAATCAGGATAGCTGTGGCGTCTCCCTTTTGGTATAGACAATAAGACTATAGGAGTGGATCATATGTAGTACAATTTACTTTGATTAAGGTGATAACAAATTGCCAACTATGTTGTTATTTTCAAAGTTTTGAGGAGTTTGTTATAAAGAACTTCTGATGAATAATTTACAGTCTTCTCAAAATTGAAAACTGCATGCTGTAGGCAAATGAAAATATGGAATACATCGCCAGGAAAGCAGAGACAACTCAGTAAGATGTTGGATGAGTGGTAATGACGTACCCAGTCTTTGTTTTATATGCTTACTATTTTGCTTTTCCATCGAGTATGAGGTAGAAAAATATCTGTTTCCAGGGCAGTGTACATAAAAAGGAAATGCGGACATAGACAGCTTTCATCGTCTGTGTACTTGAGTGAAGCTGAGCCTTTCCTTGAACAATATGCAAAACGCAGTCCAGAGAATCAAGCCTTGCTAGGATGTGCTGGGGACCTAGTGCGAACTGAAGATTTCTTGGCCATTGTTGAGGGAGGGAGAGATGAGGAAGGTGACCTTGAGACTGAGAAGGATCTAACGCCATCTAGCCCGAGTCCCGATGCTGTTCAGAAAAAGGAAGGTCTCATAGTATTCTTTCCAGGTACCCAGGTTAATATCCCGATTGGTGTTGCAATCTTTATTTTGTAAATCTCTTTCAGGTTTAACTATCCTATTTTCCATTGGACTTAAGATAGGCTTTTGAAGCTTGATACCTTGGCTTCAGATTCACATGTCGAAAAAAAGTGGAGTTGTTAAGGAGAACTAATAATGGATATCCCCTCTCCCTATTCCATCTGATTTTTCCTGCATATTTCTGATCATAAAGCTCAAGAAGTCTTATAGTGCTCTTATTTTTTAATTATATCGATTGTTTTGGTTTCCTTTGCTAGATGAAATGTGTCCGAAATCATCAGTTTCTAATGTTTATATGCATGTATTTTCGTTATTCTGGACATTTAAGCTTTATATATTATTTTCAGGAATACCTGGTTGTGCTAAATCTGCCCTCTGTAAGGAAATATTAAGTGCTTCAGGAGGCCTTGAGGATGATCGTCCAATCCATAGTCTAATGGGTGATCTTATAAAAGGTATCTGTCCCTTCCAAGTAACTCATGTTAGATCATATATTGAATATTTTTGGTGTGGAAACTAAGGGCCTGTGTGACAGATCCTCAATGATTGAGGGGCTGTTTACAATTTTTTTTTATTGAACCCTAAATGCTAAGTGCTGGTAGCAGAATTCAAAGAGCTTGTCGCTGAATGGGTAAGAGCCCATAAGACTATCACTTATGAATGCTAGTAGATCTAACATCTAGAGATGTAGAAGTAGATCGAACTCATAGAAGTTATACAAAGAAGTTCACACCTGTTGCTGCTCTGTGAGAGAGAGAGAGAGAGAGAGAGAGAGATCTGCTGCTGTTTCTGTTTACTCGAAGCTGATGTCGTTTCTCTATGCTGCTGCTGCTGTTCAGCAACAAGAGAGAAGTCTGCTGCCATTTTCTTAAGCTACAAGAGAGAAGGAGCTAAGGGTAAACTGGGAAAAATGTTGATTCTGAATGGGATGGATGATAATTTTGAGTCAATGAGAGGCCTCGTACTCAGTATACGACGAACTTAATATACCAAACAATGGACTCCTCTGAACAAATCAGAGGCCACCTCTGATTCAGCCGAATCAGAGGCTATCAGACACTACCTATGTTTCTCTTCCTAAGGTGATCCCTTGATGAAGTAAATGAAGGGTGCTTGTCTTATTGGATTTCTTAATATAGTAACATCTGGTATGGAGGGTTTTGATTGTGACACCAACTACTTTAAGGAAATGTGACACCGACAACTTTCAGAAATTAGTCATTTGGTTTGCATGGGCACACTTAAGGGAACAGTAAATGTTTTTTCACCAAAGTCCAATGGGTATAATATGTATCCTGGGTCCCCTTTCATAGAGACACCTAAAATTTGCTGCAGCAAAGTCATAACTGTAGTCCGAGATCAGCATACATATCTATGGGTGTATTTGTGGTTGTCTTTCTTTTCTTCTAGAAGAATAGAAAATTTATTTTCCTGGCAAGGGCACAATTAACACAATATGTGATAGTTTAACTGTTCTTGATGAGCAGTATACAACACATAATTCTCGACATATTCTCAGTGTAATTGTACCCTAACAATTTGACTTGTAGCCAAGGACATGATCTTTGGATGGCTTGCTTATTCTTGGAAGGTGGAAATTATAGCATGGGGTTCTGAGTAGACACATCTTTATTTGTTTATCCCTTCCCAATTTCCGATTTGATGGATGACCTGCTCGATTGACAAATTTAGAGTGATTTATTTCAACTTGAAAAATAGGATTTTCCTCAAGAGTGGAGGAATGGGGTGATAGGCGCATTCCGGGTCACCATTACTTCTGCGAAAAATGAGATGCGCCCTTATGTTTGAACTTCATTACTTTAATCTTTTATCACCAAAACTTGTTCTATTTTGCTGTGTTATGACAGTATCCTTGAAAGTTACCAGTGGCACAAAAACTTTTTGCAGTATAGGAACAATCTTTCAATATGTGGTATTAAGCTAACTTTAATGTCCGAAGCTTAGAGGCCGAAGATGGTATAGGAATAAAAATAGCAATTGAATTTAACTTTGACGCAGCTGAAGTCACCATTCTAAAAATGTCAGTAGAGCCTTTAGAAGTATGTTTTTTAGCTTTATCCTTCTAAATTATCCTTCTAATATGACTATTACTACTTGACCTTCTTTACTACAATAGTTGATCACTGAATTTGTCAACCACTACAAAGTTCTAACTTGGAGACAATATTTTATACTCCGTCTGTCCCAAATTAGGTGTCCACATTACTTGTTCAGCCATAAAGGTTAGCAGATATTGGAATGATAAACAATTACACATGAAAGATGGTTCTGTACACTTCTGTTACATGCTTCAAGTCCCGAGGCCAAAATGTGTCACTATGAAGCTAATTTGGGGTATTTCATTTATTGCAAGCCCAAAACTTCCTGAAAGCTTCATTTCAGATTGTTAGTCGTCTGATGTTTTGTGCTCATGTTTTCTAGTCCTAAACATTGTTTTGTAAGTAGATAATAATTTGTTTTGTGAAATGTGGGATAGGGAAAGCACAGTGGTTTACCTGCCTACTCTTGCACTGTGGTCAAGGGCAACATCTGTAACAATTAGCTCTGTTTTATTTGATTGAGCCGCTGCTTGGTTGTAACTAATATATGCCAGTTAGTTCTTAGATATTGTGGATTATATTGTCTGGCCATATCTGTGCATCTGCTCTTTTCTGTGGTAGAAATCTAGTTGAAGCTGGGGAGTGATTAAATTTACAATTGGTATTGTTTGACCTGTGGGCTGTGGTAATCTAAAAGATGTGATAACATGTTTAAAGAAGGAATTAATGGTCAAAGAAGATAAAAATCAACAACGTCCAACGTCTACATTAAGAAATAAGAAGATAAACTAGCTTACTTCACATGTGAAAACATTTGTAGAAAGATGGTTTCAGATAATTGTGTTTTGCATTCATAGTGGTATACATACACCATATGCTCATGTAAAGAAATAGAATCTTTTGTGCACTAGCAAAGCCAGGAGCTCATAAAGTATCACCCTCTTCCATGTAGTAATGTATAACGAGATAGCTTTTTGGTTCGTCAATTTTTTTGAAATCTCAACAGGGAGATATTGGCAAAAGGTTGCGGAGGAACGACGGAAGAAACCTTATTCTATTGTGCTTGCTGACAAGAATGCACCCAACGAAGAAGTATGGAGGCAGGTAATTTTTTGTCTCTCCTTTCCTGTCTCTTTGAAGCAGCCTTTCCCTTATGCAAAAACAACACAACATTTTTTTAATAAATAGAGGACAGCAGGCCTGAGTAACCTGTTAGCTAAATGTAGATAATTAAATTTAACTTTTATATAGTTTTCTAAGATAGTTTACTAGTGGTATTATATAATCAAGTACATTTCTTCTCAACGAATCACGGAAAATTTGAATACCATTTGTACTTGACCCATATCCTTAATGAGAGTCCCCGCTGATCTGTCCCATCGATAGAGGATGGGTGTAATACATATATATGAGTTCTTGGGTTCGAGCCTGGGCACCATCCTCTTCTGTTTGGGATGCATGCGTGGTTTACCTCCCACATGATGACCATGGGACCGGTGCAGTGGGGGGGCTCCAGAGGGTGTCAATTACACTTTTTTATATCCTTAATGAGAACAGATGATGATAGAGAAAGGCCCATCAGCCCAATGTTGGATGACCAGCCCAGGCCCTGGAAAGTTTATCAACGTAGAAGAAAGGATAAAGGGACAAGTGTAGGGCTGATATGAGAGAGTCAGTTATGCTGGAAGAGAGAGAGAGAATACTATATAATAATCCCAATTGTAATAAGAAAGGTATGTGAGAATTTATCTTTCTGTTGAGAGAGTATTCGGCTATTGTAGCTTGGGCAGGAGGCTAGGCCATTGATGGTCTCCTTCTGATTTTGTTCATCCTTTCCATTAATCCCATTTAATCCTTAAGCCATTTATTCTGTTTAATTTCTTAGACTAAATACTTCTATCAGATTCCCATCAGATGACATAGAGATTTGAGTACACAGCGTGCTACAGCCTACTTCAAAATTTGGCCTTTGTCAAGTGCGGATCATAGGTTAGCCTGCTTGTGGGGTTGTTTTCTAGTTGGCAGGTCTGCTGTCAGTATTTCATGGTTTGATCAGGTTCCAGAAGTTTGATTTTTTTGATTCATTTCAGTTGGGTTCTCTTTGCTTTACGTTGGATGATACCTGTATGTTTTCTTGGTTTACTAGTGGTATTTGGTAGGTTTTGTTTTTTCAACATGTGATTATTCTGTCACTATGAACAATATGGCAGGGAATGATAACAAACCAACAGACCTAGTGTTACTTCTGGTGTGAGTGGCAAGATTTGTGGCTATGTATCTTATGCATATCTTTCTTCTAATTGGTTTGGCTTTATGTGCTTTGGGTAGTTATCGTATTTCTAGGAATTTGTTAGAATCCCTGCTTAATCCTTGATGGTGCAAGGCTATGCTGGAGGATATGTATGCTCAGAGAAGGAGATGGAACGTGGACTGTTGTCTATCTCCTTCAATCTATACCTTTCTTTACCCTTGTTTTGTATTTATCAGTTTCATGTAAATAAGTTATATCAGTAGAAATACCTAGTAAGACAGTCCCAAAGAAGGATAAATTACTTTGTAAATTGTGATCCTTTTCCACTTTTGCAGATTGAGGACATGTGTCGTAGCACTAAAGCATCTGCAGTGCCAATTGTGCCGGATTCTGAAGGTTCTTTTGTCTATACATTTACACAGCTAATTATTTTTTTTTTTTGAAGAAATACATCTAAAATTTTATTGATCATTACTTAAAGTAGTAATATGTCCAAACTCTGGAGCAAGTTCGTACTGTTGGTCAAACTATCACACATGTTATCGTATAGAAACGAGTATGGCGCCGAGTTTTCAGAAGGTGGCTCTTTTCTAAGTGAACATTACATGCAAGTTGAGTTATGACTTGTGGTTGTGGATATGTGAACTATCAAATATCAACATCAGGCAGTTTCTCAGGCAAATATAGAAATTGCTAGATCTAAAGCTTGACTTCTTTTTTCTAACAAATGTCTAAAATGCTCTTTAAAAGGCAAAACTGAAAAAGCTTTGGCCAAACCCAATATCACCAATATCTTGCAACGATTGTTAAAGGTCAAATAGGGGAATTTGGATTGGAAATATTACTAAAAAAGAAAATATGATTTGTTTGGACAACCTAAAATGTAAAAGTGTGCACTTTTTTTGGAGTCAGAGGAGTTTTTTTTTTTTTTTTTTGCCTTTTCAATTTGAGCAAGAAAGGTAACACCTGTTTGCTTAAACTGTTTACCATATTAATTTTGTGTGGTTGGACATGCAGGAACCGAGACAAATCCATTCTCTCTTGATGCATTAGCCGTTTTCATTTATCGTGTACTTAACCGAGTTAATCACCCTGTACGTTTGTTTATCTGTTTTTGTTTCCCATATGTGCAATTGTACTTTTCTTCCACTTATTTTTGGAATCTAAATGCTTATTTTATCATTTGTTGTTAAATCTGAAGGGAAATCTTGATAAATCGTCTCCAAATGCTGGGTACGTGTTGCTAATGTTCTATCACCTATATGATGGAAAGGTATGACAGCTCTGGGCACTATGCTTTACTTTCTTGGAAGACCATTGCTTCTAAATGTCCCTTTTGACGTTTCAGAGTCGTACAGAGTTTGAGAGTGAACTTATAGAGCGTTTTGGCTCTCTTGTGAAGATGCCTCTTCTGAAATCTGAAAGGTACTGGCATTGACTTTCTAGATATGTTGTGTGGCATCTGTATCCTGCCTCCCTTGATCTCTTTTTGCTGATTGATTCACCTATTGTTTTGCATTACCAATGATGCTCATGTGTGTCTGCTACGATTGGTTAGACTTGTGCAAGTATGGAAGAGCATATTTTCTTTTATACTTGATATGCACTTCAGGATCTTTTCAGTTTAGATCATATATTATAGGAGCACTTTGAGCTCAAATACCTACACTTCAACTTCCCTTAAAATCGTCGTCTAAATTTCTGAGCCTATGGCTTTAGGCTACTAATGTATTTGTATTTGCTAGTGTTTATTTTTACAAGCATATGGCAATGCTTCAAAGATGATAGTTTTTGTTTACAAGCTGCATAAACCAAAACCAAACAAAACGAACCAAGTAAATCCCACACGGGGTAGGTCTGTGAATGGTAAGATGTATGCAGACCTTACCTCTAACCCAAAGAGTATTCATGAAGACATCTGCCTTGCGATTTTTTTTTTTTTGCGAAGAATTTTTACGAAAAAAGATTTTGCAAAAGTTTTGGAGTGATCCTGCATGTAAAACTAAAAAATGCAAGAAATGAAGCTTTGAAGAGTTAAATGAAGCTTTGAAGAGTTAAATGAAGAGCTTGAATCAAACTTGGGAAAGATAGAAAGGCTTGGAAGAGTATAACCAGTAGGCACAGTAAACAACATGAAAAAAGATAAAAACAAGTAAGGACATTAAAAACAAAAGCAAAAGTATGAGACAACTAAACCACCTAACAAATGAGCCAAAAGGCCCCATTCTGGTTACAATCGCACAAAAGCTACTCCTGCTTACTCCAGAGAGTCCCACCGCCTATCCTATGACTTGGATACCTAGTTATCAGCTCCCTAACCCTCCCCCCATCCTACCCTCTACCACTCCCCCCTCCCCCGTGCAGATTGCAGCCCTTCAAGTCCTTACATAAAATTTGATACCCTAGTCTTGCATCTCTACAAACTTCTATTTGAGATTGAGGCCATGTCTTCATGAATGCCTAAAGTCGCCTGTCTAGTCTTAGCTGCTCATTTTACGTCCTCCTCGGCATGCCTCTTCTCACCCCCTCGACCGTTACTCTCTCGACCCCCTCACCGGTAACGACATGTCTCTTACGAATGTGCCCAAGCCATCACAGTCTTCCGTCTTTCAATTTATCCTTGATTGGGGCTACTCCCAACTTTGCTCGGAAGACCTTATTCATTCCAAGCTGCATGTATACTTTAAATTAGAAAATACTATGGTAATACGGGGTTCTATTTCAAGATATGCCAATTGGGTACCATGAGCATGATGGTACCTAATGCTATGTATACATAGTTTTGTTAAGTGGTTATATGTTAAACTAAATTAGATTTAAATGTCAAGAGATGGCTTGATTATATTCCAGTAATCCAACAGAAATATCTAACCTTGATTGGGGTGGACATGTCAAGTAATATCAAATATGTTTAACTACTAGAGTAGCAAGGGCCATTGTTCTTTTCCCTTGACAACTGTCCGAGAATGTCCAATGTACTATTCTTACGACATGTCAAGCAAGATTCATGATTTGAAAATAGCTATGTAGTTGGTACCTGCTAGCATTTAGGACTTGATACACTAGTTGCTCTTACTTCCCTGTTGCTCCTTAATTCTACTCTACTTTTATTTGTTAAATGCAATTTTCTGAGGTAAAATTACATCTAGAGGTTAATTATACTGGAGATTTCAATGCTGGTGCATTAATGGTGACCTAATTCTTTTCTTCTTTAAAGGAGTCCGGTGCCTGATTCAGTGAAGACAGTATTGGAAGAGGGAATAAATCTTTACTGGCTCCATAATAAAAGGCATGGGAGGTCAGTGTTTGTCTGTCAAATACTTAGTTGTATTGTTTTTTTCTCCTTATGGTAATTGAGTTAGACAATAGTTGATTGTGGTCAGAGCAAGAAACTATAGGTTCTTGATGCAAGAGCCTATTTTGAACACTACATAACTGCTAGAGGGAATAGATGCCGCATAAAATGAGGGTATGATGCACTAATGAAGTTCCTGTACTGAAAAAAGTGTAAATGAGCAGGTCTTTCATTGTTATACATGGCACTTATAACGTCGTTCTTGTTTCTAATGTGCAGATTAGAGTCCACCAAGGGAACATACGTACGGGAGTGGGTTACATGGGAGAAGCAACTGCGAGAGACTTTATTTGGAAATGCCGAGTATTTGACATCTATTCAGGTAACATGTAGTGTCTTTTCTGGCCTCGTTTAATGCTTCATCCATCTTAAAGCTCGTCTAATTTCGTGAAGCTCACCCCAGTGACAAACTAGGGGCTGGTATTATTGTCAAACTAGATAACAAATTAGGTTTTCTCGCGTTTAAATGCTGCCTGTTGGGGGAACTGAGATTTAATAATTGCCTAAGGAAATGACAAACATTTTCTTAGTTTTGGTTGCAACATAGTTGTTCACCAGATGGGTAGAAGCAGTTTCACTAAACATGGACAAAAGTAGTGATCTTTATGGCTGCTATGTAGTCCCTCCGTCCCAAGTTAAATGTCCACACTACTATTTAGTTTGTCCCAAAATAAGTGTTCATTTTCAAACGTAAGTTTCCAATTTCCTATTCTACCCTTAATTATGAAAAGGAGAAAGTTTCTCTATTATCATGGGTAAAAGTGTCATTTGGTTATTTAAGAAGTGTAATAATTGCACATTCCTAAAACTATGTGCCATTTTCATTGTGGACATTTATTTTGTGACGGAGGGAGTAGTGGTATGGGAAATCATAGATGATCAGTCTATTGAATGAACTGAAAAGTTTGAACAGAGCGTTTCACGGCTCTAATACCCCCCTCCCAATCAAAACAATGTTCCATGTTAAATATTAACCAACAGCTGTGTTATAGATATTAAAACCGAATAAACCATCAGAAACGTAGTCGTTGTGGTCCATTCATCTGTTCCTATGGCAAACTTAGAACTCCAGTATTCCTTATTTTTCTTGGATATGTTATGGAGTTCGTCAATGCTACTCTGTTTTGTAGGTTCCTTTTGAATCTGCTGTTAATCAAGTGTTGGAACAGCTTAAAAGAATTGCGAAGGGGGAATACACTACACCCACATCTGAGAAGAGGAAGTTTGGAACTATAGTTTTTGCTGCCATTGATGTTCCTGTTGCAGATATTCTTATTCTCCTTTCAAATGTGAGTAGAATATCTATTCTGTTTTTATACATGCATGATCACTTGGGAAGCTAGTGTTCCTACTTAAACTAAGGCCGTTTACCAAATGCTTACCCGAGTAAGCGCTTACCAAGTTATATTACCTTAACCGATGATTATGGCAATGACCAATAATCTTACCCGGTAAGAGCAAAAGCAATGGTCGAGAGTCTTACCCGGCAAGTGAGGGCGACGTCTCTTACCCGGTTAGCGCTTACCGGGTAAATTTTTGCCTACGATACCGTTTTAATTGACTAAAATCTTACCCAATATAGTGAGTGATGGCGTTGAATTTAACCGGTAAGTGCTTACCGGGTAAGCATTTTTGGGTAAACGGCCCCTAAGCGCTAACCAGGTAAGATTTGGTCTGAGTCGGCACTAAACACCGACCTAGTAAAAGTCTCTCCCTTAGCTTACCGAGTCAGCATTTTGGTCAACATCATGGACCGGTAAGAAAGGTTTGGTAAACATCATTATCTCTGACCTGGTAAGCACCTCTTGCCCGGTAAGAGGCGGTAAGCAGGTAGTAAACAGCCTCTAAGTCGGTATTCAATAGATTGACGTTTGTCATTTCTCGTAGTCATCCATTGATCATGCATTTTGTGAATACAAATTGTGTTGGTGAGGCTCTTGAGCATGTGTGATATTGGTCAAAAGAGTTTCTCCTATTTCTTGGCCGCAAACTTTCTCATTTTTTTGGGAAACCATGGGTTTCCGTGCCAACAACTAATCCCCCGGGCGACCACGGATGGCCTGGAGTCATCGCAGGTGAACCTTGTGGTCACAAGGGTTTTGACAGCACCTGGATTCGAAATTCTAATCGGGGAAGATGAGATTTCCACTACATCCCCCGAGCCTTAACAAGTGCTCCACAAAAAAAAAAACTCATTTCTTCCTTTTAACTAGTTTGGGATGAAAGATTTTATGTAGTGGAATTAGTATCCACGTTCGTTTTGGTATGCAGAACAGTACACAACAAAAACTTGTTATCCCACGTTTGGCGGGACATTAGACTGGGACAGGACCAAAATGGAACAAAAATCAGGGTTACGAGATAAGATCGGTAAATTATTAAACTGCAAGTCGAATTAAAACCTAAAATGTTTCACAATTCTTTCACCCGCCTACCTCCCTTTCGCCTGTCCGATCCCATCCGCATACCAAACGCACAAACTTAAATCTTTTGATAGATCTAAATTCTTTCTTTTTTTTCTCTTTTGAACAGATAGCCAAGAACGAGCCAAAGGTTAAAGCGTTCTTGGAAGACACCAACATGGCTAACAACCTCAAGACGGCACACATCACTCTTGCTCACAAGAGAAGCCACGGTGTAATCGCTGTGGCCAATTACGGTCCATTCGTGAACCAAAAGGTCCCTGTGGATGTGTCTGCACTATTCTTCTCCGATAAACTAGCTGCACTAGAAGCCCACCCTGGCTCCATCGATGATCAAAAGATAAGTTCTAAAAACCAGTGGCCCCATCTCACGTTATGGACCGCCGAAGGCATACCGCCCAAGGAAGCCAACACGTTGCCCGACCTGCTTTTTCAGGGGAAGGCTAACCGAATCGAAATCAACCCGCCGTTCAGGATTAGCGGCGTTCTGCAGTTCCATTGAGGTGTGTTTATCATCAATTTTGTTTCTGGTACTTTGCATCTTTAAGAGAATGAAAACTATAATTTTGTAGGGTTAATATAGTCAATTTTCCACCACAAGAGACTATGAAAAGAACACAGCATCAATAATGTACAGTTTGAGCATACAGGTACATCTAGAAGAACTATTTTCAGTCTGTAGGAATAAAACATGAGTCATATTTACATATCTGTATCGCCATCGCTTACTCATATCTAACTTTTCAATGTTTAGCGTATTTGTTTTTCTTCCGTTCTCACGCTTTTCAAGTTTTCATTAGCTAGGGGTCTTTACGGAAGTAGTCGCTCTACTGTTTAGGGTAGAGGTCATGTCTGCATACATTTTACTACTAGACCACCTCCAGATGGGATATATTGGGCTCGTTTGGTTAGGTTTTTGTAACAATGTACCAGATATTGTTCGTTTTGTCCGCACCTAAATTTATAGTTATAAAACGCGTCTAATAGAGGAGATATCCGGTCCCTCATAAGGCAACCTTAGTTCCCCTCCCAACTGATGTGGGATCCTACAATCCACCCTCCTTGGGACCGCTCGGTTCCTGATTCTGATACTATTTGTAACAACCTTGAACAACTATATCAGATATTGTCTGCTTCGTCCACACCTAGACTCACGGTTTTAATATGCATGTTGGTGGTTCATGTTCATCTTGTCTCCTCTTTTGGCATGGAGAACGTTTTCATGTTCGTACGTAGTGATACATTACAGCAGGTACAAAAACCGGTCCCTAGAGTAGCAACAGGTCCCAATCTTCACAAAAAAATCACATTAAAGGTATCATAACACCGGTCCATGATCTGGTTCGGGTTTTTTAATTCGAGTATTTTCTTAATTTTCTACTGTATTGTGTTTTGAATCGAGCCATTTGAATACATCGAAAAATTTTGTTCTTATTTACTTGAACCTCAGAATTAATAGTTAATGTTAGGCAACAAAAAGTAACAACTTCACCAAAGCATTGCAATTTGCATGTCCAATGCTGCCAAACTACATTTTAGAGCTGATTGATTTAATGGCTAAAAATAACTGTAAGGATATGATTACAAGCAGAAACATCACAAGTCTAGCAGCAGTACAAAGAAGAACTCTTCTTCCATAAGTTGCAGTTATACAACAAGAGTTCAAATGTTATATTTTCTGGCTAACCCAAAAACATAATCCTATAATTCATCTACACAGTACACCTTTCAAAATTGTAAAACTACAGTTTATGGGACATTTAGGCTTATGTTTGGCAAACTAGTTGATAAGCTAGTTGGTGGCTGATAAGCTAGCTGATGAAAATGTCACGTTTGGTAAAAACTAGCTTATAAGCATTTAAATTACCAAAAAGGACATTAATTATTTATTTATAATTAAAAGTTAATATATAATAATGAATATTAATGAGGGGCATAATTGGAATAATCACAAAAAGCTCCTCATAAGCTACTCCAAGTAGCTTATCAAAAAGCTAGCTTATAAAACTATAAGCTAGCTTATGGTCATCCAAACATGTACCCAGAAAAGCTAGCTTATTTTTGCCAAACAATGCCTTAGCTACCAGATAATACTCCCATTGTACAACGGTTTAAGAGCCACTTGCATTGGGAAAACTATTTACATAAGGTCCGAGGAACCTTCAAGAATCTTCTTGGTTTTCTGGGTCAAAACTTCGTTATATCCTTCGTCTTCAAAGTATTGTTTGTCTTTTTGATTTGTCTCGGTTTAAAAGTGTTTTCTACGCGTCGTCTTTATCTTGTTTTTTTAGAATTTCTTCATATCGTCAAACACGGTGATGACTTGTTAATGTTGGATGTTGTTTGATGATTAAGAATGTGAGAACTTTGATCACACGAGAATAAGAGAGCAAAAGCAGATCAAAACACAAACAAAAGTCAACAAAATTTGAGAGCGTTTTTTGTGTGTTGAGTTTTTGGTAACTTTTTTCTATTCTGAATCACTTATTTATTCCAATGGAGGGTTAAAAAGGCCAAACAACCGAAAGATGCAAAAAGTTGTTCATAAAGTCGTTGGGTAAGGCCTAGTTTTTCAAAATATCAAAATCTAGTGTTTTTAACCAGTTAATTGTAACCGTTTTCCCGTAACCAGTTACTTTTAACCGAAAGTCCAGACATTGATGAACCAAATCTTACTTGGTCTAGGTCATTGTTTAACCGGTTAAGGCGCGGTTTTGTTTAGCAAGTGGGCTCGGTTCAGATTTAACATTCCATATCCAACAATCCTAGTATGTGGGGTGGCAAATGAACTATCTCGGCCCTAAAATAAATGTCTATGTTATTATTTTAGTTTGTCTAAATACAAGTGTCAATTTTTAATAGTAAGATGACGTTTGTTTTTTAAGAGGTCTGAAGTCTTATTTCACTTCCGATTAATAAGAGGTGGTGCTGAAGTGTGAAATCTGAATCAACAAGACCGTTTGTTTTTGTAAGGTTTGAAGTGTGAAATTTAATCTGGATCAATAAGATTGTTTTGTTTGTGATAACAATTAATCAAAAAAATGTCACCACTTCTAATTTTCAGATGTATTTAAGAGTTAAGAGGTCTGAAATCTGGAAAAAAAACGGTCTAAATGTAAAAATGTCTAACCGATTCAGATTTAAGAGGTATCAAGAGGTTTTTTGAAAAAAAAAACAAACCACTAAGGGGTTGTTTGTTTTAAAAAAAAAACTCTTAATGGCTCTTAAGTCTGAATCGTTCAGACCTTTTACACACCACCTCTTATTAATCATAACTAAAATAAGACTTCAAACCTCTTATAAAACAAACGGCACCTAAATGTCTACTTTCTCTTTCTACATGCTCATACCATAGTCGACTTAATAGTAATGTACTTTGTAAAGATTGAGAATTTTTTTTGTCTCTAAGTAAGGGTAAAATTGTCATTTTAGTAATTAAAAAGTATAATAATTAGTTAATTACATATTCCTAATACTGTATAAATTTTTTTTTAATTGTGGACGTCTTTTTCGTGACGGAGAGGATTTAAGAAAGGAGGTCCAGGATCCCGTGCCACCGATGAACTTGTCCATCATGATGTAACAAATTTTATGACCTCTAACAATACCACCGCTGTGATTCGTTTTCTGCTAACGCTCAACAAGTTGTGTGTGTTCATTCACAACAAATAGACCATAAAAGTCTTGTATATTCGCGTCCTGTTTCAAATAAATATATGTTGTCCAAAATTTCGCTTTTTAAATGTCCCAAAAATCACATGAAGATACATAATTATTCTATTTAATACTAGAAGCATATTCGCGCAATGCAACGAGATACATCACGATTTTAATGTTTCATTTTATTTTTTGTTTTTTTGTCGATTTACAGTACGATTTTGAATGGTTTTGAAAAAGTGATAATGTTTTTTTTTTATAAATTTGTTTAATTTAGGCTTAATAATATAATGTTTTTTATATAGAAAAATTAAGTATTTTGTTATAATTCAATGATTATCTTATATATTTTAATGAGATCTAGAAAATATAACCAATTACATATTTAATAATATAATTAAAACAAATTTATAGTAATATAATACTATGGAAAGATCTGCATAAAAGAAAGACCCCACACATACCAAATTGGTGGGTGTTGGAAGTCTGCAGTAGTAATATGTATCTTGTGTTTTGATACTTGTAAATTAAGATATTTTAAAATCTTGCATAAAATGATAGTGTCTTGTACCTAATAATTTGTATTTTAAGAGTTTTTTATCCATGCTCTATAATATAGTATAGATGTACTTGTTTAACAGGTGTTTCTATTCTCATTATGTTGATGTGTATTAATGTAATTTATGGATGTAGAATCATGGATAGGACGGTAAAAGTGGGACAACAGATTTTTATCCCCGGTTTCACATGCAACTTAACAAAATACCCTCTTTAACATTAATGACAATAAAAGTAGCTAAATCCGCAACAGGAAATATTTGACGAACGTTAGTTCGACAATACTATCTTACGTAAAACAACATTCAGATCAAGCCGTTGACCGCCAAGTTCTAACCCAGTCGGTTATTGTGGCTACATTCCGGTTCATGTCATCGATGGAGTCGCTCTTCATTGCCACTACCGTCTCTTCCGGGTAACTATCGTTTGCTTCCTCCAGCAGAACTTGAAAGATTTCGCATTCGATATTGTTGGTAAGTTTTGCACCAGAATAACCCCTACAAAAATCAAACACTTGACGATCACAAGATTTGGAGCATTTTCAACAGATTCTCTATAATTTCTTTATAATGGAGAAATCTCCACGTGCACCTCAACAGTTTCTCTCCATTTTGCAGATTTCAATATTAATTATATTATTAAAATATTCAATAGATTTAATATCTCAATAAGTTTTCTAAAGAACTTCATACGAAATGATAATATATTCGATCTCATTGGTGGGAATAATTAAAAAAACAGTTTTCTCTATTCGGCATTTAATTTTGGAGAGTTTTCTCTAAATTTCGAGAATTTCATCCCTTCTCCTGCTTTCTCCATTTTGGAGGGGGAAAAAGTTGAAAACTTCTAAATATCCATTTTGGATAATCTGCCACAAGTTGATCAACATAATCAATTTGCCATGTATGTTACAACCTCTTTTTGGAATTGTGGTGAGATCTCTATTTTCTAAACATTTTCCAAAATGAAGTAGTTTCGTGAGAATGTGGAAACCCATTAGAATATTGTCCAAAAAAATTCCTTGAGAAGAGAAGAAATGTTGGAAAATGGGTCCAGGTCTAGCAGCTGCGGGACTATGACACCCCCCCCCCCCCCCAAAAAAAAAAAAATAGAACTAGACAGCTTATTAAGTCCCTAGAGTAGTAGACCTTGGCTTTGATACCATGCAAGTATATGTAGAACCCATCAAATTACTATCCAAAAGAGCCACGAGTACAGATTGCCTAGATTCTCAAGTCCCTAGAGTGGTAGACCTTGGGCTCTGATACCATGTAAGAATACGTGGAACCCCATCAAATTACAATCCAAAAAAGCCCTTGAGGGGAGAAGAAATGTCCAACATACATTGAGAAGAGTTGTTCCAAATCTAGCTGATGTGGGACCCTAACTCTTAACAGTTTTGAAGAGAAAAGGAGGCATTTAATCTAAAAATTCCAGGAAGAATATATGCGGTTACTACCGGAACTTCCAAGAAAGGAAAGTGAAACTACTTTTGTGGACAATGTGAATTATCAGAAACTATAACTCAAACTACATGAAGAAAGATACATACCGCTTGCTCAAACGGTCATAAAGAACTGAGTTTTCTGTTTGGAGCACCACCACACGGTCAAACCAGCGTTCTGGAAAAAAGTCACAACCATGATGGTCCACGATGTTCCCTCCCTCTTCCATTATTTCCTCAAGTTCATCACAAACCTGCAAATAGTAGGCATCAGAAAGAGATTGTATAACATATAGATTTCAAAGTATGGTATGCCAACCCTCAAATGATTAGCCATTTAAAAACTTCTTGTCTAATAATTGATCTCAAAGAGTGAACACTCAACCCTTTAAGCCATTAATCATTTACAATGTAGAGTTATCAAAAGGTCAGTTCAAGAATTAAAAAGAAATTTGGAGAGAAAAAGACAACTACATATGTCAAAGCATATCAACTTGTAGTCTTCTCGTACAAATTTGAGCATATGAGCGTTGCAAATTCTAACTATCAAAGCCTATTAGGATGAGTTTGGTACACTGGCGAGGATGGGACAGGGCTGAACAAAAACTTCTTGTCCCATGTTGGCACAACATGGATTGGGGCCATCGGGACTAAGTGGGAAAAAATGCATTTTTTTTGTCCCACGGGTGGAACAAAAATAGGAGGTGAGACAAGATTGACAAATTACGAAACTATGCATGTTAAATAAAATTCCTATAACCTTCCAAAATTCTTTCACCGTTCTACCTTACTCTTGTCTGTCACAGTTCCGTCATTCATGGTTTGCGTCTATGTTACCTCATGGGATCTTTTGCTCCTCTGCAACCCCCCCCCCCCCCCCCACACACACACACGCACAAAACAAACACCCCTGACAGTGGTATTTTGAAGATTATATGTACAAGCTTGAATTATTCTATTCTATTGAATGAAGACTCGACAACCAACATAGGGAAGTTTGGAGGCTTTTATGAGGGTGCATACAAGTCCATATGTAAGCCTTTCTGCAAGTCCAGAAAGAAAGGGAGAGGGCAGTATCCCATAACAATGTAGTCATGCAATCATCGAAGAGTGTAGCTCTTCGTGAGGCAAAAACATTCCACAGGGGGAAAGCTCCTAGAATGTAAACAGACAAAAAATGCAACCCAATTGGTTCATTTCATATACTAATCCAAATTCCATGAGGATTCAAGTAGACACCGATCCAGTTTAAAGCAAAACTAAATCAATAACGCTCCTCATGGTATATACAAACTACATTGACTTGATCCAAGTATAGTCCTTGTTCCTTAATCATTTTTGCTCATACATTTGCTCAAGTCAGGGATCTTCACAGAAACAACCGTTTTACTCTTTGAGGTAGACATCAGATTTGCGTATATCTCAACCCCCCCCCCCCCCCACCAAGACCCTACTTTCAAGTCGTAGTTACTGTGTCATTTTGGTTGAGTTTGGTTTGATTTATGGACTTGATTCCAAGTACTAAACCATCTATATAAAAAGCAATACAACCCTATCTCCCTCTTATGTATTTTCCTTTCCGTGGGTTATCGACAGTTTGTCACCTTTGACCAAACTACACCATAGGTCCACGCTACCCTCCACATGTATCAGGCAAAATTTTAGGGTTTCTTGCAAGCAGGCATGGCCAAGTTGATAGCAATTCAAACCTAAAACTATGACAAAGAGGTCCCAAGCCTTACCCTCGACAAATCCCTATTCTTTACAATCACCTCAAAGTGTAATTCTATTCAAACAAAATTCCAATCTCATGATGAACATATTCACTCACTCATATAACCATCAATTATCATCAACAAACGTCCACAATCAAAAATAACAATAACTTCAGAAATTAACAACTTCATACAACAATTTCATAAAACCTTCTCCAAATCTCCAGTCATCAAATCTCACACATACTCCCTAGTAAATCTGAAATCACAGTCATCAAATCATGAACACAGAACACCAGACAATCATAAGATTCAACAAATTACATCTACCGTTAAATATGAAATTAGCAAAGAGATCACTAAATCAGCTGAGTATAACTATAAATTTTATTAAAAAAGAGAGTAAACAGGAGTTACGAGATCTTCATTGATGACGTAGCATTCGAGTTGATCGTCCCAACCGTCGTGCAACTTCTTATCCCTAACAAGGTCTCCGATGTTGATATGGCGAAGATTAGTTGCTTCCGCCACCGCCGCCGACGTCGTCGTCTTCCCCGTTCCCGGTGTACCGGTGACTAGTATGTTCGGTTTACTCCTCATCGCCGCCGGCGAACCTTCAAGACGATTTCAAAAAGATGGTGTTTGTGAGCTGTGGCCGCCGGCGCTTTTGGGTTTTGGGTTTTGGAAGAACAAAGTTTCACTTAAGACCCTTGATTATGGATAAAGTTCAGATACCCCCTCGTAATTTCACGTGTTGCTAAGGCTACCCCTCCTAGACTTGCATACCCCCTCCTAGACTTGCTAATCACTCACATACATACATGACAGCAACAATCCAAATATTGATTTTAAAATATTTTAATATATATAATTACACTTTATACCCTTATAATTATTTAATTAGTTTACTTTATACCTTTTAGTTTTATATTTTTCATTTTACATTTTTATCATATTAACACATATAATCGTATATTATCTAAAATACGTTAAATAAATATTTTTTAATTTTAACAAATTATACCATTATAATCGTCTCTTCGATACCTTCGAAATAAGCCTAATATTGAATTTTTTTGATTTAATACTCTAAATATATCCACATATCGACTAATAAATTTGAAAATAAAATAAAATTGTCGACAAAATCTGAACATTTGAATGCATTTTTAAGGAATACATCACTTTTTTGGACACCAAAACCAACTAAATATTGTTCATGTTTTTGTTTGTTTCATGTTTTTTAAAAGAGGGTCTGCAAATTTAATATAGGTTAATATAATTTCTATTATATGTTTATTAATTCGTGTTTTTAATTTATTTAACATGGTGTAACTTGTTAAAATGTTGATTTAAATGAATAATGGTGTATCAACGGTATTTGGCTCATTTCAAAGGTATCGACGAGACGATTATAATGGTGTAACTTGTTAAAATTAAAAAGTACTCGCAAATGCAGCGAGATACATCACGATTTTAATGTTTCATTTTATTTTTTGTTTTTTTGTTACGATTTTGGATGATTTTGAGAAAGTGATATTTTTTTTAATAAATTTGTTTAATTTATGCTTAATAATATAATGTTTTTTTATATAAAAAAGTAAGTATTTTGTTAGAATTCAATGATTATCTTATATATTTTAATAACATATAGAAAAAATAACCAATTACATATTTAATAATATTAGAAGCGTACTCGCGCAATGCAGCGAGATACATCACGATTTTAATGTTTTTTTTATTTTTTGTTTTTTATCGATTTACAGTACGATTTTGGATAGTTTTTAGAGAGAGATAATGTTTTTTTTAATAAATTTGTTTAATTTAGGCTTAATAATATAATGTTTTTTATATAAAAAAAATTAAGTAGTTTATTAAAATTCATTAATTATCTTATATATTTTAAATTTATTATATTTAAATTGAGATGTTTATCCTGTTTTGATTATGTTTATCCGAATTCAAATTTCATAATTTTAGGGTTTGGGGATTAGAGATAAGGATTTTGGGGGATAAGGATTGAATTTATTAATTATGATTAAAAACATTTAAATGTAGTACATATTGCTTCATTAATTGTTTTTTAAGAGATTTTAAGTAGATTAGCATTAAATAATAGTACATAATACTTAATGGGTTGTTTTAAGAGTTTTTTATGTCTCTTTTATAATATAGTATTGGATGGTTTTTAGAGAGTGATAATGTTTTTTTTATATAAATTTGTTTAATTTAGGCTTAATAATATAATGTTTTTTATATAAAAAAAAATAAGTAGTTTGCAAAACATGTGTTTGCAAGCCATATCTAAAAGTTTTTAGAATAATAATGATATTAAAACTAAACCAGATATAATAATCAGAAAGTGACAAATTAGATTGAGGAACAATTGTTGTAGCAATTTGGATATAAAAAAACGAACAAACATATTCATACGTTTCAAAAGTGGCAAATGAAAAATATTGTTATTAGTAAAATACGTTTAACCATATTCATCGTATATTAACTAAAATACGTTTAAAAAAATACTCGTGACTATGTTGATTTAAATGAATAATAAAAAAATCGATTAACCAATGTACAATATATGACATATAATAATATAATTAAATCAAAAAATATTCAATATTGGGCTTATTTCGAAGGTATTGACGAGACGATTATAATGGTGTAACTTGTTAAAATCAAAAATTACTTTTTTAACGTATTTTAGTTAATATACGTTTATATGTGTTAATGTAATAAAAATGTAAAATGTAAAATGTAAAAACAAAAGGTATAAAGTAAATCAATCAAATAAGTTTAGGGACTAAAACTGTAATTATTAATTTAAAAAAAGGTTAAATGTACGGTTCTGAGTAGGGATGGTGATTTGGCCCGACCCGATGGGGAACCCGGTCCACCCGACCCGATCGGGGTCGGGGATTCCCCGCTTAACCGGGTACCGGGTCCGGGGGCGGGGATCCCCGTTTTGAGAAAACCGGGGACGGGGTCGGGGCCGGGTAGCACACCCCCCGACCCGCCCGTACCCGGTATATATATATATTACCGCTACATTTATTATATATATATATATATTTATATATGTAAAAAGTAAAATTAATACATTTCCTTTAGGGTTTCACTTTCAATTTCAAATTTCACACGACACAGACAGCCGCACCTCACCCTCACTCCAAATTCCAGCCGACCATCACGACTAGTCGCCGACGCTGACGGCCTCACCGGCTCACCCCTCGGCCTCACCGCCTCACCCACCGACGACCTCACCCCTCGAATCTCCATCGTCGAACAGTCAAACACCCACCCCTCGGCCCTCACGAGTATCGTCGTCCACGGTCCACGCCTCCACGGACCACGGTCCACCATCGCCGGCGACACATTATTCAGTCGACCACTCGACCTCAGTCCTCAATTCGAGTAGGCATTGCAGATTTCACGAGTGGTCAAGTGGCCGAGTCGTGTGAAATTCCATAAAACAACGAATTTCGAGTAAGTCTCTTTCTGTTTTTTACTTCACATACCCTTTTTATTATTGTAAAGCAATTTTCAATTTAATCAGATTATTATGTTGAAGTTGAACACTTGTTCTATACAATGCAACACATTTTGTAAGTATTTGGAAATTTATTTTTGATAATTGATAATTTTAACATATATACTTAGGACCTGTTTTATATTTACCTATACATCAAAGGGTTTGATAATTGATATTTATATACTTTGTAGGTGTATATATAAGAATTTTTCTTATAATAAGTTTTACATTTATGTGTGTATACTTTGTACTTTCTAGTTTAAAAAAAAATGTTAGAATGTAGCTCTAAACCGTAGGGAATGAAGCTTTAAAAAAAACGGGTCCGGGTCGGGGGACCGGGGTCGGGTCTTGACCGGGGACGGGACCCCCGTTGACCGGGGATGGGGATTCAATCCCCGCACCCGCCCGGGGCCGGGGACGAGGCTACCTACCACGAACCGGGGCCGGGGAATGGGATCCCCGCCCCATCCCCGCCCCGTTCCCATGCCTAGTTGTGAGGGGAAAGGAGGTGTGGTTTTTTTAAAATTTTGCAGGGGGGTGGGGTTAGAATTTTGTAACACCCTGATTTCCGTTTGGCTATTTTAGAAGAAGAAAAGGGGACTGCATGCGCAGGTCTGCAGGGCGCACGGGTCGTGCGTCCTCCTTCAGCTTTTTCGCACGGGTCGTGCGTAGGAGACAGAAGTGTGGCACGGGTCTTGGCATGGGTTGTGCGTTTCCCTTCAGTAAAACCGCACGGGTCGTGCGTCGCATCAGGAGGTACAGCTGCGGGATTAAATGGGTTCTCCCCAATTATTTCATTTCTCACTTCTCTTTATCCCAAGTCTTTCTCTCCCAACTCTCCCTTTCTTCCTTAACTATTCTAGGGTTCCTTCAACCACCAAACCCTCACCACTTGTTGCTAAATTCAAGAGTTTCATCCAAGGTTTCGGTATTGGAAGCTTCTTCACCATCTCCATCTTCATCTTCTCCCTTTTCTCTCCCCAAACCCAAAAATCGAACCCTAACCTATTTTGGGAGTTTTTCCTCCCCAAACCACATGATTCTAAATCATCTAGCTAGTTGGGAGCTTGAGCCACAAAACCTCCATCTTCACCCTCCTCATCAAGTTCTTCGGTTGGGAGCTCGGGTTGAAGTGTTGGATTGGGTGTTCTCGGAAAGTCTCGTCATCTTTAATGGTAAGCTCCTTTAATTTAAGGTTATAAATGATCCTTGGATGTTCCCTAGTGTTTGATTTATCAGATATCGGATTTGTTAGTTTTGGAGAAACTAGGGTTTCGATCTTGTTTAGGGATTTTGGTATTTAATGTTGGGGAATGTTTCTATTTGGTTGATTGTGGTTATGTATGGTTTGGAATGTTTGGATCTAGGTTTTGGAAGTTCTCGGCTTGAGGATTCAAGTGGCCTTCAAAGAGCTAGTTGGGGAAAAATCTAGATTTAGCCTAAATCTAGCGAGGTGAGTTCAAGTTGATTTGTGAAAACGGTGTACATGCCAAAATGTTTATTTTAAAGTGTTTTACATGAAATGGTTAACTGCTGATAAGTTTGGGTATTTTGAAGTAAAATATGATTTACTTGGTTATTTGTCAAAGTATGAGTATTTTGATAAGTTTTCATATTTGGTAAACTTGGGTTGTGTTAACCTTTTAAAATGCTTATATTGGGTTTAAACATTTTAGCAACTGAATAGCATGATTTACGTATTCTTGGTGACTTTGTACAAGTAAGATCTATTTCATGATTCATGCATATTTGATGATTTTGTACAAATGGAGTCTATTTCATGTTATATGCATTTTGGTGTAATTGCATTCATAAACCCTTTGGAAAATCATTAGTCCCATTTCGTGTGGAGTTTTGGGTTAATCTCGTCTTTGAGATATGTGTCCTCATAAACGTTGTTTAAAGACATTTCATTATTTGGGGAACCGATAATTGTTGGTCAAATGGATTTTGAGCATCCTAGCTCGGTATTGGCTTAAAAAGGGGTTTGAGGACATTTGTCCGGATTTAATAGCTCGATGTAGAGTCCCATTTCATAGCTTACATCTAAATGCATTTTTATCGCATATTTATAATTACAGGCTCGAGTGCTGTTGTCATTCAGGTATAGTCGTGTAATATTAGATTGTGTTGCATTGGATCCATAGGCACATGAGTCAGTCTTATTTGATGGTCATTTGGGTGGTACGGGGTTGGACTCCGGGACACATGTTTTATGACCTTGTCTGTTCAAGGAGTACACTAAGAGGACTGAGTCCGGGTGGTGCTATCATGGCGTGGAGTAGCCATTGGATGGGCGTTTTGGACCTCCGCCGGGTGGGGAAATGCCTTGGTTGTATTCCCCTTAGGCCGGGCCTTGGAGCGGTATTTTCGTTAATATATCGCTAAGGTCAGTTGACTCTTTGGTGTAGCTTGGAGGGAGTCGTAGGTACACTTGGGCTTGTGTGTCGTGAAGTGTCATACGATTAACGTTTGTTGATCCAAACTCTCTCAGTGATTTGATAACGACCCTCTTCTATACTTCGTGAAAATTACGTTTTAATATGTATTAGTGTTTCACCATCAGCGATCAGACTGAGTCTGTTCAGTTATCACTGATAGTCTTTCTTATAAACATTTCTATGTATTAGTGTTTCACTATCAGTGATTAGACTGAGTCTGTTCAGTTATCACTGATAGTTTCTGATGTAAACAGTAACGTAATCCCTGAAGACAAGTCTCGCGTCAACATATGTTCATAGCTGAATCGAAGACGAAGCTGCTGAACAAAGAGAAGTCTACTAGTGATCTGATGCGGATATCAGTGAATCAAAGACAACTCTACATATACGCGAAGGAACATGAGGAAAAGCTTCAGCGATAGCTGAACCTCTTTTATCTCTGAAAGAAGAGATATTCAGCGATCAAAATATCACAAAGCTTATGTCTCAAGTTTCCTTTTGTCTATCCTTGCACAAACTAGTACTATGTGTCAGAACGGACATATCTCTACCACCATACGTACAACAACTCTGTCAACTACACTGTTCATGACCCGGCCGAAAGCATGTCTCCCAAAAGTCAGACTCCCAAAGCCAATCTGTGAACGCCACGTGTAAAGTGCCCTGCCATGCATTTAATGCATAGGGTATAAATAGGAAGTTCGCCCCTCCATCTGTGTGGGTGCTCAATCCTTGAACTCCATATAGAAACCCTTGTTTTCTATCTCTCTTAATCCCCCATTCTCTGAATTTCTTGTGCAATCATCTTAGTGTTTCTTAAGTTTGTTTAGATTGAGTCTGTCTTAATCTTATTCCGCAACAAACTTGTAAATTGTATTTTGATTTATCAATAAACAATTTATTAAACTTTAATTTTTGTGTTTGTATTCAACCCCCCCCCCCCCCCCTTCTACAAACTTGTTAAGCACCTTCGGGACCAACAAGTGGTATCAGAGCAGTTTGTTTAATCTAATAAACAAGATCTTGCTGTATACTCTTCCTTGCTATTCTAAAATGGCACTAAACACAAACACAAACTACTATGATAATGGTTCACTTTCTAAACCTTCTCGATTTAGCAGAGATAACTTTTCTCTATGGAAAAATCGAATGATGCTATTTCTTGAAGGTGCAGATCCTACTATACCTGAATATATAGAAAACGGACCCTATGAACCTGTTAGAATTATAGCTGCGGTTCCCGCTACTGCCACCACTGAAGTTGTCCCTGAACGATATGTCGTTAAGGAAATAAGACAGTGGAGTGATGAAGATAAAAAGAAGGTAGGAATAGATGCAAGAGCAAAAACCATTATCTCAATGGCTCTGCCTGATGAAGTTTTCCATTCCATCATGCATCTGAAAACTTCTAAAGAAATGTGGGAAACCATATGTGTTCAATATGAGGGCACCACTGAAATTCAAGAGACTCGAAAGATTAACTTGGTAAGACAGTATGAAAGTTTTATCGCTGGTAAGAATGAATCTCTTTCTGACATTCATCAGCGGTTTAACTGCCTGATCATTGACCTAAGAACTGTTGGAAGGACCTATTCTAATTCTGAGGTCCTAACAAAATTCTTGGAAAGTCTTCCTGAAAGCTGGGACAGTTATTCAATATGTCTTAAGCTGACAAAAGACTTACATACTCTCTCTCTAAGCACTCTGTATGGAATATTGCTCAACTATGAGCAATCTAATCTCCTGAAGAAGAATCTTGTAAAAGATTCTAAAGACTCCAAAAGCACTCCTATTGCTTTAGTCTCTTCAGAGATAATTCCATCTCAGCGATCTACTCTCACGATCACTGAGTTAGATTCTGAATCTGAGGATCTATCAGACCCTGATCTTTCAGAGTTTAATGAGTCCTTAGCACTCTTGACAAACTCTTTTAAGAGATTTACAAGAAAGAGTAACTTCCGAAGAAGTAAACCTCTCTCTCTTACTGAAAAGCCAAAATCAACTCCGGTTGATAAGGCTACTGCCACTTGCTATAACTGCGAAAAAATTGGACATTTTGCTAGTGAGTGCAGGTCGAAAAAGGTCTTCAAACCTTCTACCTCAAGAAGATCCAGTGATGACAAATACCATAAGCTAAAGAACAAATATCAAAAGCTGAAAAGCTATCAGCAAAAAGGTAAAGGTCTCATCGCTAAAGAACATGACTGGGCTGAATCAGAAGAATCATATTCTGATGAAGAAGAAGTCGCTAATCTTTGCCTCATGGCTGAGATTAAAGAAGAAGTAGAAGAACCATATGAACCTTCTATGAGCTACATATCATCTCAGGTATCTATCTCTACAAATCCCTCTCTGCCTGAAGTTGAGAGAAGTCGCGCTGTTGATGTGCTGACGATTGACATTTATAATGCTCTAAACGACAAAACTCAAGCTGAAAATAAAAATGTATATTTAACTCAAGAGCTAGAGAAATGTCATGAAAAGATCAGTGAACTAAATCTTTTAGAAGAAAAGTTGAAAGATCAAGTCATTATAAATGAAATCATCAGCATTGAACGCGAACAAGCCATCGCTGCTCTAAAAGCAGAAAAGGCTCATGTTGAAAAATGGTGCAAATCATCAACAAAGATCTCTGAGATAATAAATGCTCAAACTCCTGAAAGTGATAGAACTGGTCTTGGTTTTTGGACACCGCAGGATGATCCTAAAGAAGAAAGTTCCTCGCTTAAGTTTGGAACTTTTGTCACATCTTTCTTTGACACTTCTTATAATCAATTCTATCCCTGTTCTTCTTCAAATCCCATCTCTGAGGAAAAATCCAAAGACACTAAGTCTACGGATAAAGGAAAGTCCATTCTCCTTCCTCAGAAGACAACCAGGAAAGCAAAGCTGAAAATTCCTTCTAAACCTTCAGCTAAGCAATCCTCTAGCTCTGTGATAGAAATTTTTGATCTCTGTCCTCCAAAGCTAAAGATTGACCTTAGACCAACGAGATCTGAAGAAATGAAAATCCTTCCCATATCTCATAAGAAAAGCCTTCTCGGACCTGGTCCTACTCATCTTAAACTTGCAAAACCTTCTACTGATCCTAAAACCATTTTCAAATACAGAAAATGTTATCACTGTGGTTTTACTGATCATATTGCAAGTAAATGTCCAAATGCCACCAAAGCTGATAAAACAGCTAAAGTGAAGAAAAATGCCTCTAAGGCAAAGAAAGTCACCAAAGTTGAAAAATCAACCAAAGTGAAATATACCACTAAGGTTAAGAAATTAACCAAACTGAAGATTACCACTGAAGCTGAATCTTCATCAGCTGTGAAGACTGCTGAATCTTCCTTATCCACTAACTCTGAAGGACCCATTGAAAAGTGGGTACCAAACAACGCTTAATCTTCCTTATGTGTGCAGGGATCAAAGGGCATCTGGTATCTCGATAGTGGATGTTCTCGTCATATGACTGGACAAAGAGACTTGCTCACTGAATACAAGGAAGAGAAAGGTCCCTCTGTGACCTTTGGTGGAAATGGAAAAGGATTTACCCGAGGGTTTGGTGTCCTCAGCAATGGGACAACTACCTTTCGAAGAGTCGCTTATGTAGATGGACTGAAGCACAACCTTCTAAGCATCAGTCAGCTATGTGACAAAGACTACGAAGTTCGCTTTTCTAAGAAAGCATGTTCAGTGGTAGATGAAAAAGGAAAACTTGCTCTCAGTGGTTATCGCAGAGAAAATGTCTATGTAATAGATATGGACTCTACTATCACTGAAAACTTATGTTTTCTCTCTAAGGCCTCTTCTGATGTCAACTGGCTATGGCATAAAAGGCTCTCTCATCTAAATTTCAAAACCCTGAATTCTCTCTCATCTAAGGAACTGGTTTCTGGTCTTCCTCAGCACTCATATGCTAAAGAATCTCTCTGCTCAGCATGTGAAAAAGGAAAACAAACAAAAGCTAGTTTAAAGTCAAAACAAGTTTCCTCAGTGACAAGTCCTCTTCAGTTCTTGCATATGGATCTATTTGGCCCTGTCAACATCCAATCAATAGCTGGAAAGAAATATACGCTTGTCATTGTAGATGAATATTCTCGCTACACCTGGGTTATCTTTCTTCGCTGTAAGAGTGATACTCCAGAAGAACTAATATCTTTTGTGAAAAAGATGGAAGTGCTGAACAATCTTACTGTTCGTTCAATAAGAAGCGATCATGGAACTGAATTCAAAAATAGTTCCCTGAACAATTTCTTTGAGAACAAGGGAATCTCTCACAACTTCTCTTCAGTAAGAACACCTCAGCAAAATGGAGTCGCTGAAAGAAAAAACAGAACGATCATAGAAGCTGCTAGATCAATGCTCAGCGATTCTCACCTCCCTACTCAATTTTGGGCAGAAGCTGTAAACACTGCATGTTTTACTCAAAACAGATCGCTGATAATAAAGCGATTTGGGAAGACAACTTATGAACTTTTTCTTGGAAGGAAGCCTTCTATCAGCTTTCTTCATATCTTTGGTTGTCAGTGCTTTATCTTAAACAACAGAGATCAACTTGGAAAGTTCGACCCAAAAGCCGATGATGGAATATTTCTAGGATATTCCTCCATCTCCAAATCCTACAGAGTTTTCAACAAGAGAAGACAAACCGTAGAAGAAACAATTCACGTCACTTTTGATGAAACTCGCTCAGCGAACTCTAAACCAATCGCTGACAATGAAGAGTTAAATGTTTGGATGCTTTCTCACTACAGAGAAACAGAACCTTTCTTCTCAAACCATCAGCATTCTGATCCTCCAACCACTGATGATGATTCGAACATTATACATCCTACCGCTGAATCCACCTCATGGGTCTCAGCAGAACCTCTAAACACATTACTACCATCAAATCTGCCTTCGTCTGGAAACCTCTCTAGTGAATTTTCTCAACAGTTAATCGCTGATGAACCTCAAACGTCCTCATCAGTAAACATTCCAATTGTTGATCCAACCTCTGAGTTAAGCAATCATGCTCCTACTCAGCGATGGACCAAAGATCACCCAATAGATCAAATTCTTGGTGATCTCGAAGCAGGTATTCAGACATGACGAAGCTCAGGTAATATCTGTCTCTTTGTAAATTTTCTCTCTTTAATAGAACCAAAGAAGACTGAAGATGCCCTCAGAGATCCAAACTGGGTCAGCGCTATGCAAGAAGAGCTGACTGAATTTTCTCGAAACAAAGTTTGGAATCTCGTTTCTAGACCATCTGATAAAACTGTAATAGGCACCAAATGGGTGTTTAGAAACAAGTTAGATGAACATGGAACTGTAACCCGCAACAGGGCTCGACTTGTTGCTCAGGGATACAGACAAGAGGAAGGCATAGACTATGATGAAACCTTTGCCCCTGTGACCAGGATCGAAGCAATTCGACTATTCTTAGCTTATGCAGTCTATAAAGACTTCATCGTTTATCAAATGGACGTAAAATCAGTGTTCCTAAATGGAAATCTAAATGAAGAAGTCTATGTAGAACAACCACCAGGGTTTTATGACCCTAAGTATCCAAATTATGTTTATAAATTGGATAAGGCTCTCTATGTTCTAAAACAAGCCCCTCGTGCTTGGTATGACACTCTCTCATCTTTTCTTATCTCTGAAAATTTTGAACGTGGCAAGGTTGATAATACGTTATTTTTCAGAAAAATAAAAGGTCATATAATTCTTGTACAAATATATGTCGATGACATAATATTTGGTTCTACTAACCCATCTCTGTGTACTCGCTTCGCTGAAAGAATGAAGAAAGAATATAAAATGAGTATGATGGGTGAGCTGACATATTTTCTTGGTCTTCAGATTAAACAATCTGACAAAGGTACTTTTATCTGCCAAGGTAAGTATGTTAAAGATATGCTGAAGAAGTTTGATCTTACACAAACTTCAGCGATGAAAACTCCTATGGCACCACCCCTGACACTTAACAAAGATCCTTCTGGTAAACCTGTTAATGTCACTGCCTATAGAGGAATGATAGGCTCCCTGCTGTATCTAACAGCGAGCCGACCTGACATTATGTACTCTACTTGTTTATGTTCACGCTATCAATCTGAACCCAAGGAATCCCATCTGATCGCTGTAAAGCGAATTTTCAGATATCTGAAAGGAACTCCTAACCTCGGTCTTTGGTATCCCAAAGACTCAGGGTTCAATCTAACTGGTTATTCTGATAGTGATTTTGCAGGCTGTAAACTCGACAGAAATAGTACCACTGGTGGATGTCAACTACTGGGAGGAAAGCTGGTAAGCTGGACAAGCAAGAAGCAAAATTCTCTGTCCACTTCCACAACTGAAGCTGAATACGTAGCCGCTGGAAGCTGTTGTTCTCAGATCTTGTGGATGAGAAATCAACTCTTAGATTATGACCTTCAGCTGTCAAAAATTCCCATCTATTGCGACAGCACTAGTGCTATAGCTATAGCAAATAATCCAGTACTACATTCAAAGACAAAACACATAGAGATCAGATATCACTTTATCAGAGATCATGTAATGAATGATGATATTGAACTTCACTTTATCCCTACTGACTTTCAGCTTGCTGATTTATTCACCAAACCTCTTGATGAGACAAGGTTCAACTTTCTCATCAGTGAGCTTGGAATGCTGAACCTCGAAGAATAATTCTTCAGCGTTCATGTATTGTGTCAGTAATCAAAAGTTCCCCTCTCATCATTCTCTCTGATAAATATTCTGACTCTCAGGTATGTTCTCTCAACTGAATCTTAACTCAGTTAAGATATCTTTCAAAATATACTTTAATCACTGAACCTTCTTCAAATGATTAAAAGTTTTTTTTGAAAAATACATTAACCACTGATATTTCTATTCAGTGACCCTTTTAAAAGAAACTCTATCCCTATCTTTTCTATCAGGGATACTTTTAAAAAGAAAAATCTATTGCTGACTTTTCTTCAGCGATAATTTCAAAACGGATAAATGAATAGTCTATCTCTCTTCTATGACGTCATTTGAACCGACAATCCACGACATGCCTTTTCTGACACGTTCGTCCGTTGCTCTTCTATCCAATCAACATCGTGGGACGTGTCCATGTCATGATGAGCATTTGTTTTCCCGCTTCTCTCACACTCTCTCTCATTTTTCTCTCTCTTCGAATAAAAGGAAAGAATGCCTCATTGTTTTTGGCTTACGCTTTCTAATCTTACAAAACAAGAAATACTCTCTCTCTCTCAAGAACACTCAAGCAAGTAAACCCAGAATATTGAACCTGCAACTCTTCTTCTTCAAAATAAACAGGTTTATTTCATGTTTATGTGCATTGTTAGTATGCTTTATATTCTTTTTAAAATCCTACTCGTTCTTGTTCTTCATGGATTTTATAAAACGTTTTTTTTTCTAAAAACTAAAGATCATTCTTTCTGATTTTATGTTTTTAAATAAAAACCTTTTGGTTTTTAAAGTGTTCTTCATTCTTTCTACCCAGAACACTATTTTTCTATTCCTAAAAATAACTTGATATTTTTCCAGTTTCCCTTCTTCTATGGAAACTGGTAATCATATTATTTTTAATCATAATCATTTCTTCTATCATGTTTCTTTCAATAGCAGAAATGACAGAGTCTGAGATTGTCGCTTCCAAGACAGTTAAATTCACCATCACTGAATCTAAGATTACGAAAAGTAATCATTTGGCAAGACTTGACTTCCAAGCTGACAAATACCCACATTTGGTGGAAGCTGCTGAATTTCTCAAACAATCATGTATAGCTTACGCGATCACTGTGGATCCTAAGCCTTCCAAGACTCTACTCCAGCAGTTCTGATTCACTGCTGATGCAACTATACTCACCAACAAGAAAGGTGAACGATTCCCTGCTATCTCTTTCAGCACGGACTTGGGGCCAGGGAGCATGACCGCTCTTAGCCTCAGGAAATCTTTAAGATTCCCTGACAAACCAAAGAGTGGGTTCGACGCACTCCCCACTGATGATGAGCTGATATCATTTCTGGACGCAATGGGTTATTGTTGGGAAAACAAACCGAGATCTTCTATTCCCAACAAGAAGCTCACCAAGATCCTCAAAGCTCAGATGCCCTCACAACTGAACTTTATCTTCTCGCACATAATTCAGTGCATGAGCGGGAAGAGTGGTTCGCTGGATCAAGCCAGCAAAACACAACTGCAGATGGCCTACTCCGTTATCGCTGGTCAAAACTTTGACTACGCTACAGCAATCTTTGAAGACCTGAGGTCGAGATTAGAGAAGCCTGAACGAGATCCCAAGATCTCGTACGTACGTTTCATATGTACGTACATCAAGTTCCTCTATCCCAACACCTATCCCACCAAAGATGATGGCACCTTTGCCAGGGTAGGTCAACGATCACTGGAGGTAAAGCCACTCGCCGACGAGGTAAGTATCTCTCTCCTTCGCTCTCGTCTCTCTCTCCATTCTTCTTCATCTTCAGCGACCACGCAGACGGTTCCTTCGTCTGCTATCCCTGTCGCTAACACTACTTCTAAACGACCATCCGCTAGTCCGATTGGTCCTTCCAAAAAGGCCAAAAAGACTAAGGAAAGTACACCCTCTAGTACTATACCTGAGGGAGCTTCTCAACAAGCTACCTTAGATGCATTTGTGGGTCTTTCCTCCACAACTCCAGCAGTCACTCAACATGCCGTGTCAACGATTTCGATCGCTGTCACAACATCAGTAACCCCACCTACCATCTTACTCGCTGAGATGACCCCCAACCCTACTTCTATCCCCAAAACTCTTCCCTTTTCTACTCATTTGGTCTCTGAACCCGCTACCTCTTCTTTACCTATAGGACCTGAACATCAAACTTTTGAGGAATCTATGCAGTTTTACAAAATGTTTGATACGTCAGGTACACCTATAGGATTAAACACTTCTTTCCCCATCTCTCCAAATAAGCCCGTATCTGAACTAACATTATTTTCAGGTCCTAGTTTGGCGTCTGTTGACACGCATGTCAACAGTCTGGGAGAAAAGGTGGACGCCCTCACCAACACCATCAACGACACCACCAGCGCCGTCAATCAGGCTGGTGAGGAGCTGAAGAAGTTGACCGCGACCTGCTCATCTAAAGCTGAGAACTCACAACTTTCAGCTGTTGAAGAACAAGTCGTCCAACTCAAAGAGTCCTCTCAACTCTTTCAGGGGTGATTTGAGTCTCTTACCACTGAAGTTCGGGGTCTCTCTTCAAAGGTTGACCTCTTCACGTCCCTTCTTCAGCAAATTCTACAAAAGGTGAATGCACCAGCTCCAGCGCTGCCTCCCTCCTTCACTGAAGATGATCGGACCAACCTCAACATCGCTGTGGAATTCATCCATGATGCCACGTGCGACATCCCTGCGGTTGAAGACCGGGTCAAGCGTCTGGAGGCTGACGTCCAAGTGCTAAAAGCTTTAACAGCAACTCCGGCAGCTGAGCAACCCCCTACCGGTGATAATGACAAAGTGGGGGAGAAAGCTGAAGAAACATCTATCACTGCTGCTGGGGAAGCTAAGACTCCAAAGAAACCTCCCTCTCAATCTGAGGGGGAGAAGGTAAAAGAATCCTCATCTATTCATTCTATTCTCTTTGAAGATGATGAGGACGAAGACGATGAAGAGGAAGATGATCTAGATCTTGATGATCAAGAAAAGGATCAACCCTCCGATGACGATGACGACGATGAAGAAGACCAATCTATGTGGTTCTCCAAGCCGAACGTCGCATCAGGGACAACTTCGCAAGAGGTTGTCAAAGCAGGGGTGAGAGGTGATACATCTTCAAGCGCTCCTTCGCAAAGCAAAGACAAGCAACCAATCGCTGAAGAATGCTTGAGGACTGGATCACAATCTGAGGGGGAGCATCCTTCTCAGGTATGTCTTTCAATTGTACCACTCTCCTACTCTTTCCAAACCCCTATTTCCTTCTAGCCTTTATCTCTCTTTTTCTAAAAATATACACTTATCCCTTCTTTCCTTCATTTTCTATCCAGACAGTTCTCACCCCTGGTGGTCCTTTCCAAGGTGGTCAAGTAATTGACGATCCTTATGGAGTGTTCTTCAGAGATGATGATGAGGAACTCAGATTTCAAAGAGTCTCTGAGATTCCTATCTGTCCTCTGAATCATCTCAAGGATCTCTTATGCTTATGGTGTGACTTCTCCCCTGCTGCTGAGAAAATCAAAGAAATTATCAGCCAAGAATCTTTGGAACGAAGACAGAAAGGAGAAGAAATACCTGAGTATATGATCAATCCTCCTAAGTCTTCTTTTAATAGCTGATAGATTAGTTTCCTTTTCTGTAATCTATTAGTTATACTTACAGTAGTTAGTTATTCACTTGTACTTATGATTTTCATATCTTGTAATTCTATCCCTGAATTAAATGAAAATTGCAGTGATGTACTTAACCCTATCAGTACTGTAAAAGATCCCTCAAAATAGTAATTGGGACATGCATGCTATGAGTCCTTTTTATTCCTATATTTTGAATCATAAAGTAATTTTCTTTAGTTACTTTGTCATTATCAAATAGGGGGAGATTGTTGATCCAAACTCTCTCAGTGATTTGATAACGACCCTCTTCTATACTTAGTGAAAATTACGTTTTAATATGTATTAGTGTTTCACCATCAGCGATCAGACTGAGTCTGTTCAGTTATCGCTGATAGTCTTTCTTATAAACATTTCTATGTATTAGTGTTTCACTATCAGTGATTAGACTGAGTCTGTTCAGTTATCACTGATAGTTTCTGATGTAAACAGTAACGTAATCCCTGAAGACAAGTCTCGCGTCAACATATGTTCATAGCTGAATCGAAGACGAAGCTGCTGAACAAAGAGAAGTCTACTAGTGATCTGATGCGGATATCAGTGAATCAAAGACAACTCTACATATACGCGAAGGAACATGAGGAAAAGCTTCAGCGATAGCTGAACCTCTTTTATCTCTGAAAGAAGAGATATTCAGCGATCAAAAGATCACAAAGCTTATGTCTCAAGTTTCCTTTTGTCTATACTTGCACAAACTAGTACTATGTGTCAGAACGGACATGTCTCTGCCACCATACGTACAACAACTCTATCAACTACACTGTTCATGACCCGGCCGAAAGCATGTCTCCCAAAAGTCAGACTCCCAAAGCCAATCTGTGAACGCCACGTGTAAAGTGCCCTGCCATGCATTTAATGCATAGGGTATAAATAGGAAGTTCACCCCTCCATCTGTGTGGGTGCTCAATCCTTGAACTCCATATAGAAACCCTTGTTTTCTATCTCTCTTAATCCCCCATTCTCTGAATTTCTTGTGCAATCATCTTAGTGTTTCTTAAGTTTGTTTAGATTGAGTCTGTCTTAATCTTATTCCGCAACAAACTTGTAAATTGTATTTTGATTTATCAATAAACAATTTATTAAACTTTAATTTCTGTGTTTGTATTCAACCCCCCCCCCCCTTCTACAAACTTGTTAAGCACCTTCGGGACCAACAACGTTGTATGAGTGGCATACTTTTGTGTTCCTCCACTCTCAACGGATACGGGAAGCCCCCGTCGTCGGCCCGTCGTATTTGGATATTTAATTGTCCACGTTCTAATATTTCGAGTTCATTCTATTTTATGGTCGTGTGGGTATTATTTCGAGTTGCGGGTTTTCCATGACGCACCATATCTTTATGAATTGTCCTCCGTTATTTAAGGGTCGATTATTATGCCCCACCCCCGTTTTCGGTGTTTTGGGATATGGCGTGTTGTTTACATTTTAGTACATTTGAGTATCGAACTATGACCCCATTTTGGGTGAGTTGCGGGATGCATCGTTTTATAAGAAATGCATGTTTGGGAAGCATTTTATTTAAAAGTGTATATTATGGGGAAATGTGTCGTTTCCATTTTGAAGTATAATATATTTGAAGGATCTTGCTTTAAAACTGATTTCCTGTCTTCTAAAGATTTATTCATTCATGTTAAAACTCTTGAGCTCACTAGGCGTTAAGCCTAACCTTTTTATTTGTCGGCATGTGCATCAGGTTCCAGTTTGGGGTTCGGATTCTAGTAGCCTCACGAAGAGTTGAGCCCTAGCCTTACACAAGAGTAAGTAGTTGGTGAAGTCTTCCGCGGGTTGGAGTTAGTAACTGTTTGTTGGGTTTAGTAGCACCCGTCCTTGTCATAGATTGTATGTATAGAATGAATGTGACTATTGAGGTTAATTCTTAAATTATGTTTGTAGACGAATCAATTATTGATGTATTTAGAAAATTTTTAATAAGTTGTTATTTCCAGATTTGAGGGTGTTACAAATTTCCCTTCACAAATTAGATAATACTATTATACAAAAAGAATTAAAATTTAAAAAATACAATACGTTAAGGTCTTGTTCAGTTGTTTGTTAGCAGTTTAATAGGACTTAGGGGTTTTTTGTTTACCTCTTAATGGTTCCATTAAGAGGCAACCTCTGAATCGTTAAGAGGTAAATCTTGTTTGACAAAAAAAAGTTTGTCTCTTAATGGTTCCAAAACCCTCTGAGTGTCTTGACTCTGTCTTAACCATTTAGAGCTCTGATTTCATCGTGAACAATTAGCAAACAACCATATTTCATTTCGCATTATATAATTTCATAAACCAGATCAGCAACTGCCTAACAACCCTTATAACTTATTCTGTCAACTATATATGACTATTTGGTAGCGCTTTAATGATATAAAAATTGGCTTATTAGGTAAGTCTTTAGGGGAGATATTTATACAGAAAGTCAAGTTTTTTTTTTCCAAATTTGGCCAACCCATATTAAATGTATATACGTTCCTTTCATCTATGAAAAAACCCTTCCAAAACAAAAACCTAGACAAATTAATACACACAGACAATTTTATCCATACATAACTGGTCTGTTTGTTAGCAAATTAATAAGCTTAACGGGACTCATAACTTATTAATTTATTTATACATGATTGTTTGGTAGTGGTTTAATGATATGAAAAGTAACTTATTCAGTAAGCTTCTAGGAGAAGCTTTATGCATAAAATTAAGTTTTTTTTCTAAACATGTCCCTCCTAATTAAAAAAAAACATGTTATTTCTATCTATGAAATAATTCTCCCAAACAAAAATCTTCCCAATCTATATAGACAAATTAATTCACATAAACAGTTTTATCCATATAGGACTTAATAAAAAAATTAACCAAATACCCCCTAAGTACAAATCATTAGTGAATTAAAATCTATGTTTTTGTTAAATATATAAGTAGAATTGAATAATATATTTGAGAGATTAGTTTATATAACTGTAATAATTCTTACAGTTTTCAAAAATAATCAATACAATTTAACATGATTATCATACAGATCATTGTAATTTATATATTATCAACCATAATTTGTTCATTTTTCACTTTAAATCATTAATTGTGTTAATTTCCATCCTTCGTTTAAAATAAAATTTTATATCACGTTTTATCACATATCGACCGGTTTCAACTTGAGACCCGTATAACATGTATGAAAATACATATTGTTTCACATGTGAAACAACAAAAGTCAAGCAACGAATTAAACAATACAATTTTACATGTTGGTTTTATAATGCATCAAACTTTTCATAGCTTCACTCAGATTTCAGCCCATAAACAATCTCTACGACGGAAACTTCAAAACATGAAAAGATGTATATCTATATGTTAGCTATCTATAAGGTTTTGAATTGTATTATTCGATACACAATATGAGTTTATTATGATTCTTATATTGAAGTATTGCAAAGTTGTCTGAGAAACGAACCCACTTCAAATTCGACTTGGATTCCAACCGAGAAAATATCTACTCCCTCCGTCCCAAAATAAATGTCCATAATAAAAATGACACACAGTTTTAGGAATGTGACTTTTTAAATAAGCAAAAGACACTTTTACCATTGAAAATAGAGAGATAAACTTTCTCCACCTTATAATTAAGGCTAAAATGGGAAATTGGAAACTTACTTTTGAAAGTGGATATTTATTTTTGAACAAATTAAAATAGTAATGTAGACACTTAATTTGGGACGGATGGAGTATATCTTAGAAAACTCTAACAATGGGAAATGTATCTCTATCAGCTTTCTATATGATTTTAAATCGTATCATTCCAACATTGTATGTATTTGTAATGATTTTTATATGGCAGCATTGCAACAAACTTATCATAGTAGGGCTAGTTTTAAGACAAGAAACATTTCAAAAGAAAATGTATATGGGTATCAAATTTAAAAAAAAAAACTGTTTGTATAGTAGGGTAGTAATTGTTTGTTGGTGTTTTTGTTGGGTTTTAAAACGCGTCTGGTAGAGAAGGTATTCAGTCCCTTATAAGACAACTTTCGTTTCCCTCCCCAACCAATGTGGGATCTTACAATTCACCCCCCTTGGGAGCCCAGCGTCCTCGCTGGCACATTAGTCCGGTTCCCGGCTCTGATACCATCTGTAACATCCCAGGCCAACCGTACCAGATATTGTTCGCTTTGTCCACACACCCGGACTCACGGTTTTAAAACGCGTCTAATAGATGAGGTATCCAGTCCCTTATAAGGCAACTTTCGTTCCCCTCCCCAACCAATGTGGGATCTTACAATATACTATATTATAAATCACTGATAAAAAACTTTTAAATACAAATTATTAGGCACAAGGTATCATAATTTTATGCAAGATTTTAAAAATCTCTTAATTTACAAGTATCAAAGCACAAGATACATATTACTACAGCAGACTTCTAACACCCACAAATTTGGAATATGCAGAACCTTCCTTTTATGCAGACATTTCCATGTATAAGTATTAATTAATATATTATATTACTATAATTTTGTTTTAATTATATTATTAAATATGTAATTGGTTATTTTTTCTAGATATCATTAAAATATATAATCTATATCTATTCTATACTATATTATAAAAACGACATAAAAAACTCTTAATTACAACATTTTAAGCACAAGTTACAATTAATTAAAGTCAATTACTTAAATTACAATTTCTTAATGCTTTGGTACAACCTTTCCAAGCACATTATCTCACATAATCATCTATTTGTGGAATGAATACTCATTTATTAATATAAATATTTGTTTTTTTGGTGGAGGATTTTATAAAATAGATTTTATATTAGCATAATCTATTTTAAATGTAGATTTATATTTAAATCTATATTAATGATATGTAATATAAAATCTTTTTTCTTCCGTATTTTTTTATATTACATCTCATAATGATTTTTCCAAATTTTATTTTATAAAATCTTTTTACATAATGAGATGTAATATAAACTCTTTTTCTTCCGTATTTTTTTGCTAATATAAAATCTATTTTATTTTATAAAATCTACACGTATTTTATATTAGCATAATATAAAATCTACACGTATTTTTTTTGCTAATATAAAATCTACACGTATTTTTTTTCATGAGAATTAAAAGAAGAAAAAAGAAGGTTGATATTATTTAAAAATAAAAAATAACGAGATACACTAATAAATTATCGTATTCTTTAAAATAAAAATATTCCGCAATACTTTCCAAATTAACCAAGTGCAAAGAAAATAAAATAAAAACGATGTAGATATAAAAATATTCTTCCATATTTTTAATATATTTACATTTAAATGTAAAATCGAAAATGAAAATAAAAGATTTTAAAATATTATCTACATTCACTATAAATATATATAGTTTCTCTATGTATCATCTGAGTACAAGAAGAAGACGAACGGTCGGGTGTCAATGGCGGAACCTGCAACTGAACAAAAGATATTCTACTATATTTTTGTTTCTTTGAAAAACTACTTTTTTATATTTTATTTTATTTAGTGAGAATTTGTTTATATTTTTCAAAACCCACAATCATATTTTTCGAAGTAGGGGAATAAGATATATATACATATCTTTATTTTTATCGACTAATACTATGAGGTCTTGAAGTCAATAGTCAGATAAATTTTCAAATGGTACTGAGTGAATTTGAACTATACCAGTTGAGTTGTCGGTTACAAAAGATAGAAATCATTTATTTTCTTTGTCATATTTGATGTGGGTTGAATGTTGTTAATTAATCTACAGATTTATACGTTCAAAGTGATTGTCAAGTGTTGTCTAGGAGGTTTCAGAAAAATTGCAAAATCTGTAAAAACGTATGTTCATATTTATAATTATTTCAATAATAGTGATATGTTGTGAGACATGTCGTTTGAGTTTTAAATAATATAATACAAAACTATTACCACTATTATTGCACAAACTCATAACAACAAACGATTAAGAATATATGCAAGTTAACCACTTATGAAAATACATTCGTTTTTCACATTGTATTTCATTAACTATTACACAGATAAATTACGTTTCATTTTAACTCGGTTCAATATTCCAACAAAAAATTTATCCTCCCGTGCAATGCACGGGCCCAACACTAGTATAATCATTTAATTATAACAAAATACTTAATTTTTGTATATGAAAAACATTATATTATTAAACCTAAATTAAACAAATTTATAAAAAAAACATTATCATTTTCTCAAAATCATCCAAAATCGTACTGTAAATCGACAAAAAAATAAAATGAAACATTAAAATCGTGATGTATCTCGCTGCATTGCGTGGGTACGCTTCTAGTATTAAAGTAAAACAAAAACAAAGTCAGATAGTTTAGTCATAAAATACTATATATAAAGAGATGAAAAAAAAATTAACTTGTTTTCTGTTTTTTAACTAAAATAAAATAAAAAATACTGGTCACAAACCCTTACTAATAGGTTGTCAAGATTTTTAACCTATTTTAGATTCCTATTATTATGTGGATCATATATGTAAGATCCCATATCGGTTGGGAAGGCGAACTAATGTCGTACTATAAGAGACTGAATATCTCATATGTCAAATACATTTTAAAACCGTAAGTTAAGGTATGGACAAAATGAACAATATCTTGTACGGTTGGTCTGAGATGTTACAATATATTTGTGTATGTATGTATTTCAACCGTTCATAAAAAACAGTAAAAAAAAACATTTTATAAGTTCAGAGTGAGAAAGACATTACAATTGCCCATCAGATTGACTCGACCCACAAAGGGGACCCAGACAAAATTCAAGATTTCCACCCTCACGCGCTACCATGATGTTTAATTTGGTTCGGAAGTTGCTTTTACGTTGTAATTGGTATGGCATACGTTTTATTTGGGCTTGTGTGGTTGGATGCACTCTTGTCCTGTAACGTTGTAACACCCTCAACTTCGGAAATAGCAACTAATTTAAATTTTTTTAATTACATCGATAAATAATTCATCTACAAATACAATTTAGGATTTAACCTCAATACACACATTCATTCTACACATACAGTCTATAATAAGGACGGGTGCTACTAAAACCAAATAATAGTCACTATCTCCAACTGCGGAAAACTTCATCAATCTACTTACTCTCGTGTAAGTCTAATGTTCAACTCCTCAAAGCACTGCTAGAACCAAACCCCAACTGGAACCTGATGCACATGCCGACAAATAAAAAGGTTAGGCTTGACGCCTAGTGAGCTCAAGAGTTTTCGTTAGAGATAAATAAAGCATTAACTTTAAGAATGTTATTTAAAATCGTGATGTCAAAAATGCAATGCGTTTGATTTGAAAGCAACCAAAAATAAAATACATTAAATCTTAAAACAATCTCCTCTTCATTATTCACCCTTTTCGTGATTAAAATCATAAAACAAGCGCCTCCTTAAATAAAGCCAAAACCCAAAGCGCACGTAAAACATAACTGACATTAAAATGGTCAAACACTGAAAACGTAGATAACTCCAACTTCCAAAACATCCCAATAACTCGAATGAGTTTCAATATCCAAAACCTTAAAACATAGATAAATACCCATACTCAAACGTCTCCGAAAACATGGATTATAAAACTCTATATCCCAAAACCACACCTAATGGTGACGGGGAAAACCCGGTTACATGGTACGTGACGAAACACAAGGTATGTCACATAATTATGTAAGAAATCAAAACATGTGGGTTACACATAAAACACCCACCGAGCTCAACTCCTCTTAGTCTATCACTCGAAAACATCAAGTCAACCCCTCTAGGTCTATTCTTGAGAGTTCCAAAACGGGGAACTCTAGCACAAGGGAAATTACACCTTACTGCCCATGAGACGCTGCCCGACCGTATAGGTCTACACCTTACTTATCATGGTGACCCGATGCCTATTCCGTGCTAAGTGGCGAACCTAATGTCCAAAGCGGGGACATAGGAACACCGTGCCTATGGATCAATTGCACTAACTAAACCATTACATGACTCACAACGAATGAACTAATGCCTTCAAAACATGTAATTCTCAACTAAGATGCAGTAAATGAAAATCATAACCAACCGCTCAACATTGAGCTATCAAAAGTGGGCAAGTGTCCTCAAAAACCCAACAAAATCCAAACCGAGCCATAAGCTCAACAAATACAAAGACCCAACATTGAAATTCATAAAAATGAAATCAAACATAAACAACCCGTACTTATGTAAACTCAATAAAATGCAATAATCATATATCTAACGGTATAAAACCAAAATCCGTCCTTCCCCCAACCTCAAAAGGTTTAGTTCATGTTACTAGTAGCAAATATAACCATAGAGAAGAAGATGACAACACCCAAATACATCGTTTCTCAACAAAATACAAGTGTAATGATAAAACTCCCTCAATGATTGATACACACTACCAATTTTTAGCACCAAAAGTTGTTTCCACCTTCCCAATCAATGCAAGGTCTTCTTTCAGCTCTGAAAACGGTTTAGAATAGCTCCCCTAGGGTCTAGCCTCCAACAATCCCGAGATAACCCTAAACTTTAAGTTTCTGCAGCTTTTTATACCCTCAGACCACGACCGCGAGAGTGACACGCGAGTGTGACAAGTGTCACTCTCGCCAGGCACTTTAGCCAGGACTCCATTGCTCGCGGTACATTCTGCGCGAAAGTGCCAGTGAGAGTGACACTTGTCACTTTCGCCAGGCACTTTAGCCAAGGCCTAAATTTGTCGATTTTTTCGCCCGTTCACTTGGTTCGATGCATTTGTCGTCCGGGATGTCAAAATGGAGTAATGATAAGCACTTTTTCTTCCACTCAACATCTTGCATGCCTACACACAACTTGCTCAGAAATATTAGTCCGAAATGCCAATTCTTACTCCAAGACGAGCCGTAAGCTTATGATTCGGAGGGTAAAAACCCGTCAGATAACGAAATTATCAGCTCGCGATTGTGCCCCGCGATTGTGCCATTGGCACTCTCGCGGGCACTCTCGTCGAAGATGTACCGTGGCCTCCACCATGCTCGCGACCTTGCCCCGCGATTGTGACACATGTCACAGTCGCGGGCACTGTCGCCCAAACTGTGCAGGACCCCCGAATCTTTCCTTTTTTCGCACCGGAAAGCTCTCGATACACCAAGGGACTTAGATAATGTTCTTCGGACACACTCCTTCCGCTCACCAGACCAAAACGTCTTGAGACCTCTACAGGCCGAAAATTACGGGTGTTACAAACGTCATATGGAAAACGTTGTTTAATATTAGTAATATTTCAAATTCGTTTATTCATCAATACAGTTGAGTACCTCGTGAAAATCGTGTGGAGCCATGAAATATAAACGTTCGGTTCAAGCCACAAAAATACGCATCATTATAAATTGACAGGCCAATATATGAATACAATTTATCAGTAAAACACTTATTTTTCAAAGTACACTAGAAGCGTACTCGCGCAATGCCGCGAGATACATCACGATTTTAATGTTTCATTTTATTTTTTGTTTTTTTGTCGATTTACATTACGATTTTGGATGGTTTTAAGAAAATGATAATTTTTTTTTTAAATTTGTTTAATTTAGGCTTAATAATATAACTTTTTTTATATAAAAAAATAAGTATTTTGTTAAAATTCAATGATTATATATTTTAATGACATCTAAAAAAATAACCAATTACATATTTAATAATATAATTAAAACAAATTTATAGTAATATAATATATTAATTAATAGTGATATATGGAAAGGTCTACATAAAAGGAAGACCCTGCACATACCAAATTAGTGGGTGTTAGAAGTCTGTAGTAGTAATATGTATCTTGTGTTTTGATACTTGTAAATTAAGAGATTTTTAAAATATTGCATAAAATAATGATACCTTGTGTCTAATAATTTGTATTTAAGAGTTTTTTATCTGTGCTTTATAATATAGTATAGATAAAATACAAAAAAAAATGTAATTAATTACCTTTGGTCTCAAAATAAATGTCCACAAATATATATATATATAGGAGAGGTTTATTTGAGAAATGGTAAATATATGAGAAATATAGAAGTAATTTTAACCATTCATCTGGTCAACATTTGCGGCTTTGACCGCGAACCACTGAATAATTCCTTGTGTGGTCTATAGAAGGTAGAGGGGCAATTTCGTAAAATACACGGGATGAATTCATATATGAATCTGTTAATTAGTTCAACTGATTCATATATGAATCTTTGTGATTCATACAGATAGATTCATATATGAATCACAAAGGTTTATATATGAACCAGTTAAAAGAGTTCAGTTGTGAATTGCACTGGTTCATATATGAACATATAGTTCATATGTGAATTATACATATTCATATATGAACACAGGCCGTGTGTTTTGTAAAATTTACGAAATTGTCCTTCTATTTTTGGGATAGCCGCAACTTTTGACCAGTCAAAGTCGCAATATTTGACTAGTCAAATCCGATCTTGACCATATGAATGGCTAGGATTACTTATTTATTTCTTATATATTTACCATTTCTCAAATGAACCAAACACTATATATGTATGTATATATATAGGGGTTGTTTTATTTGCAACCCTTAAAAAGGTTGCAAACCTTGCAACCACATCTTAACCGTCGGATTCATGATCGGCGGTTACAATAGATATGGGACCCAATATTTTTAATTAAAAAAAACAGAAAAATTAAATAAAATAACCGTCGATCATGAATCCAACGGTTAAGATGTGGGTTGCAAGAGTTGCAATCTTTTTCAGGGTTGCAAAATATCATTCTACTATCTATCTCTCTCTCTCTCTCTCTCTCTATATATATATATATATATATATATATATTTAAGATTACATAATCAATACACTTTTTAATTAACAAAAAGATAATTTTACTTTTAATTATAGATATGGAAATTTTCTCCATCTCATAATTAAAGGTATAATAGGAAAATAAATATTTAGTTTTGAAAGTAAAAACTTATTTTAAGACAAAATAAAATAGCAATATAGATACTTATTTTGAAACGGTAAAAATAATAAATAAATTGTAAGTTATTATATGCCCACGACACATGTCACACAGAGATACTGCTGAGGAGTATGTAAACCTATAGTGTCGCACATAAAGAATGCATTTGTTTCCATTTGTAGAAACCCGGATTTTATGAAAAATATGTGTTAAACTGTAATTATGATAATTACAGGGTGAAAACGTAATTATGTTAATTACGGGGAATTATCTGTAATTATATAATTATATTTTAAAGTTTAAAAGGATAATTATATATATACATATATATATATATATTTGAATTTGAATTTGAATATTACAGATAATTACTAAACCTTATTTAATTCTTAATTGAATTATAGTCTAACTATAATTCCTCTGATATAAATAAGAGGTTAGACTAAACCATTTGATAGACAATTGAGTTAGAAAAGTCTTTCAGAAAAATACAGAAAAGAAACCCTTTTTCTTTTATGTAAAACACATATAGATCTAGGGTTATTGGGCTAGCACTCGGTGGAATTTTGCGTGTTCGTGTGTGGATACCGCTAGAGGAAATCTCGATTGGTTTCTAAGTGCTCAGCTAGTTCAACCACAACACATCTGAAAATGTACATCTCTAAACACCCTATTGTGTGATTCTTATTTAATTAAATGCATCATTGGATCCGATTGAGTTTTAAGTTTTAGAAAAAATTTCTATTTAATTTTGTAACCAAAATTCTTTTTTTAATTTCCACTGCATATAACAGTTACAATTTATTTTAAAACCCAACATAAATAAATAACAAAATTAGTAAGCAAATATGGGGACGGCTCAGAGGCACATGGACACCATGGTTAAGTTCTGATATAAAGGGACCACTCCTTATTGGACCAATATTTTTTTTTCTTCTTATTTTTTTGGTGTTTTATTTAGTTTCGGTTTTTAAAAACAATAAAAAATATATATTTTATAAGATAAGGGTTGTTTGTTTGGCAAAAAAAAAATTTGTCTCTTAATTATTTTAAAACTCTTTGAATGATTTTGTATCTTGGGTCTCCCTTAATTATTCGGCGCCCTAATTTTATTTTGAACAATTACCAAACAACCATATTTCATTTTGCTCTATACCATGACAGTCTCTTAATCATTCTGACAACCTAATCATCTTGCACCAAACCATTCAACAACTGCCAAACAACCCCTTAGTCTAAAAATTAATTAAAAATCTCGGCAAAAACAGTATTAATATCTTAACTGTTATTGATAATTTATATCATATAATTTAAATTGAAATTAAACATATAATATAATCGATATAATTATTACAAGGAGTTGTTTATGATATATAATTATTTTGTTCAAATACTTAGAACATCGAATTTTATATTTTACAAGTCGCAACTTTTTGACGATTAATGATATAAAAATTACAACAAATAAGCATTTTTAGTGACTTTCCAACAATTATGATTTTTCTGACCATTAACTTTAGGGTTCCATTGATCGATATGTTTGCAAGTTGACCCCCCAAAAAAGTTTAAGAGTCTCCCCCCCTCCCCCTCTTAGGCTATGTTTGACAAACTAGCTGATAAAGTAGCTTATGACTGATAAGCTAACTGGTAGCTGATAAACTAGCTGATAAAAAAGTCACGTTTGACAAAAACTAGATTATAAGCATTTAAATTACCAAAAAGAACATTAATTATTTATTTATAATTAAAAGTTAATATATAATTATAAATATTAATGAGGGGCATAATTGAAATAATCACAAAAACTCCTCATAAGTTACTCCAAGTGGCTTATCAAAAAGTTAGCTTATAAGTTAGCTTATGACCATCCAAACATGTATCCAGAAAATAAGCTAGCTTATTTTTATCAAACAATGCCTTAACACGTGTCTGGATAAAGACATCTATCTGATTAACTTTTATTTCTCTAGGGAAAACTCAAGAAAAACCCAACGAGCTTTCATGTTTTGATGATTAAGCCCCTTAACTTTTATTTGAATGAATAAACCAGCTTTCCCATTTTGAAGATTTCAATTTTTTTTATTTAATAAATTAGCGATTTATTAAAAATTGGTTACCTTCATTTTATTCCAAAAAAACTATATGTAATTGACTAGAAAAATTTAAAGCAAAAAAAACATGAATAAGTTTTATCACTTTCAAAGCCTAGACCATTCAAACCCCTTGCACTCAACAACACGCTCCCCCTCACCGCCACATCGTCAGTCGTTCTCCATAGTCCATGTCGCTCATCACAGCTGTTGGTGTCTGTTATCGATCTCCCTCTTTTTGATATATATAATTTTGTCTTTTGATTATCTATATTTTACAATAAATTAATATATTACGTATATACAGATAAATAAAGAGAGAGCAACGAAAAACAAACAAAAACAATCATTCAATACGAGAAAATTTGATGATTTATTTATTAAAAATAAACAGATTCAATGATTTATTCATTAAAAAAAATTTAAAAACTTAATTAATCAAAATGAAAAAATTATTGGGTTTTTAAAGACTTTCATATTCTTTTATGTTAACTAAACAATGATTTTAGAAATCAATATCTCATCATTATGTTTAGATTAAGTATTAAATACAAAATGTTTATTCGATAAATGATATAAATAAAATTTATAAATAACAAAATTATCACTTTAATCAATTATTAATTACCTTATATTTTCCTTATTAATTCATTAATAACTAAAATTTGATAGTAAACTACAAATTCGGTCCCTTTGGTATGTCAAGAATAACACTTTTCATCCTTGCAGTTTCAAAATGATAAGATGACCGTTATAGTTTACAAAAACGTTCAGATCTGGTATCATATTCTAAATGGCCATTAAAAAATTCCGAGTCATTTTCGTCTTTTTATTAATATTTTTTGTTTTTTACCCACCCAAATTGATTTTTATAATTTTGGTTTGAGTAAAAGACAAATAAAAAACGGTAAAATGACAAAATGCTCCTTATTTAACGAAGTCTTTAACGGTTGTTATAGAAAGAAATAAAATCCAGACATTTTCATAAACCGTAATGTCCATTTTGTAATTTCAAAACTCTAGGAACAAAAAATGTTATTTTCAACAAACCACAAGGACCAAATTTGTAATTTACTCTATTTTTAATTAATTTTCTCCGGCGATAAAACGTCTTTTTCCGATCCATAAACGGCAAAATTCCGGTACCAGCCGTTACCTTTTCCGGCAACCCACCGTGGGGCCCACACAAAAACCAACCACCGCTGTCATCAGCCACCGTCCCACTAACTCCATTATGTTAACGTGGCGCAATCTCCGCCGTAGATCTGATCCTAATCATTCATCCTCCCACCCAATTTACAATATCTACCCCTATACTTTCTCAAAATTTCCACTTTACCCCCTATCACTCTGTCTCCTTTCAGCCCCTCATGCAACCACCGCAAAGCCCCACATCTATTAAGTCTACGCAGACAATTATGAGCAAAACCTCAGGGGATTGAAGATTCCGGTGAATCGGAAAAATTGATCGATGGATGAGGTGAACGGTGTAGTGCCTCCTCCGTACGCCGCCGGTGCCGGCGTCGGATTCGGATTTGGAGGCAATGTTCCGAGAGTATCGAAGGACGGCGATTGGAGGTTTCACGCGACGGAGTTTGCGAAGGGAGTGGCGGAATTGAGTGTTGAGTTTGGGAAAGGATGTAGGGATGTGGTGAGACAGAGTGTGTTGAGAGATGATTCGTTTGTTGTGAGGAAATTGGGAGGTCCGTGTAAGTCTGCGTGCACGAAATTGAGGTTTTTGAATGAGTATTTGCCGGAAGATCGCGATCTGATGCACTCGTGGAGTGTGATTTCCTTCGTTTTCGCCGTTGTTGTAGCAGGTAATATCAGGTTTGTTTGGTAAGCGAATTTCTGTGGATTTTTTTGGAAATTGGAAGGAAAATCGATGATAAATTTCGATTGTTGTGTTTCGAATATTCTGATTTGTGGTTTTTTGAATTCAGCAATTGTGAATAAAAATAAAATCGTTCTGAGTTCAACTTTTTTTTTTGTAGAGATGATGAAATAATGAACTTTTTCCTCTTCGTGGTTTCGTTGTGTGTTTTTTACAGTTTTTTATTTGGATTTGGGAAGAGAACCACCTGATTTTGATTGATTATAGTCAGTTACAAGCAGAATAAACTAAATTTCTTGATTTATTGTAATGGAATGATCACTTCAAATTCAATCGAGAATCATAAATTTTACTCTTTAGTATTGAGAATTACTTGGTCTGTACTAATCTGATCAAGGTTTTTTTATATAATTAGTGTTGATGAGATAACTTTTGTTGGTTATTTTCCAGATTAATCTGCTTTTGTGCTAACTGTGTTTTGAGAGATGATCTTTCTCTTTCATATACTTGATTTTGATTAAGAGTTGGTATGAATATAATAACTTCAAAGTTCAAAATGCTTAATAGCTTGATGGGAGGAATGCAAATAATTAAAGGGGTGATAAAGCTATCTATTTATTTCTAAACCTTAAAAGTTAGTTGCTCTGAATAACCATTCAATATTTGAAAGAAGGGATCAAATGACCTATAAAGAAATGGAGATAACATTAGGATTAGACTAAAAGGAAGTCTTAGATGAAACATATGATTTAATAGGCAACAAACACACACACATTTGATAGAAAATATCTGTTTTAGAACTGTTGTGTTTACGAACAACCATCAGGACTAAATGATGCTAATTTTTAACTGCAAGAGAAATTATATAGAAAAATATTAGGAACCTGTAGAATCAAAAAGAGCAACTAAAGACAAGGGTAAAGGGAACAGAACTACCATTGTGAATTTATATTATGGGAAGTCGAGGAACACTTGTTATGGATTTATGGAGTGGATGATGTGGTTATCCTCAAGTTCAAGTACTTTTAGCATGGTTGTCACTGTTTTCTTGGCAGTCCCTATATTCTGCTTTGTTCAGACTTACGGTCTGATATGCAAATGCTATAAGTTCATAAGCTGCAAAAAATTAAGATTCTGATTTGATTGTCATCTGTATAGTAGCACATTTTATTGTTCCCTATGAACTTACATATATGATATATGTATCTATGTGTGTGTGTGTGTGTGTGTTTCCAGAGTGCTATTGAACATCTCGCTGACACCAGGTCAACTATTTGCAGTTCTGATTGTAACCTCTGAAAGTGATACAACCGCTCCACTGATACAAAAATTGCACATAGATCCTCCAAATGCTACTCGCATACTGTTACCGGATGGCAGACACTTGGCTTATCAGGAGCAAGGTGTTCCATCCGAGATAGCTCGCATTACCCTGGTTGCATCACATTCTTTCCTTTCATCTCGACTCGCAGGTAGAATATATAATACAAGTGATAACTTCCAGAACATTTATCATGAAAACTAAGAGGATAATACAAACAAAGAGAAAAGATAAACTTGTTGAATTGTGGCTAAAAGAGGAGTTGAGGGATACAACCTGCTGTTGCTGATGTTTCACATATGTTCAATCTTCTGTTTTTATCCAAATAGGAATACCTGGGATTAAGGCTTCACTACTACAAGAATTCGGTGTTCGCTTGGTAACATATGATCTTCCTGGGTTTGGAGAAAGCGATCCTCATCCTGGCAGGAACCTTGAGTCATCAGCAATGGACATGTTGTATTTGTCATATGCTGTGCATATAACTGAAAAGTTCTGGGTGGTGGGATACTCAGGTGGAAGCATACATACCTGGGCTGCACTCAAGTACATTCCTGACAGAGTTGCAGGTATGTTACCCCTCCTTTATATTGCATGTTAGATGCATTTTCATTAGCAGTTGTGCATATCTAGGGCGTGTCAGTTTGGTACGAGGACTGGAGGGAACTGGACTGTACAGGACTGGATTGGACAAGCAAGAGTGAGGTAGGCAGATGAAAAAATCCTGAAAGGCTTTAGGGTTTTAATTTGACATGTGTAGTTTAATAATTTACCAATCTTGTTTCTTCTCCCTGATTTTTGTTCCACCTATTTTGGTGGGACAAAAAAAATCCATTTTTATCATCTCGTGCCAAACGTGGGCTACAAGTTTTTTGTTCTATCTTGTCTGTGTACCAAACACACCCATACAAGACTGGAAAGACTACCTCAATTGTGATTTTTTGCTTTTTACTATTAGCTTGAATAGATGTCATTGGTGCCCTGCAACATCATTACACACTATTGAAAGTTATATGTAACAGAAATATCTCATGATTTTGTTTCACCAAGAATCAAATGCTGTTTAGTATTTTTTTTTCCTGACCATCCTTGATTCAAATTACAGGTGCATTCATAGTAGCACCTTTGATCAATCCATACGAACCAGGCATGAATAAGGTTGAGAAATATAGGACATGGGAGAAGTGGACATCAAAAAGGAAATTTATGTACTTTTTAACACGAAAGTTTCCAGCATTTCTTCCATACTTCTACCGCCGCAGCTTCTTGTCAGGAAACCTTGATCAAATAGATAAGTGGCTATCAATGTCACTTGGAAAAAGGGTTAGTAATCTTGATTGAAGATCACTTTTTAGGTAATAGGAGATGTAAATTCAAGTTTTTTTTTTTTTTTTCCGAATGTAGCTTTCTCCTGGTTCTTTATTTTCTTCCCTTCACCAAAAAATAACATCAAAACCACAAGGGTTGTGGCGGACTGGTTAAAGCCCTGGGGGATGTGGTTGAATATCCCATCTGCCCAGGGTTCGAATCTTAGCGTACACAACAATTGTGGCCACTGAGGTTTAATCAGGTCTGATGTCTTAAAGTCATAATTTGCCAAGGGATTAGTTTAGGCATAGCCTTGGACACCCTTCCCCCCCCCAAAAAAAAAAAAATAAAAAAATAAAAATAACATCAAGAGAGGAACAGTTTCATCTTTGTCCATAATACAGATTTGGATGGTATGAAGTGTTCAGATTATCAATTTGATGTTTTATTGATAATTCTGTTTACTTTCAAATTTTCACTTATTTTTTGTAGGACAAAGCTATGATAGAAGAAGTGAAATACCAAGATTTCTGGAAGAGGGATTTGGGGGAGTCGGTTCGACAGGGGAATGTAAAACCATTTGTAGAGGAAGCAATTTTGCAGGTATCAAATTGGGGTTTTACCATCAGTGATCTCAACATCCAGAAGAAACGCCAAGGGAAAGGTGTCATCTTCTGGCTCAAGTCTATATATAAACGACCACGAGAAGAGTTGACTGGCTTTCTTGGTCCAATACATATATGGCAGGTCGGTACACTCTCTTCTCATTATGCTCGATGGTACCAATAAGTCCTATTTTTTTCGTTGTCTTATATGATAAGTAGCAAAAAATGGTTGGAAATTGCATGCCACTTCTTCAATAAAGCAGAGTCTCTGAAGTAATACAAATCAATAAAAGCCAACTTATGAATACCATCCACACATAATTACAGTGATCCGTCCTGTTTGGAGTAAATGAGAGATCACCCTTTAGATACGTAAATAATATATAATCAAGGCGAAAAAAGGTTTTTATTCCCCCCTTCCAGAGTATATAGAAATTTCATTACTTCCCCTTAGTGCTTTAGTTTATCTGATTTCCCTTAGAGCTTCAAATTGAAAATGAAATCACATCAAAACTCTGTTGAATCATAGGCTCATTCTTAGCCAAGTCTATTGGGTAATCAATTGCTCAAAACTGCGGTTACATGCATATTCTTTTACTCTGAGATCCTGCTTTCGAGTGGGATATACTGGGTTTGTTTTGTTTTGTTTGGTTTGGTTTATTCCTATGGGCATCTACATCAATTTGAAGCTAAAGTAAACATTCTTATACTGAAAAGTACTCATGAGTATGAAGCCATTATTTCTTTAGTAGGCCAGGAGGTTATGGATTTAAATAAAAACTCATTTAAGGTCATATACCTAAACGAACCCAATGTTACTCTCCGTAATACACTATTTTTCTGTAAGTTCGTAATAAACTTCATATCTTACCTGTGAAATCTCTCGACAACGTGCATACTTGGGTGACAGTTCTGTTATATGCCAAAAGAGCACCGGATAAGAAAAACAGTTGCTCACTTTGTCCCACAAGATCCACAACATTTTCCTTTTCAGGATGTTCATAGTTTCAACTTCACTGAAATTTTACCTATTTGGGAACCATTGTAGTCACTACAGTTATACGTGATTCCCGAACTTATGCAAATGATATTTAGGTATTTAGCTAATAGATTTTGTATAATATATTTAGATACAAATTTCGTGGGATGATCGCTTTTTGTAGCAGTTTTAATGTACCGGAGAAGGTTCAAATAAGAATGCATAATATTTTAAGAATCTACGAACCAACTATTTCATTAATTATTCATGATGAATAACCCATTTATGAATATCATGCAATTTTCATTATTCATAATATTCACCATGAATAATTTCATTAATAATTGGTTCTCAGTTTTTCAAAATATTTACGATTCTCACTTGCAAATGCCTCTTAATGTACTTGTTGTCCCATGAATAATTCATTAATACTTTCAAAAATGGTATTCATAATATTCATCGTGAATAATTCATCAATAATTGGTTCTCCGGTTCTCAAAAGATTTACAGTTCTTGTGTGCACATGTCCCTTAATGTACTTGTTGTCCATGAATAATATATTCATCATGAATAATTTCAAAAACGGTATTCATAATATTCATCATGAATAGTTCATTAATAATAGGTTCTCAGGTTTTCAAAATATTTACGGTTCTCATTTGCAAGTGACCACTTTCGAAATTTTCTTATAACATTAACAGGGGATGGAAGATAGGGTGGTGCCACCATCAATGAGCGACTACGTGCAACGGGTTCTACCAGGAGCAATGGTGCATAAGCTTCTTTACGAGGGCCATTTCACCTACTTTTACTTTTGTGATGAATGCCATCGACAGATGCTCACCACAGTATTCGGCAACCCACAAGGCCCGTTGCCCATTAAGCTCGATTCAGCTCCCATCGAGAACAACAATGAAGAAACCGAAGAAACAAAAAAAGAAGAAGAGGTACAAGTTACTTATTCAGACAACAATTCAGATATTACTTTTCTTTAGTTTATAGATTAATTTTATAGAGATCAGCAAAACCCATGAGCCAAGATACTTAACACAATAGAATAGATTTGCATTTCCAGCTCGGTATCGGACTTATAACTTTTCGTGCACGATTAGATGGGCGTGAAATAGGATCAAACGAATAAACCGACCGCCATAGACGGATATGAAAACGTGTATTTTCTATCAATATAGATTTCGGTGTTTCCGTTTGAGGTTAGACTTGTATGCAACCGGCTTATTGTTGGCGATTTTAATGTCATCAAGAGTTTTGGTGTACTAGTGATTTACATTGTGATCGACCAGTGGCGGACCGGGATTTTTACTGAGTAGGGCACATAATGTGGATCAAAGGCCCGCTAAGTCGCCCGATGTGTTTTTAGTCGAATTCCACCATTTCTAAAAAATAAATATTTTAGATGAAACTAATCACGCTTATTTTAAATGTTATAAAAAATTAAAAAAAATTAAATGAATAGTTAATCATACTTAAATCACAAAAATTGTAAACAAAATATTAAATAAATGCATTAAATAACTCCTATAAAAATAAATAAATTTCCATATATAATTTATATGCAACAAATGACACATCCTTTTTTGGATGATTTTTAAGAAAGTTTTTTTAAGACATAATTTAAATAAATGGTTGGATGAGATTCATCATCCTATTTTTTTATTTATTTAGATAGCACTCTATTCTCATTTTTTTTTTCATATATCTAGACAAATAAAAAAGAGTAAACTACGATTTTTGTCCCTATGGTTTGATGTTTATAATGGTTTTAGTCTCTCGTCTTTTTAAAACTGATTTTTTCATCCCTATGGTTTTTATTTTGCTTCCATTATAGCCCCTCCATCCAACTTTGTTAAAACTAGGGTTAAATCTTCCAAAAAATGATTGAGAAAATTACATATTTGGTCCTTGTGGTATAACAATTTTTACATATCTATCCTTAAATTTCATAGTTAACATTTTTGATTTTTTACTTTTTCTTTATTTATTGTATTTCATCAAGACATTTATTTTTCTATTAATTATATTGTATATTTTCAATATTATTATAAATTTAATTATAAGAATAATTAAATAACTTCATTAAAAATATTGATAAATACATGATATTTTTTTCAAAGCTTTATATTTAAATCTCCTAAAATTTATATTTTTACTATTGATTTATTAAAACTTTTTATTTATTTTAAATTAGCATTGAATTTTTTTTAATAAAATTCGAAAAAAATTAGTTTATTTTTCAACAACCAGTTGTTGTTTTTGTTAAATGCATTTTACTCCCACTATTTCATATTTTCATTTAAACTTTATTTTTATTAATTAATCAAATTTATTTAATATTTAAATTAAACATACACACATATATATAAATCTTTGTTTATATAATAAGACTATTTTTCTAGAAAACAAAGGTTTATATGTGTGTTTGTCTGTATGTTTAATTTAAATATCAATGTTCTAAATGATGTGAGTCGTGGTGTGGCGACAAAGTCAAGCCTCAAGCCTTACGGCAAGGTCATCGCATTTTTCAAGGCGTGCCTTACGGCGACATATATATACATACACGCACACTCTCAGACTTGTGTATGTTAGTGTTTTTTAATAATACCATAAAGCAAATTAAATTCATACAAAGTAATAAAACTAAAAATTAAATAACCATTGATACCAAATATATTGAGCTTATGAAAAATGATATCAAGAGTACAAAATCGGGATTAAATCTCTCGAGTCTCTATTCACTGCATTCAAAAATTTTCAAAGAATCCGTGTTCGACTCTTCGTGTACGAGAATGGAAGTAAGTATTTACCTATCAAAGGTTTTAGTCTTTTAAGTGTCATTTTTTATTTAATTAAGATTTAAGTCCCATACATTATTATCATTTATTCCTCAAAGTATATATTAAAAGTAACGCGTCGTAACGTGTCATAACGCATTACAATGCAAGTCAAGCCTTTAGAGTGGAGCCACAGGGGTTAACGTGGTGGCGAACCCAAATCTTGCCGCCATAACACGTCATAATGAGGCCATAACGAGTTATTTAGAACAATGTTAAATATTAAACAAAATTGATTAATTGATAAAAATATGGAATAATGGGAATAAAATGCATTTAACAAACACACACAACCAATTGTTATAAAATAAGACAATTTTTTATCGAATTTTATAAAACTTTTTCCAATTGTAATTTAAAATAAATAAAAAACTTTAATAATCATTAGATAAAAAATATTAATTTTAGAGATTTAAACCTAAAGTTTTGAAAACAAAGATATCATGTATTTATCAATATTTTTATTGATGTTATTTGATTATTTTTATAATTAAAGTTATAATAATTTTGAAAATATATAATATAATTAATAGAAAAATAAATGTTTTGATGAAATACAATAAATAAATAAAAAAAAATTAAAAAATGTAAACTATGTAATTTAAAATTAAAAATGTAAAAATTGATTTACCACAAGGACCAAATATGTAATTTTCTCAATTACCTTTTTGGAAGATTTAACTTTAAGTTTAACAAAGTTAGATGGAGGGACTATAATGGAAGCAAAAGAGAAACCATAGGGACGAAAAAAGCAATTTTAAAAGACCAAGGACTAAAACCGTTATAAACATTAAACCACAGGGACGAAAATCGTAGTTTACTCAATAAAAAAGATTATAAATCTCGGCCAATCGTTTAAAATTATACCTCATATATAACTTTATTAAAAACCAGCCAAAAGTAGATATGTGTCATTCATTACTATGCATTATATATGGAAATTTATTTATTTCTATAATTGTTGTTTAATTCATGTAATTAAGATATTTATTTTCCAATTTTCATGATTTACACATGAATCATTTATAATTTTTTTATGGCATTTAAAATAAGTATGATTTAGTTTTCTTTTAAAATATTTTTTATTAAATAAATTTATTTAAGATTTATTTTTACAATTTTCGTCAAAACTCACGTTTGATATTCACAGTTAATCGAGATGTTTTTCCAAAATGACAATTGGTCGATATTTCGAATCATATGTGATTTTATATATATTAAAAATGTTCTGCTACACATCATATGTAATTCCGTTACTATTTTTTTCAATGTTTAATTTGAATCACTATTTTCACAGTTTATGAAGAAAAAAATCAATTAATTGTGAGACATATGTGATTTTAATGAAAATTGTAATGTTTTAAATGTTACCTTAATTAAAAATTAAATTATTCAAATGAAAAATAAATTATACTTACCTCAAATGCCTTAAATAGAAAATAAAAAATTTAATAAAAAAAATCAAATCACAAAAATGGTTAAATTATAATATTAAATAAATGTCTTAAATAACTCTTATATAAATAAACGACTTTTATGCCCTTATTGTATTCATTTTTGGAAAAAAATAAATTATTTAAGGTATTATTTAATAAATTGTATAGTTTGTATTCATTTTTTTATTTTTTTATTTAGTCGTTGTTTGACAAAAATAGGTTAGCTCGTTTTTTGAGTAATCGTTTGGATGAATAAAGTATTTATCATTAAAATAATATATCATATTTTCTTTAAAAAATTTGACTTGACATAATATTTAATAAATACATGAAATTAATTAGAAAATTTCCAAACCATCCATTAATATAACAACATTAAAAATACTTGTAGAATACAATCTATTTCAATAATATTTAAAGAAACGTAAGAATATGTATTTTCTGAACAAAAAGAAGAAGAAAAAGTGTTACTTTTTTATTTACAAACAAAATATTTATTTCAAAAATAATCTATCATATTTTATTTAAAAAATGTTATTCTATAATATTTAACTTACATACAATTTAATAAGAAATGCCCGATTTTTTTTTCTTTGAAAGGGTTTGAGGAAATCATTAAAAAATTGAAATGAGTTTTTTATTTATTTATGTCACGTAATCAGAATAACATGTCATTCAAATCATCTCATTTAAATCATGTAAGAAAAATAAAAGTTAACGGGGCTAAAGGATAACAGGTTACCCGTTGCTATAATTGATATATTTTTCAAATTACAATGTTTTAATAAAAATAATTTGAATGTACATTGACATGATAAGAAAAAAAAAAATGAACGTGTAATGTTATAATAATAAATTTTATGAAAGTAAGGGGACGTTTGGTTCACATAATGGAATTTGATGGAATTTTAATCCATTGAATGATTTTTTTTGAACGGCAAGTTAACACACGCACACGTTCCCGAGGTATCCGGACTCCTACTTAAGGGTGTCACCCGACTAATCCCCGTCGATCACGACCCAACCCAATTAAGAGTACCACTATGTGGCAGACCCATGATCATGGATGTCACATGATGCTCACCACGGAGTTCAAACCTGGGTAGTCAGGGATACCATCCACTAACCCCTCATGATGTTACCTTACCACTGGGCTATAACATGAAGGACATCCATTGAATGAATTTGATTTTGAATGAATTGGAATGGAATTTGACAACGCGTTTGGTTGGTAGGAATTCAATTATTTCCCGTAAGGCAAATAATGATGAATTCCTTAAATTGTGGAACCAAACAAGCTCTAGGTTCAATTCCATGAACCAAACAAGCCCTAAGTTGATATTCCATGAATTTAACCTTTTTTCTTTTCAATAGTACTATGTCGGTTCAAATGACCGTTTTTAAAGTATGAACTTTCGTATACTTTCTAACAGAATTTCAAACTTTTCGCAGTATGCCGGTATTAGATATGGTACCATGAAGATTTCACAAATACAGTATATGTATCACCAGAGAACCTTTATACACACTCAATTCAATCAGAGCCAATAACATAATATATACTACAATCAACGTATCTGGTTGCTCATATATGACGTTAATCCCACATACGTCGGTTCGGTTGAGATTTCATAACTTCAGTGTCCAGTTATATTATCTTGCACGTACATGTATAACAATTACAAAATAACTTCAGTGCTCAGTTACATTATGTTGCACATGTGCAAACAATTCAATGTATATGTATAACAGTTACAAAACTGATCATCTGATAGCTGGTTAAATCATTCGCAAACAGTTTCAAAAGGTATCTTATTCAGTTTTAACCCCAAATCAGACCGCCATGGATATAAAACAATCATAATAGCCTCGATTATAGATTGAAATCGAATCAAATACCTTTCATATCCGTTTTATAACCGTAGGTATCTAAATCGGTCACTGTTATAATAACTGTAGGTATCCGAACCAGATATTATTTGAAAGTTTTAAAATCCCCCACTCTATCTTTCTCTATAAAAGGGGCAACAACGCCTCTCAACCCTCTTTGAAATTGGCATCAACACGATGTCATCAGGAGTCTACAGCAGCGGCGGTGGTAACGGCGGCGGTGGTGGTAACGGCGGCGACGGTGCTGCACAGCAGTTATACTTCTGTTACCAATGCAACCGTACGGTTTCCGTTAGACCATCGCCAACCGCCTCCTCCGAACTCGTTTGCCCCAATTGTAACGACGGATTCCTCGAGGAATACGAAAACCCTAACCCTAGCCCGCCCCCAAATCCGTTCCTCGCCTTCGAAGACGCTTCGCCGTTCGCTTCCTTCTCGTCTGGTTTTCCGTTCGTCGTCTCCACCAACTCCCGTGCCGGCGGTGCGAGTAGCGGCGAGTTCCAGAATCCGAATGATCTCTCGGCGATTTTCGGCGGTCCGATGTCGCGACCTGGAGGCGTACAGAACCCCGGGGAGTTCAATCCGTTTGCATTTCTTCAAAATTATCTCAGTACCTTACGAGCAGGTGGTGCGAACATCCAGTTTGTGATCGAGAACAACACCGACGGTGATCCGTCGGCGTTTCGACTTCCGTCGAATCTCGGTGACTACTTTATCGGTCCAGGTTTAGAACAATTGATCCAACAGCTCGCTGAAAATGATCCTAATCGGTACGGTACACCTCCTGCTTCAAAATCAGCGGTTCAAAACCTACCTAATATCAAGATCACGAACGAGTTGTTGGAATCGGATTACTCCGATTGTGCAGTTTGTAAGGACAGCTTTGAACTCGATGAGGAAGCAAAGCAGTTGCCGTGTAAGCACATTTACCATCAGGATTGTATAATTCCATGGTTGGAGCTGCATAACTCCTGTCCTGTTTGTCGGTACGAGTTGCCTACGGACGATCCGGATTACGAGAACAGATCTCGCCAATCTTCTAGCGGTGGTAGTGGTTCAGGTGCTGCGGCGGTCGTTGGTGGTTCTCAGGATAATCCGATGACACCGAGGACTGCAGAGAGGAGGTTTAGGATAAACCTACCTTGGCCTTTTGCTTACAGTACACCTGCTGAGACTAGCAACAGTGGAGCAGGGAACAGCAGTTCAGGAGATGCGAACCAGGGGAGTGGTGGAAATCATGCTAGACAAGAAGATCTTGACTAAAGACAGGTCTGTGAGAATGTGTTGGGTTTATATCTTGAAAGTGCTTTTTATTGTTCTTCATGTGTCTATTTGATGTTATTGTTGTGCAAGAAGGAAATTATCATTGGAGTTGCCTATTTGATTAGTCATTTTAAGTTGTTTCAATTGTGATTTGTTCAAGTAATGGCTTTGATTTGTTCCCTAGAATTAGAAGGTGCTTAAATGAATATTTCATGTTTAAAAGCCTATTTGAAGTTTTAGTTTGTGAAATTTCTTAGAACTTGGTCAATCGCGAATGGTGTTGTTTCTTATTAGTGATGCTGGAAGAAAATGGAAGTTGACATCCTGGGAATATTAGGCGTTTTGGTGTTCTATGAAATATCAAATTATCAATACAATGTTATATGAATGTAGTACCTAAGGATCCTTATTGTCAACCAATTGGGAATGAATCATCAATCTGAATAAATTTTGGATCAATGTAGTACCTAAGGATCCATGTTGTCAATCAATGGGATGAATCTTGATCTGCGATAAGCAATAAATTAGGGCAAATAACCCAATGCTAAAATGCGTAACTAGTGAATACTCATCCATCGACATTGAAACGTTGGGAATTTTATTACATATTGAAATGCTAATGATCAAACATATATGAAATTTATAAAACATTATCATAGATGCCCACTATTAAAAAATCAGAAATTATATTTTGTATCGGCTTCCATTCTCTGGTTGAGTTGCTCTTACCAAGCCAATGCAAAAGAAGCAAAAGACCCATCTAGCTATTGCTAGGGCAAGGAAGACAAACCTTGGAAAGATATAATTAGCTAGAATAATGTGTATACAACAAGAGTATTTGGTCTGTATTTGGGGAGGTACTATTATGGGAGTGAGATAGATACCTCTCCAAAGTAGAAAAACTTTACATGAAGTCTTTAGTGCCAAATAAACTCCAAATTGTAAATGCCTACATTCTCATTTTAAGGGATCTTGGCACTCTGGATGCTATAAAGTCGAAAAAACACACTTTTGAGTTTTTTTGTGTATTATAAAATGTTCCATTAAAACTCCCTATTTCCATGCTTGATAACGTCAAAACATCTTAAATTAGGTCATTTGATGTGCGGGAAAAATTGTGAAATATAAAAGAAGGAATGGTTGGAATAAGGGGATCCAGTTTTAGTACCTCGTTTTACTGTTTATTGTTTACTGTCCTTGTTGCCTGCTTGCATACACTTTTTCTTCTAGTATTTTTTCCTTGCACTTTTATGGCGTCCAATATATTCTCAAAATCCTTGCAACTTAAAAAAACTTATTGACAAACATTTTGCAAGCCAGAGCCTTCACGGAAACATCTCTATCCCATTGGGATAGATAAAAGTCCAGCGTACATCCTACCCCTCTCATATCCTACTTTCGAGTGGGATATATTGGGTACCTTTGGTTTGGCTTAATGTTGATAAATATGGCAAAAAAAGAAATAAAATCTACATGTTCCTCTCAATTTTGGCTGTATTGAAGGTGGCAACGAGTTTCTCGATCTATATGAATCTAGATGTAGACAATATGCTGCGAGTCTTGATTGATATGATCGGTTTTTAGTCCCATTCATTAATTTCATTGGTCGCAACGTCAGTCTGTTTTTGCCTAGCCCATGGGATTGTGATAGTTGAAGCTTTTCTGACTTGAAGTTTCTTCAAATAGAATTTGGGTTTGTTTTCTGTGCAAGGATGTATAATGTTTTGTTTTTATGAGCTACATTCTATGCTTTAGTATGTTGTGATGGATAAGAGTTTGTTGAGGATCATTTAATAAAAAATCTAGCGGAAGGATTTTAAAAGTTGCTGGATAACTTGTAAAAGGATAGATTATCTTAGCACACTTGTAGAAGACTGCCGAAGACATCTGTAAATAACATCTGTTCTTTCATTTATTATTTAGTTTTCTTTAGTTGTTTATTTTATTTGTTACTCTTTTGTGTACTGTATTCATTTCTCTATTAACACTGTTTAGTGTTTACAGCATCCGTAAAGATTTTATTTACTGCCTTATATGCTCGTTGCTCACATGTATTTACTTCTTCATTTGATTTTTTTAACTTTGTGCTATGCATTACATTCAGTTTGATCATTGTCTATTTATGTTTAGGCCCAATTCAAAATACTGAAAATAGCACGTATGACTATAAATGGATCATTAATATCAATCACACTTCATACCAACACTAATGTACCGAATCCCATCAGAACTTCACAGTTAATATCAATCACACTAGGTTGGTGCCACATATGGAAAATGAAACCTTTCACAAGTTCAATAGACTAAGCCCTCAAGAACATGCCTTTTTATTCCAGCAAATTAAGCCATCATGAACGATGATTGTTAGTCTTTGCGTCAATAATAGTGATGGGACGAGTGAATTATGAGGAACTGTCACCGACATGCTTTCAAATCATATTTTTACTTGCCCATGCTATGATATTTGGTTCCACTCTCAAGGTGCACTCCACGACACATGGTGTAATAAGTGTTCGCTGTGGCACCTTAAGATATCTATTCCAGGGAATTTGATTCACTTGTATTTATTTTACTTCTCGTCTGGAAAATGGCATGCGGTCTGCCATGAATCTTGCATCATGACTCACATAGGAGTTGATGTCATGTGTGCGTCACATGTGGCCAATTGCTAACACACTCTAAGGTTTTAGGATGACAATTGTAACCATAAACATTGCGTGTCAAATTTTCATGTAAATGGTTGTAAACCATATCTGTGCATCTCAATTTTCACCACAACTTGCTTCCTGTTTGTTTATTGTCTGGGTGTCATAACTATGCTTCCATATGTGCATCTTTGGTTTATGGTTGAAATAATTATTTTCTATAACAAGTAAATGATCTCTTTTTGCCCTAAATAGTTTTTAATATATAGAATATTACTTTCAGGTGTCTTTAGATTCTGGTTGATTTGTTATTTCAAATCAACTTGAATATTGTAGAATTAACTGTTCCTTAACCATTCTCTAGATGTCTACGAAAATAGCAAATGAAAACGAATTAATTGCTGACAAATTTTTGGAAAACAAAGGCATGCACAAGGTCATTTTTTGCTGGTATTGTGAAACTCTAGCTAGAACTACACCATGGGTTCTTTAGATCAAAAGTGTGTGGAACATTATGTTGGTTGGAATAGAATTGGTGAATCTGTTTATAGTGCTTAATTTACCTAGAGATGAGAAAGAAAACACTTAAACTCCAATAAAGTATAATGGAGGAAACTATAAGGTGGTCGATTAATCGTCCCTAAGGGTGCATTTGGTACCAGGACAGGATATATAAATATTATTTGTTAATTTTCATTTATATTGATTATTTAGTAAAACAACACTAAGGTGCCGTTTGTTTTTTAAGAGGTCTAAAGTCTGAAGTCTTATTTTAGTTATGATTAATAAGAGGTGGTGTGTAAAAAGGTCCGAACGATTCAGACTTAAGAGCCATTAAGAGATTTAAAAAAACAACAACCCCTAAACTACTCATTAGGGGTAAATTGGTCATTTTACCATTCCTGTTTTGTCCGGTCCTGTCTTACCAAACGCAGAACAACTGTTTTGTCCCGTCTTGTTTTGTCCTGTTTTGTTTTGTCCAGTGTACCAAATGCTCCCTAAGGGTATGCTAGGTACACATACCGGGTTGGACTGGACGGACGAGAGCGAGTCATGCGGGTGAAAGAATTGTCGAAGATTTTAGGGATTTAATTTGACGTGGGTAGTTTAGTAATTTACCAAGCTTGTCCCGTCTCTGATTCTTGTTCCACCTATTTTAGTAGGACAGAAAAAATGCATTTTTGTCTCACTCAGTAATCTCGTCTGGTCCCACTCTAATTATCATGGAACAAGAAGTTTTTGTTCTGACATGTCCTATACTGTCCCACGAACAAGAAGTGAGCGAACCGAGTGTTGTTTCCTTGATTCCGTACTGAACAATGTATGGTTATAAATGCGTATCTAAACGTATATTTTTATGTGGATTTGGACAGGGGGAAGAATCGGATCGGAGGTGGTGCTAGTCGTGTACTATGTTGAACATACAGTGAACCCTTCTTATATACATGGAAGATTTAGAGAAGATAGATTGATGTATCTTTTTAGCATCATTTTTAATAAGAACATGCAATTTAAACTTTGTGGTTTTTTCAGATATCTGCACCTTTTTTATCATGTCATTTTGGATATGGGCATATACAATTGTTGTGCATCTCTCTTTGGTTTTCATTTTGTAAAAAACTTCTTGATCGTATTTTTTTGCCGAAAAAAACGAGTTTTTTGCAGGATAATTTGCTTTCTGGTTCATCTTTGCAGCGATTCGGAAACCAATCCGAGACAAAAATCTACATCTTCAGGTTTGTACTCTTTAGTTTTTTACAGATGTTTTTAAAGGTGTTGGTAGGTAGGGGTGTAAACGAGTCGAGTAGAGTAGTAGGTTAATCGAGCTGAGCTCAAAAATTTAATATTGGGCTCGAGCTCGATTAACTTTTCAATGTAGGGCTCGAGCTCGAGCTCGAATATTTTTTGAGTTATCGAGCTCAAGCTCGATGCTTGTTTATGGGTTCGAACTCGCGATCGATTAACTTGTTTATCGGCTTGAGCTCGATAATTTTTATATTTTTATCGTATGATTAATAAATATATGAGCATGTTTGGCTTGAAAAAGGGTATATGCTCGGCTCCGCTCGATTCGACTCGAAAAATTGAATCGAGTTTTCGAACGAGCCGAGTCGAACATTGGTGTTATAAAGCTCGGCTCGATAAGTTAAACGAGTTATATTTTTTGTTCGAGATCGACTCGAGCTCGAGAATAATTAAGCTCGAGCTCGAGATAAACGAGCTCGAGTAGCTCGTAAAAGCTCGACTCGTTTGCACCCCTATTAGTAGGTAGGGACCCAAATTAAGCATTTTTACATACCACAAGGTTTTTCTTACAATAAAGATTTTGTAAGGACCCAAACCAAGAAAAACAAATAACCACAGGGACCAAACTTGCAATTTTCTTTTCTCTATATATTATAGAGTAGTAAAATTTCATGTTTAATCCGGTTAGGTGTTTTTAACGGTCTTTGTTCATTTTAAAAAAAAAATTAACAGAATTGTCTTTATGGTTGCATTTTTAAACAATCCCTGTGGTTGCATTTTTTAAATGAGTTAGGTCATTGTGGTTTGAGCTTTTTAACGAGTTCAATCCTTAAATAAATCAATGTTCCAGGTCCTGTGGTCGTATCAAGTACCCAACTTGTAAAATACAACCATAGGGACCCGATCTGTTTGAATTTTTAAAAAACGGACAAGGACCATTAAAAACATATATGACTATAAGGATGAAACATGTAATTTAAGGGTAATAAATTACATGTTTCATCCTTGTGGTCATATATGTTTTTAACGGTTATTGTCCTTTTTTTTGAAAATTCAATAGATCCTTTTTTTTTGAAAATTCAATAGATCATGTCTATGTGGTTGCATTTTTACTAGCTGTGTCCTTAATGCAACAATAGGGACCTAGGACTGTTGATTTATTTAGGGACCAATCTCATTAAAAAATTGTAACAACGGGGAGCCAATCACTAAAAAAAATGCAACTGTAAGGACACGTTCTATTGAATTTTCGAAAACGAGATAAGGGCCGCTAAAAATACCTAACCACATGGACAAAACATGTAAGTTACTCTATAATATATTATTTAAGAAAAATGATAAAAAAAGACCAAATTATCCTCGATTTAACGATATTCTTTAAAAATATAGTTAGTCAGTGGGATGAAACAAATTGAAAGCCATGATTACAAGCAAAGCGATTTTTAAAGACCATCTCCAATGCAAGGTTCTTGTAAGCAAAAAGTGTAGTGTCTTGTAAAAACTACCATTGTGGAGAGTTCTTATAAGAACCTAACCTCTTTTGAGTTTTTATTTAAGAACCTTGGTTCTTACCATGAAGTTTGTGTGAAATGACAATTTTCTCATTTTTATTGGTAGTTAAATTAAATATTTGATATTTATTTATAAATATATAATAATTATTGATGTTAACATGTGGTTCTTATAAGAACTACCATTGTGAAGTTTTATATAAAATTTTAAATTGATGAGTTGGAAATTAGGTAACACCAAAAAATGTAAAAATGAGGTTCTTGTAAGAACCTCCATTGGAGATGCTCTTAAATTGATAACACTCTCGCTCTTTTAAAAGACAAAATAAAATCGAAAGAGGTGAGCTTCCAGTTCGTTACTTCAGAATCGAGATCATATCACACCGTTAACATGAAAATTGATAATTTTTACAGAACGACTGTTTCGTGACTAACTAGATATGAAAACAACAATTTTAAAGTGAAATTCACAAAGTGGTAACATGTAATGCAAAGCATATGACAAATATTGGTATGATATCTCTTGTAACATAATTATAATATTTTTCGTGATATGGTTGTGTACAACATGATATCTTGAAACAAAAATACAATCTTTCTTCGGTGGATGATTGGATCAGATTGAATCCATCTAAATCAAATTGAATTTTAACCAATGAACACCCTTAACATAAAGCATACGACTAAATCTATACTACATTGTACAATCTTTTATATAATAACATTTACCACCCTTACACTTAGGTGCCGTTTGTTTTTTAAGAGGTCTAAAGTCTTATTTTAGTTATGATTAATAAGAGGTGGTGTGTAAAAAGGTCTGAACGATTCAGACTTAAGAGCCATTAAGAGGTTTTTTTAAATAAACAAACAACCCCTTACTTATTTAATTTACTTTATAACCCTTGTTTTTTCATTTTTCATTTTATACCATTACCATATTAACACAAATAATCGTATATGAACAAAAAATGCAATGAAAAAATACGTTTCTTTTTTTACAAATTATACCATTATAATCGTTTCGTCAATACATTCAAAACGAGCCCAATTTTGAATATTTTTTAATTTAATCGTACTATTAAATATCATGAATATCTACGAATTAATTTGTTTTCTATCCATACGTTTTATTTTTTTCCACCGTTAGCACATTAAAAATACATAATTGTAAAATACGTTTCATTCTTATTATAAATTATATCATTATAATTTTTTTCGTCAATAATTGTAATATAAACTAATTATTGAATACCTTTATGGGTTTAGGGTTTCATAAGTTGTGATTCTTAGGTCATGGTTGATTGTTGGTGACATGTCTATAAGGAAGTAGTATTAATTGTTCGTCTTTTACTTACATTCCGCTGCATCGTGCGGGTATATGCCTAGTATGATATGATATTTTATGTGATAGTTCATGTACATGTATCTTGAGGCATAATTATGATGTTTTTCGTAAATTACATGGTTTTGGATTGCGTTTTGTATGGCGTAGGCATCAAGTGCTTTTGGCGTTCTTAGAACGTGTTTGATGCTATGAATCGAGCTGGAGCTTGAGTTCTGATCAAATCAAATTAAAACCAAATCAAGCTCGATTTTTATATTAAAATAGTGTTTGAGATCGAATAAATTTTTGATATTGGAGCTTGAGCTCGATGCACATTAAACAAAATTTGAAATTATACATCATGACCTAATAACCAATTTTAATATTTTTCTATGTTTATCGCTGCATTAAGACGGGACTAAATGGGATAAGAATACAGTTTTTTCCCACCTAAATAAGTATATATTTCAAAAAATATATTATTTATATACTTTTGTAAGCCCCAATTTTCAGGGGATTTGCTCTTTACGAGATGTGTATTTTTCTATTTCATTAATAAAGTTTGTCAGAAATACCAAAATATAAATTAACTTTATGCTGAAATATTATTATGAAAAATATATTCTTTAATTAATATGACATATTACATTCTATTTTCCGCTAATAAAACACTTATCTAATATGATAACATTCATTTAAATTCTTTTTAGATTTCAATTCATCTGACATATTATATTCCTTACTAACAAAATACATCTTTAATTTTGCTACATTTTTCATCTAATATATGCTCTTGCTTTTAGAATTTCCTAATCCGTGAGCTCCAATTTTGACCACAAAAATTAATTAAAAAATAAAAGCTAATTTAATTTAAAAGACTTCTCTCTCTCTCTCCTCTCTTTGTAAAATTGAATATACACACAAGATAAATACATTGTTAACGTTTAAAAAAATATTATTATAATTTGTGAAAACATTATAAACACAAATCTAAATTTACGAGATCTAATATAATTTGTGAATATATATTATGAACACCAACTAAAACAACATAATTAAATCAAAACTTACAACATTTGGACACATTGTAAACACCTAGTACAATTGTTTACATTATATTCATAATGTGTTCATCTTGTATGCATATTTAATTATACGTATGTGCATGTATGTTACAAGTGAGAGTAATGGAAAGAGAAAAATTTATGGAACTCGAATTTCCTAAAAAATACTCCTACATTAATATTTATTTAATAAATAACATTAGTAACTTAATATGGATCTTACGATTCCCACAAATTTTATCTCAACCAGTTAAGTCCCCCTCTCTCTATATATAATATACATACGTTACAAACATATATTATAAATTTATTTAAAAAGTAAATAAATATAATATCAAAATAATATATAAATATTTATAATTACATTATTTAAATATTTAATCAATTCATATAATTTATATCTAATATATTAAATAAACTTTAATATAGGCGAAAAATTATGTGAGAAGTTGAGGTTAACGTGAAAAGCATGAGAAGTTGATCTGAATTATTGATCATTTTTAATCAAATGTCTCCCATGAATTAAGGTTTAGAAGGGACTTGATCCGTGCATCTTATCTCAATGTATCTCATCCTAATGTGCATTCATTTCTCATCCAACGTCTGATAACAATTTCTCATGCTTCTCACGTTAAAAGAACCCAACCCATTATATAAACCATATATATATATATATATATAGGGTTGGGTTCTGGTGAGAAATTGAGGTTAACGTGAGAAGTATGAGAAGTGGTTATCAAGTATCAACTGTTGGATGAGAAATAGACGCACATTAGGATGAGATGCACCAGATCAATGCTCTTCTAAGACGCAAGTCATGGGAGGACATTTGATTGAAAGTGATCAACTGTTCAGATCTACTTCTCACGTTAACCTCAAATTCTCATACGATCGTTCACCTATATAATATAATATATGACGAATGATTGTGTGAGAAGTTGAGTTAATGACGAAAAGCATGAGAAGTGAATTTGAACTGTTGATCTCTCTTAATCTCAAACCCTCCCATGAATTACGGCTTATCAGGGAATTGATTCCGTGCATCTTATCTTGGTGTATCTCATCCTAACGTGCATCCATTTCTCATCCAACGGTTAATAACCACTCCTCACGTTTTTCACCGTCAACTCAACTTCTCACCAGAACCCAATCCTCTCTCTCTATATATAGTATATATCTCTACTATATTATAAAGATTCTAAAAAGGTTATTTGTACAAAGTGGTTTATTGTACAATGTAAATGATACATTTACAACCCTTACATTTACTTATTTAATTTACTTTATATCCCTTATTTTTTTCATTTTTCATTTTACACCATTATCATATTTAACACAAATAATCGTATATGAACAAAAATTCAATGAAAAAATACGTTTTTTTTTTACAAATTATACCATTATAATCGTCTCGTCGATACCTTCAAAACGAGCCCAATATTGATTTTTTTTAATTTAACCGTACTATTAAATATTATGAATATCTACGAATTAATTTGTTTTCTATCCATACGTTTTATTTTTTTTCTATCGTTAGCACATTAAAAATACACAATCATAAAATATATTAAAAATACGTTTAATTCTTATTATAAATTATATCATTATAATTTTTTTCGTCAATAATTGTAATATAAACTAATTATTGAATATCTTTATGGGTTTAGAGTTTCATAAGTTGTGATTCTTAGGTCATGATTATTGTTGATGACAAATCTATAAGAAAGTAGCATTAATTGTTTGTTCTTTACTTAAATTCCGCATTATACGGATATATGACTAGTAATATATTTTGTATACTAGAAGCGTACTCGTGCAATGCAACGAGATACATCACGATTTTAATGTTTCATTTTATTTTTTGTTTTTTTGTCGATTTACAGTACAATTTTGGATGGTTTTGAGAAAGTGATAATGTTTTTTTATAAATTTGTTTAATTTAGGCTTAATAATATAATGTTTTTTATATACAAAAATTAAGTATTTTGTTAGAATTCAATGATTATCTTATATCTATACTTCTATACTATATTATAAAGCAGAGATAAAAAAACTCTTAAATACAAATTATTAGACACAAGGTACCATCATTTTATACAAGATTTTAAAAATATCTTAATTTACAAGTATCAAAACACAAGATACATATTACTACTGCAAGCTTCTAACACCCACCAATTTGGTATGTGCATGACCTTCCTTTTATACAGACATTTTCATGTATCACTATTAATTAATATATTATATTACTATAAATTTGTTTTAATTATATTATTAAATATGTAATTGATTATTTTTTCTAGATGTCATTAAAATATATAAGATAATCATTGAATTATAACAAAATATTTAATTTTTTTATATAAAAAACATTATATTATTAAGCTTAAATTAAACAAATTTATAAAAAAATATTATCACTTTCTCAAAACAATCCAAAATCGTACTGTAAATCGACAAAAAAACAAAAAATAAAATGAAACATTAAAATCGTGATGTATTTCGCTGCATTGTGCGAGTACGCTTCTAGTATTTTAATGACATCTAGAAAAAATAATCAATTACATATTTAATAATATAATTAAAATAAAATTATAGTAATATAATATATTAATTAATAGTGATACATGGAAATGTCTGCATAAAAGGAAGACTCTGCACATACTAAATTGGTGGGTGTTAGAAGCGTACAATAGTAATATGTATCGTGTGCTTTGATACTTGTAAATTAAGAGATTTTTAAAATCTTGCATAAAATGATGGTATCTCATGCATAATAATTTATATTTAAGAGTTTTTTATCCGTGATTTGTAATATAATAGAGATATAGTATAGATATTGGGGATAGATCCATACATCCAACGGCCATGAAACACGGTCGACGTGTTGACACAAAGAATCCATTCTCTCTCTCTCTAAAAAAGAAAAAAAAGAGAGAGAGAGAGAGAGAGAGCAGGTTGGTTGGATCAATCATCATCGATTTGTTTACATGACATTGCGTTTTTCTCGATCTTAATTCTCTCTGCGATTATTTCTATCTCCCCCAAACTTTGAATCTTTCTTCAATTTTATCCGCTTTCTTTCCACACCAATCCAAATCTCTTCTTCTTCTTCTTCTTCTTCATATATCCAATCAATTCTGGTCCCTCTTTCTATAATTTATTTATTACTACTAATTTCATATACATACATACATACATACTTTCTCCATTTCACCACTCAATTTAATAATTTCTTTCTTTCCTTCCTTCCTTCCTTCCTTCCTATGCATTATTATTTCTTTCCCCATTTCAATCATCCACTTCAATTCAATCCTTTTTTGATCTGGGTCCTGTTGTTGATTGCACAACACTGCTTTCAATTCAACTTGTTTTTAATCGGATTCGAATTGAAGAGTTTGAAGGTAAATCGTTGTGGTTGAAGAAGAAGATTGCACAAACTGGTGGATTGTTTTGTTTCTATCTGAATTTTTCAATCTAGGTTTTGGAGAGAAAGGTAAAATTTGTTTTTTTTTCATTGCATGTTGGATCTGTTTCTCTTGTGGTTAGATTGAATTGAATCGATTCACCCCTTTTGTATCTATAATTATTATCCTTGTTATATATATATATATATATATATATATTATGAGATATAGAGGGATATAAAGAAATTAGCAGATACTGTTTTATGTGTATTGTGCTTTTTTGGATGTCTTCAAAATCAAAGAATCATTCATCTTGTAATGCCAGAGAATTTGTGGTTGTGGAGGTGAAAAGCACTTGTTGATTTTGATGAATTGTTGAGGATTTTGGTTGTGGGGAGCTGAAAGAAATTGTTGAATTTGTTGATTTTGGGGGTACACAAACACGAAATCTTTCGTGTTTGTGAAAGGATTTGTGACGGATCCTTCAACCGAGAATAGGGGGTTTGGTTGTGCTGCTGTTCTGGATTGCATATTGAGCATAATCAGGGCCCTAAGGATGGGGTCCTGCTTATCTGGTGAAAGCAGGAGCCCTCACCCTAGCTCTCCAACACCAAGTCTTGGTGTTAAAAAGAAGAAGAACTCGAAGAAAAGGACATCACGGAGCTCTTCGTTCAATTTCCAGAGGGAAGAGCAGCTGCACCGGATTCCGGGGAGGATGTTCTTGAATGGGTCTAGTGAATTTGCTTCACTTTTCACACAGCAAGGCAAAAAGGGTACCAATCAAGATGCCATGGTTGTTTGGGAGGTTTGTTTCTTGGTTTCCTTTTGTTTCGTATTTGTCTTTCATGTAATGTTAACCGTTTCGTTTAGTCTTGTGCTTTGCCTCATGATATTAGTGTACACCCTTTTGAAATTTGTAGTTAAAAGGTTATTTAGATCCTCATCCTAAAGTTTGCATATAGATATAGAGTCGAAGGGTATGCCTTATATCGAATTCCGATCAATTGCAGGTGTTGGATTTTAAGTGTTTTAGGGATTCCCTAAATAATTCTTGCTTTGCCTCATGATATTAGTGTACACCCTTTTGAATTTGTAGTTCAAAAAGTTTTTTAGATCATCATCCTAAAGTTTGCATATAGATATACAGTCGAAGGGTATGCCATATATCGAATTCTGATCATTTGTAGGTGTTGGAAGTTTGAGTGTTTTAGGGAAATAGGAGTGTGTCCTACCGTTGAGAATTGAGATGCGATTTCCCTAAAGAATTCTTGCAGTTTATGGATGTTGTATTGCTATTGTAGAAGTTAACACTTAACAGATAGTCTTTTTCTCATGGTGAATTTGATCATGTGATTTTATATCTGAGCCATATGGTTGAAAATGACATATTTGATGCATATATTTTTTGGTTTTGCCTTTGTGGGCATGTGGTTGAGCAACAAACGTGTCCACTTCCGTTACCAAATTTCAAAATTCTGATTATACATGCTTGCCTTTTTGTATGATCTATTCCTGGTACACGTTGAAAAGTTTAATACTTGGAGTATTGAAAGTTCCGTTAGGAACCCAAAATTGATTAGGAACCCAGGAAACATCCAGCCATCCACGGTGCGTCACGTGGCCCTCTTCAGGATGCATATTCATCATTAATAATACATTCAGAATGAATAACACATCCATATTCCTGATGAATATGCCACGTGTCGCGCTGTGGGTGGTTCCGGGGTTCATAATCAATTTTAGGTTCCTAATGGAACCAATCCTTACTTGGAGTTGTCTTCCTTAAATGTTCATCATTCTCCCTTGGGTTAAAACTGAAATAAGTGTAGACATATACTTGTTCCACCTCATACGGATTTGTAGCATATATACACGTTATAGATCTATGGGTTAATTGCATGATCAATGCACGAAATAACCTAAGACCAGATAGATATGGAACTTTTAATCTATTTTTGAGTCAGCTTCCTATTATTCACATGTTCGTTGTTATATTCACATGTTCATTGTTATGTTCACATCTTCATATTCACATGTTAATTGTTATATTCACATGTGCATTGTTATATTCTTACTTAATGGGTACCGCTTACTTTTTCAGAATTTTGGCTCAAGAACAGACACCATCTTCTGTGGGGTGTTTGATGGTCATGGTCCCTTTGGTCACATGGTTGCTAAGCGAGTGAGAGACTCCCTCCCTTTGAAGCTAAGTGCACACTGGGACGTCAATGTAAAGGGTAGTACTGATGTCCTTCGGGAGGTCACCCTTAATTCTAGCTTGCATCCTGCAGAAACTCCCGTAACTCCCGATGAGGATTCCAGAACCTTCCAAGACCTTGAAATCAATAAGAACTCCGAGAAATTGCAGGCACTCAAGGACTTGTTTTTGAAGGCATTCAAAGTCATGGATAGGGAACTAAGGATGCATACTAATATCGACTGCTTTTGTAGTGGGACAACGGCAGTAACCTTGATCAAACAGGTGAAATTGATGGAAAATTTGTGAATTTTGAAGACCCGATTTCATGGGTTTGATTTGGTAACGAATGCTTTCTTGTTCGTTGTAGGGTCAAGATCTTATAATCGGAAATGTTGGGGATTCTAGAGCTATATTGTGCACAAGAGACAAAAAAGATTCTCTTGTTGCCGTTCAGTTGACTGTGGATCTAAAACCGAATCTTCCAGGTTCCGCTCTCCCCCTCTCTTTGTTTTTTTACCAAAAGCTCGCTCTATTTGCTTGTTTATTATCGTTATTCTGTAAGTGTTGATAAATCGAAATGTAAGATCCCACATGGGTTGGGGAGGGGAATGAAGGTTGCCTTATAAGGGGCTGGATGCCTCATCTGCCATTAGCGTTTTAAAACCGCGAGTCCAAGTGTTAATAAAGCGGACAATATTTGGTAGGGTTGACCTGTGATGTTACAAATGGTTTCAGAGCCGGGAACCAGACTGGTGTGCCAGCGAGGACATTGGGCTCCCAAAGGGGGTGGGTTGTAACATCCCACATCTGTTGAGCGAGGACATTGGGCTCCCAAAGGGGGTGGGTTGTAACATCCACATTTGTTGAGGAGGGGAACTACCTCCTCTGCCATACGCGTTTTAAAACCGTGAGTCCAGATGTGGACAAAGCAGACAATATTTGGTATGGTTGACCTGAGATGTTACAGATGGTTTCAGAGCCGGGAACCGGACTGACGTTGGGATTCAAAGGACGGTGGATTGTAAGATCCCACATCCGTTGGAGAGGGGAACTAAGGTTGTCTTATAAGGGACTAGATACCTCATCTACCATACGCGTTTTAAGACCGTGAGTCTAGGTGTGGACAAAGCGGACAATATTTGGTATGGTTGGCTTGAGATGTTACACGAAAAATACAATCTTTTTAGCATACAAGATCATTGATGAAAGATGTACCCATATAATTGTGGTTCTAATACTACATGAATGCTAAGGCCTTCTTTACTCTCTTTGAGGTTTAAGGATCCAAGCACAATCCTAGATTTCGATGCACATAATGAACTAAAATCCTAGATTTTGATGCCATTTGGCATGTAGCTCAGTTGGCAAAGGGGCGGAGCGACTTTGCTCAAATACACAATGGGCGGTCAGGCGGGCTTGAACCCCTCCCCTAGCCTCGGTCGCTGAGTCAACGCTGAAATGTCTCCTCACATGTAGTTCCTAGGAGGCGGGTTTCGTGTGGGGCCGGTCAGGGTTGCCGGTTATCAACCTTTTTACTCAAATAGTATGTGCGGGTCATATGATTGAGTTAGTAGGACCCTTTTTTCTTTTCTTTTTTTTATAAAGGGGGCAATACCGATGAAATTAACCTTTTTGAAGACATGGATAACTCTTATTTCTAAAGGTGGTGTTTGGTTCGTTGGAATTTGATGGAATTTGAAGGAATTGGAATGGTCGATTCCATTCATACGTTTGGTTTATTCTGAGTTTTGGCAAGGAATTCGAATTCCACCTAATGGTGGAATGTATATTCCTTTGAGTTTTGGCAAGGAATTCCAATTTTGTCATCCCATCTTTTAAGAATAACTTATATTTACTCCGGTCCATTCCATCCCTCCGCGATGGTTGTCACCACCACCGCCACCGCCACCACCACCACCACCATCTATCATTTGTGTGCTTGCTTGGGCAGTTTGATACTCTTTTAGTCTTGTAACTATGCTTGGGCAGTTTGATACTCTTTTAGTCTTGTAACTATCATGTCTTAGAAAGCGTAAATACTTTTGATTACGTCCTTTAGAAGCTTTTATATCGAGATGGACAGCTACGGTTGCAAGAAACTACCTTTTTTTTCCGATTCTTATGCCAAACTCGAGACAGTAAAAAACCGATGCTAGGATTTTGGATCAGAAGGAGCTTAAGCAAGCCTTTTTGCCTTGTTGGTGCCTACCCTTTCTGTTTGGAGTCAGAAAGCCAAGGGTTTTATCCCCGCTGTCCATAAAATGAAAAAAAAAAGTAATAAATGAAACAAATTAGTAAGCCTCGAGGGTCAGCTCAACTGGCAAATTAGTAATAAATGAATATGTTGATATCATCGGGCCAAAGGGCAAGTGGTGCCAAAAGAACGGTGTAATCGTCGTTTTAAACAAAGAGATTTCTTAACGATCTTTTTTTTCTCTTTCAGCGGAAGCAGAGCGGATCCGTAAATGCAAAGGGCGAGTTTTTGCGCTTCAGGATGAACCCGAAGTTACTAGAGTTTGGCTACCTAATAACGACTCCCCTGGCTTAGCCATGGCCCGTGCTTTCGGAGATTTTTGCCTCAAGGATTTCGGTCTCATCTCCGTTCCTGATATCTTTTATCGACGTTTAACAGAAAACGACCAGTTTATCGTCTTGGCAACGGACGGGGTACGCATCTTTTCACCATTTTCAAATGTTTTTCGTAATATTTTTTACGTATTTATGTGTTAGAGTTGGGATCGTGTGAGAAATTTTCATTTTCGTGAGAATGTGAGAAAAGGCGAAGGTCGTAACCTTACTCGTTATTCTTGTTAAAATTGCAGATTTGGGATGTGCTCACGAACAAAGAAGTCGTGGACATCGTAGCGTCTGCCGAAACACGGTCTTGCGCGGCTCGAGCCGTGGTCGAGTCCGCGGTTCGTTCATGGAAGTTCAAGTACCCGACTTCTAAAGTCGACGACTGTGCAGTCGTTTGCCTCTTTCTTTCTCCAGAGCACACGAACGTCTCGACGGCTTCCGCCACCGATTTGGCCGAGAAAGATGGAACCGATGCAGAGGACGATTTGGTGGATGACGAGGTGGTCGGGAACGAGGGTGCGGACTCCTCAACCACGAAAGCCGAAGCGGGAATCGACTGGTCTGCCCTCGAAGGCGTGTCCCGAGTCAACACGATGTTAACGTTGCCGCGGTTCGTGCCCGAGGAGACCGAAAAACCGACACCGGGACAAAAAAAGACCAATTGAAGACAGGTTTCGAAATTTATTGTTGCATTTTTCGTCATGATTTTTTTTTTCATTTTTATGGTTTATTTGTTTAAAAAATAGAGGGAAAAAAAAAGGATTGAAAAGGAAAAAAGGAACAAAGCCCCGACTATATTAGAGTGTTGGGGCAAAATGGTAATTTTGTAAAATCAGCTCTTGGGTATATCTTCTGTTTTTATTTTCTTTTTAATTGAAAATTGTGTAATTTGTTAAATTGAATAATATTTTATGTCAAGAGTTTTTATTCATTTCATGAGTTGTAAGCCTGTTTGTTTGCAGTTTGACTTTTACGGTTTATTCAATTAACAGTATAGGACTGTTTGATAGTGGCTTATTCAGTAAGTTTTTAGAGGGAGTTTTATTTAGAAGCCAAGTTTTTTTTTCTTCCAAATTTGTCCTTCATAATTAAAGAACATGCTCCTTCTATATATGAAAAGTCTCAAACAAAAACCTTTCCAGTTTATATAGACAGATTAATTCATATAGATAGTTTTTTTGATACAGTACTTAATTAAATATTTGTTTTCAAATTGATTATAGCAACTTTTGATATTTCTTAACGGCTTTTCAAAACCGTATCATATTTGTCTTTCTTTGTTCGTCACATCTTTCGTAAGCAAGAGTGTTCAGGAAAACAACTGCTCTATATTTTGGAGTAAAAACAAGTTTAAATATATCTTTATCTTATTTAGACTTCACCTTTTATATAAGATATACTGAATTCATTTGATTTACTTTAAACCGACCTTTTATATACTTTTTAAGATTTGACTAGTGTTGGGCCCGTGCATTGCACGGGAGGATAAATTTTTTGTTGGAATATTGAACCGAGTTAAAATGAAACGTAATTTCTCTGTTAACAGTTAATAAAATACAACGTGAAAAACGAATGTATTTTCATAAGTGGTTAACTTGCATATATTCTTAATCGTTTGTTGTTATGAGTTTGTGCAATAATATTGGTGATAGTTTTGTATTATATTATTTAAAACTTAAACGACATGTCTCACAACATATTTATCTGACTATTGACTTCAAGACCTCATAGTATTAATCGATAAAAATAAAGATATGTATATATATCTTATTCCCCTACTTCGAAAAATATGATTGTGGGTTTTGAAAAATATAAACAAATCCTCAGTAAATAAAATAAAATAAAATATAAAAAAGTAGTTTTTCAAAGAAACGAAAATATAGTGGAATACCTTTTGTTCAGTTGCAGGTTCCGCCATTGACACCCGACCGTTCGTCTTCTTCTTGTACTCGGATGATACATAGAGAAACTATATATATTTATAGTGAATGTAGAGAATATTTTAAAATCTTTTATTTTCATTTTCGATTTTACATTTAAATGTAAATATATTAAAAATATGGAAGAATATTTTTATATATACATCGTTTCTATTTTATTTTATTTACACTTGGTTAATTTGGAAAATATTGCGAAATATTTTTATTTTAAAGAATACGATAATTTATTAGTGTATCTCGTTATTTTTTATTTTTAATTCATATCAACCTTCTTTTTTCTTCTTTTAATTCTCGTGAAAAAAAAATACGTGTAGATTTTATATTATGTTAATAAATACGTGTAGATTTTATAAAATAAAATAGACTTTATATTAGCAAAAAAAATACGGAAGAAAAAAGAGTTTATATTACATCTCATTATGTAAAAAGATTTTATAAAATAAAATATGGAAAAAGATTTTATAAAATAAAATATGAAAAAATTATTATGATATGTAATATAAAAAAATACGGAAGAAAAAAGATTTTATATTATATCTCATTAATATAGATTTAAATGTAAAATCTACATTTAAAATAGATTATGCTAATATAAAATCTATTTTATAAAATCCTCCACAAAAAAAACAAATAGTTATATTAATAAAAGAGTATCCATTCCACAAATAGATGATTATGTGAGATACTGTGCTTGGAAAGGTTGTACCAAAGCATTAATAAATTGTAAATTAAGTAATTGGCTTTAATTAGTTGTAACTTGTGTTTAAAATGTTGTAATTAAGAGTTTTTTATACCGTTTTTATAATATAGTATAGATATAGATTATCATGCACCTATTAAAATCAAGAAAAAAGAACCATCATTGCCCTATAAAAATCTTGAAAACCCAAATAGCTCCCACATCCATACTAGAGATGGCTAAGGGGCTGTTTGGTTGATTTTCCATTAAGTTTTGTATGGATAAAGTTGTTTGTGTGGATTAATCTGTCTGTATAGATTTAGAAGGTTTTTATTTGAGAGAGTTTTTTCATAGATGGAAGGAACGTGTTTTTTTAATGGGAGAGACTGGTTTGGAAAAAAACTTGACTTTTTGTATAAAGCTCCCCCTTGAAATCTTACTGAATAAGCCACTTTCTACATCTTTAAGTCACTACCAAACAGTCATATATAGCTGACTGAATAAGTTGTGAGTCTCATTAAGCTCGTTAAACTGCTAACAAACATGCCCTAAATTGGATCCGACCCGACTTAAGACTGGGACCGGTTTTTGGCTGCCTCTAATCCATATTCCATATGACCCAATTTGAGAGACTCCAATCAAGAAAACAATTCAACAATGGCTTTTAACATATAAGATTTATCATTTAGTTAAATTTGTCCAAATCTCTCTCTCTTTTTTTTTTATCTATTTATATGTACTCTATGGAATAGTGGGAAAAAATGGATAACCAAAAGATAAAATATCAAAGTTTCTAAATGAGTAAGACATGATGTAACATGGCATGGTGATGAGGTCAAGCCTCAAGTCTTACGAGTTATGATGAGACCATGACATATTTTAAAGTGTTCCCTGAGGAGACATATGTATACATATATGCTTGTGGATGAATGATCGTGTGAGAAGAAGAGTTAAGGTGAGAAAGGTAAGAAGGGATCTGGACGCTTGAACACTTTTAATCTCAAACTCATCCATGAATTGCGTTTGATACGGGGATTGATCCACTGCATCTTATCCTAATGTGCATCCAAGGGTGGAGATTCCTTCTTACCATTCTCACTGGAACCCAACCTTATATTTGTGTGTGTTAATGTTTTAAATAATATCATAAAACAATTTAAATTCATATAAAGCTATATAACTAAAAAGGAAATAAAAACCGTTTATATTAACTTATCAGAAAATAATATCAAGAGTGAAAAATTGAGATTAAATATATTGAGTATTTACTCGCTACTTTTTTTAATCTTCAAAGAATTCATGTTCGACTCTCCATGTACGAAAAGGAGAGTAAAGATTTACCTATTTAAGATTTATAGTTTTTATGTTTCATTTTAATGTTTATTTAATTCTTAACTATCATACATAGTTATCATTTATCCCCCAAGTTATATGTTTAAAAAAAAGTAAAAAAAAAAAACATGTCTTACAAGATAGCGCGTCGTAACGTGCCATAACACGCCATAAAGCATTACAACAAAAACCAAACCTATAGTAGAGTCACAGGGTTTAACGTCCGCCACAACGTCATAACACGCCATAACGAGTTATTTAGAACCATGCAGAATATACATATAACATATTCAAAAGAAATTGATGACAAAAGCAAAGTTAATGATGGGTAGTGGAGAGCAGACGATGATGAGGCAATAAGGGTGAGTGATGTCGTTGGATACAAAAAGTTTAAATAACAGAAACAATAAAACTGATTCAGATTTTTCTTTTACTTTAAAACCTTCCTAACCAGTACCATCACATAACCCATTTGTAAATGTGGTACAAAATCTTGAAACCTAAAAACCCCATTTCACCCAAAAACCTAAACTCCAATAAAATCAAGAAATCTTGAAAAAACTCCCAAAAACCCCATTTCACCCAAAAGATTAAATCAAATTTATGAGTTATCCCTTTTCAATTCTTCTCATTATTTTATCCATAAAAAAAACTTCAATTCTTGCCAACACACACACCTACGTGTCAATTTCTCCTCAATTCTTCACCCATGTGTCCATCAATGGCGTTTATCAACACCCCCCATTTTAAAAACCATTTGCATCTTCTTTCAATCTTCAATCAAATCTTACTTACAAAATCTTGTTGAGTTATTATTATTAGCTTTCTGATTGTGATTGTTGATCTTTATAGTTTGCCTTAACGAATCGAACGACAAAAAACCGACGTTATGCCGCCGCGTCGATACGCTATCGGGCGGGCCGATGAGGCCACACACCCGGATTCCGCACGCGCCACGTTGTCGGAGTTTCTTTCGACCTTCATCTTCGTATTCGCCGCCGAAGGCTCCGTTCTCGCGCTTCGTAAGGACTCGAACTTTTCCGGTGATTTTAAGGGCGTATGACCTCTTAATAGTTTCGTTTGTTTGGTGAAAAATAAGTCTGGCTTTTAACGGTTCCAAAACCATTTGAATGGTTTTGTATCTTGGGTCTCCCCATTCATCATACTAATTTCATTTTGAACAATTACCAAACAATCGTATTTCATTTTGCACTATATCATAAGAGTCTTTTAATCATTCTGACCACTTAATCATTCTACACCAAACCATTCAATAACCGCCAAACAACCCCTAAGCTTTTTGGATTGTTTGATGATTTGAGTTTTTTGAGCATGCATGCAGGTCAAGCGTACGGGATGGATGTCGTGGGGGCGGCGGGGAATTTGCTGGTGGCGTTAGCCACCGCGTTTGCGTTGTTTGCCGCCGTGGCGTCGAGTTTGAATGTGTCGGGTGGACATATAAACCCAGCGGTTACGTTCGGGACGCTTGTCGCGGGGAGGGTTTCGTTGGTTCGAGCGTTGTACTATTGGGTGGCGCAACTACTCGGAGCTATCGTTGCCGCCTTATTACTCCGGCCGTCCACCGTCGGCATGGTACAATTAATATTCTTTTTTCTTGTTTAATTACCGTGGGTGTTCGTAAACACGATCCGAGCTAAAAGCGACTCGAGTTCGCGAATTTGAGTCGATTTTGAACACAAAATAAAGTTCGAGCTCTATAACACCACTGTCCGACACGACTCATTCGAAAGCTCGATTAAACTTTACGAGTCGAGTGAAAGCTTATCATTCGAGCATACGCTTTTTTGAGCCAAAATATTTATATTCTATAAATTGTATTATCAAAATATAAAAATCATCGTAGGTTCGAGTTTGTAAACGAGCATCGAGCTTGACATTGAAAACATCATTCGAGCTCGACTTCGAGTTTCGTATTTATCTTTTGCGAGCCGAGCCCGAATAACCTAATGATCGACTCGACTGGGTCCCAAAGCTTGATTAAATTTCTTTTTTTTTCCTGCAGAGACCGGTCGGACTCTACGTGGCCCGAGATGTCGGAAACTTGAATGCGTTGTTAATGGAGGTGATACTAACATTCGGGTTGGTTTACACCGTTTTCGCAACGGCGATCGACCATAAACGAGGAACTTTAGGGACGATAGCGCCGCTGGCAATCGCGTTGATTGTGGGTGCTAATACGTTGGTGGGAGGACCGTTCGAGGGCGCGTGTATGAATCCGGCGAGGGCGTTCGGACCGTCGTTGGTGGGGTGGCGGTGGCACAACCATTGGGTGTATTGGCTCGGACCGTTTTTAGGGGCGGGGATAGCTGGGTTGATCTACGAGTTCGGGATCATACAGCCGGAGGTGCCGGTGCATACGCACCACCAGCCACTGGCTCCAGAAGATTACTAGACATGGTTCGAGCCATGTTGGTTTGGATAATAAGGGGGGTGGGGTGGGGTTTTATTTACTGTGTGTAATTTGTGGTGTTTTCGGACGTGTTAATGTTTTTTTTTTTGGTGTATTTAGTGTTTTGTGAGTTTGGAAAATATATATATCTCACCTTCCAAGAGCATAGCAGCATTAAAATGAGAAGAAAATTAATAAATAAATGGTTTTTGGTTGTAATTACATCGAGTAGCAGGGCCTTTAATAGTATATGTGGATTAATCGATAAATAAATGGATTAATCTGTTTATATAAATTCATAAATCTTAAAAGGGAAAAACAAATAGAACAACAATATGGATAGAATAACAATAAGATAGAGAGAAGAAATCTATATTTCTCATTAATCATAGCCCCTTTAAATAGGAAGAAGTTTACAAAGGAAAGGAAACATTCATTATGGTAATCTAATAATAAAAAAATATTTTGTCAATCACTTCCTTTTGATGATGACACATAATCCTTCAACACTCCTCCTTGTGTCGAGTCAAATGAGTGATGGTGCACAATTGTTGTCTCGTTAAAACCTTACGCCAAAATAAAAATCCAGTGGGAAAAAATAAAAGTCTGACGAAGGAAAGAGTATAACGTACCAGCTTCTTTGTAATACATAGACTTTTCCTTCAGTCTAGTTTTCTCTTAGATTCGTACATTAATCGAGAGAGTTAGGAAAACATGATGATATATAAACAGTCGCCTCACTAAAACCTTACACCAAGGAACAAAACCCAATGGGAAAAATAAAACATTGGTTAAGGAAAGAGCACAACATATCAATATCACAAATATAGTAGACTCCCCCTGATTTGTGCATTAATCCAGGGAGTTTGGAAAACATTTACGTTTACTTTCTACATGTTTCCCAATATATGGATTTAGGTAATGATTTGGTAAAATATGCCATGTTCTCCTGGCATCTTACTTGATTCAATTGAATCTCGAGGAGAGTTTTCTTATTGCTGATTGTATAAGACTTAAGCATAATATGCTTTGTGTTATCACCCTTGATGTATCTTATGTTCATTTCTTCGATACATAATGCATTATTTCCATATATGCAAATAGGATACTGGTTGAACCTAAAATTACTAACTCCTCTAATATATGTATGATAGTCCTTAATCATATACATTATCTCATGGAGAGTAATATTATTGGATCAGTTCAAGGAGGTAGTTACAAGGGTTTGCTTATCTTACTTCCAAGCAATCGGCGTATTCCCAGTGGTAATTCCTTATCCAATTTGAGAACAACCTTTGTATGAGTCAGACAGATACCTAATATCAGCAAAGACATACCAAGAGGTTGTTTGGTGTTTTTTTTTTATAAGAGCTAGTACTTTTGCTGCTTACATTCTAAATAGGTATTGAATTTTCATTTTCATTATCAATCTCATTTTTATTTCTACAGGGAAAGTATAAGCCCATGTTAACAGTTCTAAAAGATTTACTTGATATCATTCCAAATGACATTGCGTTGGCGCTGAGCTAAATCTAGCTAATAAGTTCACTGAGAAATACAATATACGGTCAAGTGTATTGTGTTAAGTATGATAATGCGCATATTGTACTTATATAGGGAATTCCAGCTCCTAACACTTTTTCGTCACCATCCTTTAGACGAAATGGACAATTCCTTATATCCAACACTTTGACCAATCATGGGAGTGCTAATCGAATGCGCTTTGTCCATATTAAATTGTCTGATTATTTTTTAGACATATGCGATCGGTGAATTAATATTTCACAAACTCGGTGTCCTGGCTCAAATAGCTAGACAAACCCAAGTTTTCCCAAGATTTTTATCTCAAATTTAGATTTCAAGTTGCTTGTGGTTTCTCTTATTTCATCAAGAGTGCCTATTATGTTCATAACATCGACATATAAAGCTACTTTGAAAATCTAGAACTTGTTTTTCCACATAAATACGCAAGGGCACAGTTCATAGTTCTTATATATCCTTTCCCAATCAAGTGTTCACTTAGGGGGTTATACCACATCTGCATAGATTGTTTTAATCTATAAAGTGAGCGTTTTAATTTTATTGTAAACGCACTTCGTGGTTTAGAGTTATTTGATTTTGGTAATGTAATGCCATCAAGCACTTTTATATCTCTGAATCTAGATCCCCGTAGAGATATGTATTAACCACATCCATGAGTTGCATTTCCAGTCCTTCGGAAACTACTAGGCTAATTAATTAGCAGAACGTTATAACGTCCATCATGGGAGAGTAAGTCTTCTCGCGGTCAATCCTGGGCGTTGTGAGAAACCTTGCGCCAAAGGAGAGTCTCATACATTATGACTTAATTATTCTCATTACGCTTTACGATAAATGATTTATCTATGTCTTGCAGGCTTTACACTTGGTAGGTTAGCACTACCAAACCAAATACCTGTTCATTTGTCAAATAATATGATTCTCCTAGATTGCTTATTTAGGCCAATTTGCTCTTTGTTGATATTTTTCAACTGAGCATGGTTCGATGTCAATGTGCTCTATCACCTCATAAGCAACAATATATGTGAAATATATCATCAATGAGTATGTATGATCTGTCCATCGACTCATATGCACTCTCATAATTCATTTGAGATTTCGTTGATCTTTGGAATCAATATTAACTTCGGAGCATCCTCCAGTGATGATTCATAGACATAGTTTAATCAGAGACAATCTCATGAGAGGTTTATGTATTGATGACAAATAGTTGTGCCTTACTCTTCTCTTCCTTTAGATGAGTATCTATCGAACCAAGTAGCTTCCCCCATTTCCGTTTGGGAGCTACGACCTCAACCACACCTCCACCATGTGTGATTGTAACATACTTTCCAGTGACGTTGTGCCCTTGTTTGGGGACTTTAACCTTGCGAGTATATTTGCAGCTCGTATATGTGATCTTGTCACTTATGGAATAACATTAAACGTATCAGGTATCGAGTCTGATTCGTTTGACTTCAACTTTACATTATGAAGTTTCGGGATCAAAATGAGACAGAGTGGGAATATTCAATGACACTTCCTGTCGTTCCTACGGAAAATCCTTTTTCCTATCTCCCCCTAACGACAGGAAGACTGTCTCATCAAAGTGACAATCCACAAATCTAGCGGTAAAAAAAATCATCCGTCAAGGATTCTAATTAGCGGATAATATTTGGAGATTCATATCCAACAAATATACTTAATCATTTTAAAGACCCATTTTGGTGCACTGTGGGGGCGCAATTGGCACATATACTGCACAACCAAACATGCATAAATATAAAATATCAGACTGATATCCAGTTACCAACTGGTACACATGAGACTGGTTAGCTAGTAATAGGTCTCAAAATGAAGAAGTAAAGTTGCATATAGTATTGCATAACCCTAAACACATGTAAGTAAATCAGTGCGCATAACTAATGTTTTGGCTACCATCTATATTCTTTTGATGACAACATCTACGAGACCATTTTAGATATACATATGGGGTATAGGAAACTCTATATTAATCCCAATACAAATGCAATAATCATCAAATCCTTATGATGTAAATTCTCCAGCATTCCAAGTCATGTAGACTTGATGAATTAATCAGGGTGGTGAGCCCTTAAACGTATAACTAGTGCTAGGAGTGCAGTATTTCATGTGGACAATAATACGACATGCGTTCATCGTGTCGAAACCAGAACCATAAAGTTTTAATGGCCCGCATTCTGGATGTTTATGTCCATAAATATCATCTTGTATTCGTTGTAACAATGGAATATTTTTGTACTATGTCCTTAGCTTTAGGATGATCTCATTCCTGTCTTGGCTAATGATTAGGGTATATACAAAAGTTCTAGGTATTCGAGAGGGCATATTATGATGGCAATGTTGTTTCTTATGCTGCAGAAGTCAACAGTTGCAATTTGCCTCGTTTTGCCTATCATTCGAAAGAGAATGTGTCTATGTGTATTTTGCAATACACGGATCACTATGTCATAACCATGGTGTCCCACAGGTCATGTTGAAACATATATGTGTCATTTCCCTAAAGTTCTTTATTGGTGACAAAAATGTTTCGATGACTCAATAATCTACTAGCTAGTTTGACACACATATATGTTTACTTTCAAATTCATTAAAACTTATGTATATATGTTCATTATAATTTCCATTTGATACGAATATCTTTACAAGGTTCCTATTGATCTTGTACCAACAAGAAAATGACAGTTCATCGTCTAAGTATTTCGGTTGAATGAATTATAAAATAAGTATTTGTCTATCATTTTAGATTGTGTGAGAGGTAAAAAAAATCAATTCTCCTTGATACATTCCTAAACGGAACGGAGAATATTGAAATTTTTGCATTTGTTATGATGTATTTCTTTACATCTATAATGGTTACATATTCGATTACTTAGCAGAGAAATTAATTTTAATACTTAAAATTAATTTTCAAAGAAACATATGCTTAATCAATATTAAATTAATATGTTATAGTTCATTTTCAACTTATTCCCTTTTTGATAGAAGCACTTTTTAGTGCATTTTTTATTTGATTGTCCATTATCACCTGGGATAATAGTTGTATCCCTACTCCAGGTGTTGAAAAATCCTTCCTGACTCTTACCAATACCCTGACCCTTTCTAGGGTCTCGTCCACATGGTGCATAAATATGTCAAATTGTTTTTAACTCACAATCATTTGGAGTTGTTTCCACCTCTAACGCTTTCATTATTGATATCGAGAATTTTCTTTGTCCTGACATATGTGGCGTTGTTATTTGAAAGAACTTTGTTATGTCTCTCAACCACTTGCAGTTGGTTGATGAGTTTGTTTAAAGGTTAAATTCCAACTTATATTGGTTTAATAATATTTACCGATGTATGAAAAGTGAAAATAATGTTATGAATCATGTCATCTTCTATGAGCTCCTTGTCATAGAGATTGAGACGCATTTTGGGATACATCATTTCTTTATTGAAATCAGTTACCTTTTTGTAATCGTATAAGCGGGTTTCATTTCGCTGTACGATTAGTTCGAGAAGTACATGTTCATGAATACTCCCGATTATCTCTTTCGGGGCATCCCACTGTTCTTTGGGGTTTTTAGTGAAGGTATTCTTATGAAGGTTATGATTTATTTATCGTCTCAAAACATGATGGTATTTGCTTGTACTTTTTCAAGAGGTTGTTTTAGGGTCAATAGAAAGTTAATGGACTTTAGGTATTTTCTTGTACCTTTTCAAAAAGAGGTTTATATACTCATTTATGATACTCAGATTCTTTTGAGTTTACAACGTTGATTTTGGGATAAGTTGATTCAACCATTTACGTATATAAGGGATAATATATGATTTTCTTTTTGATAAGACAGTGGATTGTGGTTATAATTATTATTTTATGTATGAAATTTCATTATCATAACCATATTGGATTTTTGTATGCTTTAATTTTATTGATAATACTTCATCAATATTTCAATTTGCAAAAACAAATCACTCAATCTATTGGATTTCCAGGTAGTAGGGGAATCACATGGATTTCTTAAGTCCCTACAAACCTTAGGGCTATTTACACCCGTTTGACAAAATCCAATCGATATTTTTAGATTTATTTAATTTAAATATAAAATTATTAATTATAGAACATTTGGCATGAGGCCAAAATGACTATGAGTTTGACATATAAAGTCAATTTTAATACCTTAATAGTATTTTTGGAGCTTTTGTTAAGATACCAAAATATGGGGGTTGGAAATGTAACTTCTAAAATTTAATTACAGAATTAAGAATTATGAGTAGAAACTCAAGATAAACATTTAAATTTATATATTAAATTTTATAAATAATTCAATGTCAAAATGAATAAACTACAAAACATTTTAACAAATATATGATCCTCAATCACAAATATGACTACTAAGAATTCAAGAGACTTTAAATATACTTAAATACTAATATAATATTTGAATATTACAATGTAAATAATAGGAACATATTTACATATCCATATATAGTTGGTTTAAAATAGCAATTAGAATATTAAATAACCCATAACATTGAATTAAATAAATTATCATATCTTAAATTAGCTTGTTATAAAACAACCATATATGATAAAAGTGTATATTTTAGAAATATTTAAACAAATATATAAATTTTTTTTATTAACTAAAATAAAATAATAGTGAATTTATAAATTGACATACATATAGAAGATTTCAAAAGAGATAATAATGGTATTAGAAATCCATAATCAAGTTTATAAATATTTATTGCCCCATATAATTAAATTAAAAATGGCAAGCCAAGTTAAATAAATTAAATATCATATTCAAATAATAATTAATTAGCATATCTCACAATAATATATTAGTCTAATTTAAAAAATACCATCAAATTGTATATAAATAAATACATAACATTATATGATGAAATTGACCATCTAAACATATTTAAACTAATTGAATAATCATAAATAAATAAAAATAAAAATAAATTATAAATCTATCATATACATAAAAGCTATCATTCCGCATTAAAACACAATAAGTTAATATAATAAATGTTTAATAAATAAAACCAATTTAATAGAAGGTAAAAACAAACCAATTTAATAGAAGGTAAAAACAAACCATATTTCAAGTACATACGGTGAGCTACATCCGTGAAAATTAATTGAAGAATACGATTTTTTTTTTACTAATTGTTTTTTTTTTAACAACAATTCTAAAGTTGCATAGTCCCAAAAAAAAAATTATTGATTTCAAATCAAATTAAATAACGATCAATTACTATTATAAAAAAAACCATATCACCATTAAAAAAATAGAAGGATTTTGAAAGTAATTGGTTACAACCTTTCAAATTGCCAGAACCATTTTTATGTTTATTAAAATTGATTGAGACCACAAACTAATAAGAATAAGAAAAAAAATAAAAACTGAAGCATATAAGCATGATCATGGCTAAAAGAGTTAATCATGATTAATCATAATTCATAGACAAAAAAATTGTAAGTTTTTGTAGAGATACTTACTTGAATTGCAATATTGGAAAAAACAGACCTTCTAATGGTGGTAGATTGCGAATAGAACAACCGTTTAATAGCGGCGGAAACGATTTGAGGGAGCGATAGCGCAAACGAGCTACGTGCTGATAACGTGTTAAAGGGAAAAACAAATAGAACAACAATATGTTATATGGAGAGAATAACAATAAGACAGAGAGAAGAAATCTATATTTCTCATTAATCATAGCCCCTTTAAATAAGGAGGAGTTTACAAAGAAAAGGAAACATTCATTATGGTAATCTAATAATAAGAAAATATTCTGTCAATCACTTCCTTTTGATGATGACACATAATTCTTCAACAAGAAATAATTTTGTTTTGGGGGGTTTCTTTTAATTGGGAGGGGTATATATGGAAAAAAGTTTGCTTTCTTTATAAAGTTCCATAAAAGTTTACTTTTTGATAGAACTCTTTGCTTTTTGTATAAAAAAAGCCGATATATATATATATATATATATATATATATATATATATATATATATATATATATATATATATATATATATATATATATATATATATCAAGGTTCTAAATGGCGTGAGGCATGGCGTGGCGGCGAGGCCAAGCCTCAAGCCTTATGAGCCATGGCGAAACCAAGGCGTGACTTATGACGTCAAATTTTTAATTCATATATAATATTACATATAAAAACGTATGTTTTGTAGTGTTACTCAATGAGTCAATAGTAATAAGCAAGTTAAATGAGGTTATATATTAAAAACTTGCAAATAAGACATTAAAAACGTAAAGAAAAATCAAATATCTCATTACGATAACTGCACATTAGGCCATGGCGTGCCATGGGCATAACGTGGCATGACACACAAGCCTTGGTGTCATGGCGCGCCATGGCGGCTGTACGACGAGTTTTTTAGAACAGTGATATATATATATATATATATATATATATATATATATATATATATATAGGGTCAGGTTCACGTGAGACCAAGTTGTTTCCGTGAGACCGCATGAGACCAAGTCTTAAAACATGAAACTTCACACCGAAACACTGTGAAGGTAAAAAACATTCGAACCTTCATAATGTAATCACACTATGAAGGTAAAAAAACCTAAACCAAGTTAAAAAAAATCAAACCTTCACAGATAAAAGACTGTGAAGGTATATCCGAACCTTCACAGTGAATACGCTGTGAAGGTAAAAAAAACGAACATTCACAGCGAAAAACACCGTGAACGTAACATTTACGGTGTTTTCCCTATGAAAAGTTCAATTTTTTTTACATTCACAGTTTTTTGGTGTGAAGTTTCATACTTTAAAGCTTGGTCTCACCGGTCTCACGGAAACTGTTTGGTCTCACACGAACTTAAGTCTCTCTCTCTCTCTCTCTCTATATATATATATATATATATATATAGGGGTTGTTTAATTTGCAACCCTTAAAATGGTTGCAACCCTTGCAACCCAAATCTTAACCGTCGGATTCATGATATGCGGTTACAACAGATATCGGGCCCAATATTTTTAATTAAAAAAAACAGAAAAATAAAAATAAAATAACCTTCGATCATGAACCCGACGGTTAAGATGTGGGTTGCAAGGGTTGCAACATTTTTAAGGGTTGCAAAATATCCTTCCACTATATATATATATATATATATATATATATATATATAGGTCAGGTTCAGGTTCAGGGGAAAACCTCAAAAAAAAAACGGAAAACTGAGTAACCTCAAAAAAACGAAAAACTGAGGAACACCCTGGTTTTTTGGTAGCCTTCCATCTGGACAGTATGCATTTGTGCATACAAGTAATTAATTAGTTTTTTGGTTTTTATGCACATTTGCATATTATGCACTTGTATATGTTATAAACTACTTGTATGCACAAGTGCATATCGTCCAGATGAATGACTACCAGAGTGTTCTTCAGTTTTCCATTTTTTGAAGGTTTCCCTTGAACCTCTCTCTCTCTCTCTCTCTCTCTCTCTCTCTCTATATATATATATATATATATATATATATATATATATATATATATATATATAGGGGTTGTTTTACTTGCAACCCTTAAAAAGGTTGCAAACCTTGAACGTTAAGATGCGGGTTGCAAAATATCCTTCCACTAATATATATATATATATATATATCAGTATATTTATGTATAATAGATCAAATAAGTTGTGAGTCTTGTTAATGTTAAGTCTGATTTTATAGTAATCATTGTATTTATAGGCTTGGTCTAATACTGTGTTTAGAAGCTTATATGTGTTGTATTAGCCAAGGGTATTTAAGTCCCTTGGGTCTTTGTGTTGTGTAAGGATCTAACGCATATTGAATAGAACTCAGACCTTTGCACTTTCAATCTTTCTCTCTCTACTTTCTCTCTCTAAGATTTAGTGATTTTGGGATTATCAATTGGTATAAGAGCTATTCTAAATCTGAGAGAATTGAGAGAATCGTTTTTCAATTATGAATTTGTGTTTAAATCAGAAAATTTGATCGATTTTCTTGATTTTTTTTCAAGAAAATCTCATTTTTTGATTTTTCATCAAATTTGGACTGGTTTTTGAACGAATTTTTCTGAAAATTGGTTTGTTGGATTCGATTTTGATAGTAGAACATATTTGATTCACATCGATTTGCAAGAAAATCAAGTTTTGGTGTTCAATTCTGAAGATTTTCAAGTTTCTGAAAATACATTTTTACGTACTGTTCTTATTGCGAATTCTCGAATTTGTGGTGTTTGATCGTTTTATCTAAATGAAAAGTGTGAGAAAACTGTTTTCGAACGTGTTTGTGTGAGAAAATTTCATTATTTTCATATCTGTAATCGAATTTAGAAGTTGTTTCTTGATTTTCAGCGTTTTGCGCCAAATTTGGATTTTGCGCGAGTTCATCAAAACTTTGCGCCAGTTCATCGAGATTTGCGCCAGATTCAATCTTTGCATCAAGTTTCAGGGGTTCTAAGTTCATCGCGCAAAAGTAAAAGTTTGCGCCATATTAAACTCACGCAAATCTGTTTTGCGTCTTCTAAGTTTCGCGCAAAGTGTCTTTGAGTTACTTTATCTCACGCAAAGCCAGATTCTCGCCAGATCACATTACGCAAAGTCTATTTTGCGTTATCAGCACATCACGCAAAACCAAATTTGCGCCACCTTAAGCTAGCGCAAAGTCTAGTTTGCGCCACCAAAGCTTCACGCAAATCAGTTTTGAGCCATCTCTTCTCGCGCAAGTTACCTTCTGCTCAAGCAAAGTGAAAGTTCTCGTCATCATCATCTCAAGCAAAGTTTGATTTGCGCCATCAACGTTTCGCGCAAATCTCTTTTACGTAATCTGCTTCTCACGCAAACCTTCAGTTTGCGCCATCTTAGTCTAACGCAAAAGCAAGTTTGCGTTATCCACTGTTAGCGCAAATTTAAAGTTTGCGCCAGATCCTCTGCTTTCAAGACTTGACATTTTTTCTGAAATTTTTCAGTTATGGATTCTGCAAAGTTTGCGTTTCAAGCTTAGTTCTACAAGAATGATCTTATGATGCAATTGGGAACAGATACTCGTCCACCCGTTTTAATCAATGAAAACGAGTTCACACAGTGGCAAGATCGGTTCATTAACTTCATTGAGCGTCAAGCTAACGGAGAGAATATGATGAAGTCATTTACTGAAGGACTATTCATAAGACCTAAAAATGACACTCCCTTGACTGCTGAAGAGGTTAAACGCGAAAAAGCCGATCGAGAATCAAAGTCCAATTTGATGTTAGCACTACCTAACTCCATTTACAATCGAATTGATTATTTCAAGCATGATCCAAAGATGATGTGGACTCAATTAGAAAATATCATGCTTGGGTCATCAGTTGCTACACAAATACGCCAGACACGCTTCATGAATAATTTTGAGGAATTTAAGGCAAAGGACGATGAATCTCTGAAGGTTATCTTTGACAGGTTTTGCTCTGTGTTGAATGATCTACGCAAGATTAAAGTGGATAAGACTGAGCTGGAGACAAATCTGAAATTCCTCAATGCACTTCAACCGGAATGGAACAAATCTTGTCATCGATTGAGGAATGATGTCATGATATCTTCGATGCAAATCCAAGAGCTTTACGAGATTCTGATGATAGATGAGTGCATAGTCACAGAGAAAAAGGCCAAACTTGACAAGAAGAATAAGAAAACAATGGATCCGATTGCACTTCTAACGAGCAGTCTGGCTGATCAAGCATTGTCTGATAATGCTTATGGCGGGGCCACTGAAGATGATGGTGAGGCACTTCAGAAAGCTATGATTCTTCTTTATCAACACTATCAGAAGAAGTTCCAACCTCGTTTGAGTTCCAACTCTCCTCACTTCACTTCTGGGTCGAAGAATGTCCAAATGCCCGAGGCTAAGAAACATGCTGCATGCTTCAACTGTGGAAAGCCGGGTCACATCTCTAAGGAGTGTCGAGTGAAGAAAGTTCGGGACTCGGCATATTATAGGAAGAAAATGGAACTGGCCGAAAAGAGAGAGAATGGAACCGCTTTATTTGCTGAAGAAGAATTTTGGTTGGATCACTCCGATGATGAAGCTGATAATGTGGAGACCGCTCATATATGTTTCATCGGAGATGATCAGAGTGATGCTGATGATGACACTGATGAAGATGAGGTAATTTCTGATTTTGATTACAAATTCATTTCTTCACAGATGAACATTATTATTTCTGTTTTACATGATTTACGCTTGAAGTTATTATCTGAAAAGAATTTAAATTCAGAAAAGTCAAATTTGATTGATAAATTACAAATTTCTTTGAAATAGATGATTTAGAAAAATCAAATATGACTTATCTTGAGTCTTTGACTGAAATGACCAAACTAAAAGATAATTTTTCAGATAAAATAAATGAGTTGGAAGAAAAATTATATCGAAGAAATCAATCTGAACAAACTATTTATTTGAACAAACCGCGGAGTTATGAGTCTATAAAAGAAAAATGGGGTCTTGGTTTTGAAAATCCTCATTGTTTAAACAATGCGATAGAAAAATCCCCTACTTTATATAAATACGATTATCTAACTCTTGCTAAATATGCTCCTCAATTTAAAATTGATTGGATGAATGAAAAGCAAGTGTTAGAAATCGAAAGTGAGAAAAGGATGAATAACAAGAAAAATGAAATTTCTTTTGTTTATACAAACGAAAATGCCAAATATTTTCCTGATAAATCAAAGAAAGGCAGAAAAAGTTTAAATGAAATATCTCCCATTAAGTCTTCAGTGTCTGATGATTATGTTGATATATATGCCACTAAATCTGATAAGAAAAATATCTCTCCAATCTTTTATGATTCTAAGAGATATACTCCTCCATTAGTATTAGAAGGCAAAATTATTGACCTTGAAGATAAAATGGAAGATCAAAATATTCAAAAATAAATTGAATCAGATGTATTTCTTTCTTTCATGACATCAAGTCTTGAAGAAAAATTATCTTCTCAAAAACAAGATTCTATTTCTGGCCTTTCTTCTGATTTTCAAGTAAACAAAAAGGAATTTCTAAAATCTGAAATCTTTTCTCAAAAAATTTCTGACTCCGAGGTAAATTCAGATTTATTGGTTGATTAGTTGGGTCTCTTAGGTAAAATTGCTTCTTCTGATTCAAATATTAAATCGAAAATTCTTGATGAATCTTTTACGCTAAATGATGTTTATTATAAACCAAAGCGTAAAAGAAGAAGGTCAAAGAAGTCTAAGAAACAAGATATTGTTATTTCTGAAAATTCTAACTCTTCTGATTCGAATATTTCAGATAGGACTTTTAGCACTCATACAAAGCAGATATGGAGAGTCAAGCGGACATCAGATGATTCTACGACTGATGATGATAGATATGTAGACAAACATTATAAAAGTGATTCATTTGCTTCTTGTAATAAAATTTCAAAATACTCAATAAAGCAAATGATTCAAATTTCAAAAGATGTCTCATATTCTTCTTCTGATTCTAGTTCAGATGATTATGCTTTCTCTTCTACTGATTCTTATGTTCATCATTTTGATAATATTTCTTGTGACTTTTATGTTAAATCTAACAAATATTTCCCCACAAGAACTGCAACTAATTTACATGGACCCAAATACAAGTGGGTACTAAAATCACAGATTGATTCTAAGTTGCAGACATCTAATGTCAAGGGGGAGTAAGGGCTTGTTTGTTAAAAGCTTCATGAGCTTAATGGGACTCATAGCTTATTCGGTCAGCTATATATGATTGTTTGGTAGTGACTTAATGATATAGAAAGTGACTTATTCAGTAAGCTTCTATGAGGGAGCTTTATGCAGAAAGCCAAGTTTTTCCCAAACTTGGCCCTCCCAATTAAAAAACGCGTTCCTTTCATCTATAAAAAAAAAACCATAAACAAAAACTTTTTCAATCTATACAAACTGATTAATTCACACATACATCTTTATCTATATAGGACTTAATGGAATACCAACCAAACAGCCCCTAAGAGAAAGTTGGCTTCTAAGTACATCAGCTTAGAACCCGTACTTCAATGGACTACGACTTCTAGACATGTCAGTTTATGACTCGTTCTTCAATACTTTTAGCTTCTGACCAATGAGAAACTGTGAGTACATCTACTTAATTCCGCTGCATATATCTCTGAATATGATGTTGTTCCAGTTTTCCCAAATGTTTTTCATGAATCTGAGCAAGTTCAACTAACTCTTGAATTTGTACAACCCAAATTTTTTATTTGAGACACAAATTCTTTATACTTTCTGTGAAAGATGATTTTATTGAATTTTATTTTGTTCTAACTAAATATCAATTTGCCGAATTCTTTACATTTGTCTTAGATGAAAATTTTCAAACTCGACATTTGAATTTAAAAGTTTAAATCTTTACAAATTTTATTCTATAAAGTAAAAAGTGTTACAGTTTTTTCTTTCTTTTGAATAAAATGTGTGTCTAGGATAAATTTTTAAGTTGCTTTGTTTATATCGAAGTTTTATATGTTCAACTTTCAAGTCTTACAAAAGTCGAAAGGTCAGCAACATGTTTGAAACTTTTGATTCTACTTTAAATTTGTGTGATTCGGAATATTTATAGTTTACAATGCTTGAAAATCCTAAAAAGTCTGAATTATGGATCGTAATGAAAATATGGGCTAAGCACTTAGATATAAAACTGGGTGATTGAGATGAAAATTATATATATATAATTCAGAAATCTCTAAGTTTAAAAGTTTGTACCTGTGACCTTTCTGGTTTGGAAAAGTAAGTTTCGTGGGATGCTTGTCATCTGGTCCCCTAAGGTCAATTGGTCTAGGAGTGATCGAACCCAAATCCTTCTATAGAACCAGATCGAAAGTCATGTTCTACTGGTATGAATGAGTTTAGGATGTGTCGATGTAGCCTTTCTGATATGGGAGAGTAAGTTCCAAGGGGTGTTTGACACCTAGTCCCCTAAGGCCAACTGGTCTGGGAGCGGCTGACCCAAATCCTGCAATAGGGTCAGATAGAAAGTTACGTTTACGGCATGTTCTTTACTTACCTAATTTTTTGATTAAAAAGATGCCAAAGTGCACAAGCTTAAAAGATGCCAAAGAGCACACTCATGTGAAGATGCCAATGTGCACAATGCTAAAAGATGGCAATGAGCACACATCTCATGATACTTGGTGATATGTTTGAGTTGCGATAAACCTATAAATTTGTGAAAATCCTAAATTTTGATGGCTTAGTGTGAGTTAATGCAAAGTTCTCTATTATATTTTTAGAATTGCATTTTCTTGAAGTTAATTGAAGTTCGCATGCTAGCACACTGAATAGATTGATGGAAGTTTTTGAAACTGAACATGTTTTAACTTGATATGCAATGAAACTTGTATCTGTATCCAACAACATACACTTGACTTCATCTGATGGATTAATCTGTGATATTTTACCAAGTAGAATTTAATTTGTTTAGTGTTTAAAATTTTATATATTTAGTTGTTTTCAAAATACATATTTAGTATATTTTTCTTTCTACTTTGATGTTTCAATTCTTGTGTTCTCATATATCTGTTTTAAATGGGTTTGTGCATTATTCAAGGGAGAGTGAATAAGGAGAAATTTTCTGAAAGTTCATATCTGTTTTCGAGGGGGAGTATCTGATTCTCTATATGAATGATAACTTGAATTGTCAAATTTAGAGCATTTGTGCAGGGGGAGTCAAAGTGCTTAACAGGTGAAATTTTAATATTTCAAGTCATATTTGCGCTAACAGTTGGTAGAACAAAACTTAGATTTGCGCCAACAGTTTATAGCGTAAAACAAGCTTTGTGCATCCTTCAGCTAGCGCAAAACTAACTTTGCGCTTCGCTAGCGCAAAACTAAGCTTGCGCCACAATCAGTTAGCGCAAACCCTCCCTTTTCTCCTTTATTCTGATTTTGCAGATTTTAAGCCGTCTCGTCTCCAACATTTGCATGACTAAGTTGATCCAGATCATCAAGGTCATGAGGGGGAGAAGTTAAGGATAAGTTAAAGAGACAAAGAGTTCAAATGTTTATCTGTTGATCAAGATTCGTTCAAGATTCAGTTCTCTCAGCTACTCATTCTTTTGCTGTTCCAGCTCCGACCACCACAGTTCATTCAAGTTCATTTAAAAGAGGTGTGTCGTTTAGAGCACAAGCTGATGAATCGATTGTTCTTTCAAGCTTATCACAAACAGGTCCAGACTTGTTAAGGCAGCAAAGACTTCATAAAACTGAAAGATGCTGAGAAGAATTTTTTTTTAAAAATGTCAAGAAGCTTCTTCGCTAAGTCGCTTAGATGGTCCAAGCTGATTTAGAAGATGGATATTGAAGATCACAGCGCCAATGATTACTAAGCGGGAGATTGTTAAGTCTGATTTTATAGTAATCATTGTATTTATAGGTTTGGTCTAATACTGTGTTTAGAAGCTTATCTGTGTTGTATTAGCCAAGGGTATTTAAGTCCCTTGGGTCTTTGTGTTGTGTAAGGATCTAACGCATATTGAATAGAACTCGGACCTTTGCACTTTCAATCTTTCTCTCTCTAAGATTTAGTGATTTTGGGATTATCAGTTAACCTCATTAAATTGTTAACAAACATCCCCTTAGATGTTTGTTTGACAAATTAGAGTAATATGTTGGGAGCTTTAATATCTAATTCACTAAATTTTCTAGTTTGATTGTACAAGTTAATGATACATGTATATATTACGCAAATAAAATATTGGTATTATGAAGTTCAACTCGTTAGACTAAATAAACTCTATTTTGTGCACGAGACGGAATCCATACGAATGAACGACAGAGTAAGGGTTGATATGGTCAACTTTGTGGATGCGTTTGGTATACAAAACAAAATGCCAATTAGCTTCTGGAGATTGGGTTCTCACTACCGGTCCAAGTAGGAATTCTTCTAAGAAAGCCCACAAGTTTGGTGCGACATCAAAACTAAGACGGAACACACCGAGTGGGACGAAAAATACATTTTTTATGTGCACCTGTTTCAGAGAGATGACAAAGATTGTTATATTACTAAATACCCATGTCATATTAAGGCTATGTTTGGCAAACTAGCTGATAAGTTAGCTGGTAGCTGATAAGCTAGCTTTTCAAAATGCTACTATGAGTAGCTTTTCAATAAGCTAGCTAATAACCTAGTTTATGGTCATCCAAACATGTACAAAAAAAAATTAGCTTATAAGCTAGCTTTTTTTTTGCCAAACAATGCCTAAAACCTTTCACAATCATTTCATCCACCTACTTCAGACAGTATATACCACACAGAGGCAGGATCTAGGGGCAAGATGCACGTAGACTTTGCATCTACCCTAAGGGGTAAAGAGACTGTTTCTATACAACATGGTAATGCCTCTTATCGTCATTTAAATAAAACCAACACCGTAATATCAATTCACGAGTCGAGTATGCACTTAAGGTGAAAAAAGAAAAGCGAAATCGAAGTTCATTAGACTAACGTTACCGGAGTCGCAGTAACGGCTACGGAAACAAGGCTCATGCGGCTGTGGGCACAGAACGAAAAAAAAAACGAAAAAAAAAACGAAAAAGGGCACTTGAAAAAGACGATTCAAGGCTTCCATAGTTTCATGGTGCAGTCTTCACCGTAGGTGGCTACAAGATTCCGGTGGGGATGGTGACAAATGCCAATAACGTCCTTTTCATGCACCTGTGAATAAGAACGGTCACACAACGATACTTGAAAAAGCACAACCAGGAGGCGTATTCATTAATGAATAAGATCGTTGGCAAGAAAGACGAAGAATGTACCTTCATCAAGTGCTCCAGTTTGCCAGATTGATGGCTGAAGCAGTACAGGTTCCTGCAGATCGTTTTAAAACGTAGTTACTAGCATTAACCGGGTTTAAGAAAGAATGGCGTTAAGATGTTAGAACCAACGACAAGTGACACCAAAAGGTGGTAAAACAATTTTAGTGAATATAGGGCCAGGTTCAAATGAGAACCATAAATATTTTGAGAAGTTAAGAACCAACTATTCATGTTTTATTCACGATGAATACATATATTCATGAAGAAAATTATTCATAATGAATATGCATGATTATTCAGGGTTATTCATTTATGAATAAAAACATGAAATAGTTAATGTTAATTGTAAAGAAGACAATTTGAAGGTTTCGGCCATACCTGTCTTCCCCAACACAATATATCCATTCTCCTTTAGGTGATATGCAAGCTGCAACAAAATCTCCACCCTCCCTTTTACCAGATGAAAAACTTTTCACAACCTGCATAAGGCAACGCTCGATCATTTTTCCATTTAACGCAATCATATCAAGAACATTATCTTAACCCTAGAGAACAGAATAGTTCGAGCACTGTATATGAATATTTGAGGCATCATATTGAAAATAAATGTTAAATTTCAGTTTTATGACATCTGACAACAGCAAATGTATAGGTTGAGGTCCTATGTACACCTAGAGAGCTTGCATTTGGTAAGCAGATAGGACTAGACAGGACCGGACGGACAAGAGTGAGGTTGGCGGATGAAAGAATTGTAGTTTATAATTTATCAATCTTGTCCCGTTCCTCCTATTTTGGTGAGACAAAAAAAATGCATTTTTCCTTAGTTTAAATGTCACGCCAAATGTGGGACAATAGTTTCTTGTTCTGTCCTATCCAGCGTACCAAATGCTTATAGTCATTGATAAATTCTATGGGCTAAAATCAAATTTTGAACCGAAAGAAAATCCAGGGCCTATTTGTTAGCAGCTTAACGAGACTCACAACTATTCAGTAAGGTATATATGACTGCTTGATAGTGGCTTAATGATAAAAGAAAGTGGTTTATTCAGTAAGCTTCTAGGGGGGCTTCAAGTTTTTTTTTCCAAATTGCCCCTCCCAATTAAAAAACACGCTCTTTCCATCTATGAAAAAGCTCTCCAAAACAAAAAAAAAATTCAATCTATTTAGACAGATTAATCCATACGGACAACTTTATCCATACAGAGCTTAATGAAAAATCAACCAAACAGCCCCTTATTCTGGGACAAACTAAAATAGAAATGTGGACACTTTGGGACGGATAAATTAAGTACTTGTTTTGTATACGTTATTACCATATAAGTAAATTTTTGTTTATATTTCTGTCTATATATGCATAAATTTCCAGCCACTACGCAATGGCAAATCAAGTCAAAAAGTGATGTGTGTTTCAAACCAAGTAGCGGTTTCCAAACATAGTAAAATTGTAAAATGGTATATCGTTATTATTGAATGCATCTACATTTGACATTATGAAAAACGGAAAACCCACCTGCCCTTGAAGAGTCATGAGGTAAATCGACGATGTCTTGTTACAAACTATTACATGGTCGGGATTTTTGGGAGAAAGATGAACAGAATTTACAGATGCATCACCTCCCTGTAGGTCAGAAAAAGATAACCAGCAAGTCAAAATGGAAAGATGATTCAAAATCGCACAATCATAGAGGCACAGAGAATACAAAAACGAAGAAGGGGATAAAATTTAAATTAAATACTCCATCCGTCCCAAAATAAGTGTCCACATTTCTATTTTAACTTGTCCCACAATAAGTGGCCAATTTCCAATTCTACCCTTCATTATGAGAAGGAGAAATTCATTACTCCATCTATTATTAAGGGTAAAATCGTCATTTAGTTAAAAAAGTGTAATAATTACACATTTCTAATTTGTCTGCCTTATTCATTGTGGACATTTGTTTTGGAATGGAGGGAGTAAGAGAAGAGCGCCAAACTTCAAATAAATCAAAATATAGTGATGCATATGAATTGGTAGCATACCCTCAATGGAGGTGGTGGCTTGAACGTTTGCAGACAATCCGTAGACTTCAGATCCCACACCTATATAAAAACAAAAGCTTGCCGATTATGCACGTAGATCAACCAAAAGAATATTCACTTGCAGACAGAAATCCAACAAACAAGAAGTGTCTGACCTTTACTGTACAATCGCTTGATGCAGTAATGACACGAAGGCCATCACTTGTGAATATGGCATCATTCACATATGAAGAATGACCGCGAAATTCTTTTAACAACTTCCCGTTCTTTATCCCATGAATTCTGGTATAAATTTAGCAAGGTGAACATCAGCTCGTTACACGTGAATTATAGCTAAGTTTCTGGTTTGGGTTATTTAGGAGAATAACCTTCTGAATATATATATATATATATATATATATATATATATATAAATGCATGACACTCTAAAAGATTTAACGCCTTTGTCCAACAGAAGAATGCCTCAAAATCTATCAGAAAACCATGCATTTAAAAGATAATCTGTCGCAAGGTTATTCTCCTAAATACCCCTTTCTTATTTGTGCATCCCACTTTATTCCTTCAGCAAGTATATATGGAGATTATAAGTTCTCAAGTCTCAACAGACCTTGCAGTTCCATCAAACGATGTGCTCAACAATTGACTTCCATCACGAGAGAATGCAACACTAGTGACACCCTGAGAATGAGCATTTTCAAGACGCCGCAAGCATTGGCCATTCCTTATACGCCAAACCTAGAATTATTATTATTAACAGCAAACTGATATCAGTGAGTGTTGTTACCGCATGCTATTCATTCCACGAAAAGTAAACCAAAACAAACGGAACCAGAAAATCCCACTCGAAGTAGGGTCTGGGGGAGGTGAGATGTACGTAGACCTCACCTCTACCCCCAAGAGTAAAGCAGTTGTTTCCGTGAAAACCCCCGGCTTGTGCAAGAATGTGAGCAAACAGGTGGCAGGAATAAAGATTAGCATATTGTGAACGAAGCACGAGAAAAACAAGAAAAAGGTTACGACTTTTGTTTGGTGATTTCCATGTTATATGAAGATTTTCTTATGAATATGTTGTGTGGAAAAGGACAACGATCGGGTATGCTTACTTTAATCTTTCCGTCCTGGGATCCAGAAGCAAGCATCTCTGAATCTCTACTAAAATCGATGCACAGAACAGCATCATCATGCATCATAAAAGATTCCTGCATACGTAAAAATACAATATCTCAGACTACTTTAAGACTGCATCTCAAAGGCATACATACATAAAAACGAACTTGAACTCACTTCTGCTTGGTACTGAAGATCCTTCTTAAGCTTCCCACTTATGTGATCCCAAACCTGATATCGACAGTAATGCAGCAAATTCAATATCATCAATACTGCTAATTACAGTATACATAAATTAAACCATATGGACCTCAATAAACCCGTCAACAGAGCAAGAAACAAGGAATTGTCCATCCGGTGAGAACCGAGCACTTTCAGGATGACTTTTCTTTCCAAACTGCAACAAAGGTAGCAAATACCGTCAGAAGGGATGTGTGAATTCAAAATTCAGCTATGGGAAAACATTCATTATCTGGATATAAACTAAAAACACAGAACACAAGAATGTCGCCCAAAATTATGTTGTCAATAATTGCAAATGTTATATATATATATATAGAGAGAGAGAGAGAGAGTAGAGAGAGGGAGGTTCATTTAGGAACCTCAAATATTTTAGGAACCCAGGAACCACCCTTTTTGTGAGTATCAAGGTTGGATCACGTGATAAAATATTCACGATTAATGGCATGACAGATATTCATGATGAATAATATTCATCATGAATACTTGCAAAATAGATGGTTCCTCGGTTCCTAAATGAACCTGCCCCTATATATATGTATGTGTGTGTATATATATATATATGTGTGTGTGTGTGTGTGTGTGTGTGTCAGAACTTCCTCAAAACATAGTGCTAAAATCACACAAACATACTAGGTAAACCATCCCTTCTGGGAACTAATATGCCCCTCTGTCTCAAAAAAATTGAAAATTTTGGTCTCAAACGTTTAAGTTAGGAAGCTTTTGTATCTCTTTGAGGTGTGAATACCACAAATCACTCTTCGGGGTTGTTTGGCAGTTGCTAAATGATTTGGTGCAGAATGATTAAGTGGTCAGAATGATTAAGAGGCACTTATGATATAGTTCAAAGTGAAATAGGGTTGTTTTGTAATTGTTCAGAATGAAATTAAGGCGCTTAAGGGTTAAGGGAGGTCTAGAATACAAAATCATTCAGAGGGTTTTAGAACCATTAAGAGGCAGACTTTTTTTTTGCCAAACAAGATTCACCTCTTAACGATTCAGAGATTGTTTCTTAATGGAACCATTAAGAGGTAAACAAACAGCCCCTTCCTATATGTTATCCATAACGATATAAATTCAGTTGATCTTGAATATTTCAATAAATTTGAACATTTGTATATTTCAAAGAAAACAATGAGTATTCTGTGTTAAATTATAAAAACAGCCTCATGGACATGCTAATTTGATTAGCAGCATTGATATTTATTGGAAGAAATAGATGGAGAAGAATAAAACACAAAATCGTACTTAGGTTTATGATAAAAGCAGAAAAATGAATATATTATATATAGTGGAAGGATATTTTGCAACCCTGAAAAAGATTGCAACCCTGAAAAAGATTGCAACCCTTGCTGTAACATCCTTGATTTCGGTATGTATTTATTTTGATGCCATCATGTTTTACCGTTATTATTGGACTTAGTGTCGAGATCGTGGGCTTCCCGGGTTAAAGTTTGGAAAAGTTGGGCCTCGGTACCAGTGGGGCACAAGGGTCACTCTCGCGAGGCACTATCGCGAGGATTGTACCGAGACTCGGGGTGCGGTGGCGACAGTGCCCGCGATTGTGACAAGAGTCACTCTCGCGAGGCACTATCGCGAGAGTTGTACCGTGTGTTGGGGGGAAGCGCGCGATTGTGACAAGAGGCAAGGTCGCGATCGGGGTGCAGTCCTTTAAAACTCATTTTCACGACCTAAAATTTATTATCTGATTTGGGAGCTGACTTGGGGCGATTTTGGAGAACAAAAAGGTAGGGTTTTCATCCTCCCTCATTGAATGCTCCTAGTAAAGACTCTTATGGTTGGTTGGTGAATTTAATGTTAGGTTCTTGCTTGTGATTAAGAAGCTCAAGTGCCATTCTTTCCTTCTCTCAAGTATCATCTAGGGTTTGGTGTATAACCCTTACAAGGTGAGTTTTCTTATACTCTTCTCCTTCATAAATGTTAGAGTCATGGTGTTTATAAACTTTCCTTGCTTCCGAATCATATTGGGTTTTGTTGGGTTTTGACCTAACTAAGAGTTTGAAGGTATTATGCTTATTTGACTAAACAAGTTGTAAGGGATGGTATGTAAAGATAGCAATGATGCTCTCATTTACTCAAACATTTGCTAACTAATATTTGTTATTTGGAGTATTGGTATCACATGAAGGGAAAGCTAGGGTTTTGGAAATATTTGGTGTATTAAACTAACTATTGGTTATAATGATCTTTGAAATGAGATTATGGTGTTATCATAGATGAAAACGCATTATGAAGGATCTTATCGATAATGAGATGAACTATGTTAGTAACCCCTATGTTTGGGACTCGGACTCATGAGGTGTATGTTTGATTACACATGGTTATAATAATATGTTTGGTTCTTGGTCTAGTGCAATGGATCCATAGGCACGGTATTCCAATGTCTTGTCCGGACATATGGTTACCTTTGGCACGGGATAGCCATCGGGCTCCATGGTAAGTAGGGTGTGGGCCTATACGGTCGGGCAGCGTCCCATGGACAGTATGGTGTAATCCCATTGTGCTTAAGTTGCCCTGTTTTGGGAACTCTCAAGAATAGACCTGGAGTGGTTGACTTGATGTTTTCGAGCAATAGACTTGGAGTAGTTGAGCTCGCTATGTGGTTTTGAACTGTTGTCAGTATTATATTGAATGCTAATGGTTATTTGGATTTGTTTTGACTTAGCTCACGGCTAGATCGGCTACATGACTTCAATCGGGTTTATTGACTAAATTATTTCTGCTTATATATTCTCACTAGGCTCTAGCCTAACTTTTGTTTTGATTGTCATGTGTGGCAGGTCACTCTAGCGGTGGGACGCGTCGGGAATGAGTGGACGACCTTGGGTTCGAGAGCGGTCTTTTTGATGATTTAGTGACCGACATTTTTGGAAGTATAGATTGTTACTTTTGGAAGAATAGTGACACCCGACCTTAATCTTGCTCGTTCAAGTTAGATTATTAGGTTGTCGAGTTTATTCTTTATTTTGCCATGGGTTGTAATTGTCGTATTATAGTCCCCGTGTTGGGTTCGACATACTTTAGTCCGTTTGGATGTACACTTTTTACAGGTTATTGGATCTCCCGTTTGGGGTAGATTGGTTTATACCATTTTCAGACGTTATATGGCCAAATTTTCAATTTTTAAATTGACCTCAGTTTTTAGGATGTTACACTTGCAACCCACATCTTAACCATTGGATTCATGATCGGCGGTTATTTTATTTTTATTTTTCTGTTTTTTTAATTAAAAATATTGGGCCCCATATCTATTGTAACCGCCGATCATGAATCCGACGGTTAAGATGTGGGTTGCAAGATTTGCAACCTTTTTAAGGATTGCAAATAAAACAACCCATATATATATATACATATATATATATAGGGAGAGGTTCATTTGAGAAATGGTAAATATATGAGAAATAGAGAAGTAATCTTAGCCATTCATTTGGTCAACATTTGCGGCTTTGACCGCGAAGCACCGGATAATTCCTTGTGTGGTCTATAGAAGGTAGAGGGGTAATTTCGTAAAATACACGGGATGAGTTCATATATGAATCTGTTAATTAGTTCAACTGATTCATATATGAATCTTTGTGATTCACAAAGGTTCATATATGAATCTTTGTGATTCATACAGATTCATATATGAATCACAAAGGTTCATATATGAATCACAAAGGTTCATATATGAATCTGTTAGTTAGTTCAACTTATTCATATATGAATCACAGTTAAAAGAGTACAGTTGTGAATTGCACTGGTTCATATATGAACATATAGTTCATATGTGAATTATACATGTTCATATATGAACACAGCCCGTGTGTTTTGTAAAATTTACGAAATTGTCCTTCTATTTTTGGGATAGCCGCAACTTTTGACCGGTCAAAGCCGCAACTTTTGACCGGTCAAAGTCGCAATATTTGACTAGTCAAATCCGATCTTGACCATATGAATGGCTAGGATTACTTCTCTATTTCTCATATATTTACCATTTCTCAAATGAACCAAACACTATATATATATATATATATATATATATTGATTGATGCTTAGAGATTCAAGCAGAAAGGCCAAAGACGGAACTAACATTTTCACAAGAAAAAAAAAATCTAGAAATCACCTTAATAGTGTGACCAACAGTTGTTGGGTACTTATCATCTACATCTTGCTTCATAGCAGCTGTTCCTCGAAACAGATCAAACTGTGTTCCAGGTGGAAGTAACCCTGAGAGATTCAAGTAAAGCAATCTCAACACCAGTAGTATTATCAAGTTGACTTTACAGTAGCGAAGGAACTAACGTCTAAAACAATCTAAATAACCATCCTCTCTATACAATAATCTAATGCCATCTTCAAATAAAAAAAGCCCGGCCTGAAAAATCCCGGGCTTAGTGAGCCCGAAGCCCAATCTGGGCCAGGCCTCAAAGCCCGCTCAAGCCAAACTTTTGGGGTAGGCCCGGCCCAAACAAGTGCAACCTGAAAAAGCCTGGAAAAGTCCGGTTAAGCCCAAAAAACCCTGGCCTTGAAAAAGCCCATTGGGCCTTTTATCCCCCAAAGCCCCGGCCTTTTTGTTGCTCACTTAAAACAGGCTTGGAAGGCCCAGACCCAGGCCCGGAAAAGCCCTCTAGTTGTCTCTGAAGACTGAAGAGAACTACCCAGCATATAATTATTTGATCATCACTTTGTCTTATTACGGATAGATGGCAACATAAAAATCATGAAGCAATTTGTGATGTCTACGCTAATTATAAAACGAGTGACCCCAAAGTTATGGTTGGTTACAAGGCACCTTCACTTTTCTAGGATTTTCTTAAGCATTTAGGACTAGTGAAGGATTCATCATGAACAACTACATATTAAGCCTAGTTACCAAGCTTTCTGTTGAATGTGTATATGAAAGATACAGGTTAAATTGGTGTTAGATATTCACTTTCTATTAAATAATGATACCATTAAATGCTGCACAGTGAAATATTAATGTAGTTGACACAAATCTTAGAGGAAATGGCAAAGACAGTAGTTTATATTGCATTAGACATTAGATTATAGTGTAACCTTGGTGTTGCTGCCACTTCAAAGCTTGACCAATTAGAGCCATTAAGCGTGATGGTGGGACCACAGAGACTTCTCCGGCAATAGCTGAAAAGGGCAAAACAAGAAAATGTATTAGAAGTTATATCAATATTATACGCCTTCACAGACTTGAATAGAATCAAGAACATAACGGTGAATGAACGAATATGTTTCCACCGATGATTAGGTGCCACATTGGAAGCGAAGTTCTAACCTAAAGTTTCAATACGAAAATACAAGTAGGGTCCATAAAATTTACATTATTGAGTCGGAAATCATAAAGATTAAGTACAGAGTCTTGCAGCTACAGAAAACAAATAACTATAGAAAAATGGTACGAGCCCCACTGTAACTAGGATTCCTATACCTTATTTGATTTTATCTTCTAACAAACTATTTCCGTTTATTGACTAGGAGAACCTAAGAATTATTCATACAAGTTATAATTTGGTTGAGCTATATTGTCATTAATCATCGTCTCACGCACCTCAATTTCTTAAGGCATAATGGTTTATGCTCTCTTTCTAGAATATTGGGAAAGGATAGAGATGTGCGAACCTTGAGAAATTTGTGAGCGTCGTTTCTCTTTTGTTGAGTCTTGATAAGCCTGAATAAGAAAAAAGGTACAACATAATATCACAATTAGCAGTCACTAGACAAACACTGCACCATATTATCAAACAAGAAGTAATAAATCCAACAATGATGAAACCATTCATGCAACTAAGATGAACACAATGTGGCAAAAGGCCTAAGGGGAAACAAATTTTGGTAGACACAAAAAATTATTGAAATTTCCATACAGTGAAGGATAAACAATCCAAACCTCATGGGGATCAAAATAAGTTCTGACGAGAAGATGCTCAAGTCTCAAGTATCTTTCTGGCTGCTCCTGTTTCATGACACTCATTGCCTGAGTTTGCCTTAATATAGCACGAGCGGTGTCCAGCTCTCGGAGTTCAATCATTTCGAGAACAATCTAGAACGGATTCAGAGAGACAATTGATATCAGCACATGCCAAGCATAAAAGAGCAAAACTAGCATAATGAGTACACATATAAGATCGCCAACAAGGAGACCATGGTGATAAACTAGTAGAAGACCATCGATATCTTTATCAACAAAAAATCAATTAAGATGACATTTTATGATTCAAATGAATGTGATCTTGAAGATCAAGGAATCACCTATATGCATATCAACCATGATTCAAGTCAATCATAAAGCATGGGGAACATGAATATATATATATATAGGGGCAGGTTCAAATGAGAAGCTAAACATTTTGCGAGAAGGCGAAAAGTGTTTAATCATATATGATTAAACACATGTTATATTGGCAATACATAGACGTTTAATCACATATGATTAAACACACCTACAGGCCGTGTAATCATATATGATATCACACTTCTCGCCTTCTCGCAAAATGTTTAACTTCTCGCATGATCCTTCCTTCCTCCCTCCCTCTCTCTCTCTCTCTCTCTCTCTCTCTCTCTCTCTATATATATATATATATATATATATATATATGCTATCATAGAATATCCTTAAAAAAAAGCCTACCAGAAGTGGTGCCTGAATCAACCACTGAAAGTATAAGCGGTTGATAAGCAAACTAAATTAATTCCCATGTAAGACTAAATCTCCAAAGATGCTTGATCTAAATACCAAAATCCTAACAAATTGAAGACAACTAAATCTCGCCTACCTAACATAAAGGCCAACATAGCTAATTACATAAAATCCAACATCAATCATGGGAATTCATAAAAAATGAAAAATCCCGTAAGGAAAGAGAAAATAATTGAGGTAAAGTAAACAAAAGGATGCCACAGCCTACAAGGATTCAAGACAAAACACACGAGAAGATATAGGAAATTACAAGAATAGCCTTTGCCTAGCCAACGAGCTGTTTATGTACCTGCTCGTATAAATCCTCAAGTTTCCTCCTTGGAAGCTTGAGCTGTGCCACTTGAGGCAATATTGCATCCCATCTACCGCTGTTAATATCAGCTACAAATGTTTCAAGGCTGTCCACTGTATTCAGAGATACTTGACACTCATTTTGCAATGTTTGGAAAGTTTGATGCAGAGAGTTCTCTTTGCAGAACTGAAGAACTATTTTTATCACACTGCAACCAAAAGTATAATAAAAACATTATAAGGGGCTTCTGGTTCACAATTAATTGAGGAAATAATAATGAACAAGGGCCACTGCATATCGTTTGGCAAATATATTATGCTTGGTAGTAACCACATAACATCGGAGAATTTAAGGGTAGACGTCACCCTTTGAGGTGCACCCACCGCACCGGTCCCACGGTCATCATGGGGGAGGTAAATCAACACATGCATCCCATTGGCAGAGGAGCGGTGCCCGGGCTTGAACCCATAACCTCACACATATGGGTTACACCCACACCTCTAATGCTGGGACAAAATAGACTTCTTATCAAGGTAAAAGAAGAGAACCCTTGGGTTTGCGGCCCCGAAAACTGTCAACCTATGACCAACTCAAAATTAGAGGCAACAAGCACATTCTTTCTCAAAGTAAACTTGTGATCCCAATTCCCAAGAACAAGGGTTGCAGGGTCTTCGAGAGAAATTGAAGTGGATCTCCTATCTATATTCGACAACTTGAAGGTACATCTAAGCTTGATATATACAACCAGTATATCATGTCTTTTACTACTTTTGAATATCTTTAGTAATCTCAACTTCATGTAAATAAAGAAAAACAAAAATAAAAGGCAGTCCACCTTTAGGCATCTAATGGGAAAAAAAACTTTCAGATATAAAAAACGCCACTAAAAAGCATCAGTTTAGAAAAGCTGTACTATATGACCGCTTCATTTATGTGATGCAAAAAACAAAGAACCAAGGCCGCAGCAAATAAAGGCTGCCATAAAATGACAAGAACGCAACCCTTCTTTACAGAGAGTACAAAGGGTCTACTTTCAGAAGATAATGGTGATGTGTGATCCTCACAGTCCACAAACACAATAGCATCTCATAAACAAATCGGTTATCACAAACCACTAAAGCATCATTAATTCTTGAAAAGTCGATCACGCCTAAAATTCATTACCATACTCCACATAAACCTGGTCATGCACAATCAGTTGCCACACACTCAACATAGGTTACCAATCCCATCCCCTTATCTTCTGCTCTCTGTGTTATCCTTCCCCTAACCGTTATGTTAGTTAACGGAATTGCTCATAACTTATATTGTTCTCTAACTTCTTTCCCAACTCATTATGTTTTTTCACGAGTAAGGGACCAATGATCGATTGGCAACAGATATGGAAGTCCTAAGCTTTGTCAACATGGCTCGTCGTAGCACAAACTTGTGTAATGCTGGTACTAGAGACGTCCATTGTCAGTTGGACCATCCCTCTATGTTCCGAAGCAGCTAAAAACAGAACAATTCTTCTATATACATATATATATATATATATACTTAGTGGCAAACGGAAAACCATCAAATCCAATGGACAACCAATGACTAATTCACAAAGTACACCAAGGCCAGACTTTGTATTGAACGTTTACCACTAACAAAATATCTTAATTTACTAATAACTTACAATCATTCAGAAATAGGTGAGCTAATTACATACAAGAGGCTCCCTAATACTACTTCCAAATTGTACTCCCACAACAACGAATTTTCAGTCAATTTCTAGCTGGATTCCTGCTTATCTCCCTCCCACAGACCTTAACATTATATCAATCTATAAGAATGCACAAATACTGCAACATACAATGACATAAAAAATTAACGAACGAAACATATGTAACTTACTCTAGCGCTTCAATTTCTAGGGCAGACATCGTTCTTCGCCGTCTCTATCGGTAGAAGAAACAGTTTAGGGTTTTACCGCGATGCCTTTTGTCAGTTGAGTTAAAGCAACGGCAATGGCGAACAAGGGTTCTCTCACCTTTCAGAAACCCAAATGACATACAAAAACGATATATGAGCAGAACGAGTAAACTACAAGTTTGGTCCTTGTAGTTTGTCAAAAGTAACATTCTTCGTCCCTGAAGTTTTGAAATTACAAGATGGTTATCGTGGTTTGCAAAAACGGTCGGATTTGGTCCCTCCCTTTAAGGGCCATTCAATGAGGGGCATTTTCGTCCTTTTGTCAATATTTTGTCTTTTATCCAATCAAAAATCACAGGGACTAAAATTATAAAATCGGTTTTAATGATTAGAAAGTAGTAGATTGTGTTTGGATTTGTTTTTAATGTTTGAAGATGTATAATCAGATGCAAATGTTTGTGTGCTTGACAAATTTTAATTATAGAATGGGATTGTTTATACTAGGGGTGAGCAAGGAGTCCCAAATCCCGATACCGAACCGGTACCGTACCGATCCCGGACCGTCCCATGTATTTCGGTACGGTAATCGGTTCCATGTTTTTCCTATAATCGGTAATCGGTTCGGTACTGATGGGGTACTAGTACCGAAATATCGTTAGTATTACCGGTACCGGTACCGAACCGGTACCGTACCGTTCTAATCGGTACGGTATTCGGTATCGAGTTTTCCACATTTTCGGTATCGGGAATTTTCGGTACGGTACTGGTCCCATGCTCACCCCTAGTTTATACCAATGAAATATCAGCAATCATTCAAAATTGGCATATTAGCTTTCGCAATTGTCTTTTACATCAAATATAACACCAGTCATCATTCAAAAGCGGTCCCCGATTCTTCTTTTTTGTTCACTATACATGTTGCGTGTTTGCACGCACTCTTATGTTACTTTGCTCACCCATGTCTTTTTTTTATTGCAAGACAGGGGCCTTTACGGAAACAATTTTTCTACCTTTTCAAATAGAAACGAAGCCTATAGAGAAGATATACTAAGTTCGTTTGGTTTGATTATATTTGCATTTTTGCTAACAAAACTTTTAATAGGGATTTAACACTGTGTAACTCAATCACCAAACATGACTAGAGATGCATAAAAAACCCATGTCCGGCCCAAAAAAGCCTCGGGCCTAGTGAGCATGAAACCCGGTTTAAGTCGGAGCTCAAAGGCAGATCGAGCCAAAATTTTGGGGCCAAGTCGAAAAAACCCAACCTAGAAAAGTCAAGCCCAAAAAGCCCAATTGAGTTTGTAAATGACCGGCTTGAAAAAGCCCTATCAGACTTTTTTTCAACCCCAAAACCCGGTCTCAGCCTGAAAACCGGGCTTTTTTCGCACACTGTAAACGGGCGTGAAAGGCCCAGGCCTGAGCCCGAAAAAGTTCGGGCCTTTGTGCATCTCTAAACACGACATTACCATAAAATGCATTGATGGATTTATCCTAAAAAAGTATACATGCTTTCAATTGTAGAATCGATCATTTGAAACTCTTAACACCACCGATATCTAACGTAAAAACGATAGGGTCCAACGTATACGGTACACGTTACGACACAATCATAACCCCGAACTCGAACCCTGAATCCGAAAATATACATATCAAAACACGAGCATAAAACGGTCAACTAGATCCCTCCCGGTCCTCGCATCTTCTCAACGATATGCCGCCCTTTCTCTTCGATATTCCGTCTCTTTTCTTCGAGCTTCTCGCCCATCCGTTTTCGTAACCCCAACATCTTCGCTTTCGTTCCCATTCTCCGTAACCGAGCCTCGTCCCCTTCCATCGTGTCGTTTTCTTCAGCTACCACCATTGCCTGCGGTGGTGACGGGTGTTGCCGGTTCGAAGACGTAACTTCTTGGTTCTCTTCGATCGAAGGAAGAGCCGCCTCTTGCTGCAGCCGTTCCTCACTTTCTAACAATGGTGTTTTCGACTCATCTGGCAAATTTTCGTTAGCCACCGCCTTTTGATCATCCAAACAATCGATGAGTGTATCTTGTGTGCTTTCTGTACTACGAGCGCTACTGGTACGGGCTTCTTGTACTTCGAGTGGATGAGTTTCTTGCGAAGATTGGGCACGATGGACTTCATGTACAATAACAGATTCAGCGGTGGAATCGGTGGTGACTTCTGGATTGGTCCAAATGAAGGGGGCGGATTTTTGTGGGACCCAGTCGTTCTTTTCGGCTAACATGAAGGGAATGGTTAAGCTTTCGGAATTTGGGAGTACCATTGTTTCACGGATAGCCGCCTGTGAAAGTAAAACGAGCATGCATCAGAAACTTCACAAAAGAAAAAGGTCCAAATAGTTACGGGCACAAAATAGAAAACAAAGTGAACAATATTTCCCTAAAAAATCAAACAGAACGAACTTCAACTTCGAAACCATATAAACCAAATCAAACGAACCCAATATATCACAATTTGAAGTAGGGTATGGGGTGGGTTTTAAGCACGTCATTTACCCCAAAATAGTAGATTAGATATTTCCATAGATGCTCCCGTCCCAAAATAAGTGTCCATGTTTCTATTTTAGTTTGTCCCAAAATAATTCAGCTAACCACTTGGGTCACGGCGCACTGGTTAAGACTCGGGGAATCATCTTCCACGGGTTCGAATCCAGGCACTGTCAAAACCCTTGTGGCCATGGAGGTTCACCTGCGATGACTCCGGGCCATTCGTGGTCGCCCAGGGGTTAGTCCGTGCGTGTAAGCAGGCCCGGATACCCACGTTTATCTATATATATAAAATCTTTTGTTGCAACCCCTCTTAAAAACTAAAAGAAGGCCTACGAACACGAACGGGAAGGATGAAAGCGAGTTGGTATGCTAATTCCTCTCGGCCCTTCCGGTGGATTATTTTCTCAATGAATAAGTAATGTCAACTATCAAAGTAAATGTTTATCTTCCAATTCTACCCCAAAATTACGAGATGAAAGAAATTTGTTATGCAATATTACTCCCTCCATCCCAAAATAAACGTCCACAATGAAAATGGCACACAGTTTTAGGAATGTGTAATTATTATACTTTTAATTAGCCAAAAGACAATTTTACCCTTAAGAGAAATTTTCTCCATCTTATAATTAAGGGTAGTATGGGAAGGTTACTTTTGAAAGTGGACGCTTATTTTGGGACGGAGGGAGTATTAAGGGTAAATATGTTATCTAGTCAATTCAAAAGTGTAATAATTACACTTTTCTATAACTACGTGCATTTTTCATCGTGGACGTTTATTTTGGAAAAGGAGGGAGTAGTAAGCACCGTAAAGAAAACAGAAGCAAGTAAGCAGAAATGCACATCCCTTTATCTAATGTAAGAATCTGGTAACCTATCTACCGGCTCTCTATATCCCCCCTCGCACCCTCAACTTCAAAATCATGTGTTTCATATTCTTTTTCCGAATTCAAGAAGGCAGTGTTACGATCTCGACACATATAGCCAACAAAGATGCAATTCAAAACAAAAAATGAAACTTGCACAAGAAAGATCGATCTAACCTTGAATTTACTGATTATGAACAACGCGATATGTCCGTTGGTTATCTTGTGATCCCCAACAGAAGACTCCAGACTGAAATCTATATCGGGCATGGATGTAAAACCGAACCATAACTGATCTGAAGGAGGAGGTTTTATGTGCACTCGTAGTGTTCCTCGAAGAGTAGTTACCCGTATTGCCAATGAAAGGGGCACCTTCACAAGGAAGAAGATGAATTTAATAGAAACAGGAAAGAACTTTTTTCCTAGTAGGGGTCGGTTCAAATGAAACAACAAAAGTCCCTCAAAATCAACCAAAAACTTAAAAATCCCTTGAAATCAACCGAAAAAACTTAAGAAATCCCTTGTAACAGTGGAATTCCCTAAAAACACATCGCGCGACTTTGCAGGCCTTTGATCCACCTTAAAGGTGCAACCATTCGACAAAAATCTTGGGACTGCCGCTGCTTGCATTATTGTTTTGTTGCTTTATGTTTAGAATAGTGGGTACTTGGCTAGTTCAATAGATACCGAAAAAATGGTAATCAGCTCATGTTATCCTATTCTTTTTTGGATCCTTTGAGAAGTTAGGCTTACAAAAGGCTCTTATAACTAACATTTTTTTAAGTACACAATATTTATATACGACAAGACTGATGCACGCTCCTCACCAGTAAGGCTTGAACCCTTGACCTCTAAGAGGGTTGGGCTCTACCGGCAACTTGGGTGCCGTTGGACCATTGACTATTTAAGTTATATCGACAACTTATCTTCCTGAAATCCTCCATTCTTCAAAGTTGGGACTAAAACAGATCAAGGGCATTACCATGATTGGATGCACCAATGCTAGTCTGCTAGATAAGAGTGGAGCAAAAATTTAAGGCATGAATATTGTTGATGTAGATCATTTTTTATATTCATAATGAATAAGCACCATTCATAATGAATAAGCACCTGAGCCCAAAATTATTGTTCTACGAACCTGAGAGACTTGTTTGGCGACACAATTGAGCACGGATTTCCACTTGGATACAGCAGAAGACACTTGTTCATTGCCCTTAAAACTTTTGGTCTCCTCTGCAAGAAAATAAATTAGTAGGATAATGGATCAACTTTCATTGTTTCCAAGATGATGAATTCTAAGTAGGGATAGAAGTATTCGACTTACCCAATTTGCGGATCTCATCACCCTTTTGCTCCACGGCCTGATTTTTTTGTTCATTAAGCTTCAATTGTTCTCCTAAGTACTCAAAACCTTCAAGAAGATCCGTGGTGACTTCATCCACAGACTTTGAATCCGAATTTGTACCCAAGCTTTCGGGGTTTTCTAGCTCCTGCACTTCAAGCCTTGTTTCGATATCTAGCACCGCGCCACCATAATATTCAATATCAATTTCCATGGCAACCACTTCTTTCAGATCTGTTGGTAGAACCCTCATCCCATGAATATATGGCGGAATATTTCCAGGATCTACACCCGTGCAAATGATTTCGCCTATGTAACTCGGGGTCCTTATGGTCGACAATGTTCTCTATACACAAATAATCAGTAATATAGTTAACAGAAACCAATTTTTGGCACGGATAATGTGAACCATTTTCAACATTTAAAAGTTCAAGTATTCTAAAGCAAGATGTGATGTTTGGGACATTGCTTGAAAAACATCATTTTTCACACAGGGTCGGCTAAATGCACCCTACATTTCCAATGCATGATTTAACCTAATTCTGACATAAATAGGGATGCATATAGCAACACCCTTTTTACACATACACCGTATAAATCAAACCAAACGAACCCAGTATATCCCACCCAAAACTCAAAAGCAATCCCACTCAAAAGCAGGGTATGGGGGTGGGTGGGGACGTACATAGACCTGTCCTCTACCCCAAAAGTACACATAAAATGTATAGTTTTACCCATTTTTAGTAAAATTCACCATGCAGACAACAATTAACAAAGCGTATGCATAGAACGAATCTCATACCACAAGAAAAAAGCTACAAACCTGAATTCGTGCTTGTATAGAATTCCTCAACTCCACATTACTTTTGGCGTCAAAAAATAACCGCGATAGTAACAAATTGCAACATAATGTTCCATCATCACTTATTATTTTATCGATAGAATCTGTATCAGAACTTAGGGGGCCTTGACTTCTGCTTCCTGATTGGGTAGATCTTGGCGTTAATGCTTGGATAACTTTCTCTTCGACGGCATAATTAGATTTCTTTTGTGTTTGTGAGAGCCTTGAAGAGCCACCAACCGAACTCGACTCTTGCACTGCACTAGATCTTTCACTGATCCTTTTATCTTCTCTGCCAGAGAATGAACGCCAGTTAGTTTTATTCTCAACACCACTTTTAGAAGTCTTCTTTGCAAGTTTCTTCAAAAAGTGGCGAACCTTTGATGATGAACCATCTATCTTAATCGACCTATCCTCTATTTCTGGGTTAAGACCTATGGTGGGTTTCAGAAATGAAGGGTATTCTACGTTTAAAGATCCCAGGTAATTGTGAAACTCCGAACGCAGCTTGTCAAACCATTTAAGTTTCTCTTTGTCATCACAAGAAGCGAGACGTAGGGATTTACACCATGATTCCTTCTCACAAGATGTCTCAAAATACATGTAGAATAACTTGCTTCCATGATATATTACTGATGACTTACTCTCCACTTTCACAGGGTATTTTTTGGCCCTGTAAGAGTAAAACAGTGAAGAAATTTAGTCATGGAACAAAAACAAATTTAAAATACTACTGCAATATAACTATTTTCAGAAGATGCAATGAACATGTTTTATCTAGAAGTCCGTTTTCTGCTGACAGGCTACACCTGCAGGGTTTTAGACCAGCAGTGAAGCTTTCTAAGGGAGTTTGAGATGTTATTAAAGGTCAGTTCTTTGGAGGTTTGGCTTAAATCCCCCCCTGGTTACTTTCATTTTAGATCCTATTATTTAAGGGTTTGCCTTCCAAATAAAAGAAAAAAGAAAGAACAAATCAAATTCTTTTAGTAATTGCCATTATCTATATCAATATGATTAAAAAAAATTAAATTCTAGAGTCTATCTAACCATCTGCATCTAAGTGCAGTAAATTCAATCTTCTTCTCTTTCACGTACAACAGTGGTATAGAAGACTATTGTGCACACTTTTCAGTCCACTCCTTTTCTCTAGCAAAAGAAAAGAGTAAGTTGAGTGAAACACAGCAAGAACACAATTCCTAGCCATGGCAAGTAATTGTACTAGTCCTTCATCTCAGCTTCTAGTTCCAATCTTCAAAGGGAAAAGTACCATCTATAGTCTCATTGTGATTTAATGAGAATGGGTATAAAGAGCCAAATCTGGCACTGGCTTAACCTGATCAACAATTGTGGGATATTGGCAAGAAGGATGCGAAGGATCTTTTGTACATCCAATCAACACGTGATGACGAGATATTTCCACAAACTACTGCAACAGCAGCAACAACCATAGAGGCTTGGGATATTTTAAAGGAAGAATTTTTGGGTGACAAAAATAATCATTGTGTTAAACTCCAATCTCTTCGTTAGAAAAGGAACCAATGAAAGTCTCTCTTTCTAGAGTGTCTGGACTTGTAAGTCATATGAAAACATACGATGAAAATGTTAGCAATTAAACTACTGCAAGCAAAGTTTTGAGGAATATAATCATGTTTTCGTTGCAATTGAGGAATCTAAGGACCTACCAACTTATATTTTTGATGAGTTGATGAGTTCTTTAATTGCACATGAAGAGAGGTTGAATAGAAGTAGTAAAAAAGGCAATGAAAAAGCATTTCAGGTAAAATAAAAGTATTCCCTTAAGGGGAAGACAAATTCTGGTGGATTATCCGGTAGCCGTGGGCAAGGTAGAGGCAACGTCCGTGGCCATGGACACGGAAGAGGATTACGCAACTTTGGTGAATAATGCCAATAGAGAAGCACCATCCAATGCCGATATTGTAAGGGATTTTACCAAGTAGAAAGATGAACATAAGACTCACTTACCAAAAAATGTGGAAGATGATTGTAAGTCATCTATGGCACATTCCAAGATTACTAATGTGTTGAATGGTATATGATATATTGTGGGTTACCAATAACTTTCACCATGGCTTTAATTTGATTTGGAGATTATTGGGTTAACCTGTTCCTTTGGGTATAGGGTGTTACAAATGAGATCAAAGACAATCTTCGTACCATTGAGATGTTGGGGCAAACCTCATTGAGCATGATGAGTCCTTGATGAGAAAGAGGGGGGGGGGGGGGGGGGGGGGGGGGGCTGTTTGTAACATCTTAGGTGAATCCCACATCACCGATTAACAAGGAAGATATTGGGAAGGCTTGATGAGGATGAGGATGTCAAAAATTTAAGTGGGGAGTTTGTAACAACTTATCGTACATGGATAGGAAAGTAAATTCGTGAGCTCTATATAAGCTCAAAGTTGTGCCAATAACTTCTATCATGGTTTTAATTTGATATAGAATACTATTGGGAAGGAGACAGTTTGATGCTTTGGGCTATGGGGCGTTACAAATGGTATCATAGTCGATCCTTGTACCATCGGGATGGTGGGGCAAACCTCATCAAGCATGATGAATCTGAGGGGGTGTTTGCAACATCCTAGGTGAATCCCACATTGTCTATGAACAAGGAGGATGTTGGGAAGACCGAATTTAAGTAGGGGAATTTGTAAAAACTCGTCCTACATGGATAGAAAATTAGATTTATGAGCTCCTTATAAGCTCAAAGTTGTAGGCTACTAATAACTTTCACCATGGTTGTAAGTTGATTTGGAGGTTATTGGTTTGCTAGCTTCTTTGGGCTATGGGGCGTAGTAACAAATGTGTTAATTACTTAAAATACCCTCCTTATTTTAGATGTCAAAGTCCCACATACTACCTTGTACCTCTCTTCTTGTCAACGATATAAGGATGTGTAATTTACTAATTTTATTATCGTGGATATCAAAACTTGACCTTAAGTACCTTTAATGTGTTTTTCAGTTTCATGTTTAGAAAGGTGTGCTTACCAGAAAGGTTTCACATTAATTTTTGTGAGTTTTTATGTTACCAAATCCCCTAATATGCTTGTGTCCCATAAATAGCATTAAACTCCAATTCGTTAATTCTCTGCCTCATTTTGCTATGTTCTACAATAAGTAACATCGGTATCCTACTACCGTTGTCCCCAAAACTTTAGACATAGATTAGAATTTTAGCAAGTCCTCTAAACTACCTACTCATGATGGTTCACATGCCACTTTATTCATATTCTCGGCTTGGCACACAGTGGAAGACTCACTTGTGCTCTTTCTCGTCTTACACCTATTGTTGTAGGCAAGGACATCTCTAATTGTACTAAACATACATTACATACCATCCAATATGGATGACATTGTGGGATTATGAGGAACAGCACTGAGCATACAACTACCTTGAAAAGTTTCACTGGAAGGTTGGATCATGAATACACAAAAACATCCAAAAACCTCAAGCCTAACTTCAAAGAGGGTGTGAAAAGGAATGAGACACAATGGGAGTTTTCCATTTAAAACCATGGAGGGCACATGATCGATCAGCTAACTGGCTATAAGAATCACAACTCAATGAGCCAATAATGTTAAAGCCACCTCTAATAAATTGTATATTATTTGAGTTCAAGAATATCATTCTATTGAGGTGGATATGCAGACAATGTATCATGTGTACACCATTACAGTAAATAAAGTTGGCAAAATCATGTTCATAAAATTAGTTTGCATTCCCTACAAAGGATTTTAATTGAAACATTAAATTAATTTTAAGCAGAAGTACAAGACTCGGTAATACCGAACTAGTACATTCATTAGTGTGTAATTTGTAATTCGAATAAGTAAAAATCCATGTCACTCTAAGGAAATCGTCCACAATAGTAAAGAGTTAGAAAAACAAATCTACCCAAAACGCCAAAACTTACAAGTTCAAAAATGCTACTAGCTTTAGCCTCATAGGTAAAGACATTGCTCAAGTTTTGCAACCAGAAGTTAGCTTATTTTTTGAGCTTATTGAAAAAAATCCTGTTTGGTTAGTCATAAACTATGTTATAAGCTAGCTTTTGAAAAGCTACTTCGAGTAGCAGTTCAATAAGCTCCAAGAGCTTTTTCCAATTATGCCCCTTATATTTTTCCAATTTCAACATGTCCTTTTAGGTCATTTAACATTGTCATCAAGCTTATTACCTAGTTTTTACCAAATATGACTAGTTTATCTGCTAACAGCTAGCTTATTAGCCAACAACTATCATTTCAGCCAACAGCTAGCTTATCAGCTAGTTTGCCAAACATAGCCACAGTCGGTAAGACTCACAAAACAAATAGACACAAATTAAGTTGGAACTTTTCAGGTGCTCTTCTCAATTGATTACAAATATCATGTATGCTACAACTCAGGAATGTATGCAACAAAAGAGAAATGCATGGACCTTCTAACCATTATACAATCCAAAGCACCTCGGTCAATAATCCTAGAAGCAGCAAAAGCCAAAAGACAAGCTTAGAGCACAGTGAGACTCTCCAAAGAAAAAGGATAGTGTGAATGAAATTGAGTTCCTCTGCACCAAGGTGTACCTAAAACCACTGAATGAGAATTTTTTTAGTTGACCAATCCCCAAGACTTTCTATGTTGAAGCACTAGACAATAACTCTTGTGTAACTTGGCTTTGATATAAATGACAAATGGCACCATGTATTCTCATTTCCTAGATGCTCTACACCTTATACCAAAGCATTGAGTAGACGAGATATGTACTCATAGAACCAAAAAAGTCACCCACCAAAAGATCACACAAGGATATGGCAGGGTGGCAGGTTACTGCACAAGCATTGATGTCACATTCTGATGATGCCCAAAGATTACATAATATGTCACATTGAACGCTTAATAACATTAGTATATTCTGGGATGTAAATTTACCGAACTCCTTTTAGGCTGAAAAGCACAAATAGTATCGCTAAATCCAAATCATGTCACACAACTTGACAGGGACATTCAAGCTAGAGCCACCATATTGAGCAACAAAAAAATATTCATGACCAAAATGTGAACACGCAAAAAGTCCAATAAATACCAAAATTAAGTAAAGCAAATAAAGCCCAGAACAACGAAGCAAAACAAACATAAAATTTTAACTCTTATGTCAAAGTATGAAGGGAAAACAATGCAAAGTGTCCCTAGGAGATAGGTTTTGCATAACTCTTCAATATAATAATCGGAAAAAAATAAATAAATAAATAAATAAACTCTCAACATACACAGCAGCAAAGGGACTGTTATATGGACAGGGTGTCAGTAATTGAAGGTACGATAAACTCTCGAGTGAAGCAACAGATGATAGTGAAGAAGGCAACCGGATTCCAGTGACTACGTCAGTAAAACCAGCCCTAGACTTCCAGTTATATGACTGCACTAATCATTGAGAATCAACCGGGTATGGCCAGGATTAAAACAGAAGCAGTGAAGGCAATAATTGTCTTCTAGCAGTGCAATTTCTGACCAAGGTGGACAGGGATAGAGGCACCGGCAGATAAGCTGTTATGACTAATCAAGAGGGGCTAGACTTAGTAGTACGATAAGTTTTGTGAAAAGTAAAAGCCTAAGAAAAGATGGCATGTTATTCAAAGATCACAATAATATATAGCCTACATAAGTGGGCCAAGGTACCACAACGTATAAACAACTAAACATAGAAAGAAGGCTAAAGGGTCATTGGCCCAGCGGTATCCGGGTTACTAGTATAGCTCAACCTCTCAAGAAGTATACGGTTCAAGCCTCACCAAAGGTGAGGAGTGCGTGTGAGTTTTTCCATATATAAATACTATATACTTTAAAAAAAACATAGAAAGGAGCCTATACATCTAACAGTCTCTTTAAGGAAGTAACAATCATAATACACAGTTTCAGGTAAAGAGAACATCACCACTTTCTGGTGGGTAAATTTGTAGCAGAAACAGCTTCTACTGTGCAGCTTGATAGAGAAATTTTTGTGCGGCTGCCATCTGGTTCTGTAACGATAAGTGATTGATCCTTGATGCTTGCGTACTTCCGAACAGGTGTAACCTCCAATATCTCGATTTTACGTTTTTGTTGACGTAATCCTTTATCGGTGGATGGTGAAGTCTTTGGGATCTTTTCCTTTTCTAAAACCCAAACCCATCCCTGAAAAGACAAGCAGTTTATAAAGAATTACATAGATGAAGTAAGATTACACATCTATGCATCACATAAAATTGAAAGCACAATAATAGGCCTATTACAACAGTTGGCTTTCAACGTAAACTACTGCAAACATGTAAGCAGTTTATCAGTATGTAAAAGATGGAAGATATGAAGCGAAACAAATAGCAGTAATTCAGAAATGTCAGAAAGATATCATACAGATGAAATTCCAGAACCTTACAACTAGTAAGCCAATAATCCCGCACACCGACATGCATATTACTACATAGCACTTAATATGCATTGGATCAAGGTTTTACATAAGAGAGATGAATGGCTGCATTGCGTGAATAAACTATGGTAGATAAGAGTTGATTTCTTTCAAGAATCATATGTTCAGTTAAGTTTCACTTGCATTTGTATGGTACATCAAGAAAATACAAATGCTTAATAAAACATTAGTAGATGAGCTTGTTTATAATGCATTTTTGTGGTACATAAGGGTTTTTGATGTCTTTATACATCAGCATAACAAGTCCATCAAGAGTGAATCTACAACCAAAAGATTTCAGACACTAAAGTATTGCTCGATCCTGTAGAGATCTTCCTCCGAAATATGGCATTCGATATTTCAACAGAGGTTGGACTACTAGTGGACTCCTGAAACAAATTCAAACTCTATTCCCAATAATACAAAGGATGTACCAATTATTTTAGATAAACTAGGTTATACTTATATCAAGCACAATGCATGCTAAAGAGATTAGCATTTTGTGGGGTTCTATTCACTACTTATCCCAATCTCTAGTTATCAACACATTTCTTGAAATGAAGCTTGTATAAGTAATCACCCAAATCCCTTATTCCCATTCATAAACCAAATTCCTCAAATAGAGCAAGTATGACAATTAGATTCCAGTAACAATTAAGAACAAAACAAACAGTTTCAAATAGCAAGATGCAAAAAGGGGGAAAAACTCACCTGTTTGTTAGGGAATGAAAACTGGAGTTCCTCTCTTCCAGACGATCCAGATTTCGTGATCTTAACATCTTCTTCATTCACCTTTTTACTCAATTTCCGTATCAAGAACAATACTCCCACAACTTCAACACCAATCACAAACAATGCCCCAACCACAAACCCGACAAACAATGCAACAGTCACCATACCCGTGTTCTAAATACTGATCACACAGTCAATCGACATATCCCACACACATCAGACACCAAATCGACCGAATATTCTTCATTAGAAACCAAAATTAAACACTAACACGTCAAAATTAGAGTTTCAATCGACTGCAGAATCATAAATCGAGGCGAATAACTGGTAATTTCAAGTGAGTTTTCCTTGCCTGAAGTAACGAATTCGAGAAAAATGCGAAGAGGTGGAATTGAGAGCTCGAGTTACGCAGTTGGATTCTGGATTTAGGGAATCAAAGAATGATTTGATGATGGAGATTGGAGAGAGAGGCTGTGAGCATTTCGATTTTGTTTAACCCCACAGTAGTTTAGAAGAAGAAGAAAAGGTTGAGCATATGGCGTGGTGATCGCGCATTCAACGCTATTTTTCCAATTTTGTGGAATTGGTTCGCCGAATCTTTTCGATTCATGTTATTCACTTATTTGCCTTGGTCGACTTGTAGGAGAATTAAGGGTTGTTTGTTTACGTCTTAGTTAATATCTGAATCGTTAATCATGTTTGGAGGAAAAAAATGTTGCCTCTTAATGTTTCCAAAGTCATCTGAATCATTTTGTATCATGAGTCTCCCTTAATCATTAAGCGTTCTGATTTCATTCTGAACAATTACCAAAAAACCATATTTCATATTGCACTATATCATAAGAGTCTCTTAATCATTCTGCACCAAACCATTCAGCAACTGTCAAACAACCCCTAAGAGTAAGTTTTGCATTTGTTCCCTTTGGTATGTGGAATACTACGGATTATGTATTTTCACTTTATGTTAAAGTTGAAATTATACTATTATATAAATAGAGGAAGGTTCAGGGGAAAACCTCAAAAAAACAGAAAACTGAATAATACTTTGGTAGCTCTTCATCTGGACGGTATGCACTTATGCATATTACAAATTAATTGTATGCACAAGTGCATACCGTTCAGATGAAGGACTATCATAGTGTTATTCAGCTTTCCATTTTTTTGAGATTTCCCCTGAACCTGACCCTATATAAATATTCAAATATATGGTTTGTTTATTTTATTGGGTTGATTTTATTTCTTAAAGAGCAATTTATCTCTTTTTGTACTATAAACAAGCATATTAAAATTAATTAATTAAATTTATATATTATTTTGTGTGTTTAATTGATTTGATTTGTTTATTTTCAAAAGTTATTTTAATTTCATTCAACTATTTTATTTTATTTTATTTTATTTTATTTTATTTGTCATTGTAGCTTAAGTATGTAGCGATTGTCATGTGTGTTGTTATTGTACATAAGTGATAGTGTCATCGTTCAGATAATTTGAGTTGAATGGCCTTGTCGAGGTTTATGCATTTGTTGCTGATACTGAGCATATGATGCACGGTCCATGGGTTGCTCGATGTTGGTATATGTAGTAAATGTTGCCTAATAGAGCCACGTGAGGATATAAATATTAGAAGTGATGTTTGGTCGTATTCCGTGTTCCAGGTGAAGAAATATTAATGGAAGGTAGGTTTGACGACAATGTATTAGACTAAATAACAGATGGGTTGTTCCCACATAATATTTATTCAGTTATAAAATATGATGTCATACTATAGCCGGTGAAACTAAGAAACATATGTTCAGTACTTCATAATTCATATACCTACTTAGGTGGAGTCTGGTTTGTATAATATTTTAGAAAGGAATAAATATGTTAAATGAATTTGAATACCGAATATTTAGAATGAAACTAGATATGATTTAATCATACATTTGATTGACACAAAATAAAATAAAATTTAAATAATCCACTTTTGAACTTTTTGTTTGGCTTTCAAAAAGTAACTTTAATATTGAAATATAAATAATATTAACTGGTATAATTGTTTTTAATGATATAGTAGTAATTGTTGCTTCGTTTCGTATATATAGAGACAGGTTCATGGGATCCCCCCCCCCTAAAAAAATATTAATAACCGTTAATCAGTACGGTATGCACATGTATATATAAGTAATTGAAGATATTTCCTAATTTCTATGCACATGTAGATACTGAAAATTTTACTTACGAATGATTACTATAGCGTTTATCAGTTTTTCATTTTTTTCGGTTTTCCTATAAGCCTTACTCGTCCATATACCTTAATGAATATTTGGTTTTATAATAAGACACTAGAAAATCAATTCAAATTTCAACGATTGACGATCAGGGTCTTTATGTTTCACAATTGTTAACCATTAAAACTAAATTTTAAGTTTCGATATGCTATTGCAACATCTCAAATTTCCGACGTCCATACCCAATGATTGCACAAACGTGAATCACAATGGTATCACCATTAAGGATAAAAAAAAAAAATTGCCATACTAAGGGGGTGATTGAGATTGCTTATTTGAGGTGTTTTTTAGCTTATTGCGATTTGGCATCGGAGATGAGCACTTTTGAGTGTTTGGATAATGAAAAATTAAAATGGCTTATAGCGGTGTCAAACCGCTGAAAAACACTTTTTGATAAGTCATTTGGTTTTAACTTATCAACTTATTTGAAAAGTGTTTGACTTTTTTGGTTATTTTATATGTATAAGTAATCCCAAACATCTTTAAATAACAACTTATTAGCTTGTTACGTTTTGGTACCATAATAAGCTAATCCAAACATTTTTTTAAAAACTACGGTTTAACACCGCATAAGCTGATAAACACTTTTTAAAATAAGAATAAGTTATTTTAAATAATCAATCCCAAACACCCCCTAAATGAAATATATCATTTTGATTGCATAAAATTCTGTTGGAATATTGAAATGCTACCTAAATTAGCAACATCAAGTCTCAATCATTTGCAAACCTTTTAATTTCTATAAATCGATCTCAACTGTTCATATAGGCTAATGAATATATGGTTCCATTAAATAAGAACCAAGAAAACAGTGTTTATTTGTATAATTTTGTTATACAAAATAACTAGGGTGTCAATTTTGTACCAAACCAAACCACCTAACATATATACCAACAATACCAAATTTAATTGGTATCGATTACAGTTGGTTGGTTGATTACAGTTGGTTGGTAGTACTATACCAAGTATGCAAACTTGGTTGATATACGGTATTGGAAGTCGCATACCACAATATCGACTTATTTATCTTTTTATTAATTGTTTGGTTTTTTTATGCATTGGATAGTAAACATTGTAACTTTAATTATTTTATTTATACATTTGAATGCTTGCAAGTTTTATTCGTTGTTGTAAAACCCCTTAACATCACATGTATTACCTGTAAAATCAAAAGGCCACTTACGATTTGAATAAAATGACAAGTTCCTATATATGTAACGTGAAGTTGGTACAAAACCAATATCAACCGAAAAAAAATTGGTACCAGTTAAGTTGGTACCAAACACAGTTGATTGGTACATGATATAGATAGAGATGACAGCGGGATCAGGGATACCGGGAATCACAATCCCCAACCATGTTCTCGCTCCCCCACTCCCCATCCACGTCGGGGAACAAAATTCCTTCCCCGTCTTCATCCCCATCCCCATCGGGAAACAGGGATCCCCACTAGGGAATTAGGATTTTTCTCCATCTATAATTTTTTTATATAATATATTTATAAATGTCAACGTTTTAAAAACGTATCATTCTAAACTTTAATTAACCAAGTTTTAATCGTTGCATTCGTACAAACGTAGTTCAAAAACAAATATATCAATTACAATACTAAATAACATATATTTTATACATCTACTTTATTATATCGATTAAAGGTTTATCCGAACAATCAAACCAATACTATAATATATAAGGGGGCGTTTGGTTCTCAAGATTCTGACAGAATCTGAAATAAATTGGAATGATCAATTTCATTGACCAAATTCCATTTAGGCGTTTGGTTTACTATGGAATGAAATTGAATTTCACACGTTCCATCATTCATGGATTTGATCATTCTATCACAATTGAGAAAGAATTCAAGTTCATTTCATCCCATTTTTCTTAAAAAGACAAAATTATTCCCATCTTCTCTACTTCATTTACCTAGACCACCGTCGTCGATCACCGACGATTTGAAACACCAAACCACCTTCGTCGACCACCACTGATCTGAACCACCACCGGCCACTATCGATCACCGCCGATATGAACCATCGTCGACCACCACCGATCTGAACCATCGTCGACCACCACTGATCTAGACCACCACCGACCACTACTGATCACCATCGATCTGAACCACCGCCGACACCACCCATCTTAACCACTGCCGACACCACCCATCTTAACCACCGCCGACCACCACCGATCTATTATATATATTTATATACTAGACGAAGGATCATGTAAGAAGAAGAGTTAAGGTAAGGTAAGGAGATAAGAAGAGATCTGGACCTTTTGATCACTTTTAATCTCACCCCCATCCCATGAATGATGCTTGACGCGTGAACTGATTTGGTGCATCTCATTCTAATGTGCATTTAATGATGGATATCTCTTCTCACCCTTCTCACCATAACTTTCATTCTCACCGGAACTCAACCTTTATACACTATTAATAAGAACTTACTATTAAATACTTGAGATTCAAGTCGGAGTCGGGTTTAAGAGGTGCCCCATCCCCGGTCAATAAATTCGGGGAATTCTCGTCCCTGGTCAAACCGGGTTCGAAAATCGGGTTTCATGCTGAGACATATTTTTTTTTATCGTTCTTATAGAATTTTAGGTACCGATTATAATTGGTTGGTATATGGGAAAAAACAACTTAGTGTCATTAAAGGGTGTTAAAAAAATCCGTCGGACCGCTCAAACCAGTTGAACCAAGTCAAGTCGGTCCGTTTTTGACAGTTTGAGCGGCCTGACGGTCCGGTCTGGTCTGAAAATTAGTTAAACCGGTCGGTCTGGTCAGGTCTGCTGTTTGAACGTTTTCTTGAGCGGGTTGGACCGAACGAACTGCCAAAATTATATATAGTTTTCATGTTATATGTTTAACTATTATGTCCCAATTTAAAAAAAAAATCATCTAAGACATTAAGTTCTTAGTTTTCACTTTCCAATTGTCCGTGTTCCATATATCGATAAAATTCTCAAAAATCAAAACCTAATTTTCAAATCGTCTTTCGACTTGCTAAATGTTTGTTCAAAATTCCAACTATTGTTGATGGACATGCTTACCCTTTTTTCAACTTGCTCAATATTTTTTTAATTGTAAAGATAGATTTTTTTCTTCTATAATTTGATATAGTATTTTTTTTAATAATGCAACATCGGTGGAACTTTTAAATTGAAGATAGATTTTATGTTTCTTTTAGTTTAAACCCCATAATAGGTCCATACCATCTAAACCGATCAGACTAGACCTTTTTTTGTGGTCCGGTTTGACCAGTTTGGTCATTTGCTGTCAAACTGTTCGGTTTGGAAATTTTCTAAGCCACCACTACGGTTTAGTTTGTGGGTTGGGAGGTTAAACCGTCTAAACCGAACCGCGAACACCCTTAAGGGGCATTTGGTTCACATGATTCTGATGGAACTCGAAGGAATTGGAATGATCAATTTCATTGACCAAATTCCGTTAAGAAGTTTGGTTTACCTATGTAATGGGATTGAATTCCACATATTTGACTATTCATGTATTTGGTCATTCAATCACAATTGAGAAGAAATTCAATTCCATTCTATCATATTTTCTCAAAAAGACAAAATTATTCTTATCTTTCCTACTTGATTTACCTAGATCACCGTCGACCACCACCGCTGACCACCATCGATCTGAACCACCACCAACCACCCTCGATTTGAACCACCGTCGATCTAAACCACCCGTCGACGACCACCGACGACCATTGATCTGAACCACCGCCGACCACCGCCAATCTGAACCATCCGCAAACCATCGTCGTTCTGAACCACCGCCGAACACCACCGATCCAAACCACCGTTAACCAACCACCATCGATCTGAATCACCGCCAACCACCATCGATCTGAACCACCTCCGACCACCACCAATCTGAACTATAATAGCTGGATTTTGGTTTCAAAATTTCAAAAAAGGGTATTTTGGTCATTTATCAATATTTCATTTCAATTCAAAAGATACATTATGTTAACCAAACAGACAAACTCTAACTCTTTTAACATATTTCATTTCAATGTCATTTAACAATCAAACCTCATAACATTCCATTTCAATTATTTCAAAATCAAATTCCTTTGATAGATTTCATTCTATCCAAAAACATTACGCAAACCAAGCCCCTCTTAGGGGTTGTTTGGCAGTTGTTGAATGGTTGAGTGCGGAATAGTTAAGAGGTCAGAATGTTTAAGTGGCTCTGTATGATTTAGTGCAGAATGAAAAATGATTGTTTGGTAACTGCTCTGAATGGTCAGTCTGAATGACAACAATTTACCATTTTAACCCTCTAATGAATAGCATCAACTATGGAATATCCATTACTATTTACAAAGAACCAACAAAAAAAAACAGATTCAACAACATTCAACATTCAAAGCAAAAGGTTCATATTCAAACAACATTCACCATTCAACAAGATCCATCAAATCATCAGATAAATAACAAATAAATCGATAACAAATAAATAGCATAAAAATCAAGATCCATTCAACAGTATGTAGCAACAAATCAATAAACAAAAAATCGAGGGGTATGGCCTGCAACTGGAAGAAAAGAAGAAAAAATCGAGAGGGGTCGATGGATGATCTGCAACTGTGGAAGAAAAGAAGAAAAGAAGAAAAAAATCGAGAGGGGGTCGATGGATGACCTACAGCCGTGGAAGAAAATAAGAAAAAAATCGAGAGGGGTCGATGGATACCTGCAGCCGAGAAGTGGAAGGAACGCTGGAGAGAGGTCTGGAAGGGACGCCGACGAGAGGTGAGCTCTTATGAAGGGTGGAAGGATGCGGCTATGATAATGAATGAGAGGGAAAATGTGGAAAAAGTGAGGGTCTGAACCATTTTGCATAACCCCATACACTCAATCGTTAAGAGGTTATTGTAATGGTTCAGAGGTGTTTTTTTGCCAAACAACCCTTGCCTCTGACCGATTCAAAGGTGAGCTCTTATTGTCACCATTAAGAGCTATCCAAACAACCCCTAAGTGATAACTTAGCCACTTAATTACCTCTTATTGTCGTCCAACACCATTCTTTCGATTTCAACGTTGGTTGTAACACCCCAAATTTTGTGTGGATTATCTCTTTCATGTATCATTATATAAATTAACTTTGGATCATGGTGCATGTGTATGTTACTGAGTTTTGGGTTAGTAGACAGTTTCTTGCGTCGTTATCTGATCAGTTTGTAATGGAAAAAGAGTTTTCGAGCAGCTCACACACCAGGCGACAGTGCCCCGCGACTATGACATCTGTCAAGGTCACAGGGCATAGTCGCGGAGAGGAAAGGGCCCTCGGTACAGGTTCGGCGATAGTGCCTGACGTCTATGCCAGGGTCACTATCGCATAGTCATAATCGCGAGGGGCGTACCGAGAGGACCCCAACGCGGGCGACATTGCCTCGCGACTATGACATTGGCATAGTCGCCGTGTCATAGTCGCCGACGGGTTGTTTGAGTATAAAAATCAGATTTTCGGGATTTACCAGTTTAGTTGTTTTTGGAGAGCAGATTTGGGGGTTTCTCACCTGCGATTTTGGTAAGCTTCTAACCCTAGTTTCACCACCTTCATTTATCAATCTACTAGGTGCATTAATGGGGATTTAATGTTCCTCTAGGGTTGGTTCTTGTGAAGTATATTATTGCTACCATCTCTCAAGCTTCCATCTCACCACTTCCTCTCCTAGGGTTTTGACTTCCTAGTAAGGGGTCACCAAGGTGAGGGTGTTTCTTGACCTTCCTACTTATTTACATGTTTGTTTATATACTAATGATTATTTCAACCTTTTTGTCCTTGGAGTTGTTTCAAGTAAAGTTAACCTAGAAACCTTATTTTTGGGTAATGGTTTAAAGAAGAGCATTTGAAGAGAAAGTTGATTGTAATATGTAATATGGGTTATGTGAACTATCACAACATGTATTTGTCTCATTAATAGCTTGTTGGTGGTGTTATATTAATTAGACTAAAGACTCGGTTTGAGTTGATGTCCCATATAAACTAAAGACTCGGTTTGAGTTGATGTCCCAAATAGACTAAAGACTCGGTTTGAGTTGATGTCCCAAATAGACTAAAGACTCGGTTTGAGTTGATGTCCCAAATAGACTAAAGACTCGGTTTGAGTTGATGTCTCTAATAGATAAAGATCTCGTTTGGGTTAATGCTATCAAGTAGATGGCTTGTTGGACTTATGATCATTGATAGTAAAACTTATTTTGAAAACTAATATTTGATGGCAGGTGAAGTAACTTGGTGTTGATACCATATCAATGGGGACAATTCCGTGTATTATAACTTTATTTCGCTAAATACTTTACGAATATTTCTTCTTACCAGACTTAAGTCTAACACTGGTTTATTTGGTTGTCTTGGGCGACAGGGAATCCTAGTGGCGGGAATTGTGGGGAATGAGTGGTCGATCGCGGGATCGAGTGCGGTCATTTTTTGGAGGTCTAGAGATCGGTTTATACTTTTGGTGGTTAACCATTTTGGGAGAATAGCGACACCCGACCGTAATCTATTGGAATAGTTTAGATTATTAGGTTGTCGTATATTATTCTTCATTCATTGAAATTGTAAAGGCTATACTATAATTCTCGTTTGGGACGATACCTTGGAATCACTTTGTCAGGTTCATGCTTAACCAGGTTTTGTTCTGTTTACAGCCGTTATATTGCCAAAATTTCAAGTTTTAAATTTCCCCAATTTTTAGGGCGTTACATTGGTTTTAGCCCAAATGCACCCGAATTTGCAAAGATGTAAAAGCGAAGATTGTAGATCTATGTGTTGTCTTTACAGAACATCTTGAATCGCTTAAATCGGAGCTTCAGTGTGTGAGATATGATTAGAACTCCACATCCTCGCAAATCTGCCAGCATCATTCTTTTGTTTTGTTTTTTTTTCCCGTTTCATCCCATTGATGCCATTTCAATTGACGTATTTAAGTCGAATTTTGTAGGGATAAAATAAATAATTATAAGTATTCAGACGTTTGTCAGTTTACAATACAAACAATGCCTAAAACTGCTTATTAACTTATTGCGTTTTCAAACAACAAATAAGCTGTTTTGAGTGTTTGGATTGGAAACTCCTTATGACTTTTCCACCCAACTAATAAGCAGTTTTTGATAAGTCATTCCCAACTGACTTATTTGAAACTCCTTATTAACTTATTTAACCAAATTACATATTTGTCCCTTCTTTCTATAAGTTAATAAGCACTTTTACAAATACGCATAAGTTGATTTAAATAAGCAATCCCAACCCCCCCCCCTGAATAGGGTTGTGTAACACCCCGAATTCTGAGAACCTATGTATTCTTTCTCATTTTGGAACCTTCTAACTATATGGATTATTAGTTATTATAGAGCCTTTCGGATTTAATCTTCGTGGGAGTTGAAATGTCGAAATTTGGGGAAAATTGGGCTGCTCGCGATAGTGTCCGCGATAGTGACAGGGTGTCACTCTCGCGAGGGCACAATCGCCGGAGATGGTTTGGTCTCGGTACAATTTGGGCTAAAGTGCCCGGCGATTGTGACAATTGTCACTCTCGCCAAGTCACTCTCGCGGGGGACTCGATGAGCCGCGGTACGTTTCGGGCGATTATGCCCGGCGATGGTGACAAATGTCACTATCGCTATGTCACTCTCGCCGAACCCTTCGGGGTATAAATTAGGCAGGTCGCAATTTCAGTCATTTATATCTGATTTTAGGGTTTGGTGTGCGATCTTCTCTGCCGAAAATCAGTAGGTAAGCCTTCCTTACAACCTCTTTCATCATTTATGGTAATTCTAGGTCATTAATGATGGTCCTTAACATTTAGGAGGTGTGTTTGGTGAGCTCTCAAGTGGTTCCTCATCTCCTCCATTTCCAAGTACTTAGTTTTATTGTAAGAAAACTACTAAGGTGAGTTCTTACACTTTTATTAAACATTATACGTGTCAAAAGGTGGATTTTGAATACCTAATATCTCCTCTTTCGCATATTTGAATTTTAAGACATTGTGCTAAACCTAGCCTTTTGGGGATATTAGTATTTGTGATGATTTTTGGGGAAATGGTGATTTATGAACTCTAACAATGTTCTTTAGCTTATTTTACTTGGGTTATACCTTTATGTGGATGACATTGCTATGCAAAACTTATGGATTTGAAAATATGGATATTGTGGTTAACTGCTGATAAGTTTCATGTTAAACTCACTTCCTACTATGGGGATTTGGAAATAAAGAGAAATTATCTATATTTTGACCAAGTGGTCCCTTGGTAAATAATCGGAGTGGTTTTGGTGGGAAATACCCTTTATATCATTTATTACCCACTAATCATTGTTGGAATTAATTGTTGAGCCTTATGTGCATTATTTGGTTTAATTGATGTATTGGGAGTCATGGCCCCGTATTTGGTTATTATTGTTCCGGCGTTGGGACAACTAGTTTTCCACGTCGAGGCACGTTAGGTACCGGGTGCGGTATAAATCCTTCGTGCTGCACGTTAGGTACCGGGTGCGGTATAAGTCATTCGTGCTCAAGTATTACGATATTGGATGAAGAGCTCGACATAGGAACCCGACGGGGTTGAACTCGAGTTTCCGTGGGTGTACGTTTAAAGCCACTGAGCCTGACATCTCTTGCGTGTACTTTATGTGTTTATTGGCTTTATTGACCCATCGAATGACTTACTTTTGTGTTCTGTCATTCGGGTTAGTAGGCGGGTCTCCCCCGTTAACCCAAGAGGTATTGATTTTATTTCAAAGAGCATTATTGTTATCATTTCATTATTGTTGTTGTACAAAAGGAAACCTTTTACTTATTTTATATTAAATCTCTTAAATTACAAATGTTTGATCTCACTAGGCTTTAGCCTAACACTTTTTCTTAAAATGACATGTATAACAAGTCAGGTCTCCGGTGGGGTTCGTCAGGACTGAGCGGATAGCTTTGGGCTAAGAGCGGTCTTTTTGGGAGATGTATAGACCGGCATTTTGAGATAGTGATCATACCTTTTGGAAGAATAACAACACCCAATATTAACCTTTCTTACTTAAGTTAGATTATTAGGTTGTTAGTCTATCATTCATTTGATTTATTGTAATGATTATAGTACTGTTTCCCCGTCCTATCGGGATGATACTTTGGGATTGATTTTAGCAGGTTTTATATCCAGGTTTTTATCTAATTATAGCAGTCATATTGCAGAAATTTCGAATTTTTATTCCGCTAATTTTTAGGGTGTTACAGGCTGTAAATGAACTGAACATTCAGCGAACCGTTCGTGAACTGTTCGGCGGGAAGTTTGTTTATGTTCGTTTATTTAATAAATGAGCGAACATGAACACATTTTTTTGTTCGTTTAGTTAAATGAACGAACATGAACAATGGTCTTGTTCGTTCATTTACGTTTGTGAACGTTCGTTTATATTTGTTTATATATATAAATATATTTATATATATTATGACATTAATGTGTCAAAGCATTAATTAAATTAATTTTGTAAAATTCATTTTTTATATCTCCTAAGTTTATCCGTTTTTTTATTTTGTTATGCTATTTTTTACGAACGAAGTGATGAGTAACGGTGGTTGTTTTTTATTCATTTGTGTTCGTTTATGTTCATTTATGTTCGTTCGTATATGTTCATTTATGTTTGTTTGTTTACGTTCGTTTATGTTCGTTCGTTTAGCTCTTAATGAACGAACACGAACAAACATATTTTCTTAACGAACAAAAATAAACAAAAAAAATTTCGTTCGTTCATTTGTTCGGTTAAGTTAAACGAACGAACACGAACAAACCTCCATTCGTGTTTGTTTACAGCCCTACCCATGAATGTACCTTTATGGTCCTTGACTCCTTGTTTGATGGAAGGATGGAGATCAACCACACGAAAATTCTATACCGAAACTACCCTTTAACAAATTCAAATCAAATCAATCAAACCCAAGGGCAATCTCGTACTTTCACACCAGATATCTTACCATCAACCTTTCTCTGTCACATTCCCCACCAAGCATTTCAAAAACTCCGGGATCGCCGTCTTCCGTCGCTACAATGGCCTTACAAATTCACCATTTCCGGCCACCGATTCCGCCGGCGTCTCCGGCGTCCTCAGTTGGATCACTGTCTTCATGGCCAAACAAACAGTCTACCATCGCCGGAGACCTTCACCGGTCCTTCAATTTGGTGAAAATGATCAGTAGTAAAACCAGAAAAAACAAAGGTTTTAGGTCTTCGGTGACGGTGAGATCGAGCTTGGAGACATCCGGTACACCGGTGGTTGTAGGTCAGGTTACTGAGGTCGATAAGGATACCTTTTGGCCAATCGTTAATGCTGCCGGCGATAAGGCTGTCGTTCTCGATATGTACACTCAGTGGTAAATTAACTGACACGATTGTTGCATTTTTTATGTTATTACCTTGAAAATATGTAGAATTCTTTGAATTGTTGGTTGTTTTGTGTATACATGTTGAATTGTTGATGATATTTAGTGAAGAATCAGTGATGGATCTAAATAGTAGAATTCACTTTGACGAAGTCAAATCTGATCATTCGCATCCATAAAATCGAATGTTTGATTATGGAACAAATCAGTAGGAGTGATCTATTGCAACTACGGAAAGGGAAGCGTAGTTGATGAAATTTTACTTGTATAGAGGGAATTGGACTTAGATATGAGCACATGTTCCAGGTACCCTTGGATTAGGGGATGAATATGTGTTAAAATGTTGCCTGTTTGCTAATTAATCTGAACTATGAAAGTAGGAAAGCAATGTGATTCCTAGGTTTGCTAAACTAGCAGGTGTTGTTGCTATAAAACAATTTCTAAGGCCAGGTTTTGTGAAGTTGGAAGGTTCAATGAACTACGCGAAGGGAAAATCTTGGTTCAAGATGATTTCATAGATACAACCTTCTTTCAAACATTCTATATCGCCCAACTTCGCTTCAAAGGTTCCACAGTCCCACAGTGGTCAGTGGGCGTTGACTACGGTTTATTTATGGCTAGAGATCATAAAAATTTTCTCAAATGAATTCCTAAGTACTTGAGAAGCTTATGAGCTCTTTTCTAGATCTTCCTTTGTTGTGTCCGGGTCTAGTTTGTTTTCCATGGAGCTTGTATCACCCTTTATTTGTGGTTTACAATTCAGATGGATATCGGTTCCTGTTGAAACAAGTCAAACAACTGCAAGAGTTCTTGTGTTAACGGCTTACACAGGAGATACAGAAGAGGGACTGAATGACTGTATATGGTAGCTTAGATAAATTATGAGTGAAATGGATCAAGGTGATAGCTGGGTGTTAAAGCCTCACCCTTTATTCCTTTAACAAGCAAGATCAGCATGATCCTCATCCTCTACCTTTCTCATATCTAGAAGAAAAGGTAAAAATCCAAAATTCTATGCCAATCATATATCTTGCATCTGATCCACATACACGTTTACAAATCAGGTCTAGTCATGTGATCATGTCTATTATAGAATTTAAATCTGTCTTCCAAATCAACCATAGAAAAAGCTCATCCTTCCCTTCACTAAGCATAAAAGTGCCCTGCTGAAAAATGTGTCTCCATTCATTCCTAGGGAGTTGTCTACTTGCATATTGTACCTAGACTCATTGCACCATATAGGACCTGTGTTGATTTTTCTTTGCCTGATACTTCTTTCGGCCGTTCTTTTTGTTTGTTGTAGGATAATTTGTTTTATGAACTATACTTTTGTAAATATATTTCTCTTTACATTCACTTACATGCTAGATGGTGTGATCGGCCAGTTACTGTTGTGGGCGTTAATTTGTGTAATTGGCCAGTTACTGTTATGGGCGTTAATTTGTTCTTGGAAGCAAAATTGGAATACTATAAGTCTATAAGGTTCAACAAATAAGCAGCATTAGTCAATATTTGTTCATTGAAGTTTATTTGGGTGTCAACCATGTTCCTTATAGACAACTTTTTGATTGGCAAGATCCGTGTTAGAACATTAAGTGCCTAGTTCATGTACATTGCAAGGTAGTATTCCATCCAAAAAAAGAGTCAACCTTGATCTCTGAATGGCTATTGAGTTGGATTTAACATTAAAAAGTGACAAACTGGGGAAATCTTTCTCATCATGTTCTTAAGAAAAGGTCAACTATGGTCTAACCTCAGTTATTGTTTGAACCCAACTTGATTATTTTGAACTAGTTGCTTGTTAACAATTGCATGTGACAAGTGTTTATTGTATTGTTATAATCATAACATAGACTTGCACCTAATTTTGTTTGGATAGCCAATGTTTTTTAAATGATGAATATATGTGATGGAAATTTTCTTATGTCTTAGAAAAGAAACAATCATAGAGATGACTGTGGAATAGAATTTGTAGAAACAACTGAAAACCCTCACCAAAGTATTGACAGAAAGCCCATACCTCTGAGTCTCGGGAAGAGAACAAAAACAAGAGAACATATAAAAGAGGATAAGAAAATAATAACTCCCTCTTTATTTCAAGTTTTCAACCACCATGTGGCTGAGAATAAATAATGGAACCTCGCAAAGAGTCTGAACCACATTCTACATAGTAGAAACCCTTTTGATTAAGATAAGGGTAAAATACCTTCTTATATGATTTTAAAGCTATTTGTGTATAGGACTCTAATTCAGACAAGATTCCAGTTTAATGATTTTTTATAATTTGCTTCATGAATCGAATCCAATCATTACAAATTGTATAGTGCATCGTACGATTTTGGCAACAGGGCTAACCAAGCATGGTTATCTAAAGGTTGATATCAGTTGTCTTGACTGCTTGATCTTATGACCTAAAAATAGAAGGATAAAAATATGTTGCCTATTAATATTCCATCAAACATTCTAACCTACCGTCCGATAATGACATTGCATGATGATGTGACATATGAATAGATAAATCAGCTAAACATCACACTACATCACATATGGTAAGTTAGATGGTATATTTAGTGGGCATCAATTGGATTCGACTGTTGAATGCTTTATCTTCTAATATGTTGCAAAATATACATTTAACCATGCATGAAATACAACCCCTATAACAGGAATTCCAAGTCTTTTCAATTGTATCTCTTTTATTTCGTCCATGGTTTCTGAATTGTCTGGAACTTGATAGGTGCGGTCCTTGCAAGATGATCGCTCCAAAAATCGAAGAATTGGCTGAGAAGTATCTTGATGTTGTCTTTCTAAAGCTTGACTGCAATCAAGAAAACAAGGTATGGTTATCCTTTGATTTTTATGGATGTTTTATCACTCGTCATGGGTATGAGTCATGAAAAATAGATAAACATGGCAATTTACTTCACACCTTTTTCAATTACATAACAATAAGAGATTATATACTCATCATTCTAATAATCATATCAATTACATGTCTTTTTGTTCAATTTTAATATAATTACCTAAACATAAATCATCAACAACTATTGAGATTATTAACATTCTCTTTGTCCATTATACGGAGAAACACTTTGCATGGACCCCATGGGACCGTAGTAGGACCATAGTTGCCCCAAACAAAAACAAATTTTTTTTAATGGATGGGTTATTTTGTTAGATGGTAATTTTGATCTTTCTTGACAGCCATTGGCAAAGGAGCTAGGCATAAAAGTGGTTCCTACCTTCAAGATTCTTAAACAAGGTAAGATTGTAAAAGAAGTTACTGGGGCTAAGTTTGATGATTTAGTTACTGCTATGGAGGATGTTAGATCCAGTTGAACAACTATAATGTTAAGAATTCATATGTTTCAAATTCATTATCCCAGAACTGTTCAAATTCTGCCTTTCGTATGCCTAACGAATGTTTCCCTTTAAGTGCTTAAAATACACACATCATTTTAAAACCAAGTCTCGGACTTATAACCATTAGTTCAAATCAAAAAACCCAGTATATCCCACCTGTGGTGGGGTCTGGCGAGGGTGGGAGGGTAAGATGTACGCAGATATAACCTTTACCCAAAGAGTAGAGCATTTGTTGTTTATGTGAAGTCCCCGACTTATGAAAAGTAAACCTGGTTAATACTAGTTGGTAAAACCATTAGGCTTCCGAGTCCAACATAATATCACTTATACAGTCTTTATTTACTGATTGGTTTTGTTGCACGAACGGTATAAAATATGCTAAAAATCGTATCATATATATTTATCTTTCTCCGTTTTAAGATCATAATGATAAAATCACCGTAATATGATGTCTGTCCAAATTGTAGTATTGTAAAGATCTGATACGAAATAATACTGCTTATTGATATACCATAAATAGCGAAGAACGGTAGGTACATTACATAGAAGATCACATATAGAAAGCGTAATAGTTCACTGGTCTAGCTCCACGGCACCGAAAACGGAATGAAGTACAACAACCCTTTAATCATGCTTTAGTCTTCCTTTTATTCGGCCTTCGAACATTATAGTAAGCAATCCCGACCGGGTTTCCGAGGTTATGCTCCCTTGTGAAAGCTCTAACCCTAAAGTGAACTCGAGACTCAAGTGTCTCGATATCATTAAGCGATGCCCGTTGCTTGTACAAAATGAGCATGTAACGATGGATACCAATGTGAGGGTTAGGTCCTTCATATGAGACAAATTCCGTACCTATTACATACACAATTACTTGTAAGTCATAAGAAACCAATAACGTATAAAAAGCTAGACCGAAGGATTAATTTTGTCGGGTTTACCTTCAGCACACGACTTCCCGCCAGGGATGTTGGTCACGATCCTGAAACACATTGTTCGTATGTCAAAAAAAAAACATATGATTGAACATTGTTACACTAACCAACAGGTCAATGACACCGTGGTATCTGGGTCATCGGTAGATCCCAACCTCCCTAGAGGTCAAACATCACCAAAGACACTAAAGTTATATATATATATAGAGAGAGAGAGAGAGACGAACCATGAGACGAGTTCTTTCAACTCTGGCTCGTTTGGGTTCGGAGCATCAGGATCTATCATTACCATTGTGTAAAGCTCGTCGGGTTCTCCACTGATGAGAACCCTTGGTGTAGCTTTAACGATGGATGCATGGAGCTCACGACCGTTGACCAATTTATTGGTTCCGTAGTAGACGGTCATATTGACCGTAGGAACAAACGGTTCCACAATGCCTCCAAGGACCTCCCGAAGAGCCTCAAGATACGTACTTGAACTCATCTTGAACCGTGTTTTTATGTCTATATTACACTTATATTCAAGTCTCGTTATATAGAGGATGTAAGTGTTGCGAAGGTGACGAGTCTTGTGAGTACTCGTCACATGAAAAACAAACATTTTTTAAGTCACGCCTTGTAAACCGTATAAAAACAAGTTTGAATACAAGAAAAAGCATGAACCATAAAATGACGACAAGGGTTGAGCTTACCATCAGCTCAACCCTCAGTGTCTTACCCTCATGTGTCAGTATTTTCACGCTATGACACATGAAATACACATGTCGACTATGTGGTTGTGTGTCACACCACTCGACCCTGCAACGTTCCATCCACCCTCATGGCTCTCATTCTCGACTAATGGGTCATGTGATATTACTTTCACGTTATGACACATGAAATACACATCTCGACTATTTTGTTGTGTGTCACATGATGCATACGTAAACTTCGTATGTAGAAACATTCATCGGGGTGTGAGACATAACGACTAGTGTACACTATTGTGTGAAACATTTCATTATTTCTTCAGTGTCGTGTGAAAGTTTTTCACTTTTGTGAGAATATGAAAACAACTGAAAAGTCTGAAAGTATTTTCTTATTATGTGAATGTTACGTTATATTGTGTGAAAACTGTAACATTTACATCACCTGTAACTGTGTGTCACTGTCAATATAATGGATGCTGTAGCATTTATACAATTTCTAATGGTTTTAATTGGAGTAACAAATAAAGTATTTTACCATTTTATGTCCAGTTTTTACTCTTAGGATCGTAATTTCGAAAATAATAGATAAATTTATTTTATTTTCATTTTTATTAAGGGACCATGCTATTCGTAAGCATAAAATACATGAAAATCACATAAATAACTACTTTGTTTTATGTATTTACCAAAATGGTACTTTGTTTTATTTTATGATTCTTGTTTTTGTTTTTTGAGAATGGATTAATCATAAGATTAAGTATTGTTTATTTGATTGATTGACCTTATATCTAGGATGACGTTTTTAAAAACTTTGTTTTTAACATTTAAAGAAAGGCAAAATATGAATATTTAAAAAAAAAAACTGAAAGATTTTATATGCATTAATAATTTATATTTAATATTCTTATACTTGTATTTTGATATGTGCGTAGTTTATGACACACTTCAAATCAAATATAGAAGAAAAAAAATACGAACAAAAGTCGGTCCAAACAAAATATAGAGCCGGATCGTGATACTAGAAATGTTGTCGGCATCATAGATTTCTTTATATTTAGCAAAAATTATTCTGATAACTGTAAGAAAATCATTGTATCTTATCTTTAATGGAAATAAATGAATATGGATATAATTGAGGGCGTTTAAGTAAAGAAGCATACGATTCAGTGAGTCAAATAATTACATTGCTATTGTTCCATGTACGATGTTATGTATATAGTAATAATATTTAAACTTTATTGGTGGAAACAATAAAGATACGTTTCACTTGTTTATAATATACTAGAAATGTACTCGTGCAATGCAGCGAGATACATCATGATTTTAATGTTTCATTTTATTTTTTGTCGATTTACGGTACGATTTTTTATGGTTTTGAGAGAATGGTAATTGTTTTGTAATTTATTTTAGATTTAATACTATAATGTTTTTTTTTTAAATAAATATTAAAGATTCTGTTAGATTTGCTTAATTATATTTTAGATTTTTTATATTTAAAATTTGATTTTTATCATGTATTTAATTATGCATGAGAGTGATTTTAGGGGATTGAAGTGAGGAGTGATTTTAGGAGAGTTAAAGTAGAAATAAAGATTGAAAGTTAATAAAAATACATTAAATGTATTACATAAATCTTTAATTATTGTTTTTAAGAGATTTTAAGTAATTAACATTAAATAACGGTACATTAAGCTTTAACAATTGTTTTTAAGAGTTTTTTATCTGTGCTTTATAATATAGTATAGATTTTGAAGGATTATTCAAATATGGAGACTTTTATCTTCTTCTTCTTCTTATTTTTTTTTTTACTTTTTCCATTTTTAAAGAAAGTTTTAGAAAATATGTTGAATCACAAAAATAGGTTAAAATCTCCATATCTCTATTTTCTCTGTTTTAAATTTTTTATTAAAGATGTTCTTAATTTCTTATCTACTATTTGGTTGGCTTAGGATTCTGAAATTAATAAAATTCCATGATGGATAAATTACTTTGGCATGATTATAATTCCTTATTTACAAGACAAATTAAGATTTCTTTCAAAAAAAAAAAAGACAAATTAAGATATTTTAATCAAATACATGAAAAAGGTGAAACCATTTTTTAATTCCACATTTTTGGCGCATATATTATTAGGGTCAGATTAAGAGAAAAAACACAAATAAATAAATAAATGAAAAACTAAAGAACATCCTAATAATCATTCATCTGTATACGATTGGGCCATATTTCAAGTCCAAAGCTTGAATTGGGCCTATTTTTTTGCTTACAAAAAACGGACTTGGAAGGCATGGTCCTAGGCCCGAAGAAGCCCAAACCTTGTGCATAGAGTCTGGAAGAAAGACTGGCTGCCATTGCCAGATAGAGTATAAAATCTTTCTTCCGCTCTAGTAGCGTATGCAAATTTGGCTTGGCTTTGTTAGTTTAATTTATGTTTTGTTTCAGTCTTGCTATTTGGTGTGCAATGGTGTAGCTGTGATCATAAATTCACTTGTGGGGCGGTTGTATTATATTATCAGTGGCGTTGTTTCGGATTTAACTGTCGCTTAATGAACCGACACACGTATTCATCTTCATGACATGTTTATTGATGGAACTCATAGAACATCGGGTATCATGGTCAAACTCGAACTCGTAATTTTTATATCAAAATCAAGTAGTTTAGTGATATTATACGAAACCCCTACATTTTTTTTACATAGGTATTTGGTTTTCAGTCTAACAACCCTACACGTGAAACATGATGTTCTAAAAGCATAAACGTTTTATTGGTATAATAATCCCTATAATAATCACTACAACGGTTTGACTCGGTGAAGATTATATGTTCCAGTCCATTCTACTCCTAGTCCTTTATTAGACAACCGTAATTGTGTCATACGTGACGAATATGATTAGGGTTAGCAAAAATGATATCTAATCTCCATATTTTTAGTGATTTATCGTCAACTTATTCTCAAATGAATATGGTGAGGGTTAGAAAAAGTAATATCTAAGATCCATAATTTCAGTGATTTATTGTCAACTTGTTCTCGTACGAATATGTTTTATAGGGTTAGGAAAACTAATATCTAACCTCCATATTTCATCATATTTCATTAGGATATCTCCAGGATCTACAAAATCGGTATTTAACCTCCCCAATTTCAGCGATTTGTCGTTAACTTATTCTCATACAAACATGGTTAGGGTTAGCAAAACTAATATCTGACGGTGATTTATCATCAACTAATTCTCATACTGTCTCACTAGGGTTCTAAATATAGTGTTGATTTGAAGATCCCTTACGAGTATGGAGAATCAAAGGCTAACTGTCGAGCGTAAGCAAGTCTTTTCAATAAGTATGCGAATCTATCGTGATACAAGCTAGTCATGTAACCGACTCATTCAGCTATTGTCAAAATTTTGTTGAATTGCAGAAGTCATTCCAGAGAAAGAAAGTAATGAACGTCTACAACAGTTCATATATAAAGTAGGAGCATAGTTCATATATATGTACCGGTCAGTTATTACTATTTGTCAGAACTTGTTATGAATATGAAAAAATTCGAGTTAGAAGCAAATATTGAATCTTCAAGCAACGCATTTGTACCATTTGATATGATAGTTTGCATACATCTTACCCTTTAAACCTTAATTTTGACTAATATATTATATCGTGTTTCTTTGATTTATTTCAAAAATCAAGATCAAACAATTTAAAGGTTTTCTTGAAAACAATCTTTAAATTCCAAAAACAAATCTTTATACATCCTACCCTCTAAACCTTACCTTAATAATATGACAGTATAACGTGTTTCTTTGAAAAAAAAGTCAAAATAATTATAAATTCGTTGAAAACATGATCCAACCCCCACTCCCATCCCTACCCCTTTAAACCATTTTTCATGTTTGCATACATCTTACCCCTAGGGGCTGTTTGTTTACCTCTTAATGGAACATTAAGAGACAATTTCTGAATCGTTAAGAGGTAAATCTTGTTCGGCAAAAAAATGTATGTCTCTTAATGATTCCAAAACCCTCTGAATGATTTTGTATCTTGACCTTGTCTTAATTATTCAGAGCCTTGATTTCATTCTTAACAATTAGCAAACAACCAATATTTCATTTCACACTATATCATAAGAGTCTTTTAATCATTCTGTACCAAACCATTTAGTAACTGTCAAACAGTCCATAAACCTTAGTTCTCTATGATATATTATACCATGTTTCTTTCATTTACTTGAAAGAAATCAAAATCATACAATTTAAAGGTTTTCTTAAAAACAATCTTTAAATTCCAAAATATATATATATATATATATATATATATATATATATATATTCATACATCACACCCACTAAATCTTACCTTAATATGATACTATAAATGTCTTTTTTAGGAAAAAAAATCAAAACAATTACCATTTTGCACAAAACATCATCCAAAAAAAACCCAAAAACCAAAAGGAAAAAGGAACCCCAAATTCACATGGTAAGAGTGTCAAACATAAGTTTGAGTTATCTTGATCAAATAGCCAACCTAAATATAGTAAAAAAAATGGAGAAAAGAAGATGAAAAAAAGGAAGAAATCAAAGAGAATGCCACCACCATAACAACAAACGTGATTAAAGAAAGCTTCTTCTTTTTTTCTTTTCTTTCTCTTATGTAAAACCCCAATTCATAAATAAATAAATAAAGTCTTTATTAATCCATTGCTCTATATTTGGGTTTTCCCCCTTCATCAAAATACCCCAAATCAAGGTCAAGGTGGGGTTCCTTCAATTTCTACTCCAAGAAGTTGTTGATAGTTTTCAAAATTTGTTTTGAAATTGTATTTGGAAATTTGGGGTTTTTGAGATGGGTTTGAATAATAATAAATCAGGAGGAGTTGTTGTTGTTTTTGTAATTGGGTTTCTTCAATTGGGTATGATGTGGGTATCAGGCAATGTGATTTTTCAGGTTCAGAATAAGTTTAGTAAGAGGTCATTGACTGCATATAAAGCTCATGATTCCTACCGGCACCGGAGAATTCTCTCCGCCGCTGACCTCCCTCTCGGCGGCAATGGCAGCCCTACCTCCTCCGCGTAAGTTCTCTCTCTCTCTCTCTATATATATATAGGGCAGGTTCAAACGAGAAGCTAAACATTGACACACATGTTATATCGACAATACATAGACGTTTAATCATATATGATTAAACAAACCTACAGGCCGTATAATCACACTTCTCGCATTTTCGCAAAATGTTTAACTTCTCGCACGATCATTTCTTTCTCTCTCTCTATATATATAATATAGGGGTAGGTAAATGAGAAACTAAAAGGTGAGAAGTGTTACATTGGCAATACAGTCATTTAATCATATATGATTAAACACACACATGCCGTGTAATCATATATGATATATGATATCACATTTCTCGCATTCTCGCAAAATGTTTAACTTCTCGTATCATTCTATATATAGCGGTTAAATCAAATGAGAACGAGGAAAAGGTTATAAACATATGAGAACCGGTTAAAAAAGTTATTTTTGTGATTTTTTTTTCACTGGATGCTAGAATTTAAGGTATTGTTTCATGTATATTTGTTTTGTAATGTGATAGCTTCACATGCATTTGATTCACGCTGTGAAACTCTTTTAGGCGTATTTTTTCATTTCACAGTATGAACCAAGAAAAAGTTTTATATCGGTTATTTTTTCACCATATGAATACAAATCTAAGTGAAACAATAGCTAAAAATTATAGCTTTTGATGAAAAAAATCGTGTGAAAAAATATTTTTATATTGGTTTTCACGAGTTTGTAATCTTTTTATGCTTCTCATTACGTGGTTTCTTAATTGTGATAATTATCTGATTTAGGGGTTGTTTGTTTTTTTAAGAAAACCTTTTAATGACTCTTAAGTCTGAATCGTTCAGACGTTTTTACACACTACCTCTTATTAATCATAACTAAAATAAGACTTCAGACTTTAGGCCTCTTAAAAAACAAACGACACCTTAGTGTTCTTTAAAACCCTCCATTGATTATTTATCCTCATTTATTTACACCCCAAAAGGCCAAAACCCATAATTTGATCTTTTTGGTGTAAAACAATGTTTTTGTTATATGTTTGAGAGTAATTATTCAATTAAACCTATAGTTATTGTGATTCTTGAAAACTACCCTCGAGAGCTCGTTGTACGGATCCCACAACCATCATGGGCCCGAGTAGATGACTAGAGTAGAAGTGGGGTCCGGGAGGGGTAACATATACGCAGATCTGACACCTACCTCAAAGAGTAGAACAACTGTTTCCATAAAGATTTCCAGCTTGTAAAAAACAACAAAATTACCGTAGTAGATTATTTTGGAAGTACAAAACACTAAAAAACAAATCTTTTCTTTTTTGGGTATTCGGGTTTGCTTACGCGAACCGACTAATCCCCTAGGCGACCACGAATGGTGTAGAGTCATCATCGCAGGTGAACCTCCATGGCCACAAGGGTTTTGGAGATTCGAACCCGAAAAAGATCAGATTTCCATTGCATCCCCTTGAGCCTTAACCAGTGCGCCACAACCCCAAGTGGTTCTAAAAAACAAATTTTTTCAATTCGAATCACGGAAGTTTTCAATGTTTGTATGGTTACTTTTCCGTAGGTTATATTTCACCAAGATTCAGATCGGGACTCCGCCACGGGATTATCACGTGCAAGTCGATACGGGGAGCGATCTCCTATGGGTGAACTGCGTCGGGTGTGCAAATTGTCCCAGAAACAGCGATCTTGGCGTACGTTTTCTTGAAATCTTGGCAAAAAGATTACGATATCGAATTTGATTGGCTTACGTTTCTTTCCGTTTGCAGATCTCACTCACGTTATACGATCCAACGAGCTCCTCAAGTTCCAAAACGATCACTTGTGATCAAGATTTTTGCACGTCCACACTCGACTCCTCCAATAACGACTGTATCGTTGGGACGCGATGTTCTTATCTCGTTAAGTATGGTGACGGGAGCTCAACGACGGGTTATTTCGTTAGAGATACCGTACAACTCGAGAGGGTTTCCGGGAACCTTCAAACCGCATCCATGAATGGGAGCATTACATTTGGGTTCGTTCGTTTTTCAAAACTTTATCATATTTGACAACAGCTCTACTCTTTTGGGTCGAGATCAGGTCCGGTGGGATATACTGGGTTCGTTTAGTTTGGTTTAGTTCTTTTTGAATCTACGTTTTTTTGCTAAGATGTTATTCTTCGATTCTAATCTTTGAGTACGTAATTTTTTTATCCGAGATAGGTGTGGAGCGAGACAATCGGGGGGACTAGGTTCAACGCAACAAGCGCTAGACGGGATACTAGGGCTCGGGGTGGCAAATTCTTCTATAATTTCGCAGCTCGCTAAGGCTAAAAAGGTGAAAAAGACGTTCTCACATTGCTTGTCGGGTTCTAAAGGAGGCGGGATCTTCGCCATCGGAGAAGTCGTGCAGCCGAAGGTTAACACGACACCAATCATTCCGAAGGAGTAAGATATCTTTTCGTGTTCTAGTTTTTTACGCCTTATTGCGAACGTGATTTCCTTTCCCTTCTTAAATATTATTTGTTAATTTTTATTTATATTGATTATTTGGTATTAAAAAAACACTAAACAACTCACTAGGGGTAAATTGGTCATTTAACCTGTCATGTCATGTCTTACCAAACGCTGAACAACTGTCGTGTTCTGCCCTGTCTTGTCTGTGTACCAAACGCACCCATGTGGTTACTAGGGAGCGGGTTCCATGTGGGGGCGGTCGGGGTCGCCCGCAATCGACTTTTCGCACCGTTACGCACCGATCTACGATTCTCCACGTGCGGGAAAGATCACACATGAATAGCTTTCTAAATAATCCGGCTTTCTCCGTTCTTCCGACATATCGAGCATAATAATTTATCTTTATTACAACTTATATCGACGTTACAGGACACATTTTAATATCGAGCTCAAGGCAATTGAGGTGGGTGGTGATTTTCTACGACTTCCAACGGATATATACGACATGCGTACGAGGCGAGGAGCGATAATCGACAGTGGTACGACCTTGGCTTATTTTCCGAACGAGATTTACAAGCAACTTATGGTATCGGTATGTAAAAAATATTTCAACCCTTTTTCGCATCCGTTTTTAAACTTAATTCTCACTATTATCGTTTTGACGTAGATTATGGCCGCGCAACCGAATATGAAACCACACATGGTTGATCATCAATTCAAGTGTTACAAGTACCTCGGAGAGTAAGTGTTCTTTTTTATTTCCCCGTTATCGTGTCGTCAAACTTCTAGATGGTTCTAGATATAGATTGTACTCCCTCAGTCCCAAAATAAGTGTCTACTTTTGCGACTAGTTTCCGATTCTACCCTTAATTAGTAGATGGACAAATTTATTCCCTCCTGTATTATTAAGGGTAAAATTGTTATTTAGTTATAGTGGAGAACCCTGCAGCGGGGTGCCAAAAAGATTTTCAAAGAATTAGACTTTTTGAGTTCCGAAATTACACCGATTTGAGAAGGCGTGTAACGTTGTGTTCTTATTTAATGCAGCGTCGATGATGGTTTTCCGGTTGTTATATTTTATTTTGCGAATTCCCTTCAGATGAAAGTTTATCCTCGTCAATATCTCTTTCAAGTTCAGGTATATGCTCTACGTTTATTTTTTTAACCCTGATATCTTACATCTTTAGCCTAACTAGTTTTAGAAGTAAGTGCTTGTTTTTCCAATTCTACCCTTAATTATGAGACCGGAGAAATTCACGACTCCCTCTTCTATTAAGGGTAAAATTGTCATTTAGTTAATTAAAAAGTGTAATACTCTCACATTTCCAATTCTACCCTTTTCATCGTGGGCGTTTATTTTGTGACGGATGGATTTAGATTCATTGAACATTCTCTGTATTGCGGTGTATTTTCAGAATGAAGATTGGTGCATCGGTTTTTTGAGCAATGGCGTGCAACCGAAGGATGGAAAAGACGTGATCTTGTTGGGAGGTAAGGGCGTAAAATTTTATGAAATCATGACGAATATTCGTTGCTGCTTAGCTAAATATATTTGGAGATTTCGTGGGTCGTTTTTCCTTTTTTGGGCGGGTTGATTGATTATGTTCGTAGTTAACGTAAGTGTTTAATTATCTGTCGAATTTAGGTTGGCATCTTGGTACTAATTTCGTGTATCGGATACAAAAAGGTTCTAATTCGTTCGTATTTATTCATTTCGTGTGCAGATCTTGTACTAACAGATAAGCTGGTTACGTATAATATGGAAGATGAGACCGTTGGATGGACGGAATATAATTGTACGCACGTTTCTCTCTTTTTCTTCGGTTTTCGACATTTTCACCTCCCCCCCCCCCCCCCCCAAAAAAAAAAGTCCTACGAGCATCTCCAACAGTTTCTTTATAATCTCTTCAAAATGGAGAAGGAAAAGTCGAAATCTCCACAAAAAGATTACTATATATATAACTTTAAGGGTATGTTTGTTAACAGCTTAATGAGAACTTTATGCAGAAAACCAAGTTTTTTTTATTTCCGAAACCGCCCCACTCAATAAAAAAAACACGGTCATTCCATCTATGAAAGAACCCTACCAAACAAAAATCTTCCCAATTTATCTATACAGACAAATTAATCTACACAAAACCAACCAAACATCCCCTAATAGTTTCTCCATTTTTGGAGATTCCAACATTAATTATATTATAAAAATATATTATATACGTTTAGTATCCCAACAAACTTCTAACATTTAATAATGGGTGGGAACCGTAATTTTTTTTTCTCTCTCTATCAACATTTTAGAGCGTTCACCAAATTTGCAGATTTTTACCCTCTCTCTCCTACTTTCTCGTTTTTGAGAAAGTTTTAGAGAATCTATTGGGTAAAAAAAAGGGGATACAAAAACTCGAAAATCCCCATTTTCTCCATATTTGAGGAATCTTTTGGAGTTGCTCTAAGTTCTCACTTATATGATTGTAGTTTGGTCGGTTTTTGGTCGATACACTTTTCTTGATTGAAATTGTGAGCCGTTTGTTGTTGTTTCAGGCTCGTCGAGCATTAAGGTGAAAGACGAAGAAACCGGGAAGGTGTACGAGGTTGGTTCCCACAATGTTTCGTCATCATCTGGTCGTATACGCTGTTTGGTTTTCGGTTGGGTGGTGTTTATAATAGCTGCTACTAAAATAGTAATGTATTAGAACAAATCAAAGCAAATAAGTTAAATAAATAAATAAATATATGTTGATATATATTATATATAGCTTCCATATCTCTCTTCTTCTTTGGTCATGTTAAGAAAGGCCCGGTTACGCTAGGACCGATTATTGTCCCGTTTCCGGGCTTTCGTGCACAATTTTGTCGAAGATTTTGGACCTTGGTCGTTAAGGACCGGGCCCATGAAGACCCAATAATGGTTTGGTGAACATCAGTTTAGGCTCGGGCCAGAGTCGATTATTGTTAATATGATTAGTAACTTTTAACGACCGGTTAAGGCCCGACCCGAGGGCAAGTTAAAATATAAAAAAAGAAAAGAAAAAACTCATTTCTTAAAGGACTAATAGAGAGATTTGACTCGAAAACACGAAAAAAATTGTAAACCACATGGACAAAAACAACAATAAATTGTAAATCATAAGAATGAAAGCAGCAATGAATTGTAAACCATAAAGATGAAAATCGTAATTTCAAGAGCATAGGAAAGAAAAACGTAATTTACTCTTTGGTGTAATGAAGAGTAAAGCACCAAATTTGATGCAATACTATTCATATACACCAATCAGAAGATAAAAAGGAAAATACATATAATCTTACATTTTTGTGTAAGATTTGGTGTCAACGTCACCCATTTTTAAAAAATTATTGTTTCCACCGAATTTTACACCAATTTCCACTAATAAGCGTGCGTGCACACACACACACACACACATATATATATATATATATATATATATATATATATATATGCAAGTGTAGGGTTGGGTTCTAGTGAGAAGTTGAGGTTAGCATGAGAAGCGTGAGAAGTGGTTATCAACCGTTGGATGAGTAATGGATGCACATTAGGATGAGATACACCAAGATAAGATGCACCGAGATGTACCGGATCAATTCCCTTCTAAACCGCAATTCATAGGAGGGCATTTGATTAAAAGTGATCAACGGTTCAGATCCACTTCTCGCGCTTCTTATGTTAACCTCAACTTCTCACACGATTTTTCACCTATATATATATATATATATATATATATATATATATGCAAGTGTATATCCCATCTACCCTAGGTTCGATTATAGACGTCCACAACAATTGTGGCCACTAAGTTTAGAGCTAGTGCCTTACAGTCGCAATTTGCACATAGCCTGGGATATCCTTCCAAAAAAAAGATTACAACAAGAAACAATGCTTACAGAAAATTTCATTTTATATAGAGAGATTTATAAGGTAGCAGTAATTAATTACATTTAGACTTTTACTTACAGTGATTTTACAAGGTTGTCCTCAAAAACTGTACCAGAAAGTAGACAAGTGCAAGAAACAATGCCAGTTGATATGCATCCCTTTGAAAGTCATTGTTGCTTTGGAAGAACTACATCAAATCAAACCAACCAATCACAACATTTATAAAATTACCATGCTTTATTAGACGTCAAATATATATATATATATATATATATATATATATATACACACACATATACATATATATAGTCAGGTTCAAGAGAAAACTGCAAAATAATGAAATTTTGACGAACACCTTAATAACCATTCATCTGTACAGTATGCACATGTGTATACAAGTAAGTTGTCCTATTCACATGTTCATAACATGCACGCATGCATCGAAACTAGGAAACGTCTTCAATTACTTGTATACACATGTGCAGTGGAGATGAATGGTTATAAGGATGTTACTCAGTTTTTCATTTTTTGGATATGTCCAAGTATACTGCTTTATATGACTTAGGAGCTGCTTTGGTTTTCCATTAAGTCCTAAATGGATAAAGTTGTCTGTTGAAATTAATCTGCCTGTATAGATCGGGAAGGTTCTTGTTTGGGAGGGTTTTTTCATAGACACTAGGAGTGTCTTTTTTTAATTCGGAGGGGAAGGTTTGGAAAAAACTTGGCTTTCCGTATAATGACCCCCATTAGAATCTTACTTAGTAAGCCACTTTCTATATCATTAAGTCACTACCAAACAGTCATGTATAGCCGGCCGAATAAGTTGTGAGTCCCATTAAGCTCGTTAAGTTGCTAACAGGCCCTTAGATTTACAAGACTAAACAATTGTACGTCTTATGTAAAAAGTGTTATAATAAGCTGATATGATTCTTTTGGGCATTCTAACTTTTGAAATAAAGTACATGGCACTAACTTTTGAGAGTCATATGAACACATCTTTTTATACGATGATTGTTTTCATAAAATAGATTTTCAAATAATGTCATATAAAAAGACTAATAGGATGTTTTATTTCAAAAGTGTCATAAAAATCTGTTGGGACTCCCCTATCAACTTATTGTCATACTTTTACATAATTGTTTGTTCCTATAAAACAGTTTGTTAGGACATTTAGACATATTTGACGTCCTATAAAAAAATTGTAATGTGGAGGGTGGGCTAGCCTGCTTCCGATTAGATGCACTTTTTTCCCTGGTCTTTGGCACCTTTGGCCAATTAGTCAATGGGTTCACACAAAGCGAGCCCATTGCATGAATCGGGCAAACTTTAGGCCTTCGAGCCAACGAGCATAGCCCCCGAAGGATTGATAGCATCTTACAAGATTTCAACCGATATAAAAGAGGTGGCAAGAAAAAACTACCTTTGTGGGATCAGTCGGATCGGGATATATCTCCGTATTTTCTTTCTTTGTCGAGAAGCGGCTCGACAAGTTCTTGACGGAGTCGGAGAAATCTTTTGCGGCCTCGGTTGTAGAAAATAGACGGCGTGATGCCCAGAAATACGCCTGAGCAATGGTTGATGATGACGATAAATCCCAAAGCTCTTCGTGCTCGATAACTTGGCCACTAATTTGGTTCAGTGTATACCGAGCGTTTACTTTGAGAATCACGGGTCCTCCTACTCCAGCTAGCGGATTTTTGGGGTTCCCTTTCAAAGTCCACTTTATATTCAAGAGACTCGTGGACAACATCGACATGTCTTGCACACTCTGCAAGTCGGGGTTTGCGGTTAAAGCATCTCCAATGGAGTGACTAATAAGAACCTCCTTTTGTGGGTCCCATGTATTATTTCAACATAGATATAAATATAAAAAAAAAGTATATATATTATAATTAAAAAAACTAATAAAATGTTATTTCACACAAAATTCAAGGTAAGAACCAAGGTTCTTGTATAATAACACCAAAAATGTGGGTGACTTATAAAAACTCTCTCCAATGGTAGTTCTTAGAAGTCACTACATTTTTTGCTTATAAAAACCTCTCATTAGCACGCTCTTAGATAACGTTTTTCAAATAATCGTGGTATTTAGCCCAGGTGACAGGGCGAGAGTGAGGTAGGTATGTGAAAGAATCGTGGAAAGTTTTAGGGTTTTAACCTGACATGGGTAGTTTAGTAATTTACCAATCTTGTCCCATTGGGACAGAAAAAAAAAACATTTTTGTCCCGCTTCACGTGTTGTCCTATCCCAGTTTCATGTCGTACCAAATATGGGACAACAAGTTTTCTTACTGTAACGTTCCACGTACCAAACACACCCTAACTAGAAGGGGGGTTTCACTTTTGAATTGATTTTGCATCAATGCCATTTCAAAATGTTAACGAGGAAGACGAAATCTTGAATAGAAGTAACATAAAATCCTTACCACGGTCGGTTTATCTAGTGCAACGGTTGACCATAACGGTCTCTTGTATTTCTCACGACCGGTAAAACTTCTGACTGGATCCTGCAATCGGTGACACGATAAATATTTAGTCCCTGTGTAAACGTTAGTCCGTTGTAGTAGCAAAAAAAACCTCTACCGATAAGAGTTGGGGCCGTTAACCAAACGCTTGCCGAGTAAGTGGTTACCGGATGCCACTTACCTTACCGGGTAAGAGGCATAGCAAATACCGAGAATATTACCCGGTAAGTGAGAGAAAAGACTCTTACCCAGTAAGCGCTTACCGGGTAAAAGACCCTTACCAACAATCCAGTTTGATGGCCCATAAGGGTAAAATTGGAAAGTAGACCCTTTTGGAGAGTAATCTAATAAGGTTCTGCATATTCTCACACGGTATTAGAGCCAACGTGCTCTAATACCATTTCAGAGCACCTGAAACCCCCAAATTACTCTCCAAAAGAGTCATTTGATGAGAGAATGGAGGTTCCAACGTATATCGAGAATAAATGGTCCAAGTCCCCCTCCAATGAAAGCTAAACGGATACAAATTGTCCTAGAGCGGTAGACTTTGCTCTCATACCATGAGAGAATATATGGAACCTCATTAGATTACTCTCCAAAACATACTCTCACAATGACAAACTAACTAAAATTGAAATGTGGAGACTTATTTTGGGACGGAGGGAGTACAAAAATTCACGAACGGAGTATAAAACTTCGATCGTATTCAGGAACCGAGGATACTTGTTTAATACCTTGTATTTTACCGAAGCAGCATACGTTCCAAGAGCACGATTGCCCTCCCGGAGCTCTAAGATGTCCCGTACGAGTTGTCTTGCCGTAGCTTCAACAGACGGGCTGCTAATGCATTCGAACTCATTGCATAGCTCACCGAACTCCATACCGTCAACAATCTTGTCGGCTTCCGATTTCCCGGTTATGCGATCAGGAGACACCTCCGTCGCTTTCGAGTCATTTGCAACTGCAGTAGATGTTATGGGACAATTTGGCAAAACAGGCTCGATTATAAATTTACATAGAGGATCATGCGAGTAGTTGGTTAATTTGTAAGCATGCAAGAAATTTCAAGATCATACAAGATTACATGTTATACGAACACGTAATCATATGATTAAACACGTCCATAACGGACACGGGAACAGGACTAAAGGTAGTCCGCTACATGCCTGTCAATGCAACATGTGTTTAATTATATATGATTAAGTGTGTGTATCACGTATAATTACATATGATCTTGGAACTTCTTGCCTTCTCACAAATTGATTGCCTTCTCATTTGAACTTGACCATATATATCTATATATATAGGGAGAATCAAACGAGAACAGTAACTATTTTAAAGAACATGAGAACTAACAAAATCATTTGTGATTTTACATTAACGCGCAAAAAAGCCACGCGGACCTGAAGCCGCGGCCAAAGTCCTTTTTTCGCGTGTTAATGTAAAATCATTAATGATTTTGTTAGTTCTCGTGTTCTTTTAAATAGGTATTGTTGTCGTTTAAACCCTACTCCCTCTCTCTCTCTCTCTCTCTCTCTCTCTCTCTATATATATATATATATATATATATATATATATACTTGGAATCGGCCATAAATCACACGTTCATGATGAATATTCAATCACACATTCAGGATGAATTCATCTTGAATCACACATTCTGTAAAAATATTCAATCACATATTCAGGATGAATATTATATTCATCATGAATTAGTATGAATATTCAATCACACATTCAGGATGAATATTATATTCACGATGAATATGAAAGTGCTATTATCATAAACATTCATAATAAATATGTTACAACATTCATGATTAAACACGTCCATATTCCATATTAATATGCAATTAGGGTTCAAAATCTGTATCACAAATAAGTCGAGATCTAAACACGACAACCGGTGTACGAAGAACAGATCTAATGAATGCTTCGAATGCATTTTTGCAACGGATTACAAATCTCGATTCGTAAAATTTACTGATGTATAAGAAATTAAAAGAAAAAGAAACAAAAATTAAAAAAAAAAAAAAAAACTAAACCTCGTACTGAGAAAAGGCGGCGACGGTGAGTGGAGAGGATGACGTGGCTGGTGGCGGATCGGTGATTGACAGCGGCGATTGGCGGATTAACGGAAATGGTAGGTAGAGCAGAAGCAGAAGCAGCAGTGGCGATCATCTCTGTATCTTCTTCCCATTCTGATTTCGTGATTTGGATTTTTCTTTTTTTCTTTTTGGTGGATAATGCGATTTTTGTATGCTGGGGATATGGAAATGCCACGTCATGCATGTTTTAACCAACTTTGTCACAAAATTGTATTATTTTATACATACAAAATAGTACTAGAATTGTACCACGATTTTAATGTTTTATTTTGTTTTTTGTTTTTTGTCGATTTACAATACGATTTTGGATGATTTTGAGAGAGTGATAATGATTTTTTATAAATTTGTTTAATGTAGGCTCAATAATATAATTTCTTTATTGAAAAAATAAGTATTTTGTTTAGAATTCAATGATTATATTATCTATACTATATTATAATATAAAGCATTTGAAGATAACTCTTAAAAATAATTGTTAAAACTTAATGTATCGGTATTTACCGCTAATTACTTTAAATCTCTTAAAACAAACATTAAAGTTTTATGTATTACTTTTAATGTTGTTTACTTAACTTTCAATACTTATCTTAAACCCTTCAACTTCACTAAAATCACTCACCGCATAATCGTTGAAACCTAACAGAATATTTAATGTTTATTTTATAAAAAAATATTATATTATTAAACCTAAAACAAATTAAATTATAATTAAAAATTAAATGTTTTTTAATAAAAAACATTATCGCTTTCTCAAAACTAAACAAAAACATATTATAAAATCGATAAACACAAAAAATAAAACGAAACATTAAGATTGATACGTATCGCATTGCATTGCTCGTCGTTTCTAGTATATTTTAAATTATTTATATTTAAATTGAGATGTTTATCATGTTTTGATTATGTTTATCAGTTAGTTATAAATTTAAACATATAGTTTTAGAAATTTGTACTCATGCATCATGACTTGTAATCTAATTTTAAGTAATGTGTATCAATAAACAGTATTTAATGCATAAAAGCTTGTTTTTTAAGAGTTTATTCGATAGTTTAATAATAATATAATGTTTTTTTTATAAAATAAACATTAAATATTCTGTTAGATTTTCGTAATTATATTTAGGGCCTATTAGAGTTTAATCTTCAGTTGGTTTTTAAGGGATTTTAAGTAATTAGTGTTAAATAACGGAACATTAAACTTTAACAATTGTTTTTAAGAATTTTTTATACTTGATTTATAATATAGTATAGATTAAGAGTAAATTACGTTTTTCGTCCCTATGGTTTGTAAAAATTGCGGATTTCGTCCATATGGTTTTAAAATTTTGGTTTTCGTCGCTATGGTTTACAATTCATTTCTATTTTCGTCCCTGAAGTCAAAACACTCCTTAAGCATGAAGAACTAAAATAGAAATGAATTGTAAACCATTAGGATGAAAAAAACAATAAAATTTAAATCATAAGAACGAAAAAGGTAATGAATTACAAACCATGGAGATGAAAATCGTAATTTCAAAACCATAAGGATGAAAATAGAAAATTTCAACAAACCACAGGGACTAAAAACGTAATTTACTCTAATATTAATAATAATGATGACGTATTTTACTCTCTTTGTTCCAAGATAAATGTCTAAAATGAAAAAGACATACACTTTTAGTAATTTGTGATTATTATATTTTTTGATTAACTAGCGGTCAAGTTTACCCTTATGTCATTTGGTTCGTAGATTTCAGAGAAATCTGATGGAATTGTGTTTGGTTTATTCTTTCTTAGGGAATGAATCTTCAAAATACAATGAATTCCACAAGTACAATATTTGAACATTCTTTGGTGATATTTTAGTAAAGTACTTTTAGTTTAAGAAAAATAAATCAAAAAATTTGAAAAATGAGGTATTTTGGTTATTTACCAACATTTCATTCCAATTTCAAAGCTACATTCTATGAACCAAACAAACAACTTTCAATTCTATGAAAAAGTAGATTACATTCCGATGTTTGCCAACCAAACCAAACAGGTGTCAAACCTGATAACATTTCATTACAATTCCTTCAAAGTCAAATTTCCTTCTGTTGTCGTAACGACCCATTCATAACTTCTGTTGTTGTAATTCTTAACAATTTTAGGTGGTGTTTGTTTTTTAAGAGGTCTGAAGTCTGAAGTCTTATTTCACTTCTGATTAATAAGAGGTGGTGCTGAAGTCTGAAATCTGAATTAATAAGACTGTTTGTTTTTGTAACCACTAAAGTCTGAAATCTGAATTTGAATCTGAATCAACAAGACTGTTTGTTTTTGTAAATTGAAACATGTAAATCTAAATCAAATTTTATGACAAAATTTGTTTCTTTCGAGCCGCACAAACTCATACTATGCTTGCTAAAGTGATTCCCAACAATGGCATAAAGGTGATCTTCACCCACGCACTGCAAAAAGTGCATTTACCCAAAACCACCATTTTTTTCTATTATCTTCCCCAATTTACTTGCATACATTCAATCTAATATCCCATGTGATTTTGAGCTAAAACTCAGGAAAAAAACCAGTTAAAACAGAAGGAAAAAAAACCCAAATCATCTCTGTTCCTCCTCCTCGCTTCCCAATTTCAAGACCACCTGTATTATATATATATATATATATATATATATATATATATATATATATATATATATATATAATACAAAAACAGAAGGATTAAAAGAAGGAAGAATGATCAATTTGGCAATAGGTCTTGAATGATCGATCTGGGCAGTAGGGCTTGAGAGATCGATCGATTTAAGAGATCGATCAACTTGAGAGTTCAGATCGATAGGCTCACGAAGCTCAATCTTCAATCACATACAAGCAAACGTCTGCATTTAGAAAAAGAAAGAGACGTACTGCGATTGAAAGAAGGAAGAAAGTGTACATTACGTAGGCGAGATCTGGACTTCGGAGGAGGGAGGCGTTTATGTTTAAGAGGAATTCAGGGTTTTGTTTACCACTTATGAAATAAGAGCACGGTCAGAGCTTTTCAGCTCTTATTGGGAAAAAAAATCAAACAGCCTTAAAATACTTAAGTCTGACTGAATTAGATTTTAGATGAATTCAGAGGATTTTTGAAAAAAACAAACAGGACCTTAGTGTTCTAACTTTTAGATATTTTGATATATAAGTATATAGTTTCTTTTGAAATGCTTGTTGATTTTGTCAAATTATATATATATATATATATATATATATATTTTTTTGTTGCCATTAATAGCGTTTTATTAAGGATTTCCGAATAGCCAAAAAACTGAAGAACGCAAAACCAAATCACCATAAGCCCGAATAACCAAACCTCATTCGATTTAGATGGATTATTCGACACTGGATTTTTTTTATTTGGTGTACCCCCCCCCCCCCCCCCCCCCCCAACTACCAAACTTCATAGATTCGCCACTAGTTTAAATTCAAAAACGACATCAAAATGTTGTTGCTTCTTCAGTTAAGTGTACATTCTACCTCGTTTCATATGGATTCTTGAAGGAATATGATTAATTTATGAGAGATATGAACAAGAAGCTTCGAGAAAACTGGTGTTTTCTGAATTATATGAAGCCAGTAAGCAAACAGCGAATCCATGGATTCTTGAAGAAATACGATTAATTTATGGTGCATGTAAGACTCCAAACAATAGCCAAATTTGGAATATAACAAACATTCATCTCATTTGCATATATAGTCTTTTTTATGGTTTGATACAAACCATCAAGTAAACTGAAGTAACTAAAGGCAAAACGAACCCAATATATCAAACTCAAAACTAGGGTCAGGGATCAGATGTACGCATACATGTATTTTGGCATATAGAATTGGTTAACCGGTACATCTTGGCATCATAATACAACCATTTGATTCAATATTTTTTTGGTTAATTTACGCATGCCCATAACACTATAAACCCGTTAGTATTCCATATTTTCCGATCAACGTACAAATGTACTAAGCTACATGACACTAATCTTCAAACAAAACACATGATTACATATACATGTATACCAGCAGGCTAATCATTCAAGAACAGGGTAACCAGATGGGAAACTAACCATCAGAAAAAAGTTTATGACACCAAACAAATTGTTCTAAAAGAAACCCAACTCGAGTTAGATTACCTTACCGAACAATCGAACGCAAACCCTTCAACGCTTCCCCAGAAACCGAAATCTTGGTTGTTCCAGAAGTTATGCAGCAGCCCTCTGTTCATCCCCCTCGCTGCGTTGCATCAGAAGATTTTCACTTTTGTCCTGCAATATGTGAAAAGTCTCAGTGAAAAAGATAGTAGAGCTTAGCAAACCAAATAGCTTTGAAACTGCACCATTGCTTTTGGTACATAGACAGGACTAGACTGGCGAGAGTTAGGTAGGCGGTGAAAGAATTGTGGAAGGTTTTAGGGTTTTAATTTGACATGGGTAGTTTTGTAATTTACCAATCTTGTCCCATCTCCCAACTTTTTGTAAAGAAACTGCATTTTTGTCCCACTCAGATCATGTCATGTCCCTGTTTAATGTCATGCAAAATGTGGGACATCAAGTTTTTGTACTGTTTTGTCCTGTCTCGCGTACCAAATGCACTACTGATCATGCAGATGCAAACTGTCTTATTGATGGAGCAATTAGCCAGCAAAATTACTTTACTCCAATGTATGATAATGTAATCTATCAGTCCCATGAAACTTGCAATAAATTCCAATTATGGGATGTCTCATATGATGAGAACCGATTTGGGAAGGTTTATTCTAGAAGAGGAAGAGCAAATAGGGGCAATTGAGTCAATTTCCCACTTGTCCCAAATTAGTTAGGCCCTTGTTAGTTGGTTGTGTATTAGTTGATGTTGGTTAAAGGCTTACTTTGTGGGCTATAAATAGAATAGCAATAGGTTGTATTTGGCATGTCTTTTGTAAACACTTGTGAGGAGAGCCAACATTCTCTAATTGTTGGAAAAGTTCTTTCGTTTCAATTCAATAACAATCTTTGAGTTGGAGCAATTAATCAATTGTCTTGTTGTCCATCTTGATGCAATTGTCTCAATTCAATTGAATTGCATCAATTGGTATCAGAGCAATGACACGATCCACAACAGCAGCAGCCACGAGGAACGAGACCGACGAGAATCTTCCGGCGAGGGTGACGTCGTTGGAGGAGTCACTCCGGTTGATTTCGCAGCAGTTGTCGGCGGTTTTACGCCTACAAGAAGAAGCCGCGCGGCGCAGCAACGGGGGGGAGGAATCTTCGGCGGACGGCGAGCGGCGACACCGCGGCGATCGTCAAAACGATGGAGGTAATTTTTTTTCCATCAAAGGCCGAAAGTTAGAAATGCCCGTATTCGATGGTACCGATCCCGATGGATGGATCTTAAGGGTTGATCGCTATTGCCAACTTAATCGATTGAAGGAGGAGGAAAAGTTGGAGGTAGCCATCATTGCGTTGGAAGGAGATGCGCTTCGTTGGTTTCAATGGGAAAACAAGAGAAGAGTGATCATAACGTGGGAAGAATTCAAACGATTATTGTTAATTCAATTTCGTTCGACCGGAGAAGGGAGCCTTTGTGAGCAATTTTTAGCCGTCAAGCAAGAAACGACCGTGAAAGAATACAAAAGAATGTTCGTTGAAAAAGCCGCCCCACTCGAAGGAATTTCGGAGGAGGTTTACGTAAGTCAATTCATTAATGGGTTGATTCCGGAGGTCCGTGCCGAAGTCCGTGTATTAGCACCAAATGGGTTGAATAAAGCTATGGAAGTCGCATCCATGATCGAAGAACGGAATAAAGCCGTGAACAAGAACCGATGGTCAAAAGGAGTTGTGCCGTTCAAGAAATTTGGGGAGAGCACTCAAGAGGAAAAAGCTAGCTCGAGTGGAATTATCAAGAACGGAGGTACGAAAATGCCGGAATTCCGAAAGTTGACGGATAAGGAGCTACAATTGCGACGCGCTCAAGAACTATGTTACCGTTGTGACGAAAAATACGTACCAGGACATCGGTGTAAAAGAAAGGAATTAAGCGTGTTGGTGATGCAAGAAGAAGAAGAGGATCACGATCACGAGACCGAGCTATCGACTCTTTTACAAGAAGGCGAAATTGAAGTGTCTTTAAATTCAATTGTGGGTTTATCCACACCAAAGACAATGAAACTTCGAGGTTTGGTGGGTAATCAAGACATAGTAGTATTGATTGATAGTGGAGCTTCTCACAATTTCATTTCTCTTGATTTGGTGGAGAAACTGGAATTACCCATTCATGAAACGCGTGGTTATAGCATTTCAATGGGAGCCGGTGAAGGGGTTCGGAGTAAAGGATTGTGCAAAGCGGTGAAAGTATGGATGCAAGGTATTGAGATCGAACAAGAATTCTTACCTTTGAAATTAAGCAATTCGGATTTGATTCTGGGTATTCAATGGCTACAATCGTTGGGTACCATGCAAGTTAATTGGAGTACTCAAGTGATGACGTTTAAATACGGTGAAGAATACGTGAAGCTTAAAGGAGACGAGACGTTGGGAAGGACGTTAGTTTCCTTAAAATCAATGATTCGAACGTTAAAGCAAGAAAAACAAGGATTTCTAATTGAATTGGCCCAATTAGAAAGTTACGTCGAGACAAGTCACAAATGCCCGGAAAAAATCGAAGAAGTCATCAATCAATTTGGTGAGGTTTTTCAAGAACCGAAAGGGTTGCCACCGATCCGCGGAAACGAACATAAAATCGAGCTCAAGCGTGAATGTGAGACTATCAACGTACGTCCGTATAGATATCCACAATTTCAAAAAAATGAAATTGAGAAGTTAGTGAAAGAAATGATGGGAGCGGGAATTATTAGACCAAGTCAAAGTTCGTTTTCAAGTCCCGTATTGCTAGTAAAGAAGAAAGACGGAAGTTGGAGATTTTGCATTGACTACCGTGCTTTAAATAAAGGTACGATTCCGGATAAATTCCCTATTCCAATTATAGAAGAATTGTTGGATGAATTGGAAGGTGCTCAATGGTTTTCAAAGCTTGATTTAAAGGCCGGTTACCATCAAATTCGAATGCGAGAAGAAGACGTTCATAAAACGGCTTTTCGTACCCATGAAGGACATTATGAATTTCTCGTAATGCCTTTTGGGTTGACAAATGCCCCGGCAACTTTTCAATCTTTGATGAATGAAATTTTCCGGCCATTTTTAAGGAAATTCATTCTTGTGTTTTTTGACGATATCTTGGTATATAGCAAGACCGAGGAAGAGCATGTGGAGCATTTAAAGATAACATTGGCGGTGTTACAAAAGCATCGGTTATATGCTAATCGGAAGAAATGTGAATGGGGGTTGCAACAAATTAGCTATTTGGGCCATATTATTTCGAGGGCGGGGGTGTCAATGGATCCAACGAAAGTGGATGCCATGTTGAAGTGGCCAATTCCTTGTTCTACCACTCAATTACGAGGGTTCTTGGGGTTAACGGGTTACTACCGTAAGTTCGTCAAGAATTATGGTATTACTGCAAGACCGTTGACCGATTTATTGAAGAAAGGGAAATTCGAATGGAATGTTGAGGCGGATGCGGCTTTCAATGAATTAAAGAAAGCAATGACGGAAGCACCGGTTTTAGCTCTTCCAAATTTTCAACTTCCATTCATTATTGAGACGGATGCGTCGGGCGACGGTTTGGGTGCGGTTCTCATGCAAGAAGGACGGCCAATTGCTTTTTTTAGCCAACGATTGGGTCTCCGAGCAAGGCAAAAGGCGATTTATGAAAAAGAATTGATGGCAATCGTGTTGGCTATATCTAAATGGAGGGCGTATTTACTCGGTCGAAAATTTACGGTTCGGACGGATCAACAAAGCCTCAAATATTTGCTCGAGCAAACGGTGATCGATCCACAATATCAAAAGTGGGTAATTAAGCTTTTGAGTTACGACTTTGATATTGTGTATAAGATCGGAAAACACAATTTAGCGGTCGATGCTTTGTCAAGAAGGGATATTGAATGTGCCGTGATGGGTGGACCGCAATGGAGACAATGGGATGTGATTAAAGAAGAGGTTGTTAATGATCCATTTTTGGGCCGTGTTTTAAAAGAAGTTCAAGAGGGTACCGTGGAGCATAAAGGATTTTCGGTAAGAGACCAATTATTGTGGTATAATAATAAATTGGTTTTATCGAAAACATCATCTTTAATTCCTACTATTTTGGAGGAATTTCATAGTTCGCCGATGGGGGCCATTCCGGAATTGAAAGGACGTTTCAACGAGTCCTAGCCGAATTATTTTGGGTGGGCATGAAAAAAGACGTGAAAGATTTTGTTGCAAATTGTGAAGTTTGTCAACGAAATAAAGTGTTGGGAGGATCACCGGCCGGGTTGCTTCAATCGATTCCATTACCGTTAAAAGTTTGGGATGAAATAACTATGGATTTCATTGAGAAATTACCCAAATCCGGGGGTTGTGATACGATCATGGTAGTGGTTGATCGATTAAGTAAGTACGCGCATTTTATCCCTCTTAAACACCCATTCGATGCATCCATGATAGCGGGCGTTTTTGTCAAGGAAGTTGTCAAATTACATGGTATTCCTCAAGTAATAATTTCGGATCGGGACAAAGTGTTCGTGAGTCGTTTTTGGAAAGAAATTTTTAAGCTCCAAGGTACCAAGTTGGCATTCTCCACGGCTTACCACCCCCAAACGGATGGTCAAACGGAAGTGGTTAATCGAACGCTCGAACAATACTTACGTTGTTTCATCGCCGAACACCCGAAACAATGGAAGAAATGGTTAGTTTGGGCGGAGTTTTGGTATAATACTACTTTCCATGGTGCATTACAGTGTTCTCCTTTCCAAGTTTTATACGGACGAGAACCACCCCCAATTTTGAAATACAAAAGTGGAGTTTCAACGTTACAAAATGTTGACGACTTATTGCAAGAAAGAGATTATTTTTTGGGGGAATTTCGTTTCCAATTGTTGCGGGCACAACAAAGAATGAAGGATCAAGCCGATAAACATCGAACCAACCGAAATTTTGAAGTGGGTGATAGTGTTTTTTTTGAAATTGCAACCGTATCGTCAACAATCTTTACGGAGTCATCACAATCAAAAATTAGCATCTCGTTTTTACGGTCCATTTACGGTGATAGCTAAAGTGGGTCAAGTTGCGTACAAATTACAATTACCATCTTCTTCTAGAATACACCCGGTTTTTCACGTTTCTCAATTACGTGAAGCTCGTGGTCAATCTTTATCGATGGGTGATTTACCTCAACAACTCAATGAGGATGGAATTCTTGTAGTAGAGCCGGAATCATTGCTAAATTGCCGAACATCCGTGGATGGAGAATTAGAGGTGTTGATTAAATGGAAGGGGCTACCATTTTTTGAGGCATCATGGGAATCGTTTGACAAGGTTCACAAAGGGTTTCCGGGTTTCCACCTTGAGGACAAGGTGAAGGTTTGGACGGGAGGTAATGATGAGAACCGATTTGGGAAGGTTTATTCTAGAAGAGGAAGAGCAAATAGGGGCAATTGAGTCAATTTCCCACTTGTCCCAAATTAGTTAGGCCCTTGTTAGTTGGTTGTGTATTAGTTGATGTTGGTTAAAGGCTTACTTTGTGGGCTATAAATAGAATAGCAATAGGTTGTATTTGGCATGTCTTTTGTAAACACTTGTGAGGAGAGCCAACATTCTCTAATTGTTGGAAAAGTTCTTTCGTTTCAATTCAATAACAATCTTTGAGTTGGAGCAATTAATCAATTGTCTTGTTGTCCATCTTGATGCAATTGTCTCAATTCAATTGAATTGCATCATCATATTTATGCAATGTTCCCTTTTTCGTAAACTTTACAGCTAAAATTACCCAGTTGCCCTAAGTCAGTACTGTAAACGAGATAATGAATTTGTGCCATCGTTTGGATAGCATTCGTATGTTATGCCATCTGCTAAGATCCTTTTGTGGATATACCGAAATGAGTGAATTAGGGTCTTTTCTTCGTATTTTTACACACTTTTGGAGACGCTAAAGACTCTTCCATATTTATTTCGCAAATCCATCTCTGTAAAACATTTTGGCAAGTTGGGGGTCTTTACAGATGCAGCCTCTCTACCCCTTGGGGTAGAGGAATTTCTGCGGTCTTACCTCCCTAGACCTTACGCCTTGTGAGATTTTACAGAATTTGTTTGGTTTGATTTGGTTTCTCAAAAGTCCACTAAGAGACTGTTTGGTTGGTTTTCCATTAAGTCCTATATGAATAAAGTTGTCTGTGTACATAATGGGAAGGTTTTTGTTTGGGAAGGTTTTTTCATAGATGGAATCATGGAAGGAGCGTGTTTTCAATTGGAAGAGACAAGTTTGGAAAAAAAAACATGGCTTTCTGCATAAAGCTCCCCCTAGAAGCTTACTGAATAAGTCGTTTTCTATATCATTAAGCCAAACAGTCATGTATAGATGATCGAATAAGTTGCGAGTCCTATTAAATTGATTAAGTTGCTAACGAAAAAACCGTAAGATGATAAAAGCTGAATTTTTTGTGAAATCTTGAACTTGTTAAATTCATAAGGTTTGAAGGGGGGAAAACAACAGTTTACAAATTGACATATCTTAGAAATATGACATTTTTCAAATATTTCATCACATGATACATGGTGTAATGACGTTTAAAGGATCATCTTTACTATGATATCAATGACCCTCCAATATACGATAGAAAATGAGGGCAAACCTATTATTTCGGACAGTGGGAGTAAACATGTGGTTGTTGGTCAAAGAAAGCAAAACAAGTTCAAATTGCAGAGACAGAGATACCATTAGAAGGCATTTGGATCAACTTTGTTCTATAACATATTCGTAAGAACATATTCTACTTTATGTTCAACATCCAAATATAGTGATAATGTAATGCATAGTTAAACTGAATGCGCATGCGCCCTAAAACATGAGATATGGCCTTAAAAAGGGATATACTAAGGGTTGTTTGGTTGGTTTTCTATTAATTCATGTATGAATAAAGTTGTCTGTGTAGATTAATCTGTCTGTATAGATTGAAAAGGTTTTTGTTTGGGAGAGTTTTTTCATAAATGGAAGGAACGCGTTTTTTAATCGGGAAGGGCAGGTTTGGAAAAAAAAACTTGGCTTTCTGCATAAAGCTCCCCCCCCCCCCTTCTGAAACTTACTGAATAAGCCATTTTCTATATCAGTAAGCCACTACCAACAATTATGTTTCGCTGGCCGAATAAGTTGTGAGTCTCGTTAAGCTCGGTAATCCACACAGACAGCTTTATCCATACAACACTTAACGGAAAACCAACCAAACAGCTCCTAAGAGCATCTCCAACAGACTCCCCAAAATTTCTCCAAAATGGAGAACCAAAAGTCAAAATCTCCAAAAAAAAAAAAATACATTCATCTCCAACAGATACCCCATTTTGGAGAATCCAACATTAATTATAATATTAAAATATTTCATTCATCTATTAAAATATTATTTCCCTCCCTGCGTATTTATTGGCAAAGTTTATTGGTCCTCACTTGGTCATTTTTTTGGGTGATCTCCATATTTGGAGAAAAAACCCTTCTCTCTCCTACTTTCTCTATTTTGGTGATAGTTTTGGGGAAGTTGTTGGAGCAAAATATTAGCTCAAAATCCCCATTTTCTCCATTTTAGAGAAGTTGTTGGAGATGCTCTAAGTGATCCCTCCATTCCAAAATCTTAAAACTAATGAAATATGTACAGATTGTCTGAGAATGTAAACCAACATACTTTGCTACTTCAGAATTGTGTATGCAAGTCCATATACTTTCAACAAGATACATACATATATATAATATACACCTGTATTATGCTTATGAAATCCATACCAATTTCGAATTCGAACAGTAATCTTCATGGTCTCGAGTGAAAGTTTAACATCATAAGAAACTTAACTAACCTGAATTCCTCGAGAACGATCCGTAAGCACAATTAATTCTGTCTCCGAACCACCACCATCATCATCATCATCCAATTCGGTACAATCTCGAGGTATCTCAAACGAGGAGAGAGCAAATTGTTTATAAACAACACCAACATCAAAGTAAATGAGACCAGTCGTAGGAACATCAACATGGATACCTTTCACCGGAAACCAAAGGAACAGATCCTGAGCCGCAATCCCGGAGAGATTTGAGATTTGACCGTAACTCAGAGATCCAGAAAAAATCCAATCGAATCGAACGCTGGTTTCGAATTTCGTATGGCATGAACTGTTCAAATGGACTTGGAATCGTTGAGTTAATGGATCAATTGTGAAGTTTGTGATTCCTTTTGGGAGGAGACCGATTGGGAGACCATTTGAGCTTAGGGCGTCGTAAATCGATGGCGAGGAGGATGATGACTGTTTGATTATGAAGAATAATGATACGATCGTGGATAGAAGATGAAAATTCATGTTTGATTTGAGGATTTTGCGAAGAAATTCGAAGGATTGTGTAGGTTAGGGTTTATCTCGAAAAGGGGAAAAGGTTTGTCGGAAATGGAGAATGATGTTGCTTTTATAGTTCACCGTTTTGGAGCCATGGTTGTCAATTTTCTTTAGTAGATATTTCTTTTGAAATTTAGAGTAAATTACGGATTTGGTCCCTGTGGTTTACAGTTTCTATAATTCTATCCATAATAGTCACAAAATCAAAATAAATACATGAATGGGACTCCTTGTTTGCATTTTTGCAAGTTTTTGGTCCCTCCCTTTGACATCCGTTAATTTTTTTGTTAGGTCAGTCAATTCTAGGGGCATTTGGGTCTTTTTTTGCCTTTCTTGTCTTTAACTTGCTAAAAAACTTATTCTTTTTTTATTTTAATATTGTAACATATAAATACATATGGGTCTCTCTCGTAGCCCGTCTCACTGCATTACTACTCTTCACCACCATGGTCTTTGTCGGAGAATCTCAACCACCTTGTTTTCCCCTAGTCCCGAAATAAGCCCATCCCCATGTTTGTTCTTCGTCGAAATAACCCGCCTGTTTATGTGTCTTCGTCGTAGCCCATCTGTTCACCTTATTCACCCCCTCTCGTCACCTTCTCCAACAATTTTTTTCGGCTATCACGACTACACAGATCAAATTTATACAAATCAAATCCCTAAACTATTTATACAAATCAAATTGAATCTAGGGTTCGAAATCGAAACTCTGCATTTGATTAGTGGGAAATTTGGCTACCTTTCCTCCGTTCTTGATCGAAACAAATATGGAAGTCCATCGTTTCGTTCAAGTGAGCCACCGACGTGATCGATGGTTCATTAAGATGAAGATGAACACGACCAAGGATGGTTCATTGGAGATGTGTACCTTCAAAAGATCCACCGTTCGTGACCAAAACAGATCTGGAAGTCCACCATTCTTTTAAGGGATCCACCGGCTTGAGTATGATGTCTATCATTTGCTCAAGGGTTTAGTGGTTGGCGGGGAGGATATGATTTGAGAAAAAGGAAGCAAGGGGAGGGGGTGAGAGTTTGGGGAAAAGGAAATGGAGATCATCCTTGTCGAGAGAGTATGGTCGGAGTAAGATTGTAACACCCTAACTTTTAGAGGAATTTAAAAATTCGAAATTTCGGCAATATAACAGCTATAAATGGAGAAAACCTGAATAATCTGTTAATGACATTTTAACCAAAATAAATCATCCCGATGATCGGGGAACAAAGTACGACGCTTACAACCCAAATAAATAATTAAAGTTAATTTCAACAACCTGTTAATCTAGGTACAATTAGATCTAGATTAAATTCGGGTGTTGACACTTTACTACTCCAAAAGTATATCAAGACTAAGTCGGGTGTGCGTCTCTATATCCTCCAAAAATGATACTATTCTTCGAACTCTCTCTTCGCTCAAGCCCGAGGGGTCCCACCGCTAGAATGACCTGTTATACATGTCAATTTTAAGAAAAAATGTTAGGCTAAAACCTAGTGAGATCAAACATTTATATTTAGAAATAATCAATTATAAGCGGAAATAAGAAAGGTGAATTAATAATAATAATGATGTAACTCTTCACCATAAACAATTACTTCTTGGGTTAACGGGGGAGACCCGCTTACTAACACAAGTGACGGAACACAATAGTAAGCTACTTGACACGTTAGTAAAACCAATACACATAATAAAGTATACGCAAGGGATGTTAGGCTCGGTAGCTTTAAACGTACACCCACAGAAAGTCAACTTCAACCACATAGGATCCTTACGTTGAGATCCTCATCCAATATCGTATACTAGCACGTATGACTTATAGCCCAAACCGATGTTGTAACCTCCTAAAATTTCGGGTAATTTTGAAAATTGAAAATTCGGTAATATAACGTTTATAAATAGGGCAAACCACCCAACATGGGCAAAGCATGAGCATATCTTAAACCTGTAATAATGCATGGGAAAACAACAACAAACTAATCTAAACTACATCTAACTAGATTACATTGGTTGTCAACCCAATACCAAAATGAATAAATGTTCCAATGCTAAAGCTTCCAAAAATTCTACCGTTCAACAAAATGCCCTCAAGAGACCACACTCTTCTCTCAACCCCTTGACGGCCCGCCGCTAAGGGAACCTGTTATACACATCATTTAAGAAAAAGTGTTAGGCTTAAAGTCTAGTGAGAACATACAATTTATATGAAAGACAGTAAAATAAATCGTTGCAATATAAATAAACTGTTTTCAACAACATCCTTGTAAAAGTTTTGGTAGACACATAATGACCTTCCGGTCCAAACTTCATCTTGCGATGACGGGTGTAAGCCCGAATTCTAAGGATTGTGGCGAAACACAAAGTAAGTCATTTTCCGAGTTTTGAGCTCACCATACTAGGATCAAGGTCGTGAACACGCCGACTTAAATAAAGATGTGGGGGGATGGCACCCAATGGTCCTAGTCATACTCATTCACTAGAATTTACATTTACGACCCACGGCTAGTAACCGGCCCCACATAACCGTACCAAGTTGCCCTCTAGGGTCCAATGTCTCAACTAGCTACATACGGGAGTTACCCCCAAATAATAAGTCGACTCTATACCTATGGATCAAATTGTAATAGTATAGACTCGTCACAACACACTTGTGACCAACTATAATCAAACATATAGTTCATAATACCATTTAGTCCCCAAATCACATCTTAGAGTTAACTGCTGATAAGAATACAAAGTCCATACATACAACCTGAGACCATCTTCCCTTTTTCCCAAATATATTTCCTTATCAAATAAATCCTTATTTGTTTTTCCCAAAGTACACTTTCAACCAAAATACCCATAATATATTTAAAACATAAACTTGGTCAAAAACCATAAGTTGAACATTTACTCATCCAAATGTGACAACAATCATATTTATAGTTCCAAAACATGGATTATATCATCATTTACCAAAAATAGTAAGGAACCCCAAAAATCTCCTAAAATACCAAGTTAGGTCAAATATCATAAAAAATGGAAATGTTAAACAAGGAGATGATTAGGAGTTAAAAAAAGATGCATTTTGATGTGTATAAAGTTTAACAAAAGAGAAGTATGAACTCACATTGGTTAAATACCAAAACCCTAGAAATTTTAGTTGGAGAGAACTAGTACTTGAGCTTGAGATCTTCACAGAGATGCCTTAGATTCACCTATACCAACACCATTAATGAGGAGAGGAAGATTGATGGTGTAATAAATGAGGAGGAAGACTTAGGGTTTAGAAGCTTACCACCTACTACAGAGAGAAATCGACCAAACTCTTGAAAAATCAGATAAAAAGACTTATTTTCGGAGTTGGTCTATTAAATGCAAGTGTGCCCGCTCGCGATAGTGACAATTGACATTGTCACTATCGCGGGGCAGGGTCGCGCCATATGTACCGAAAGTCGTAGGACTTTCCGCGATAGTGCCCTGGCGATAGATTGTCACTATCGCGTGGCAAGGTCGCGCCAGATGTACCGAACCCAAAAACTCCAGATTTCGAACCCGCGACTTACGAGACTACGACAAGGGAAAAGATACCACGGATAGGAGTGAAATTAAACGAATAAATGTTACAAATACATACAAGTTGGGAATCTAAATTTACACAAGATTACGGGTGTTACAGATGCCTAAACGTGCCTCAATGTGGAAAACTAGCGTTCCATCATTGGACAAAATTATATAAACAAGTGTGGGTTTATGACGCCCAAATGCAACAAATATGGCAAATCAATGCCTTCAAGGCCAACCAATAACTCCAATAATCAATATGCCAACAATTGTGCAAAGATCTAGAACCCATATGATTACTCACCTAATTTTCCAAGGGGTTCCAAAATAATACTTTGGATAGTATTTATATGATTTAAATTCAAACACTCAAGTCCTCATTCAATAAATAACCATCAATAACTCAAAAACCTAGTTTTGATTTCAAGCTTTTAGATATAAAATTTGGGGTAAACAAGCTTCCCATGTGCAAATCCACAAGTAGTTCAAGGTATAAATTCATCAACATTAAAATCATACTCATTCACATAAAACCCTAAAATCTCCAAAATTATGTTTTGGTGAAAAATCGCCCAAGTCAAGTAAATCAAAATGGAGATGTTTAGAAGGTTGAAATTCACATTTTAATATGTATAAAGTTTAAAAGATAATGAACTCATCTTGTAGGGTTGTATTTCAAAACCCTATAATACCAAGAACTTAAGGAGATGATGATGAGATCTTAAGAGACTTGATGAACTAGTACCAAAATCACCTATGAGTACCTAGAATGCCATAAATGATCAAGGTTGAGTAGGTGGAAGTATTAATAACCAAAGGGAGGTTAGGACTGAACTTACCAAGTTCTTGGAGAGAAAAATCGCTTCTTCCAAGTTCAAAATCAGATAAAGTGAGCTAAAATCGCGACCTGCCTATTTATACTTCAATTCACCCGCCGGCGAGAGTGACAAACGATAGTAACATCTGTCACTATCGCGGGCATTATCGCCCGAAAACCACGACTCTCGGTACAACCCCCGAGGTTGTGACACCGCGATAGTGATCAAGGCACTATCGAGCGAGACGTACAGTGAGTCCCAAACCCCCGACGATTGTGCCTTCGCGATAGTGACACCATGTCATTATCGTGGGCACTATCGCGAGCATGGTACCAAAACCCAAAACTTGGCACCTGAACTATTGAAACTCGTGATCACAATACTATAAATCTTAAACTTGAAACTGATTCCACTTATACCATAGACCCTTGACAAAAGCTTGAATCTTTACACAAGTTCCCAAATTTCGAGGTGTTACAAAGATCGTCCCAGCAGTCGAGAGAGTTTGGCTAGAATGGTGATTCTCCTTGTGTGATGTTCCAGTACTTGGGTTGTGCATATGTATAAAATTACATTATTGGTCCTTGTAATATATAAATATATAATATGTTATTTATTTTTTAATTAAAAATGAAAAATAAGCAAAAGACTAAAATACCCTCAAATTTAACTGGGTTAACGGAATCTTTCTGATTTCGTTAGAGGGAGGGACCAAAAGCTTGTGAAAATGCAAACCAATAGTCTCATTCGTGTATTTATTTTGATTTTAGGACTACTGTGGGAAGAAAATTTAAACCACATGGACCAAATCCGTAATCTAAACCTTAAAACCTAAATCAAAATCTAAAAATCCAAACTAAAGCTAAAACTAAAATGTATCACAATCCATACCACAACGAACCACTTTTAACTATCGCCACCTTCCCATCGGTCTCCTTACCCCAACCATTACTTCCGATGGCCATTCCCGCAACCTCCTCTTGCTGCCAAACATATTTTAACAACCATCCACCATAAAAAAAAGACAGAACCACCACCAAACGTTGATTTTCCAAAAAATCAAAAAGCTAATAACAAGCATTGACCAAGAACACAAACACCTTGAATCAAGATAAAACTCAACACCTAAAAATCTAAATCAAGTCGAGACTTCCATGATGCAATGTACAAAATGAAAGAAATCAAGAACCTTAAACCAATGTACAAAGTGTTGTGATTCAATGATGCAATCAAGAAATACAGTGTAGAAAACCCCAAACAAAAAATCACCTAACTCCGTGAATTAAATCTCAGGGTGCTTTGGGTCTTCATCGGACCTGTTGTTCACCAGAGTTCCAAGAATGGGGGACACAAAATCGGGTGCTTTTAGGTCGTAAATAGAAGAAGGGAAGAAGGGAAACGGAAGTTGGAGTCGGAGGGGCACAGGCAGCGAGGAGTTGGTGGAGATCAACAGTGAGTAAGGCTTCAAGGAAGATGGAGAAAAAAAGCTTGAGAACTTCAATTTTGTCCTTATCGGAGTGCGGAGATGGAGATCAATGAGGAGAGCTTTGGGAACAGTGCAGAGAGGTAGAGTTGCAATAGACATGGACATATTTAGTATGTTAAATACGGTGGCACGTGTCACCGTATTATTTCTCCGGCAAAGAGTAAAAAAATTTAGGTTAGTGAAAGGTGCAACCGTATCGTTTTGTAAGGTGCTACCGTATTATTTTGGAAACTTCAAGAAGGTGCAACCGTACCTCATAATCAACTAAAAAATCAAAAGAAACAATCGAAATCTACCAAAAAAACCGAAAAAATCCCTCAAAATTGCTAAAAAAAACTTAAAAATCCCTCGAAATCAAGCAAACAACTTTAAAAATCCCTCGAAATTATGGAATTAGGCTAAAAACATATCGACAATATTAAACGTCAGTAAAAAGATGAAGACGTTTATAAAAACCTTACCTTTTGTAATTATTTTTTGTCTCTATTATATAGTGTCACCGTATAAAAAAAATTATGGATCCGTCCCTAGCAATAGGGTTGAGTTGCAGGCGTAGGGATGTTGGTCACCGGTGTTGGATTTGGAGATGGTCGCCAGTATGGGGGAGGGGGTTCGTCTGAAGGGACGCACCAGAGAAGGGGATCGGGAAAGGGGTGGGAGGTTTTCTAATCAGGCAGGTGTGTGTGTATATATATATAATATAATATAATATAAATTGAGTTACAATTTTGGTCTCTGTAATTTACATATTTGTTTATTTATTAAAGAAAAATGTAATAAAAGTATAAAAAGACTAAAATGACCCTTATCTAGCAAGATTATTTAACTGCCGTTAGAGAAAGAGATCAAATCCGGTCATTTTTGCATACAATGATGACCAAATTGTAATTTCAAAACTGCATAGAGACGAAAAGTGTTACTTTCAAGAAACCAAAAGGGACCAAATTTATAATTTACTCTAAAAAATTTAAACTTCAGTGATGATGGGGTGTTTGGGATTGCTTATTTAAAAAATTACCAATCGCTTACCCGGATAAGCGCTTACCAATAAAATTTAACACTATCAGTTACTTAGCGGGTAAGATTTTAGTCCACCAAAACGGTATCGTATGCAACAATTTTCCCGATAAGCGCTTACTGGTAAAATTTAACACTATCACTTACTTACCGGGTAAGATTTTAGTCCACAAAAACAGTATCGTATGCAACAATTTTCTCGGTAAGTGCTAACCGTGGTAAGAGTCTTCGTCATCACTTACCAGGGTAAGACTCTTGATCCTTGCCTTAGCTCTTACCGGGTAAGATTTTTTATCATTGTCATCTTTATCCATAAGGTAATATGACTTGGTAAGCATTTACCCAGGTAAGCGTTTGGTAAACGACCCCCAAGTTATGTTTTTTTGTTTAAAAGTATTTATCAACTTATGTGGTTATAAAAAGAAGTTTTATAAAAAGTGTTTGAATTAGTTTGTTGTGGTACTAAAACGTAATAAGCTAATAAATTGTTATTTAAGAATGTTTAGAATTGCTTATATATGTAAAATAACAAAAAACGTCATAAACTATTTCAAATAAGTTGATGGAACAAAAAGTCATAAACATTTTTTCCATAATCCAAATTTTGACAAAGTCAAACTAGCTGGTAAGCTTCTTGTTATTTTTGTTTTTTTTTCTCCGCCAAACAATCCCAAAATGAAACAAATCATTCTCATACACAAGCTGAGTTCGCTCGGCGTCTATTTTGTTCATCAAAAAGTCAATGAAGTGCAATTTCTTCGAAAGGAGAACGATCGAGCAAGCAGATAAGGTGATTACTTCATCATCATCTCGATTCAAAGTTCATCTCTCAGTAGATTGGAACTCATCAAGCTTCATCTCTTATGTCTCCTTGATCTGTTAAGCGGTAAGCTGGAACTCACTTTGAATTCGCCACCAATCGTTCTAATGTTATCTCGATTTTTGCTTTTCACGATCTCATTTTTGTATTACAGTCTCTCATTTGGTTCCGATTGAATTGAGTATGAATAAGAGTTCGTTTACATTGTGGAAGAAAGACATGTATATGTGATATTACATATTGACTAGCTATATACGAGCTAAAAATATCTCTAATTTGCCCTACTTCTGAAGAACAATCATTTGTTGAAATGACTGCTGTAGATATTGTTGTTTCTGTGCTGGCAAAGTTGCTTGAATACACGGCTCGCCCAATTGTTCATCCGTTTGGTTATATAATCCACCATAATAGCAATATTAATGGTTTAAGAAGTCAGGTTTTGTGTCTAGAGAACACTAGGTTTGGGATCCAACAGCAAGTGGATGTGGCTGATAGGAATGGAGAAACTGTTCTTCCATTTGTACAAGATTGGCTTGCTAAAGCAAATGGTTTGGCAATAGAATCTCATGATTTTTTGAGTGATGAGGTTGATAGGAACCACAGTTGCATCAGTGGGACTTGCCCTAACTTGAAGTTGATTTACCGAAGTAGTAGACAAGCGAAGAAGAGAATGATGGCTGTTGATGAGCTCATACAGGGTGGAAAGTTCGATCTTGTTTCTCACCCTGCTCGTCGACCTCCCATATGGCCTAGTACCGGTGTTACTGTTACTGCATCCACAGGAGATTTGGATTGTTTTGAATCAAGAAAAGATCAATTAAGATTGATAATGGAGACATTGGAAGATGATAGTGTCAACATCATTGGTGTATATGGTATGGGTGGTATAGGGAAGACTACTTTTGTGGAAGAAGTTGCTAGACAAGCTGATGCACTCCATCTGTTTGATGAAATAGTCATGGTGGTGGTCTCCCACAAGCCTAACTTGAGAAAACTTCAAGGTGATCTTGCAGAGATGTTGGATTTGAACTTGAAGGAGGAGGGTGAACTTCTAAGGAACGCTCGTTTACGTGAAAGGCTGAATCAAGTAAAGAGGATCTTGATTATAATGGATGATGTATGGACACCGCTTGACTTGAGGACTATCGGTATCCCACAGGGGAATCTTCATAAAGGCTGCAAAATTATCTTGACATCAAGAAGTCTAGATGTATGTAATGCCATGAACACCCAAAGAAATTTCTATATGGATATTTTATCTCAAGTGGAATCTTGGAATTTGTTCAGGAAAATGGTGGGTGATACGGTTGATTCGATGGATCTTAATCCTATAGCTACTAAGGTAGCTAAGAGATGCTCAGGATTACCTCTTGCAATTGTAACAGTTGCACGAGCTTTAAGACATAGGAGCAAACATGCTTGGCGTGATGCACTTCGTCAGCTAAGGAGTTCTACAACGAATGATATCAAAGGAATGTATGCGAACGTCTTTGCATCACTGGAGTTGAGCTTCAACTTTCTAAGCGATGAAGAAGCAAAGTCTTGCTTCTTGTTATGCAGCTTGTTTAAAGAAGACCTTGACATTCCAGTCGAGTATTTGGTGAGATATGGAACCGGTTTAAGGGTGTTCCCAGGTGTTCATACATTAGAAGAAGTGAGAGACAGAGTGCATACAATCGTTGAGAATCTTAAAGCTTGTTGTTTATTATTGGATAGTGATGTGGAAGACTGCTTCCGGATGCATGACGTTACACGGGACTTTCTCCTTTCGGTCGCTTCCAGGGGTCTTTACATATTCTTGGAGAAGATGATGCCTGGATATCTAGATTCACCTAACCAAAACAAGCTCAGTAGTTCTTATGCAATCTCAGCTGTGTTGAATGATCTTGAAGAATTTCCCATTGGCATAGACTGTCCAAAGCTTCAATTGTGGCGGTTAGAAGGTTCTATGGGGTTAATGAAATTTTCAAGTAATTTTTTTGATGGGATGAAAGAGCTCAAGGTTGTACTTATGCATCATGTGTCTATACCATCGATGCCTTCATCATTTTTGGCTTTAAGGAAACTCCTAACATTGTGCCTTGAGCATTGTAAGTTAGGAGATTTGTCCCAAATCAAAGAGTTGAAGCACCTAGAAATCCTAAGTTTTATGCACTCAGATATTGAAAAATTACCAAAGGAAATTGGAGAACTCTCGCACTTGAGGCTTTTAGATCTCACAGATTGTAAGAACCTAACAGTAATTCCATTTGGTGTGTTCTCCAATTTGCTTAACTTGGAATGCTTGTACATGATGAATAGTTTCATCCAATGGGGGTTTGAAGGTCAAAATATTAGTCAAAAGCAAGCAACCGTTGCCGAGTTAAAGCACTTGTCTCGCTTGAGCACCTTAGAGATGCATGTCCCAGATGTCAATCTTTTCCCCACAGATCTACTATTTGGAAATTTGGTGAGGTTCAAAATCTTTGTAGGGATGGATGTTAGCCAGGTGATCACTTACTCATACCCAAAAACCTTGAGACTCGCACTCTATCAAGGTCTTAATTTACATGGCGGGATTTACAAATTGCTGAAAGGAGCTCAACATCTGATCTTGGACTACTCAATTGTGAACTATCTGGAGGACTTGCATAGCATTGTCTATGACTTGAGGAAAGGTTTCAGACACTTGAGATGTTTAGAGGTTTATGGTTATACTGGGGTTGAGTCTCTGATTGACACGGCTATCTTTCCTGTCTTGGAAAAGTTGAAGGTTGTTTCTGCAGCTGATCTTAGAACAATATGTTATGACCATCTCCCAGATCAATCCTTCTGTGAGCTACGTGAATTGATGCTGAGTATCTTGCCAGAATTAACGTGTTTGTGGGTGGATCCGCTGGGAAACGTATGCTTACGTAATCTAAGGACTCTATATGTATCTGATTGTCACAAACTCAAAGACCTTCTTTCGCACTCCACAGCCAGAGGTCTTTCAGAGCTTCAGAAACTTCATGTGTCCTCCTGCGAAGATCTCAAAGTAATACTATCTAAAGAGCGGGGAGTTTCACTCAGTCAAATTGTCCTATCAAAGTTAAAGTCAATAAAGCTTGAATTTCTGCCAAGTCTCCAGAGTTTCTGCCCTGAAGCGGATGCTAGTTTAGCTTCAGATGGCAGTCTTGAAATACAAGAACCCCTTTTCAATTCAAAGGTAACAGTTTCTTTTTTCGCTATATGTTGCTGTTACTTGTTATTTACTGAAGACGAACATCCTTGTAGTGGTTGGTGATTTTAGTGTCATCATTTTAGTGTAGTTGTGATTTACACGAGATTGATGGGGTTTATAGTTAAGCTATAATATGGGGTAGGAGGTGTGGAGTGTGCGCTTGTATGATCTAACTTAAACCTGAGATCGCCATAAAGCAAGGGGTCAAGGGGGTGCCTCCCCCCTTGCAGGGTCTAGGGACAGCTCCCCTTGTAGTGGTCCCGCGGACTGATCGGGGGAGGGTGAAGGGGCAGCGCCCTTGCAAGGTTCGGGGCAGTATACACTAAGTAAAGTTCAAAAGGACTAGTCAGAAGCTTGAGTTCAAAAGGACTATCTGTTCAGAAGGCAATTGATGTTCTGAAGGTTAACTTTCAATGGCCGAGCCTTCACTTCAGAAGGCTAGTCAGCTTCTGAACTTCACTGATGTAACTGTTTTTCAGTCTTATCCATAGGTAGTTATTTTGGTAACTCTTTTATCACCAAATAACTACCTACCCACCTAAATTAACTAGTCAATCAACTACTCATATAAAAGGGTTGGATCTCAATTTTGAAAATACGAAAAACACAGCAGAATCTGTGTTTTTACTCTCAATTTGAGCCTAAAATCTTGAATGTGAATTTGGATTATCCCAAAGTGAATTTCATGATACCCTGGGCTGCTTAAAAGGGTCGAAATATTACTTTCAGAAAGTGTTGCGTACACGATCCAGATTATTATCCGAGTCTTTATCAATTGTTATATCGTCCAAACCCAGATTTTCCAATGGTGTCAATATTTTGCAGGTTGACTTTCCTGCCCTGGAAGAGTTGACTCTTCGTGAACTGCATTCTGTCAATGAGATTTGGCCATGCCAACTTTCTGCTGCTAACTTTCGGAGCCTGAAGATCCTGATTGTTTTCGGTTGTGATAATCTAGTGCTGGTATTCCCATCATACATGCAACAGATGTTGAAAAATTTGGAAATACTCTCCATAGAATGGTGTGATTCGGTAGAAGAGTTGTGTGAACTTAACAGGCTCGATATTGTCGACCAAAATGATGCAGAATTAGCTACTTTACCTTCTGTTAGAGACCTCAACTTGGGAAAGCTGCCTCTACTTAAACATCTGTGGTGGAACATTAACCCTCATGCATATTCAAGCTTACAGAACTTGAATTCATTGCACATCTATGAATGTGATGCTTTGATCCATCTTTTCTCCATTCCTGCAATGAAGAGTCTTGTTCAACTTCAAGAACTGAAGGTACGCTCATGTAAGAATATGAAAACAATATTTGCCTATGAAGGAGAAGATGATATTATTGTGCTGTCCGAATTATGGTCTGTTAAGCTTGAAGATCTACCAGAACTGTCATGTTTTTGCCAAGGGAGTACTAGTTTAGAGTTTCCATCATTGGAGATGATTGAAATCAAAAGTTGCCCGAAAATGAAAGCTTTTGTTTCTTCTAGTATGCATCAGGAGGGGAACCTTGGCATCATTTTGCAACCCCTCTTCAATGATAAGGTATGTTACATAATCCTCCCTCCGTCCTAGAAAACTGTTAATACTTAGGCATTGTTTGGCAAAAAAGAGCTAGCTTATAAGCTAGTTTTTTTTTTGGGTACATGTTTGGATGACCATAAACTAGCTTATAAGTTAGCTTATTGAAAAACTACTCATAGTAGCGTTTTGAAAAGCTAGCTTATCAGCTAGTTTGCCAAACATAGCCTTAATACCTTTTGTTTTGGGTTGTTCTTAAAACTATCCAACATTATTATTATTACAACCGAAATTTACTTATATGTTCATTGTTATCATTACAAATAGAGTTGTTATGAACAGGATGGCTCCTTAGACCCAGCCCGCTAGAAAAGAGCGCTTGGACAACCATTCTCTAAAAAATAGGCGGGTCTGGATTTGCCCGTTAAGATTAATGGACGGACATGGGCAATAGAAAAAATAATTCGTACAGGCCAGCCCGGCCCGTATATATTTTTATAATTAATTAGATATTATATTTAATTTTTTTAATAAAGGCCTCGGTGGTGTTGCTTTCAATATTGGGTAGCTAAAATGGTGCCATTTTGCTGGTTAAATGACCATATTGCAACTAGTGTTTCTACAAGCTTTTCTTTGTTGGTTAGCGTACATTTTAGATTATTTGATTCTTCTCCTGAAACTTGTCATTGCTATTTACACCCGTATCATACAATTTCTGCAATGGGAAATTTTTTGCATCTACATGCCTGATGACATATATTGATGTTTAATTTGGTTGTCAAAATTCGCCCCTAGTTGTAAACATTTGGGTATGTCCTAAACCTTTCGTGTTAATCCTTTATTTTACATAGGTTATATTTTTATTGAAGGCAAAATAATTTCTAGGTCGGTTAGCCTGTGGACAAGCTCGACCGGTTTATAGAGCGGGCATGGGCAACTTTTCAAGCCTGAAAAAAGGGCTTGCGTTTGTTATATTCCGTTGGACAAAAAAATAGGTAGGGCCTGGCCCGTGTCCTACCCAAGCTCGCAAATGATCAAATCTAATTACAAACAATCGATGAGAGTGATTTTGGTCCACAAACTTATTCATTGTTATCATTATTATTGGCCGGCACTATATATTTGATTACTACTCATGGACTTTTCTTAAACTATGTAGCTAAGGAAACGTTGCAGTCCTTTTAGGATGGAGGGGGTGTCTCCTAAGTTGCTTATAGTTCTTGTGATCTTAATTTACTTGAAAGTTACTATCCAGAATTGACTTAGTACCCACATAAAGAAGAACAAATTATTAGGAGCCATGCTATTTGACTTTTTTGACCCCATAATTTAAGAAAGTTGTTTGATCAATTATGAAATATTTAAAGTATCTTCCATTTAGTATAAAATAGATGAATCTTTTGAATCTAATTAATACCATTGACCCATATATAATGACAATAAGTAACTTTAACATGAACTTCCAAAAAAAAGTGTATAATAAATTTTGTACATCAACATAGATTTTGGAAATGGCCAAATAGATAATGTGGCATTGTACTTGAACATTATTTTAATTAAATACCCAAACAAAAATATTTACCAATTATATGCTTGCAGTCTCCCGGTCATATCGATCACATAATTTTTTGGTTTTTTGATCAAATTAATTAACATAAAAGGTCAATTTAAGACGACAAAAAAGGACGAGAGCACAAATAATTTGGTACAACTAATATTGAGGATGGACATGGCCTTCGATAGGAGTACTTGGAGACAGAGAACTAGGGTAGCAAACTAGATTTGGGGACTTGTAGCTAGCGTGGTTGAGCATAAAGGAGTTGGAGAGGTTGGGGGTGGAGTGTTGGCAGTGTTGATTAGGGCTATGTTCTTTCCTTACTTGCTCTGCTTTCTTTACCTTACCTTTTGTATATTTTCATTTTACCTACTCGCTACTTTTTTTTTTCTCGCTCCATGTTTACCATTTGCTAGTATTTATTCCGTCTAGATGTTTGCTCACACTCTTGTACAAGTTGGGGGTCGTCACAAAAACACCTTCTCTACTCTTTGGGGTAATGATCAAGTCTGCATACATCCCCCGACCCTACTTTCAAGTGGGATTTACTAGGTCAGTTTGGTTTGGTTTAATATTAATCTATCCAACCGACATTGATAATTTGCGTTAGATATTTGATTAAAATTAGATGAATAATGTGCTTCATTATAAGGATGTTATTTAAAAACCAAACCAAATACACTAAGTAAGTCTCACTCGAAATAGGGTATGGGGGTGGGATATATGCAAACCAGACCTCTACCCTATGGTGGAATGCTATTTAATCATTCTTTTTGTTAGGGTATGTAACTGAAAATAACATGGAATACAATTAAAGTTTGCTTTTATTAAGGATGTTTGATTATTTAAAAACATTTATACTAACTACTTTTGATCACCAATTGTATACTTTCTAATATCAAGTAATGGACTTGTGTAGGTTGCATTGCCTAATTTGCAAGCATTGTACTTGGAGGGATTGAATGGCTTAGTTGACATATGGCACACCCAACTTCCAGAAAAAAGCTTTAGTAAACTTCAAGTCCTGGAAGTCATCAACTGTAATCAACTATTAGATCTTGGTCCAATCAATATGCTTCCAAGGTTGCAGATGTTGGAAGTAATTCATATAACAAATTGTGGTTCCCTTGAAGAACTGTTTACCTTTAAACACCCACAGACTCACCAAAATGGTGCTTCTGTTTCACTAACCAAATTGGTTGAACTAGTTTTAGAAAATCTACCAAAGTTGAGACAAATATGGTGGGATAGAACTCCAAGCAAAACTCATAGATTTCAGGGACTTGCTTCTATTGAAGTTGCAGGTTGTGACGTTCTTGATTGCATCTTCCCAGTGTCCGTAGCTAGAGGTGTACCCCGGCTCCAGAAACTGAAAGTAGGTTCGTGCCTGTCGGTGAAAGAGATTGTTGGAAAGAATGGAAGAGAATCAGAACCAGATGACGTAATTCTCCCACAGATATGTAGTATCGAGCTTGAAGATTTACCAAATTTGATCGGTTTCTGTACTAGGACGTCTGTGTTAAGGTGGCTTTCTCTGAAAGAACTACGAATCTTGAACTGTTCTAAAATGGGGTCCTTCATTTCAACTTCAAGCATGAATGGTGAAGGGTCAGGACAGTTCGTAGAGGAAAAGTTCTCAAATTCAACTCGACCGTTCTTCATGGAAAAGGTAATGTGCCTCTTATGAATCATAAGATTTCTGTTCTGTGTGAAAAAACTTCAAGCTAGCACAGGGGCGGACCCACTATGCTGCACTACAGTGGCACGGGTCACCTCTTCGATCCTCCGAAGTAGTGTAAATTTTTTTAGGGTCGTGAAAGGTGCCGTCGTATTATTTTGTTGAGTGCAACCGTATATTCCTTGAAACTACAATAATAACACAAGTTTCTCTTGGAAGAGTTGGTTGCACGGTCTTTTTTCCCCCTTCAAGGCGCGGGTTCGAATCCCGTTTGTATTATTTTCTTTGTTTTTAGCTTTTAAGTTCAGGTTTATTATGTTTATGGAAAATTTTGGGATAAAAGACTCAAACACAGTACCTCACATACAAAAAAGCAAGGAACTAACCAATGGACCGATGATGATTTTGTCAAAAATATCCATAGCTTAGTTTTTTGTAGTGAAATGGTGCCACCACTTAGAAAAAATTTCTAGGCCTGCTTCTGGGCTAGCATCCATCATCCAATAAAGGTTCAAGACATTTGAATGGTTTCATGATTTCTAGCCTCTATTCTGTGTGATTTCTGTTGGAATCTGCATGAAACTTACCTAGATAATGAAATGTACAAAACAGGTTGTTTTTCCAAGCTTGGAGAAACTGCGGATCGATGGCCTCGAGTGTGTAGATACCTTATGGCATACAAATATCGTAGCTGAATCGTTCTGTCAACTGAGAGTCCTAGAAGTGAAAAACTGCAACAACTTGTCAAAACTTATACCCTCGAGTTTACTCCCGAGGCTGCAGAATCTGGAAGAAGTATATGTAACTCAATGCTGTTTGCTCGAGACGATTCTAGAGCAAACGGAAGAAGATTCTGTTGAAAAAGTCATGCTTCCTAGGGTTCACACCGTTCGACTAATAAACCTACCAAAACTTGCAAGTTTTTTATCTGGGAATCGCACTTTTGAATGGCCGAGCCTGGAAAGATTGGCTCTAGAGGACTGCCCAAGCTTAAAAACGTTCTCTTCGGTGCTCCAGGTTTTTCCTAAGCTAAATGCAGTTGAGACAGGCTACGGTTTTCTAGTGTGGAACGGAGATTTAGATAGCACCACCCGACAGTTATTCCCGAGTTGATGTATATCATAAACCAAACCAAACAAACCCAGTATTGTTTTCTCCCCCCAAAGACTGTGAAAAAATGTGGAACCCCATCAGATTACTCTCCGAAAGAGCCATGAAGAGAGAAGGGATGTTCCAATATATATTGAGGAAATATGGTCCAAGTCTAGCAGATGTGGTGTGGGACTCCAACAGCCCCCTCCAACAGAGGCTAGACGGACACAGATGGTCCCAGAGTGTCGAGAGGGGCCTAGATGAACAGGGGGTTAGATGAATAAAAATTGCTCCAGAGTGGCAAATCCCAAGTCTAGCTGATGTGGGACTCTAATCGCCCCCTCCAAAAGAGGCTAGACGGACACAGATGGTCCCAGAGTGTCGATAGGGGGCTAGATGAATACATATTGCCCCAGAGTGGCAAATCCCAAGTCTAGCCAATGTGGGACTCCAACCGCCCCCTCCAACAGAGGCTAGACGGACACAGATGGTCCCATAGTGTCGAGAGGGGGCTAGATGAACAAGGGGTTAGATGAATACATATTGCCCTAGAGTGGCAACAATTTGCAGCTCTTGCCTTTCTCCCCCAAGGTGACAATTCGGAGTTTTCCCCCTAAGACGATGATTTGCTGGTTCTGAACTCAAAATCGTTGCAACAGAGTTGCCACACATTATGGAACCCAATGGCCATTGGCTCAACGATATCTGGAGATCAAACTTCACCAAAGGTAAGAAGTGTTCTGCCTTTTTGCATACGGGTGCTTTTATTTTGATTATTTGCTGTGTTTTTTTTTTCTTTCTGCTGTGCACATCATAATGTTTCTACCTTATTTTCTGCTCTATATAATCCATCTATTTTCAGCAATTTTAGACTTATTTATGTTGATAATTTGCTGCAATTATTGCCCTCATATAATCTAAAAAAAATTCAATTTTAGTATAAGCACATGAGAAGGGGCAAAACCATGGGGCATCCAATAAGGCAGGGGCGGACCCACTATGGTGCATGCATCCGATGTAGTATAAAAAATTTAGGGTCGTGAAAGGTGCCACCTTATTTTTTTTTATTGGGTGCAATCGTATTTTTCTTGAAACTATATAAGCACAGTCTTTTCTCCCCTTCCAGTCGTGGGTTCGGATCCCATATGTATCATTTTCTTAGTTTTTAGCTTTTAATTTCAAGTTTATTATGTTTCAAATTTCGTTTCTTTTCTTACAGCCAAATGGTGCCGATCACTTGAAAAACTTCCTAGGTCCACCTCCACAAGTAAGGTTACTACTTCATGATTAGGAATGACAACGGGGCAGGTTCGGGGCGGGTTTGCCGTCCCCCGTCTCCGAAATTGAAATGCATCCCCGTCCCCGCCCCGTTCCCCGTCGGGTTTTTATTCGGGGCGCCCCGTCGGGGATTTTTTATGCCCTGTCCCCGACCCGATGGGGAATCCCCGACCCCGACCCGAACATTGGGAAAAAATCCAAGAATAAAAATGGCTGGAAAATCATGTCGAAATGCTATGTAAATTAAAATAGTTGCTCCAAACACAATCCAAAAATCTAAATTAAAATTGTTACTCCAAACACAATCCAAATTGGAGTCCAAACACAATCCAAAATCAAGTTTGTTAACACTTAGGTGTCGTTTGTTTTTTAAGAGATCTAAAGTCTGAAGTCTTATTTTAGTTATGATTAATAAGAGGTGGTGTGTAAAAATGTCTGAATGATTCAGACTTAAGAGTCATTAAGAGGTTTTTTTAAAAAAACAAACAACCCCTTAAAGAGTATAAAACTAAACATATTTATATTAAATATTAATAATATATATATAATTTTATTATTATTAATATATATATATATATATATATATCGGGGTGGGGATACCTTGCCCCGAACCCGATAAAATTCCCGAAATTTTCCCCGTTGCCCGACCCCGAACCGAAATTGTCTAACCCGACCCGAACTTAGCCGGGTTTCGGGTTTCCCCGTCGGGTTCAGGGTTTTCTGCCATCCCTATTCATGATGGAAAGGGTTTGGATTCAAGTTAGAAAACAACCAATAATCTGGATTTTGGCTTGGGTTCAAATTATAGGCCAATCACAAGGGTTGTGACATACTGGTTAAGGCCCTGGGGGATGTGGTGGAATATCCTATCCATCCAGGGTTCGAATCTAGGCGTACACAACAATTGTGGCCACTGAGGTTTAATCAGGGCTGATGTCTTACAGTCATAATTTGCCAAGAGATTAGTCTAGGCATAGCCTAGGACACCCTTCCAAAAAAAAGTTATAGGCCAATCAGTCATATAGATAATGCATTGAGTTTTTGCTTTGAGTAGCTGCATGTTCTTTAGGTCTCGTTTGGTTCGCAGGAGTGGAAAGGATTTGAGGGAATTTGGGCAAAGTCGATGCACCCCTTTGTCACCGAGCTTCATGACAAAGGCTAAGGCATTGTTTGGCAAAAAATAAGCTAGCTTATTTTTTCTAGGTACATGTTTGGATTAACATAAACTAGCTTATAAACTAGCTTTTTGTAAACTACTTGGAGTAACTTATGAGAAGCTTTTTGTGGTTATTCTAATTATACCCGTATTAATATTCATTATTATATATTAACTATTAATTATAAATAAATATTAATTATTATTAATTAATAAATATTAATTAATATTATCTAAAAATTATAACATAAATTTTAATTATACATTGATATTAATTTTTAATTATTTAGAATTATTGATAACTATTTCAATTTTTTTTTAATATTGATCAATATATTTTAGTTATCAATTATTATTATTTTTGTAATTATTATTTGATTATTTTTTTCATATTATATGTAACGATTAATTTAGATTTTTTTTAAAATTTGGTTTAAAATTCAAAATTTATAATATATATAATAATAAATTTCAAATTCTTTTAATTAACATATTATATTATTTACTATCTTATTTGTATTAATTAATATATTATATTACTATAAATTTGTTTTAATTATACTATTAAATATTTTAATTGATTATTTTTTTCAAGATATCCTTTTTGGTAATTTTACATGCTCATAAGCTATTTTTTGTCAAACGTAACTTTTTCATCGGTTAGCTTATCAGTCATAAGCTAGTTTATCAGCTAGTTTGCCAAACATAGCCTAAACTGATGTTTTATTTGTTTTTTTTAATTGGATAATAGTGTTATGTATTTAATATAACATTGTATACGATTACATATGATCATACATATGATTTAGATATGATATTGTCATAATCATAAAAACAAATACACAATATTGGTTTTTGAATGCAACATGTATCAAGTTTAGATCACGTGCAAATGATATAACTGTGTAAACAACCACATATTCGTTAGTAGCTTGATGACTTTAATGAGACTAATAGCTTATTCGATCAGCTATACATAACTGTTCGATAATGGCTTAATGATATTGAACTTTTGATTCACGATACATGTTATGGAAAATGTACATTGAAGCAACATGGTTGCCTATAGGATCAGTTGATTGATACATGTCGTATCTACAAACCAATGTTGTTTGTTTGTACACATAATTATATGACTAGACAGACATGCACAATGCTTTTGTATCGCAAAGATAACATATGTCTGTATAGACAAAAGATTGCGTGAGAAGTGGATCTGAACTGTTGATCACTTTTAATCTCATTCCCTCCAATTAATTGTGTCTTAGAAGAAATTGATCTTATGCATCTCTGTGCATCTTATCTCGATACATCTCATCCTAATGTGTGTCAATTTCTCATCCAATGGTTAATAATCATTTCTCACGTTAACCTCAACTTCTTACCGGAACTCAACCCTGTGTGTATATATATTATGACGAATTAAAGAGAAATTTTGATTGCTTTCTTGTATATAATTTGTTTAAATCTATTTTTTGTCGATTGAAAATATTTTTGATTTTTTTTTTGTTCAAAAATATCATTTTATCGTTTCTAAACATCACTCGACAAGTAATGACAGTTTATAAACGTTGATTAAATTACAATCATATTCATAGTCTAGTTTTAAAAAAGTATTTTAGTTATAGCCAAAACCTACTCCCTTTTTTTAAAGGGCCTAATACAACAAATCAAAACATGCTTTCACGGACTTGCTAACTAGTTCTTACTCGTTTTGTAAGCTTTTAATAGACCTAATCCAGCAAATCCAAACACTGCTTTTACGAACTTGATAACTAGTTCTTACCATTTTAGAACATCTCCAATAGAGGTTCTTATAAGAGCATCTTCAAGCGTCCGGCAAATGACTTTATTTGCCAGTGAAACCTCTCCAACCGGCCGCCATTTATGAATTTTTTTTGCCGGCCAAATTAAATGAACGGCATATTTGCCGGGTGGTTTGTTGACCGGCATTTCAATAGGGTCCACATCAAAAGTTTATTTCAATTTTGTTTTGCATTATTTTAATCTAAAATTCCTTTCATAATTAATATTTATTGATTTTAAAATTCCTTTCATAATTAATATTTATATGTATATATATTATTAATAAATTATTTAATTATTTGTTTTTTATAAATTAATATATATATATATATATTATATTTTAAATTAACTTTTAAATAAGACAAAGAAATTTAACATTAATTTAACTCGAAGAATTAGTATTACTTAATTTAGGGGTGAGCATAACCCGCCCAACCCGAAAAAGAGGGAAAACCCCGAACCCGATATGGACCGAACCGAATTGCATTATCGGATAGTATAGGATCGGGTTGAATACCAAAAACCCATAACCAACCCGACCCGAATATCCGAATTTAATTTGAATTCAATTTTTTTTATTTCTAAATACCTAAATCTGATTCCATATTTCGATCGACCTAAATCCTAAATCTGATTCCATATTTCCATCGCCATCGACCTAAATCGACCGTCGTTCCATCGTTCGTCGTTCTCCATCGACCATCGACGAATCGTATCTGAGCCCTGAGCCGACACCCTAGTCCCTACAAGGCTACAACCCTCACAAGTCGCATCACTCCACTCCAGAAGCATCTCAGTTCCCCACTTCGGCACTTCCCCCTCGATTACTCCTCTCTCTGACTCACACCGACGATCTCCATCTCTAAGGTACGATATGGAAATTTAATTCTAATCTTCAATTTCTCTTCTTCTTTCTCTACAAATATATAGGAATTTCCTTCATTTCACTTTAGATTCCATTCCATTTTAAGTTTGATAATCTAGTTAACTAATTTAGATTCCATTTACGTGTTCTTGAGTTGAGTCCACTCACTGTACAATCTATCAATTTGCATTTTATAAAGTTTGGTTGAAATCATAGTTGCACGGAATCGAAGGTAATACAAGTAACCATCCAACCTAGCTATATAAGATTGTATAAAAAAAATATCTCTTTAGCTTTGATCCATAAGGTTAATTAGTGCCACCATTAAATAGAAATCTAGGTCCATTTCATATTGAGTAAATTATAATGTGCCACCTGTTTGTATCTTAATAAATAAATGAAAAATGAACACCTTAATTCATTACATGATTGAAAGTCGTTAGTTCTGGAGTCCAAGTTCTGTTCTTTTTTGGGACTAGATTTCTAATCAGTTTATAGTTAAGATAGATATAACACCTTGTTTCCTTGTATTGTTTATTTCCAATATGACATCTTGTATATAAAAAAAAATAAGCCCAAAACCTGACCCACCCGAACTGTGTTCGGTCGGGTTTCGGGGTTTCCCTTCCCACCCGAATATCCGATCGGGTTTAGGGTTTCGGGACCCAATCCGACCCGACCGATGCACCCCCCTAATTTAATTATGTTTATAATTTGTGTTATTTAAATTAATGTAATTTTATTTAAATGTAATATTAATTAAAAAATTATTGTTTTTATTTTAACAAGTCTTCATTTAAAATAAATTAATTACTGGTTATTTATTATTATAATATGTATTTACAAGGGAATTTAATTAAAATGCCCTAAGTTGAAAAATCAATACCCAATATGCCCCAAATCTTGTTATTTTTGCCAAAATACCCCTTATGTCCGCGTTTTTTGCTTGAAACGAGGCCTTGGTCCGCGTTTTGTCCTCGTTTCACTGTTACACGCGGCCTTGGTCCTCGTTTTTTTCATTTCACCGAGAAATGGTCGACTTTTGGCTTCAATGCTCTGGGAAACACATCGACACGGGTTGGGGCCGCCCTTTGCACTATTACAAGTCCGCGTTTTTTACTGTTACACGCGGACTTGGGGGTCGCGTTTTATCCTAGTTTGATAAAAATTTTGTAGAGATTGCGTTAATTTTATAAAATTATTGTGCAGATTGCGTTAATTTTATAAAAATATTGTAGAGATTGCGTTTTTTTTATAAAAAAATTGTAGATTATGCGTCAATTTTAGAGATTGGGTTTTTTATAAAAATATTGTAGAGTTTGCGTTAATCTTAGAGATTGTGTTTATTTTTGTATAAAAAAACTGTAGAGATTGCGTTAATTTTATAAAATTATTTTAGAGATTGCGTTAATTTTATAAAAATATTGTAGATATTGTGTTAATTTTAGAGAGTGCGCTTTTTTTATAAAAAAAATTGTAGATTATGCGTCAATTTTAGAGATTGGGTTTTTTTTATAAAAATATTGTAGAGATTGCGTTAATCTTATAGATTGTGTTTATTTTTGTATAAAAAAACTGTAGAGATTGCGTTAATTTTATAAAATTATTGTCGTAGAGATTGCGTTAATTTTAGAGATTGCGTTAATTTTATAAAAATATTGTAGAGATTGTGTTAATTTTAGAGATTGCGTTTTTTTATAAATAATAGCCCTGAAACCCTAATACGTTTTACACTATTCAACGCGGCCCCAACCCTCGTTTTTAAGCAAAAACGCGGACGAGGCCCTCGTGTAACAGTGAAACGCGGACCAAGGCCGCGTGTAACAGTGAAACGAGGACAAAACGCGGACCAATCCCTCGTTTCAAGCAAAAAACGCCGACATAAGAGGTATTTTGGCAAAAATAACAAGATTTGGGGTATATTGGGTACTGATTTTTCAACTTAGGGAAAATATGTTATTTTAATGTAGGGTCCACAAATTTGGTGTTTTTTAGAGGATGATGGGAGTTGAGTTTTTTTTGTGTTGATGGGTCCACCAAATTTGGTGTTTTTAGTGTTTTATTTGGTGTCAAGATTGGAGATGCTCTAAAAACCTCTTTTTTGTACTTTTTGATGTCCTCATTAAATTAAAAACTCACATAAAAGTCCACAATGGTAATTTTTATAAGAACCTCTTTTTATGGGTCTCATACATCTTTTTAGCTTCTATAATAATAATTACTTTTAAATATTAAATATATATAATATTAATAACTATTATAAAGTCAAGAAAAAAATATAGAAAATGTCACATCTCACACATTTCATGGTAAGAACCAAGGTTCTTATTTAAAAACCCAGAGGTGTTTGGGTTCTTATAAGAACTCTCTACAATGTTAGTTCTTACAAGTTATTGTACTTTTTGCTTATAATAACTTTGCATTGGAGATGCTCTTATAAACAGGACAGGCTTACCTACAGACAAACGGGCCTAAAAAATATAAATTTAAAAAGAGAAATATCTTTATAAAATAGTTTAAAATATATAAATCTTTTTCATCTTAAAAAAAACGTAAGATAACAATGAAAGACGTGTGACATGAGATTTTGAGTAAAGATCGATATTCATAACGTATTATATGACATTTAAACATAGCATATATTAGAAAGAGATTGGTATTCAATATGGAGAACACCACAATGAAACCAAGCATGGGCCATTTGTTTACCTCTTAATGGTTCCATTAAGAGGCAACATCTGAATCGTTAAGAGGTAAATCATGTTTGACAGGAAAAAAAAAATGTTGCCTCTTAATGGTTCCAAAATTCTCTGATTCATTTTGTATTCTGGGTCTCCCTTAACCAATAAGGACTCTGATTTCATTCTTAACAATTACCAAACCACCATATTTCATATTACACTATCATAAGAGCATCTTAATCATTCTGACCCCTTAATCATTCTGCACCAAACCATGCAATTAGTGGGCTAATAATTTTTTTTAATAAAATAAATAAATTTAATTCATTACAAAAATAAACAGGCTAGACCCACCCATTAACGGCCCAGCCAGGGCCCAACTTTCGAATATGGTTGGTCAAACCCGCTTTTCTAACAGGCTATGCAATCTATGAAAGAAAAACTTTAGATTGTGTGCATACGCGTATATAGACACAAACAACAAATGTAAACAGGCAGCATCTCCAACAGCTATGCTAAAGTTTTTTCTAAAATAGAGTAAAAAAAATCAAAATCTCTAAACATTTTTGCATCCAACTCCAACAGCTATGCTATTTTAGCAACTATAGTATTAATTATTTTATTAAAATATTTATTATATTATTAAAATATTCGATATATGGAAAGATGGGAGATGAAAAGTTAGATTTTTGGAGGTAATAATTAATTTTGAGAGGAAACTATCTATTTAAAGATTTCTCTAAATTTAGAGATTTTTACAATCTCTCCTCTTTTCTCTATTTTAACATAGAGAATAGCATAGTTGTGAAACAACAAAAATGATAAAATCCCAATTTTTTTTCCATTTTAACATAGTTGTTGGAGATGCTCTAAGTAGCTCTTTAATATTAACTGAAGGGCCATTTACCAAAAGCTAACCAAGTAACTGCTTACTGCGTCATTTACTTTACCGAGTGAGCACAACAAAGTTGAGCAAATCACCCAATGAATGTAATGACTCCCTACCAAGTTAACACTACTCACCAGATGAGATGTTCGCCAACAATCTATGTCATTTAGATGGCCGTAAATATTACCCAGTAAGATAAACGAAAATGCAGTCATCTTACCTGGTAAGCACCAAAGTTGTTAAAGACTCAAGGCGCACTTAGGCACGAAAAGATCTCAGAGCCTAAGCATGAGGCAGACCTCACGAATGCAAGACGCTTCTTATAAATATATATATAGGGAGAGATTTATTTGAGAAATGGTAAATGTATGAGAAATAGAGAAATAATCTTAATCATTCATCTGGTCAACATTGGCAGCTTTGACCACGAAGCACCGGATAATTCCTTGCATGGTCTATAGAAGATAGAGAGGTAGTTTCATAAAATACACGAGATAAGTTCATATATGAACCTATATGATTCACATATGAACAATACGTTCATATGTGAATCAGTTAATTAGTTCATATGAGAATCAATTAATTAGTTCATATATGAATCTGTTAATTAGTTCAACTGATTCATATATGAACTTACAGTTAATTAGTTCATATATGAATCACAAAGGTTCATATATAAATCAGTTAAAAGAGTTCAGATATAAATTACACTCGTTCACATATGAATATATAGTTCATATGCGAATTATACAGGTTCATATATGAACACAACTCGTGTACTTTGTAAAAATTACGAAAGTGTCCTATTTTTGGAATAGCCGCAACTTTTGACAAGTCAAATCCGATTTTAACCCTATGAATGGCTAGGATTACTTCTCTATTTCTCATATATTCACTATTTCTCAAATGAACTTAAGGCTATATATATATATAGAGAGAGAGAGAGAGAGGTGTTCAAATGCAACCCATTTACATGGTACAACCCCTCTATCCACCACACATTTTATGTAATTAAAAAAAAGGAAAAAATATAAAAGTAAAATGTGTGGTGGATAAAAGGGTTGCAACGGTTGCATCATGTAAAATGTTGCATAATAACTCACATACACACAACTCAAATAAGCAACAGGTACAAGCCTCCAATTCAACCAACAGTACTTCAATATTGGCAAAAATGGCAAAAAGGAGAAGGGTTTGAAGCATGGGTTGTGAAGAAGTTGTTTTAAGATTTGGGAATTTATAAAAGAGGAAGTTTGAAGTTCTAAGAACCAGGTATTTAATATCAGGGTTTGACTTATGTCATTGATTTAACAACTCTTTTCTCAAGTCTAGAAGATGAAAAAACTTATTTAATATTAGGGTTTGACTAGATATGTAATAACTCTTCATGAGGCGCGCCAAGGCGCAACGTCTTAGTGAGCCTCGTGAATACGCCTAGCCCCCACTTTAAAAAAAAAAGCCAAAGACCTAGAGCCTTACGAGCCTCAGAGCCTAGACACGCTTTTAACACTTACCCGGTTAGCTTTGGTAAACAACCCCAGTTATATGACACCCGAAGATGGGGATTAGTATATAATGATGTGCTCTACGTTTTGATCTTCTATCCGAAAGAATAGAGTGACTATTTCAATAAAGATCTTAAACTTGTGAAAGAAAGTAAGTTTAAACAGTTAGTCTAGCAAGCAGGTCTGCTTGACATTCAAATAATTTCACAGCGAAACCAGAATCCGTCAAGAAAAGCATAGACTTACAGCGATAAGAGGATAGTAAATTTTGGGTGCCAAAATCCTGCACTTAAAAGCTCTGAACATGGTGAAGATGCAACACTACTATACATAGAGCTGCTCTAGAAAACAAACACAAAAAAAAAAAGTAATCCCGATGAGAAAACAAATACAAAGAGCAGAGCAGTTTCTTCTAGTATCAAATTAGATCAATCCCACTAGTTCAACCAAAAAAAGAAAACGAATGTTCCCAGAAAAGAAGAAACCTTCTTTCGTCCGCTTCACGGCTAGTATCGGTCATAGCGCCTGCTCACGAGTTAAATTTAAGAATATTATCAAAACTTGATCAAATGAAAACCCAAATACGAGCGTCATCCCATACATAAAAACCCAAACCAGACAGACACAGAAAATCCCACTCAAAAGTAGGTGGGGTCCCACACGTAACCTAACCTAAAAGATGATGCACACTAATAAAGCAAAATGGTATTAGGTAGCAATCTTCAGAACATGGCTTAGCGGTACCACGATTACCAAAAAGATACTCGTTCTGTCCCAAGATAAATGTCCACCGTCCAAAAAAAACACAATTTTAGAAATGTAGTTTTAATGACTGAATGACAATTTTACCCTTAAGAAATGAGAGCACACATTTAGAAATGTATGATTATTCCACTAGAGAATCTCTCCATCTCATCTACTCTTTTAAATATTTGTAAGTCATAAATAAGGGTAGTATTGGAAATTTAGTAAATTATAACCATCTATTCATGAAAGTGGACACTTTTAATAACTGAATGACAATTTCACCCTTAATAAATAAGCACAAACTTTAGAAATGTATAACTACTCCACTAGAGAATTTCTCCATCTCATCAATTCTTAAATATTTGTGTGTCATAATTAAAGGTAAAATTGAAAATTTAGTAAATTATAACAATCTATTCATGAAAGTGGACACTTATTTTGGGACGGAGGGAGTAAAAAAAGGAGCCGACTTGACAAGACTTGTAGACATTGTAATACAGATATGGTCGTTAAGCATTACCAGAAGACTTTGCCCCTTGAAATGGCATGTAAGCACATGTAGAGAAACGAAACAATATAGACTGCTTTGGCCTCGGTGCATCCCAAGCGCCACTGTGGACCTCTTGGGGTGTGAGATTGTGGGCCATTTATTTTCAACTCTTATAGGTTTTTAAGCAAAAGAATATACGAAAAAAACAGAAGAGAAGTGTGGTTTCTTGCATTATACAAGGGGCATATCTGGCGTAACAATCAATTACATGGTGCCTTGAAGACACGCCCGTCGATCGAAAAATATCAAGTTTCCCCAATTAATGTGGATGAGCGTTTTTCGTGAAATCGAGGGGCAACTAGAGCAAAAGTCTTACTTCCCATACCATAATTGCAGAAGAAAAAACCAATATGCATGATGGTTGGTCATATGCTTAATGCATGCATCTATGAACTAAAGGCATCTTAAAAGTGAAGCTAATAAAGCGTGAAATTAGGGTAGGTTATAGAAATGGAACCTTTGACGATCATAATCCCTCGGACGTTCCCTTGAGTGTGACCGTGATCTGTGCCGACTCCTTGAATCATAGCTACGAGAACGATCTCTTTCTCTATCACGATCATAACGGTCATAGCCGCGACCGCGATCATGATGCCTATCACGGTCTCTACTCCTACGATCATGATCCCTTGCACGGTCACGGCTACTTGCTCGATCCTGATCTCTGCTACCTTCCCGCTCAAGATCCCTGCTTCGTTCTTTTGATCTAAGAAATATTTCAAGCACATCAACAGTTTTCCTCAATATAAAAAAGCTGACCATTGGCACCATAGTCCCACATTTTGCAGGTGAACAATGAGAAGACACAAAAAATAAATAATTACCTTCTGTCATCTTCAATTGGCTTCCTTTTATTGTTTCTCTCTTCCTGATAAAATCACACAAAAAATTCACACCGGAGTGCTTCAAAAACACAGTCCCACCAATAGAAAATAGAATACTTATAAAGCAAAAGATACTACTAACATCCAGTGTCATAAAAATGATAACTGAAAATGGTATTCTAAATTACTGCAAATTGCTATAGGAAAAAAGGATAACTTGAATGTGAGCGTCTCTTATAGGTTAGGAGAACCGGTAACCAGATATCATATTAAGTTTTTAAAGTAGAAAGTTAAAATAACAACTGCAGAATTTGAAAAGCAAATAGTGGAAGTCATCGTGAAAGGCTAAAAGTAAAATAACCTATTACCTGAAGATCAGCCAACTTCTCCCGGATTTGCATATAGCCAAGGTGGAGCTTTCCTCCAAAATGATCCGCTAAGCGGCGGTCACTGAGGGACACGTTATAAGAGCATAACATTGATCAACTTAAAACAATTACATGAGCCATCATAACTAATAAAGATATCATAAAATCGTCCCACAATTGTTTAGCTAATGGTAGCATGATCAACAAGCATATTGCAGAAATTTAAAAAAACGCACATTCTTTAGCTGCAAAAGTTTATCCTCGTAAAACTGGGCCCAAAAGCCTGCTGGTGACAAGGAGGTATAATCGCCAGGTCAAACACTGAAGTACTTTAAACCCCAAATACTAGTTCTTGGTCATCCTTTAAATAACTATTTAAATGAACTCTTTACCATATCTGAAAAAAATTACCTGTCATAAACACTTAAGAATGCTCCACATATGTCACAAACACGTAACTTCTGATCAGTCTGTAAAAAGCAGAGCAGGATAATCAATCAAAAAGAAGCTCCTAAAGCTTACAAGTTATCAATTGCATTTGCAATAACATTTTTGAAACAAATGCTACCTTATCTAACAAGTTTTTTGATCATTGAAAAGAATGCAAAGTTCATGACAACAAGAACCAGCTTCAATAGAAAATTTAGTAAAAGCTGGCATACGAAGTAGGCGTTACATCGGAGTAGATGAGATAAGGAACTTACAACTCGCACATCTGCAGCAGTATACTTAGAAGAGTCTGTAACAGGTTCCTGACGAGGAGGCAACTGCATTGAAAGCTACATAAAAAATAGAAAAACATAAGTACAACCAACTGACCAAGTACACGAAAGAAGAAAAAAACAAGGCAAAACCATAAATGGTCGAGTATAACAACAAGCATTAACCCAAACTAGTTGGTGTAGGCTAAAACAGTGATCCATTATTAATTATGAAGGCATGAACTAATCATAAGTCTCTACAGATCTTAACCAACCCAAAGTCTCCGAAGACATGAAAACACAGGTTGCCAGAACATGAATAACATGCTTTTACATTCTCCTCTCAGAAGCCTGTGCATTGCTAACTATTTCTGCCCGCATTTTTGATCTACCCTCTCATTCTCCAAGCACCCTTCTCTTGACATAGTCTCACCTTCTCATTGGTGCATCCAAAAGTCTTCATCGGGTATAACCAAGCTATCTTGAGTGGTGTTCCCTACGACTCAGTATTCAAATCTGTGTTGAAATTTTACCACTGCTGCCGAGTAAAACTACAGCAGAAATCAGGAAAAGCAACCAAGTTACGATTACACCTCGACTTTGGAATACGCTTGTCTGCTCCACAAGGATACCAATTCAAACTATAGCATTCTAATAAGACACAACGGCATCCGGTATCTCCAGCCTGCGGGTATGCTCTTCTCATGCAAACTCAAAGAACAACTTCTCCAAAGTCAATTGACCTCAATCTCACCAGATCCTCATCCTGGTACAAATTTCCTCTTTAAACAAGTGCACAGGTTTATAGATGAGCAATGAGTCACCCTAGCCTTCTATCATAATTCATACATGCTCATTTCTGATCATATTCCTAACTTTATGGAAGTAGATCCGCCTTAACATGTTCATTTGCTACAATCAACGTGTTTACATGTCTTTACTGACCTAACATGATGATGCTAGATCATAGGCTCATAGCAGGTCTTCTCATCATCCTATAGAACTTGCCCTCAGCTTCAACTGTGATTTGATAAATTTAAATAGAATAGTCATCCTTTAATAAGCGGTAATGGTAGGTACTTTCACTTGACACTTTTAATCGGAGATGAAGTTACAGAGTGTTTCAGTTCATACATCAAGAACCGCTAGGCATTCCCATTCTCTAGTTCATTTTCGCTTTGCCATTTTTGACACTACAAGTAACATGACATATTTATTCATCAAATTGAGTGAATCCATTTATCTGATGAGCAATGAGTTGTCACAAATGTACAAGACATCAACAAAATGCAGTAAATAGATGGATGAATTCTTGGTGCCTGGAAAGATTGAAACATCATTTGTGGTGAATTACTACTCCATATATCTTTATCCCTACAATGATCAACGAAATCTTCTGTTTGATTGTTGATTAATCTCTTTTCTTATTTGGAAGTCACTGAAGCATCTCAAAGTTTGTAGATTTTGCTCAATGTATTCAGCATAACTAATCAATTTTGTCTCAATCCAGGACCTTAGTTCTTTATTGTGTTGTTTACTTCAGATTTTGGTCTAAACAAATGTAAATCTCAAAGCACACTCATTTCCACATAGTCCAACTTTAATCTTCACTAAGGCCAAAAATATGTTCTAGTGCATTATGAGTATTCAATCTACAATTTAAGATCTAAACGGAACATGATCTTCCAAAATGTTTTCAAGCTAGAGCTGAATTTGAGTTACATATACCCCTCAAAACTGACAGTGAGTTTTAAAGAGGTGTTCACATAGGAATACCAAGTGTTAGGATCACTGATGACAAAAAAGCTAACACAAATTATGTACTACCCTCTATTCCTATGACCATCCTTGCCAAAATTTCATCCTTCATTACATCAACCCACAATAAAATACAATATACCCCTCAAAACTGACAGGTGGGTTTTAAAGAGGCATTCGCATAGGAATACTAAGTGTTAGGATCACTGAAGACACAAATGCTAACACAAATTATGTACTACTAACTACTCTATATTCCTATGACCATCCTTGCCAATATCTCATCCTTCATTACATCAAACCCACAATAACTTAAAAAAGAAAAAAAAGGAAAAAAAAACTTCTTAAGCACCTACCGTTCGAACATGCCGATTAAAAATTCAACCAAGCAGTTTCAGTTCATATGACATTCAATTCTACAGCCTAGTATCATCCATACACCCTTAAATTTCATAATGTTTTGTAGCAACAATAGATTTGACGAATGTATGACCTAGCCTCACTAATTAACACAATAAATTTGGCAAAAGAAAAACATACATCACGTCATTTCACACTCCATGAGCTCGCCTTGACCTAGGGTGCAATCATATTCCAATGTGGAAAATACTAGCCGAATTCTACGATAAGGAAAAAGAGAACCAAAAAACTTCAAATATGGAAGACAAATATACTTCAGAACAGGAATGGTTGAAATAGAAGACAACTGCATATCGATAAGTGGTCAACCTTTTTAAGTGCTTCAGCCTCTTCGAGCGCTTTTTGTGCTTCATCCACCATTCCTTGCTCGCCTAGAAAATGAGAACGTTAATTACAAAAGTTATTTCCCAAAAAATTAAATGAAAATATGATGCAACTAATATCGTTGGATGAAAGATTTGTGGTCTACACTCTACATGGATGTAGTCATGTAGACCACAAATGCAAATGAAACCCAAAAATAAAACAACTCACGATGATTTGTAGATTCAACTTACCAAGATCTTCTGCTTTTTTCAGCTTCTCGTTAATCAGCTCCTGGGTGCGGGCATCAGGAGTAGCTAAAGGCAGTGGTGCCAGTGGTGGAGGATTTGCAAGCGGTTGAGGTAAAGAGGCTCGATCTTTGTTGAATGCGTCTAATAAAAGCATCGACTGGTAAAAGAAACAAAACCACTCAGGATGAAAACAAGAACAAATTGCCAATGATCAGCAAGTAGAAGACAGTTAAACGACCTGACTATTCATGAAATCCAACAAAAAAAACTACAACTTCATCTGTCCCAAACAAATGACCCTGTTGCTCCAATTGTGTTCATATGTATCAATCCCTCAGGCCCAAACATAGGTCAGGGAATTGAGATCTGAAGAAAATTTCTTTTGGACAATTCTGCATGACTTCTTATCCCCTTTTTTCAAAGAGAAGCAACTTGGGAACAATGAACTTTTCGTATTGACAGGTTTCGAAACAGAACCTTTTCGAGACACAAAATTTTTAAAGGCACTGTTTTGAAAGACATAGGGGCTGTTTGTTCACTTCTTAATGGTTCCATTAAGAGGCAACATCTGAATCGTTAAAAGGTAAATCTTGTTTGGTAAAAAAAGATCTGCCCCTTAATGGTTCCAAAACCCTCTAAATGATTTTTATCTTAGCCCTCCCTTAACCATTCAACGCTCTAATTTCATTTTAAATAATTAGCAAACAACCATATTTCATTTTGCACTATATCATAAGAGCCTCTTAATCATTCTGCACCAAACAATTCAGCAACCGCCAAACAGCCCGATAGTATTTGGTAAGAATTAAAATTCATTCTCTGAACACCTTAGAGAATTGCACTATGATCGATTATATAAAAAACCAGATTCACATGCAAGGTACTATTAAAAAACACTGTTTAAAAATCATTTGATTAATTTAATTGATTGTTCCAACTTATAAGAGATTTTTCAAGAGAAGTGGATAACATATGTTCTAATGAAATAATATGCAAGTATTTTTTTAATAAACAGTTCAATAAACTAAGACTCCAACTTATTTGAGACGAACTAAAAGCCAAAAGGTTCATTAAATTCAGCATGGAGCATGTAATCATTCTAAACAATCAGTCCTTTGTCAAACATAACATGTTTATACCATGCTCAATACATTTGCCATCTCATCAAGCAATAGGTTCTTTATACCCTCAAAGCACAATGTTATCATATTTAAATTATAGAACTCTCAAGATAAATCTGTGAATGCAGTCAGCAGTCCAGCCAACTAACACCCAATTGTTCTCGCTTCCCCTAACTACACATTTGCAAAAAAAGAACAGGTACATTAAGATATCTAGAAAAGCACAAGTACCTGTTTGTCTGCTCTCTGTGTTCTGAGTTCTTCAACCATCTCCAAAGCTCGAATCTTCATATCTGCTTTCCCTTCCAGGTCTGGAATGCAGTAATTAAAATAAAATAAAAAAATAATCAGACATCATGAAATAATAGTCTAGCATATATTATGTCAGGAAATAAATGATTTAGAACTGCTAAGATATACTTAAATTAATCATATCAAATAGCATGCATAATAATGAAATGTCACTTCACCAGAAAATATTATAGTTAAATATGCAATGAACACCTATGTCTGCTACATTTCCACTTGCATTAGATTCAACTTAACTGGAAAATGTAATACAAACAAACTGATAAGCTTAATGAACTTAAAAGCCTAGATATCTTTTGTTATTATGAGGAAGTAGTCATGAATGTTTGGCTTTTTCTATACATGTCAATCAGTCAAAAAGAAAACTTTGAGTTCAGATACAGATGCACTTTAAAAACCTGAATGCAGCCAGATATCAAAATCACCCTGAATATATGCTCAAATAACTCGATGCATCTAGCTCAGATGAAAAATCAATGCACAAGAAAAGAGGGTACTACATTTTTCCAAATTTGAAACTCCAACAGCAGCAAGGTTATCATTTTTCACATGGAAGTGTGTATCCTTTTATCAAAGAAACAGCACAAAACAATAACTTAAAATGAACTTCAGGCATTTCTGTTTACTAAAATGATCATGTACTTTGAGTAAGATTTGAGTGCTAACTGAACACCACTTAAGATATTAAACATGTGTAATATTTAAGCTACTGCACTTATAGCATGCCACTGTATTCCAGCGTTCAGGCAAACATAAATTATTTAAGGATGACATAAACTAGCATAACTCGGTTCAAACTAACCGATTCTTGCGCTGGTTTAGGATGATGTGTAAACCGATACAAAACCATACAGAAATATTGGGGTAAATTTAAAAGATATCAATTGCTACCAAAAGACTTTACCATATTGATCAGCTTCTTTCAGCTTCTCCTTTATCTGCTTGGACAACTCAAGAATCTCAGGTGTCTGCACATTTAGCAAATCAGCAAATGAGACGGACTATAAAATATAAATTGATACACATGTTCATAGAAGCAGGCGTAATTCACAAAGAACCCAAGAAGTACAATCCACCTGAGTAACCTCCGAGACAGAGATAGCAATAGCTGCTTTAGCATCCTCCTCACTAAGACGTTTAAGAGCTCTGGCAATTTTTCTGTCACATTCAACAATGAGCCTGTCTATAACATCCTCCAATTCCCTATCATAGTTATCTTGACCCTTTGCCTTGGCTTCTTGGTATCTGAATGCAGTTAAGTAACACTAACACTAAAAACACTAATGTTCATATCTCAAACATATTTGTCGAGCAGGATGTTATCGTGCATTTATCAACTCTATAAACATTAAGAGCAAAGATCATAAGTAAAACAAAAGGCGACAACGGCAAACACATAGCATAACCGTCTAAAAAAAGTAAAAAAACCAAATATGGTTTAGTTATAAGGGTGAAAAAAAGGATACTCTTTCCTCAGCTGAAACGAGTGCACCTTCGGGCATGGTCCCATGTCCATTTTCTGGAATTGAAAACACACAAATTTTGAATAAGCATAGTAAAAATTGTCATCATAACAAAATAGCTGACTAAAATCATAGGCATAGGTCAGCTGTAATTACAAAATTACACTTCATAAATACAGTGTGTGTTAAATGGTATCGTTTTGTTTTTATATTCCACTGATATCTCAATGTCAATTAAAGCCCTATAAACGTTGAAATATTAAAAATTCCAAACCCGCACTGCAACAAATTCGGTTTCCACTTAATATGTGACTTGAGAATCAAAGAATCATTCAATAATCCATAATTTGGTTTCATTTTACTTCGTTGTTCGAGGCATATTGTAATAAATCGACTACTTTGCAGAGTAAGGTTTTCCGCAACCCTCACAACCTACTTCGTGTAACAGCAATACAAAATCAAAAAAAACCCTAAAACACAGTTTCGTTGTGCAAACGCATATTCATCGATTACGTGTGTGCATAGCAGGATATAGGCAGAGAAATAGGAGAAATGATTTTGTTTTGCTTACAGTGAGTTGGAAAAGTTCGTGAGGGCAAAGGCCGACTAAGAAGAGACGACAAACATCACGATCGTAGTACTTGCGATTGACTTCTCTGACATCTCCATTACGATTTGCTCCCATCAATACATCTAGCTGCTTCCTTATTGCATCCATCTGAACAAACTCCTTCCCCCTTCTCCGCCAACGGACGCAGTGGTTAGGGTTTTGGTGTTTGGTTTTCAGGGAAAATTCGGAACAAAACGCAGAATCCAATCGACGATATATATATATATATATATATATATATATATATATATATTGCAACATTTGCAACCCACATCTTAACCGTTGGATTCGTCGACCGTTGGATTCATGATCGACGGTTATTTTATTTTTATTTTTCTATTTTTTTTAATTAGGGAGAGGTTCATTTGAGAAATGATAAATATATGAGAAATAGAGAAGTAATCTTATTCATTCATCTGGTCAACATTTGCGACTTTGACCGCGAAGCACCGGATAATTCCTTGTGTGGTCTATAGAAGTTAGAGGGGTAATTTCGTAAAATACATGTGATGAGTTCATATATGAATTTGTATGAATCACAAAGATTCATATATATGAATCTGTTAATTAGTTCAACTGATTCATATATGAATCTTTGTGATTCATACAGATTCATATACGAATCTTTGTGATTCACAAAGATTCATATATGAATCTGTTAGTTAGTTCAACTGATACATATATGAATCACAAATGTTCATAAATGAATAAGTTAAAAGAGTTCAGTTGTGAATTGCACTGGTTCATATATGAACATATAGTTCATATGTGAATTATACATGTTCATATATGAACACAGCCCGTGTGTTTTGTAAAATTTACGAAATTGTCCTTCTATTTTTTGGATAGCCGCAACTTTTGACCGGTCAAAGCCGTAACTTTTGACCAGTCAAAGCCGCAATATTTGACTAGTCAAATCCGATCTTGACCATATGAATGACTAAGATTACTTCTCTATTTCTCATATATGTACCATTTCTTAAATGAACCAAACACTATATATATAGGGGTAGTTTAATTTGCAACCCACATAAATCTTACAACTCATGCAACCCACATCTTAACCGTTGGATTCATGGTGTGACCCCACCACCAACTTACGGAACAAATTTCATTTTGATTCTCATTTTTCTTTATAAATATTTAATTAATAAAAGGTTGTTTGGAGTTGTTGAAATAAGGTTGTTTTGTAATTGTTCATAATAAAATTATGGCGCTTAATGGTTAAGGAAGGTCCAAGATACAAAATTATTCAGATGGTTTTACGACTATTAAGAGACAGACTTTTTTTTGTCAAACAATATTCACCTCTTAACAATTCAGATGTTGTTTCTTAAGGGTGCGTTTGCTACGCAGACTGGGTGGGACAGAACGGGACAAAAAAAATAGTCCATGTTTGGTATGTCATGAGACAAAAATCACATGAGACAACATGGGACAAAACTTAAGTTTTTTAGTTCCACCAAAATAGGTAGAACAACATGGGACTAAATGTAAAATTACAATATTACCCTCTTTTAAACATATGATTTTAAACCTAAACTAAACGTGGGACAGACAGTTAGTTCCGTCTCGTCCCGTCCTGTTCCATCCTGTCCCGTCCCGTCCCATCCAGTCTGCGTACCAAACGCTACCTAATGGAACTAGTAAGAGGTAAACAAACAGTGGATATGAGAGAATATAACAAAAATGTGGTTCATATTTGGGATGACTTTTATGTGGAACAAATCGAAATAAAGAGGAACAAACTAAGTTCCACCCTCCGGCCCACCCTATGGAACAAAGTGAAATATTGTGGAACAAGCTTGTATTAATAAAACATAATTCTCTTCTAATACATCAAATATGTCCCTCTCTCTACATTTTATAGATTCTTTAAATTTTATTTAGAGCATTTTATTTTCTTTAGATTTTAACTTTAGATTTTAACTTTACTGTTCTTAAAATATAATTTTCTATATATTTTTCCTAAATTTTGGTTAACTTATGGATTTTATTAAATATTAATAAAAAACATGATATGGAAAATGTATAAAATAACTTTTGGAAATTACATATGTAATAACTGGAGAAGTGGTATAAAGTTTGCCATAGCAAGAGCCTCCCAAAAAGGGGAAATATACAAACAACCTGTTTAATCACAAATCTGCAATTTAACGGATAAATAAACAACAATCAACTAATCTAATTTCTACATCTAGAAAAGATATTACAAAAAGGGGTGTCATCTAGGGGTGTAAATGATGCGAGTCGAGCTCGAGTATCATTATACTCGACTCGAACTCGAAAGCAAATTCCTGAGCTCGAACTCGACTCGAAACTCGCGAGTAGCAAAATTCCAAACTCGAACTCGACTCGAAAGGCAATTCCTGAACTCGAACTCGAACTCGAGCTCGACTCGAGCTCGAATCAAACTCGAACTCGAACTCGTTTCAAGCTCGAATCGAGCTCGTTTCAAGCTCGAAATTCTTTAACGCATAACAAATTAACAATATTAAAACTTCGAAATAAATCTAAATTATCATCAAAGTAAATCCAGAAAATTAAAAGTTTACAACCAAATACAAAATCAAGCGGAAACTAATTGTAACTTACAATCAAAATCAAAGCGAAGTCGAAAAATTACAATACTAAAACCAAGTACATTATAAATTAAACGCGTTCAATTGTCGGGTTCCTTCAACGGTACTTGAATGAAAATTTCTTTTGGTTGTTCTTCGCTCTCCTACAATAAATAAATAAAACAAATTAGTATACTTATTAAAAGTGAAGATAATTAACTAAACATATCTATACATTTACCTTGTTCTTCCTTTTCACTCCATGGAGGGATCTACACCAATCACCCGTGCACATCAACATTTGCACCGTTTCCGGAGCAAGAGAAGCTCTATAAGGATCTATTACACGCCCACCAGCACTAAAGGTTGCCTCTGAGGCCACGGTAGTGATAGGAACCGCCAAGATATTTACAGCCATTCTAGACAAAATTCGAAACTTGTTTGATTGTTCCTTCCACCAAGCTAAGACATCAAACTTGTAGTCTTGACTAAAGAAACATCCCTCTTCTAGATACATGTCAAGCTCAGATTTCACACGATTTACTGATGTCTCCCCACTAAACACATCTAACAAAAGTTCAGATAAACCACTAGATCCATCATTTCCATCACGATTATTTGAACCAAATTCACACTCTCCACTTTCATCCCCAATAGAAGTAGAATACATTCTCACATATTCATCAAAAAGCTCATACATAACCTCTTTCACCTTATTAATATTTTCCCGCGCTACACTTGGAGAAAACATTTTCGGCCATGCAATCTCTATAGCCCTCATTTTCAGTCTAGGGTCTAACACGGTCCCTATTGACATCAACATGTTACATTCCCCCCAATATTTATCAAATCTCGCTTTCATGAATGTTACCATAGTTTTAACAAAATCATCACTCGACTCAGATTGTTTATCCAACATAACTTTAATCCTTTGTACTTCAGCAAGAAACAAGTTGGATGTTGGATATTCAGAACCGGATATAGAGTTAGTGGCATCTTTAAACACTTTCAATATATCAAGCAATTTTCCAATTTTACCCCACTCCTCTTCATCAGGACAAGAAGTATAATTACGGTCATGCAAAGCATATCGAGGAAATACCTGTCTAAACTTGATGGCACAATCTAGCATGTCGTATGTTGAGTTCCAACGTGTCTTGCATTCAAGAACTAACTTTCGATGCTTCATGTTGTACTGGCTTACAAGTTCACCAAAACGCTTGAGACGTGCATCACTTGAGTTCAAGTAATCAACAGTATCATGAACTTTCTCGATAATGTCCTTCACTTGTTGAAGACCATGTTGAACCATAATGTTGAGAATGTGGGCGCAACATCGGACATGAAACAATATTCCACCACAAATAAGCCTCCCATTTGATTCAAAGTTGTCCTTCAAAATGGCAATGCAAGAATCATTTGCAGATGCATTGTCCACAAAAATTGTGAAAACCTAACACAAATACACAAATTTTAGCTTTATTAATGCACAAATTATAAATAAAATAAAACACATATATAGACTATATTAAGCAAATCAAAACTTACTTTGTCCTCAATTTCCCACTCCCTTAGACATGTTAAGATGCAATCAGCTATATTTGCGCCTTTTCGTGGAGGAGGCAAATGAACAAAGTTAATCACCCTCTTTTGAAGCTTCCACTCAAGATCCACAAAATGGGCAGTAATCACCATGTATTCAATTTTTTGTGGTTTTGACTTCCACAAATCTGTAGTCAAACTTACTCTTTCCACCTTCTTGAACAAATCTTTTAGTTTTTTCTTCTCAAACTCATAGACTTTGAAAGTGTCTGCCCTAATAGTAACTCGAGATACACGGTTCCATTCAGGTATTCCCCTTTTCATCATCAAGTTGAAGCCTTCCTCCTCAACAAGACTGAAAGGATGCTCATGCATAGTAATCCAATGAGCTATCCCCTCTCGCATCTTTAACATGTCAAGTTTGCCATTATGTAAAGCACTAACAAATCCAGATTGATTTGTAGCGGTGCTTGAATCAGATGGTAAAAAATTAATCAATTCTTGTTGTCTCGTGTGTTTCGCTTTCATTGTACAAGATTCTAAGTGTCGGTGCATGTGGGTAGTGCTCTTAGACTTCAAAAGAGAAAGGGCAGTTTTACAATATTTGCACTTCACTTTCCATACATTTTTTATCATTTCAGGTTCAAGAAATTCGTCCCACACTTTTGATCTTCTTGGTCTTTTAGAGTTATGAAAAGGGTTTTCAGGTTCGACTTCTTTATTTGTGGTGTTAAGGGGGGGATCACAAGGCTCTTCATTAACCTCCACGGAGACATCCTCATTTGATCCTTCATCAACATTAATGTGCAAATCTTCATTTGAAACACCAACTGGCGTGGAAGATAGTTGTGGTCCACTAGACATCTCTAAAATTTTAAATGCATATTTTAATAAATTTAAACTCCAAATATAAACAAATTAACAACATTCAAGTTCCAACTAAAACATACTCCAATTTAGTAAGTAAATTATAGATTTGCAGCTCAAATATTAGAAAATAGAATAAAATAGTCGACAAACAAGAAAATAGAATAAAATACTCTTAGGTATTCATGTTGGGACTTTAGACAAGAAGTGACTCCTAATTTCTCTTTATGGAAAAAAGTTTAAAAAGGTGCATACAACAGTTAAATGATTCTTGATTGTTTAATAACAATGATATTTAAACCAGTTTGTTTTATTTGTGGGTGAAGGCCGAAGGGAAGGGTCTCCACTACTTTTGTTTAAATTAAATTAGTTGTTGTACAAACACAACCAACTTCTTCTGTCAACACCATTTTCTCTCTTTATCAAAGGAATTAAGCATGGAAAAAGGGTCTAGTATACAAATAAATATAAATATAGGAATTAAGCATGGAAAAAGATTCCAATATGGCAATATAAATATACAAATCTGGATGGTCCAGATCTGTTCTTGCATGCATGCATTCATATCCCCCCACTGCTGCTAGTGCTACTACTACTATAATAATAATAATAATAATAATAATAATAATAATAATATATACTATTACATACATTGTTATTTTCTTTTAGATATGAAAGATTAGAAATCTTTAAACCAGTTTAATTTATTTTTCTCTTCTTTTTGGGGGAATTTTCTTCTCTATTTACAACACCCAACTGATGAAAAATAGCTCAAACCCAAGCTTCAAAATACCTCCAGGTCGCCGGCGTGGAGGCTGTCGGTCGGCGTGGAGGCTGCAGGTCGCCGGCGTGGAGGCTGTCGGTCGGCGTGGAGGCTGCAGGTCGTCGGCGTGGAGGCTGCAGGTCGCCGACGTGGAGGCTGTCGGTCGGCGTGGAGGCTGCAGGTCGTCGGCGTGGAGGTTGCCGGTCGCTTCAAGGTCAAAACGAGAAACATCAAAAATATGTTGTCAGAATACCAAAAACATAAAACTTGAACTGAAGAACTTGCCGGATTCAGGGTAGTTATCTTGGAGCAACTGAAGAACTTACCGGAGTTCTTTCTTGAACGGCGCCGGAGTCGGAGTGAGAGAGAATAGAGATGGGGAATTGGGGATTGGGGTGTGGGTGTCGGCTGAGATTGAGAAAGTGAGACTAGAGAGAGAATGAGAGATATTCATTACTCATTAGGGTTTCTTTTATATTTGTTTTATTGTTTTTAATTTTGAAATTTAAAAATTCCTCTTCTTTTGTTTTAGGTGGGTGAGTAAATTTTTTTAATTTTTATTAATAATAATTAATGATATAAAATTTATTATATATAAAATTTATTATATATAAAATTTATTCGAGTATCTCACGAGCTTATCGAGTCGAGTAGTAGGTAGCTCGGCTCGACTCGTTAGTATGTCGAGTCGAGTTCGAGTTCGAGTTCGAGTCGAGCTTATTCGAGTCGAGTGTTGACCGAGCTTTGACCGAGTCGATCTCGAGTAGCTCGCGAGCTGTCTCGTCTCATTTACACCCCTAGTGTCATCTATAAACCCAATTTTTTCCAAGAATAGTTCAAGTGCCAAAATCCTCAAGCTCTTGCCCAAAGCATCTAAACTTGCCTAGGAGTCGCGCCGCTAACACCTGGGATACACATCGACACCAAACAAGTGTTAGGCCAAAAAGCCTAGTAAGTTGGACAATAATAAGCATGCATGAACAGTCACAATTTCTTATCAGCAGTTAACCAGTGTCCAAAAATATGGTGGAGTCATTAGGGGAGACCCAAAGCACCAATCAATTCCACTCCAAATAGTCAATGCACCTTGATGTCCTTAACAAGGAACACCCCAAAGGCCCGGCACACCCGGAGATCAGACCGTAAAGGAAACTTTCCGAGTGGCGGAGGTCTAGGCACATACCATTCCGGTGGTGCCCCAATACTACATCCTCCTAGTGAACTTGCCTTGATTCGTCCAACATAATGCATATAGGAGGTCTTTAGGTATATTTCAACCCAACATATTTCCATACCGACAATGGGTACAATGTTACCATCCTATCCTCATGAAGTCCAACAAAAGTCCCAACTGGACAATTACATTCATCATGCATATAACTATGTCACCAAAGTGATATTCCAACTAAACCCATCATAACACACATATAGGCATACATTTAACATATCGAGGTACCCATTTTATATATCCATGGGAAAAGCCCCCAAATAATGGTACACATAACATAAAACATAACATATCACCAATATCCATATTTCTAACCATTTTCATCAAGAAGTCCCAAATACTTGAACACATAGAGAATGAAATAACAAATAGAAGATTATGATGTGTATCTAGTTTTAACAAAGGTTTAGTAAACTCACAATCTAGGTTTTGTACCAAAACCTATAAAAGATGAAAACCCTATATGATGAAGACGAGACTTGAAGAAGATGAAGATTTTGAAGAACACCTTGAAGAACAACTTGGATGGACCTTAAATGAAGATTTAATGCTTTCACCAACCCATACCCTAGAAAATATGGGGTAGGAGATGAAGACCCAAAATCTAACCTGAACACTTTGAAGGGGATGAAGATGGTGGTGAAACTTTCAAACCGAAACCTTAGATGAAAATCTTGACTCTAGCAATCAATGGTGTTGGTTTGGTGGTTGAAGAAACCCTAGGTGAAGTAAATGAAGATAGAGGGTTTGGGAGAGAAATTTTGAAAGATAGAGAATGAGAAATATTTGAGATTTAGGGGAAAATTCATTTAACCCCGTACCTGGACCTTGGTGGTCCTCGGTAGACATCCGGAAAACTCGACTCGGTGCCCTTGGTGGTTGCTCGACTCTGGCCGTCGAACCCACAGAATTTCCCCCATTTCCTCCAACTAGCTTTGGGCAGAATCTTTTCATATGCCCCGGTTCTCCGCACTCAAAACATACCGATCCCTGGATGGAACATTCTTGAGTCGTATGGCTCTTCTTACCACACTTGGCGCACCTGGTTTAACCGGAGTAAGTTATTGTAGCACATGGCCCCGAGTGCTTTGACCTACACTTGGAACACCACCGTTCTTCACGACGTTGCTCACCCGCTTTCCCACTTACAAAGGGTCTCGACTGACGAACAGGCACAAATGGTCCTTCCCACTTTCGTTTCTCACCAACTAACCTCTTCTCTTCCCTTTCGGCATTGATGTCGTCCTCAACGAGCAAGGACTCTTCGATAACCTCTTGTAACGTCGAACACTTAGCATTCCTCACCGCCGATCGCATCCCGGCCGGTAACCCTTGATGATAGGCTTTAATCTTTAACCTTTCATCGGGGAATAGATGTCTCACCAAGTTTAGTTTATCCAAAAAGAGTTTGGAGTAGCCAACCACAGACAGGTTCCCTTTCTTCAGATCTCGGAACTCCCACTCCAACTTGTCCATCGAACGCTCGCTACAATACTTGTCCATAATCTTCTCTTTGAACACCGACCAAGTTAACTTAGCCAGAACTTCAGGAGTGAGGACTGATCGAGTGAGATTCCACCAAATCAAAGTCTCTCCCCGAAGTAGTTGAGAAGCAAACTTGACCCGTTGAGAGGGATCACACTCACTTGACTCAAAGGTCATATCTACCTCTTTGAGCCAGTACATGCAAGCAACCGGGTTATTTGAACCCGCTAACTCCTTAGGGTGGCACCCCAGAAACGTCTTGTAAGTACACCCCTTAGCCTTCGTTCGAATCCCTTCAGTGCATGGTTCCTCAACCGTTACCACATTTGGTCCACCCGACCCCACAATAATGTTTTCAGCCATCGTCTCCGGTTGTCGGTGGCTAGCGTCTCGATCCTCTAGGAGTTTCATGAAAAACTCTTGCTGTTGGGTCATGGCCGAAGTCATGGCCAACTGTTGTTGAGCCAGAGCCGCATTCATAGCCAACATCATGTTATCCCGAAGTCGGGTCTCCATGGTAACTTCCTCCATGATGGCGGTACCTGTGTTGAGGTTCCGGCGCGGAATATGCTCAGGCCCTCCTCCCAAGATTCTGAGTATAGGAATGTCATCAGAGGTTGCCCCCATCGGGGGTCGTACTGTTGCAGATTCCACTTCTGGTTGCCCCTCTGGCATGTCCGATAATCTACTTCGAGTGTTTACCATTGATCACTGCCACACAAGCACGAGAAGGAGATTGAGAAAAGACTAAGCGAGTTTAACTCATTGTACGTACTAATACCTTCATCAATTATTATAATAATAGTAAACCAAGTATGCTCACGTAACAATGCATTCATAATAGTAGTAGCTAAGTGAAATTATGAACGAACCATACACAAGAATTCTTGTCACCATCATCACAACTTTCAATTACAGTAATTCCGTAATCCTAACGCTCTCCCCACATAGGATTTCTACCCCAAGTGGACAGTGAAGTCATAAAGTCTAAAGCTTAAGTCTAGATACGCTAAACCATACCTAGTTCACTTAAACTAAGGCTCTGATACGAACTTGTAACGCCCTAAAAATAGGGATAACAAAAACTTTCCATAACTGGAGAAGTGGTATAAAGTTTGCCATAGCAAGAGCCTCCCAAAAAGGGGAAATATACAAACAACCTGTTTAATCACAAATCTGTAATTTAACGGATAAATAAACAACAACCAACTAATCTAATTTCTACATCTAGAAAAGATATTACAAAAAGGGGTGTAATCTATAAACCCAAATTTTTCCAAGAATAGTTCAAGTGCCAAAATCCTCAAGCTCTTGCCCAAAGCATCTAAACTTGCCTAGGAGCCGCGCCGCTAACACCTGAGATACACATCGACACCAAACAAGTGTTAGGCCAAAAAGCCTAGTGAGTTGGACAATAATAAACATGCATGAACAGTCACAATTTCTTATCAGCAGTTAACCAGTGTCCAAATATATGGTGGAGTCATTAGGGGAGACCCAAAGCACCAATCAATTCCACTCCAAAGAGTCAATGCACCTTGATGCCCTTAACAAGGAACACCCCAAAGGCCCGGCACACCCGGAGATCAGACCGTAAAGGAAACTTTCCGAGTGGCGGAGGTCTAGGCACATACCATTCCGGTGGTGCCCCAAGACTACATCCTCCTAGTGAACTTGCCTTGATTCGTCCAACATAATGCATATAGGAGGTCTTTAGGTATATTTCAACCCAACATATTTCCATACCGACAATGGGTACAATGTTACCATCCTATCCTCATGAAGTCCAACAAAAGTCCCAAATGGACAATTACATTCATCATGCATATAACTATGTCACCAAAGTGATATTCCAACTAAAACCATCATAACACACATATAGGCATACATTTAACATATCGAGGTACCCATTTTATATATCCATGGGAAAAGCCCCCAAATAATGGTACACATAACATAAAACATAACATATCACCAATATCCATATTTCTAACCATTTTCATCAAGAAGTCCCAAATACTTGAACACATAGAGAATGAAATAACAAATAGAAGATTATGATGTGTATCTAGTTTTAACAAAGGTTTAGTAAACTCACAATCTAGGTTTTGTACCAAAACCTAGAAAAGATGAAAACCCTAGATGATGAAGATGAGACTTGAAGAAGATGAAGATTTTGAAGAACACCTTGAAGAACTACTTGGATGGACCTTAAATGAAGATTTAATGCTTTCACCAACCCATACCCTATAAAATATGGGGTAGGAGATAAAGACCCAAAATCTAACCTGAACACTTTGAAGGGGATGAAGATGGTGGTGAAACTTTCAAACCGAAACCTTGGATGAAAATCTTGACTCTAGCAATCAATGGTGTTGGTTTGGTGGTTGAAAAAACCCTAGGTGAAGTAAATGAAGATAGAGGGTTTGGGAGAGAAATTTTGAAAGATAGAGAATGAGAAATATTTGAGATTTAGGGGAAAATTCATTTAACCCCGTACCTGACCTTCTGTCCATGCGCACGGGTCGTGCGTGATTTCTGAAGGGAGGGCGCACGGGTCGTGCGCACTGTCCAGTGACCTTTCTTGCCCCCTTTTTCATAATTTCAGCTTCTTACTCCAATACTCCCAAAAACCTTAAGTTCCACAAGAAAACCAAAAATTACATAATGAAATTCGGGGTGTTACAACATAAATTCTATATTTTTGTGTCATTTTAATCGTTTTGATGAAAACTTATAATAAAATATTTTGTTATATAATTCTTTAGTTTTATCTTAATCTATACTATATTATAAAAGAAACATAAAAAACTTTTAATTACAACATTTTAAGCACAAAATACAACTAATTAAAGTCAATTACTTAATTTACAATTTCATAATGCGTTGGTACAACTTATATTTTATTATAAAAATGTAATTTATTTTACTTTTAGTTATGATTTGTTTATAAAGATAATGGTAAATTATTTTGTTATGTTGTTATATTTATCTATACTATATTATAAAAGAGACATAAAAAAACTCTTAATTACAACATTTTAAACACAAAATATTATATTTTATTATAAAGATGTAATTTATTTTACTTTTAGTTATGATCTGTTTATAAAGATAATGATAAATTATTTTGTTATATTATTATATTTAAAATTATTGATAATATATTTTAATAAAAAATAAAACATGTAGTTTATCTCATAGTGTTTATCCTGTATTTAATATGTTTATTTGCAGTTATTATACAAACAAAACATGAGACTTTAATAAGTTATAATTATGTTTCATTAACTTGTAATTTTGAATTTTAACTAACATATCTATGCTATATTATAAAGCATTTAAGCTAAACTCTTAAAAACTAATTTTTATGCATTAGGTACCACTTATTAATGCATATTAGTTAAAATCCAAAAATACAAATTGATTAAACATAAGTACAACTTATAAAAGCTCAATGTTTGAATTCGTGTAACTAACTGCAGATAAACACTTATTTTTATTTTCTAAAATATCTAAATTTTTTTAACTATTGATATAATTAACCGATAAATATAAGAAAATTCGAGATAAAACACCTTATTTTTATTTTTTATTGAAGTATGTTATCTTTTTAATTTTAAATATAAAATATCTTAAACATAGTTATCATTTAAATTAAACATTTTTTGACCCGTAACAAAATACTTTATTATTATTTTGTATAAAAAAAACATAATTAAACTAAACTAAAATATATTTTTGTTTTAAATATAGGTTTCTCAAAATCGTAAAATAAAATCAAAAAAGACTAACAAAAAGTATGAATAATGATCGAGAGTTCGAGTTCTAGATTTCAGAAACCCGCTGCATTGCGAGGGTACATTTATAGTATTTAATAAATTACATATATTAATCAAAATATAAACAACTCGTTGTGATAATTTGGTCATTTTACCGGTTATTTCTTGTCCTATCGTGTTATCTCATGTATTTATCAAACACTGAATAGTTGTCATATCATCTTCTGTCTGGGTACCAATGTAACACTCTAAATTTCGGTATATTGGTTATTGCAAGAAACAGTGAGTTTCGCGAGTGGCTCGCGAGTTAGACCCGCGGCACAACCCGCGTAATATTATGTCCGCGGGAAGAAGCAGTGAGTTTCGCGAGTGGCTCGCGAGTTAGACCCGCGGCACAACCCGCAAAATTAGCCTGACGGATTTAATAGGGTTTTCAGCCTCCTTATCATTCATTACCCAACCACATTTTCTCCCCAAACTCTCTCTTCATTTACTCTCTCCCAAAACCGAACCCTAACCCTTTCAACCACCAATCTTCCTCATTTATTGCAAGAATCAAGCAACCTCCAAGCAAAGATTCCAACCCAAGGTCTCAAGCTCCAAGATCATCTTCTTCATTCAAGCTTCTAGGTTCCTCCCAAGTTTCTAGGGTTTTGCTATAAAACCTAGATTGCGAGTTTTCTTTACCAAAATCTTTAAATGGGATACATATCTTAAGTGTTTACTTGTACTACTTATTATGTATGCACAAATCTGATCACCTGATAAGTTTGACCTAAATGTTATTTTCATGAGTATTTGGGGGTTTTGACTGTTGAGATATATATGTGAAGTCATTGTGTTGTTAACATCGTTATCATTGGTTATGATGATTAATATCATAGATTATGTATATATTGTTGATTAAACCTACATGTTTGGGTGTTTTGGGCCTAACATGAGATTGAAGTCATGCAAATCCTTATATATGTTTCTTGCTGATGCGAGATATGTATAAGGATGGTAATATGTGTATATATCTTGTTGATACTAGATATGTACGGAAATGGAATATATATATATATATATATATATATATATATATATGTAGATTGGAGGAACCGTGAGTATATGCCAGGAGGATGTAGCCTTAGGTGCCACCGGGACGGTATGCGCCTAATGCCCCCGCCACCGGGACGGTGTGTCGGGCCTTTAAGTGTTGTAGGAAGAACAACACCCAAGGTGCATTGACTTGAGGTAAAACTCATTGGTGTGATGGATCTCCCCCATTGATTCCAGTATGACCATGTGGACCGAGTCGTTAATTATGCTATTTCATGTTTATCGAATGTCATGCCATGCTTTTGTGCAACTCACTAGGCCCGTTTGCCCTAACACTTGTTTGGTTTGATATGTATCTCAGGTTTTAGCGGCGCGACCGCCAAGAAGGTATAGATGCCTTAGATGCGAGCTTGGGAACATTTTTGGGATGCTTGCTTAGAAAGCTTATTTTGGATTGGATTACAACTTGTATTAATCTTGTTCCTAGTTAGTATTTAGATTAAAGGGTTGTGTTCCCTTAGATTGTTATTCATTACAAACTTGTAATTTTAACATGCGTTATTGTCTCATTTTTTTGGAGAAGAGCTCATGCTTTGGCATATTGATTACCATGTTTCCCTTTTATGGATTTTTTTTTTGTTTATCCCAATTTTTGGGGTGTTACAAGTTGGTATCAGAGCTCTGGTTTAAGTGAACTAGGTGTCGACTGTAGCATACCTAGACTTAAACTGGTCGAGCCTTTAGTATCACTGTCCATATGGGTAGAGCATTTATAGGTGGGGAGAGTATTAGGATTACGGAATTGCATTGATTAAAATTTATGACGATGGCAACGAGAATTCTTATGTAAGATACATTCACAATCTCACTTGGCCAGTGTTGTTATGAATTTATGATTACATGAATATGCTTGAAATTGTTGTTATGATGATTAATCATTGTAGTGGTACGTAGTGAACCGCTTATCTTTTAAAGAATTAACCGGTACGACTCTTATCGTGTGTGACAGTTCACCATGGTAAACACAAGGAGTCGGGTTGGAGCGGCTGATGATGCGAATGAGGCAAGTGTGATTGCCCCGGGAACGGCAAGGCAAGCAAACCCGACAGTAAACCAAGTCATTCCACCGATTCCCATAATGCTGGCAGGGATCGTAGACGAAATTCCTCAAGTAAACTTGGAAACCGAGGATTCGGTCATTCAAGAAGCGTACCCTCAGTCAGTTCTATTGGCAAGCATTATGCAGATGATGAATTCCGCGATGGACAAACGGGACGAGAAATTGATGAAGGTCTTAGAAGACAGGGATGCAAGCAATCAGAGACATGAGACAATGGTGGACAATGCAGTGATGGGATCGAGCGGAGCTGATAATGCGGTTGGGACGGAAGAACATGTTATCCGGGCCAAGAAGAAGAAGGAAGAGGGTTGTTCCTTCAAGTCATTCCTATGTAGTCGAGCTCCGGAATTTTCCGGAACAACTGATCCACTTGCGTGTATGAAATGGATTCATGAAGTAGAAATGGCTTTCGAGGCAAGTGAGTGCGCGGATACTCAACGGGTCAAGTTTGCGTCCCAACTACTCTGAGGGGATGCGCTGACTTGGTGGAACGTCACTAGAAGGGTGCTGGCGCCGGAGGTTTTGGCCAAGCTCACTTGGCCAACCTTCAAGAAGAAGCTTATGGAGAAATTTTACAACGCGAGAGCGCTTGATAAGATAGAAGAAGAGCTCCGAAATCTAAAGAAGGGAAATTTGACCGTTGCCGACTATGCGAAACAATTTATGGACAAGCTCAGCCTAGTGGAACATGTGGCAAGAGATGAAGAGGCGAAGATAAAGTGGTTTATGAGGGGGTTACCGGGGAATATGAAGACGGACGTGAGAAACACCCACAAGACCACATTGCAAGATGTGATCGAGGCCTCCCAGCAGGTAGAGGATGATGTGATGGAAGACAAGGAGGAAAGGAAACAACAAGGAGAGAAGAGGAAATGGGAAGGTCCGACCGGGCCCGTGCGACCATCCAAAACCTTCATCGGGGGAAGGAGTGTAGAGCCGAAACGTGAGGCACAGTGGTGCTCTAGGTGTAAGTGTAAACATTTCGGGCCCTGCAGTCAGAGATCCTTGCCTAACTCCATCGAATGTTCCAACAATGGTCGGAAAGGCCACTTGAGTAAGGATTGTTATTCCCGACAAGGAGTCTGTTATGAGTGTAAAGAACCGGGGCACCTCAAGCGGAATTGCTCGAAATTAGCAATGGGTCGTCAAGGAGCTCCGAGTGTGTCAATACCGAATAAGGAAACCCAACCGAAGGCGCCAAGTCGGGCCTTCCAAATGACGGCTGATGAGGCGAGGGAGACAACGGATGTAGTGTCGGGTACGTTCTTAGTAAACTCTCTACCTACCCGTGTTTTATTTGATTCGGGTGCGAACCAATCATTTATATCTTCATCTTTCTGCAAGAAATTCACTACACCTCCTAGTTTGTTGCGTGATGCGTTAGTAGTAGAGGTAGCCAACGGGGAACAGTTGTTAGTTCGGGAATGCTACTTTGGGTGTACATTAAGTTTAGATGGTGATTCCTTTGAAATAGACTTGTTACCGGCGGACATCGGGGGTTTGACGTAATTGTCGGGATGGATTGGTTATCCAAGAATGACATCGGTATTTTCTGTTCCAAAAAGCTAATCAGAGTACCCTGTCGTTTGGTGGCGAGGTGATTATCTACGGGGAGAAGAACCGAAAAGTCGGTATGATCATATTGTCCCTCAAGGCACGAAGAGCCTAGCCAAGGGATGTGCATCGTTTTTGGCCTACATAATCGACGTGAAGTTGGAAAAGAGAAAGGTAGAAGATGTGGACGTGGTGCGAGAATACCCGGACGTCTTTCTGGAAGACCTACCCGGACTACCACCGGAGCGACAGGTAGAGTTCCACATCGACCTCACCCCGGGAGCAGCTCCGATAGCTCGTGCTCCTTACCGTCTAGCCCCGGCAGAAATGCAAGAAATGATGACGCAACTTCAAGAACTTCTCGAGAATGGATTCATACGACCGAGATCGTCGTCGTGGGGAGCTCCAGTCCTATTTATGAAGAAGAAGGACGGGTCGATGCAGATGTGCATCGACTACCGCGAACTCAACAAGGTCACTGTGAAGAATAAGTATCCACATCCCTGAATCGACGACCTCTTCGATCAACTCCAAGGAGCAGGATGCTTCTTTAAGATAGACCTGCGATCGGGTTACCACCAAGTGAGGGTGAAGGAGAGTGATATTCGAAAGACGGCGTTCCAGACTAGATATGGCCACTACGAATTCTTAGTCATGCCTTTTGGGTTGACTAATACACCGACCATCTTCATGGACTTGATGAACCGTGTATGTCGACTCCTATTGGACAGATCTGTCATAGTCTTCATCGACGATATTCTGATTTACTCTCGTGACGAAGCGGAGCACCGACAACACTTGCGAGAGGTTTTGGAAGTTCTTCGAAAGGAAAAGTTGTTCGCAAAGTTTTCAACGTGCGAATTTTGGTTGCAAGAAGTCCAGTTCTTGGGCCACGTGGTGTCGAAGGATGGGGTAAAGGTGGATCCGACAAAGATCGAGGCAATGATGAATTGGGAACCACCGACGAGTCCATCAGAGATAAGGAGTTTCTTGGGTTTGGCTGGCTACTACCGACGATTTATTCAAGACTTCTCGAAGATCGCCTCTCCGCTCACGTCGCTGACAAGGAAGAATGTTAAGTTCTTGTGGACCGAAACTCAAGAGAGGGGCTTCCGGACCCTCCAAAGAAAATTATGCGAAACATCGATCCTATCCTTGCCCGAAGGTTCCGAAGACTTTGTGGTGTATAGCGACGCCTCTGAATTGGGTCTTGGTTGTGTATTGATGCAAAGGGGAAAAGTGATCGCATACGCTTCACGGCAACTCAAGGATCACGAGAAGAATTACCCTACGCACGATTTGGAACTAGCGGCGGTGGTATTTGCCTTAAAGTTTTGGCGACATTACCTTTATGGGATGAAGTGTACCTTATTTACCGACAATAAAAGCTTGAAGTACATCTTTGACCAAAAGGACCTCAACATGCGACAACGAAGGTGGGTAGAGCTTTTGAAAGATTATGACTGCGAGTTGTTGTACCATCCCGGTAAGGCCAATGTAGTGGCGGATGCATTGAGCCGAAAGAATTACGAGGGTGAAGCCAAAATAACTCTTACTAGAATTGACGTGAAGTCGAGTCTAGTGGAGGATATCAAGAGGAGTCAAGTGAAGGCACTTCGAGAGGAAAACCTTAAAGATGAAGTCATGGTGAAACAACGGGAAACACTAACGGAAGATAGCCGCGACCTTAAACTTTTCCAAGGGAGGATTTGGGTATCTAGAATTGGAGGGAATCGAGAGCTACTTTTGGCGGAAGCTCACAAGACCAAGTACTCCATACATATCGGTAGTACCAAGATGTATAGGGACTTAAAACTTCATTATTGGTGGCCGGTAATGAAGCTAGACGTAGCCAAGTATGTGGAGAGATGCGTCACATGCCTTCAAGTCAAGGCGGAACATCAAAGGCCATATGGAAGTTTACAACCTTTGGCCATCCCAGAATGGAAGTGGGAACACATCACAATGGACTTCGTCACCAAATTGCTGAAGACTTTGAAAGGTCACGATACCATTTGGGTGGTAGTAGATCGACTCACGAAGAGCGCGCACTTTTTAGCAATGCGGGAGACGTTGCCCATGGATAAATTGGCCAAGTTATACATAGATGAGGTGATATCGCGACACGGTGTTCCACTATCCATAGTTTCGGATCGGGATAGTCGGTTCACCTCTAAGTTTTGGGATGGATTGCAAAGGGAATTGGGTACGAAAGTCAAGCTGAGCACGACCTATCATCCTCAAACCGACGGACAAAGTGAAAGGACCATCCAAACTCTTGAGGACATGCTTCGGTCTTGCGTCATAGACTTTGGAGGAAGCTGGGATTCCCACTTGCCATTAGTGGAATTCGCTTACAACAATAGTTATCACTCGAGCATTGGGATGGCACCATTCAAGGCACTCTATGGGAGAAAATGCAGGACCCCAGTGTTTTGGCTCGAGGCGGGAGAAAAGCAGTTTGCGGGACCGGAGATAATTCAAGCGACGACGGACAAGGTCAAAGGCATTCGAGAACGTTTGAAAGCGGCGCAAGATCGTCAAAAGAGCTATGCAGATAAGAAAAGTAGACCGGTCGAGTTCCAGGTGGGAGATCGGGTCATGTTGAAGGTGTCACCATGGAAGGGGATCATTCAATTCGGGAAGCTTAGTCCTCGTTTCCTTGGACCATTCACAATTTTGGAAAAGATTGGGCTCCAAGATTATAGACTAGAATTGCCACCGGAGATGAACAGGATCCACCCTACCTTTCACGTATGTTACCTTCGTAAATGCTTGGCGGAAAAGGAGAGCGTTATACCATTATCAGAGATTCGGGTGGACAACGGCAACCGATGCGTGGAGGAGCCAGAATCCATACTAGAGGTTAAGACGAAACAATTACGACACAAGAAAGTGACTATGGTAAAGGTCCAATGAAAACACCACCGGGGTACAAATGTAACGTGGGAGTCGGAGGATGATATGAAGAGGAGATACCCCCATTTATTCGAGCAGTAGTGATTTCGAGGACGAAATCTTCATTAGGTGGGGAGGATTGTAACACTCTAAATTTCGATATATTGGTTATTGCAAGAAACAGTGAGTTTCGCGAGTGGCTCGCGAGTTAGACCCGCGGCACAACCCGCGTAATGTTCTGTCCGCGGGAAGAAGCAGTGAGTTTCGCGAGTGGCTCGCGAGTTAGACCTACGACACAACCCGCGAAATTAGCCTGACGGATTTAATAGGGTTTTCAGCCTCCTTATCATTCATTACCCAACCACATTTTCTCCCCAAACTCTTTCTTCATTTACTCTCTCCCAAAACCGAACCCTAACCCTTTCAACCACCAATCTTCCTCATTTATTGCAAGAATCAAGCAACCTCCAAGCAAAGATTCCAACCCAAGGTCTCAAGCTCCAAGATCATCTTCTCCATTCAAGCTTCTAGGTTCCTCCCAAGTTTCTAGGGGTTTGCTATAAAACCTAGATTGTGAGTTTTCTTTACCAAAATCTTTAAATGGGATACATATCTTAAGTGTTTACTTGTACTACTTGTTATGTATGCACAAATCTGATCACCTGATAAGTTTGACCTAAATGCTATTTTCACGAGTATTTGGGGGTTTTGACTGTTGAGATATATATGTGAAGTCATTGTGTTGTTAACATCGTTATCATTGGTTATGATGGTTAATATCATAGATTATGTGAATATTGTTGATTAAACCTACATGTTTGGGTGTTTTGGGCCTAACATGAGATTGAAGTCATGCAAATCCTTATATATGTTTCTTGCTGATGCGAGATATGTATAAGGATGGTAATATGTGTATATATCTTGTTGATACTAGATATGTACGGAAATGGAATTTATATATTGTAACACCCGTAATTTCGGTAAGTAGTGGCCACCCGGAAGTTTCTGTATATTGTAAATGGTGGGATGTTTGGTGGGAAATCATTATTTAAAGTCCCTTGGAGTATCGGGAGCTTTCGAACGCGAAAAAGGAAGGAATTCGGAACTCTGCACATCTTTGGTCACGTGCGTCTTATCTGCGCGGCCTAACATTTGAACTCGATTTAAAATTTTATTTGCGACCCTATAGTGTTATTAAATTAGGAAAAAATAAACGGACGTATATGGGCCTTGTTAGGGATTTCATCCTCCGACGTTTGCGTTTCTTTTTAAGGATAGGATTTTAAAGTTGAAGTTGTGAAATTTTCCTTTGGGAGTTGTGCAAACTTTTATTGCACATGTATTTGTGCAACTCAAAGTTTAAATTTGATTTGATGTTTAGTAACGTCCCAATAGTTTTACCGAGTTTTGGGGAAACAAACTGCTGCATATGAAACTTGTTGAGGATTTTATGCCGCAACATTTTTGGGTTAAAGAGGAAAACTCTAAAGTAAAAATTTTAGCGGCGCGACCGCCAAGAAGGTATAGATGTCTTAGATGCGAGCTTGGGGACATTTTTGGGATGCTTGCTTAGAAAGCTTATTTTGGATTGGATTACAACTTGTATTAATCTTGTTCCTAGTTAGGATTTAGATTAAAGGGTTGTGTTCCCTTAGATTGTTATTCATTACAAACTTGTAATTTTAACAGGCGTTATTGTCTCATTTTTTTTGGAGAAGAGCTCATGTTTTGGCATATTGATTACCATGTTTCCCTTTTATGGAATTTTTTTTTATTTATTCCAATTTTTGGGGTGTTACAACCAAAGGCAATTGTTTTTGTTTCTTAAGCTTTTTTTAATTGTGTTTGTCCCTTACATTTGTTAATTTTTAGCATATTTCGTCCATCTGACTGTCGACTGTTTAATAAGGGTATTTTAATCGTTTTCTATTTCAACTTTAAATAACTAAATAAATAACATTTTGATAGCGACCCCTCTCCCCTATCCTCAACCACCTCCCTTGGGACATCATCGAGCAAGAGATCAATAAGATATCTATTTGCAACAAATGAGTATAATTGAGATAGATAGAGATATAAACATGTACATCTGTAGTGTGCAGATATATATACCGAATAGAAAGGCACCATTATGACTACCCTGTGTTCAATCTTTCCATCTCCCATATTCATCTCCATCTTCACATGATTTAGGTATAGGGTTTTTTTATATTAATTTCAGGGCTTGTATCACAATTTTTAACGATTCATGTTATAGTTTTATATCTCATGTTGATTTTTTTTAATAGATTGTTGATATTTTTTGAGTTTGGGTTTATGTTTAAATTGTGGTAGTGGTTGGTGTTCAATGATGGTGAGTGGTGATTCATAGGTTGATTTGGGTATAGTTTTTTTATTTTTGTATAATGTAATATGTTAACCACAAGGGTTGTGGCGTATTGGTTAAGGCTTTGGGGATGTGGTGAAATATTAGTATATGATTAGATATAATATGTTTTTTATTTAATATATTGGGAAAGAAAAATGACCAAAATGCCCAACTTTAAATGAATTTAACGAGATAATTTAATTGTTCGTCATATGAATGGATGAAATTGTTGAAAATTGACAAGTGTGTCGGACAAAAGCCGATTAAGTGAAGTTCGGAAACGATAACCACTAAAATGGACGAACAATAGGGAAAATCAATCTTTACTCTTGTTATAAATGTTAACTTATCAAAATATTTATCTACCTTTGGAAATAGGCGTTTATAGTATGTTTGTAAAAACTGTATGTTAGTCTAGGGAATGTTTAAATCCGCTACAATTCTGATAATTGCTACTTATGTTATGTTTGTTCGCGGCTTCACTAGTTTAATGGTGTAACAAGATATCGTTCAGTTTTAATGCAGTGTTTGTTTGTGGCTCCATGAGAACCCTCCAACCCCTATACCAAAGCAGTTAAATGCAAGGAGGTCAGAGCAGAGAAGCTTCAAGCCAACGATTGATTTAACCTTGTGGATTTAGCAATGTTGTCCTTTTATATATTTCCCGAACCTATTATTCCTCAATACCCCCGTCCCCTCCTACTGATCGACTCATTATTTCGTCTATTGTTGCTTATCACTACTGTTGCACCCTTCCATCATCTCCCCCCATCTCACTTCAAGCTGTCTCGTACCTTCATTCCATATTTTCACCAACTGTTGCCGCATCTTTTTAGTTCCCTTTCCCCAAAAATAACTCATGCGATAATCTATAAAATTTCCACCTAATTCACTATGGTTCCACTAAGATAAAACAAGAAAATAAAAGTTCGAGAGGTGTAGATTATCAGTATATGTTTACCTCCCGCTTGTTTTATGCTTCCCAATTTAGAAAAACATGACCTACTACACTTTATTCTATATAGCAGAGCGAGACACATAATATATACGAGATTGATTTATATGAGAAGAGTTTGTTTCTCTCCGTTTTAATAACAGGGTCGTTAGGATAAGTGAGTTTGTTTGGTTGTAGGTGAGTTCCGAGAACGGTGAGTTCCGAGAACGAACGGAGATTTTTAGGTAAATAACCTTAAATGAGATTTTAATTAAATCTATGACCTTCTCATGAATATAAACCCATTTTTTCTTGAATAGGCCAGGAGGTCATGCATTTAATTAAAAAATCATTTAAGGTCATTTTCCTAAATCACCCGTTGTGAACGTTCGTTTTGAAATGTCTGGTAAAGAGTTTAAAATACATCAACGTCAAATTAAACAAGTTAAATGTATGTTTTTTTTTTATTGTATAATTTGTTTGCGTCCAACTTTTGATAATTTCCCGTATACTCTAGATTAAAAAAGAAGGGCATAATGTATTTTTATTTTAAAAATTAACATTGTACTTAAAAAAACATCATGTGTGTGAACCTTGAATGCATTCGTGATTTATTGGTTTGAACATAAACTTGACTGTGTTTATCAGTTGCTTATTGATTAGCTATATGGAGTTCAAACGCGTAAAAATTAGAGTTATACACACACAATAATACGTTGATATCGGTTGGTCATTTGTTAGTTTTATGGATTTTAAACACGTAATTTTAAAAGTTATACATACACAATAATAAATTATAAGTTTGAATTTAAAAAACATACGTAAATGTTTTATAACATAGTAAAAACAATAATTCCTTGTAGGAAACAATAATTAGAACATGGTTAAAACTACTTATAGAAGTTTACATTTTTAATAAATAGTTTATAAGATCATGTTTGTAAAATCCCAGTCTAACCGTACCAGATATTGTTCGTTTTGTTCACACACCTGGACTTATGGTTTTAAAACACGTCTGATAGATGAGGTATCAAGTTCTTTATAAGGCAACATTCGTTCCCCTCCTCAACCAATGTGGAATCTTACAATCCACCCCCCATTGGGAGCCCATCGTACTCGTTGGCACACCAGTCCGGTTTTCGACTCTGATACCATTTGTAACAATTGCAATATCTCATTCCCCGGACCCGTCCCCGGTCCCCCGATCGGGACCATTTTTCTACACTTATTAAAATACCATTTTCTGCACTTTTTTAAATATCATTTTTCTGCAGTTTTTTATACCATTTTTTTGCAATTTTAAGCATTTTTCTGCAGTTTTTTATACATTTTTTCTGCAGTTTTTTATACATTTTTCTGCAGTTTTAAGCATTATTCTGCAGTTTTAAAGCAAATTTCTGCTTTTTTTTTTACTAAAAAACAACTAAAAAAACTCAAACTAAAAAAACATAAACCTATTAAACATTCTTGAAATTAACACATATAATTTATAAATAGAGTAAACTACAATTTTGGTTCTTGTGGTTTACCAAAAAATACGAAAGTGGTTCCTAAACTTCAATAAGTGCAAATTTCATCCCTGAGGTTTCGATTTTGCTATGAAAATTGTCCCTCTGGCGTTAGCTTCGTTAAATTGTCCGTTAAGTCAAGGGGTAATTACGTCTTTTTACACAATTTTTTTGTCTTTACTTGTTTTTGTCCTATTCTTATCTCTCTCTCTTTCTTGTACATAATCACACACACACACATATATATATAATCATATATATTACACACACACACATATATATACACACACACACATATATATATATACATATATACACACAGATGTACATAATCACACACACACAGACATATATATATAATCACGAGATTGACGCAAGAAAAGGGGAGAGGGTGGATGACGCCGACGAAGAAAAGGGGAGAGGTTGGGGGTCGCCGATCACCATCTCCGGCGGCCTCACCATTTTTTAAGTTGAGATTAAAAAATTAACCCACCATTTTTTTTTGAAAAAGTTAAAACATATATATATATATATATATATATATGTGTGTGTGTATGATTATATATATATAGGACGGTAATAAAATGAGAACAAAAAATAAGTTAAGAACTGTGAAAACCGATCTAAGTCGTTCATTACTTTTAATCTAAGGTTATTAAACACAATGGCAAATTTGAAATAAACTACAACTTAATGGTTTATTATGTATTAAAATAAAAAATGGAAGGGCATTTCTCGCCTTCAATTCATCGTTCACCAGTACTTCAAGGCTACCACCATCACCAAGCAAAACCCAAATTCAAAAACCCATCCTCAATCACCATCCTCACCGCCAAACCCTATCAGCAGCCAATGAAGTCATCGCGCTGTCGTAGCCGCCATGGTTATTTCTGGTCAGTCATAATCCTCCTCCTCCTATCGCCACCGTCTCCGGCTGCATCCTCTACCACCCCACCGTCCAACATTCTCAATCGCCGACGATTAAAAAAAATCTCGGAATTCAACCTTACCACCACCGCCGACGACACCAAACGACTCACTTCCAGACTTAATCTCACCATCTATACCAAAAAACCAAACAAGAAAATCATATTTTACTACGATTCGATCGCAATCACATGCTTATCACATTAAACCCAAATCGCAAACAAATATTCGATGTTGTTGATGAGACCAGCGGAGGAACCGTGAACCTTGTCGTGATGTTCCATCAAGTCTGTTAAAAAACAAGTTCGTGAAGGAAATGGAGCCTAGGTTTAATTATGAAGGCATTCAAGGCGATGGAGGATCTGGAGAAAGGGTCAGATTGTGAATCCAGATGAAGGGAGAATGGTAGGGTATTATTGGATTAGGAACCTTAAATTGTCGCATAATTCCTTCTTGAGGTTGCAGATTGAGAAACACTTGAAGATATTTGTGCATTCTCCCAGGAACAGTAAACCTCGTCGGTGAAAGTCAAAATTCTGTTTCATTTCATGTGGTGAAATAGATTATAGATGAAAATAATAATATGTGTTTCATCCGGTGAAGTAATAGTAATATAGTATGTGTTTCATGAAGTGAAATAATAGTGTGTTTCATGAGGTGAAATAATAGTATGTGTTTCATTTGGTGAATCTTTGTTACAAAATGACAATTAAGCCATTTTCATATGGTGAAATAACTTTTAATTAAAACCATAAGATCAAAACCAAATTACGGCTTAGATCGGTTCTCACGGTTCTCAACATTTTTTTGGTTCTCACATGATTTAACCCCTATATATATGTGTATATATATAGGGGAACGATCAAATGGAAACCACTCTGATTTTGAAAACCGTGGAAACTCTCGATTTCATTGGTGAAGTTAATGAAATTGTTTCATATAATTCTTTTATTGATGGAATTGTTGCATATATTTGTGTTTTTTATGTAAAAATGAAAAAGTTTCATCAGACTGCGAAAACACATGAAACAATTTAATTAGAATGAGAAAAATTGATGAAACGACATAAAAAACACAAATATATGAAACAATTTCATTAATAAAATAATTATATGAAACAACTTGATCATATAAAACAACTTTATGAACCAATTTCATTAATTTAACCAATGAAATTGACGGTTTCCAATGTTTCCAATCTAATATGGTTTCCAATTGATACCACCTCTCTCTCTCTCTATAAATATATGTGTGTGTGTGTGTGTCTGTGTGTATGACTCAAAAAAAATGGTGGGTTAATTTTTCAATCTCAACTTAAAAAATGGTGAGGTCGCCGGAGATGGTGGGTTAATTTTTCAATTTGTGTGTGTGTGTGTGTGTGATATATATATATAGGGGTGTACGCGGGTTGGGTTAGGCGGGTTGAGACATTTTTACAACCCAACCCAATTATGGCGGTTTGGAAAATCTCAACCCAACCTAACCCTTGCGGGTTATGGCGGGTTGGGTTGGTGATAAGTACTCAATTTTGAGTACTTAAGCACATTTCTCATAGTCTTTTAGATATGATTTTTCACTTTCAAATCTCACTTTGAGTCATTTTCTACCTTGTTTTCCATTTATTTGATATTGGAGCTGAATTTGTGTGATTTGCTTGTTCTATTAAGATTGTAGGCTAACTTGGTCGTCTTTTGAAAATCTATTTGGACACAGGGCATGCTGCAGCATTGGCACAACATGGAGCTGATCGTTTTTCGATGAAAGAATCAAAGAAGATGGAGGCTAATCTGAATTTTTGGCTTGGAACTAATCTTTTGTAACCTCTTAACACTTGTTTAATCTGGTTTGTAATAGTTTAGTTAAGTTGGGACTAGCTTTTGTAGCCTTAGTTGGCATTAGACTAGACTAAGTACACTAAGATTCCCTTTAAATTGCAAGTTTGCCACTCTCTTTGGTTATAAAAGGAGGGCTTAGTTGCATTTAAGGATATATATATCTCTCTCTCTCTACTTCATCTAATTATTATTAGTTAACTTAGGATCTGATCTTAAATCAGTTCTACATTTTCTTTAATTTCTAGTAGTTAATGTTCTTCAAGTTCTTCATATTGTTCTTATGTTCTTCATCTTGTTCTTCTTAGTTTAGCTATCATCTTATCTTCTGTTTAGCTCAGGAGCTGATCATAAATCAGTCCTGCTTCATCTTTAATTTCCAGAATTCATGCATCTGTTCTTATGATCTTCATCGTGTTCTTCATCATCTTCATATAATCTTCATCCTTGAATATGAATGCTTGTAGCATTGAAACAACATCCACCTACACATTTTATTTTCTTATATTTTATTTCTTCATCTTGCATCTCTAACCTTTCTTTTACTCTTTTAATTTAGATTTCAGTAGTTAAAGTTCATTGTATTTACTTTCCATTCTTACTTTCTTGTCATTTCCATTTCCTTGTAATTTACTTTCCTTTGTCTTTACATTTCAAGCAACATATATATATATATATATATATATATATATATATATATATATATTTATATACTTTCAAGTCATTTATCTTTCAAGAGCACTTTACATTATGTTCATCTTTGTAATTCTTAGTAGTTGTTTTTCTTTCCTTATTGTAATGAGTAGCTAATCAGTTTAACTTGGGTGTGAGGCAAATGGTGGTTATGTGGATCTAAAAGAAAGTGGGTTTTTGTGACTTTAACCAAGTTTTATTGTTCCAACTCAAGTTTTATCAAGATAACACAACTCCTTGACAAATTGATCACTTTGATAGTGTATCACCCCGAATTCTGAGGACTTACCTAAGTATTATCGAGGTTGTTTGGTTTAAGCATCGTGGGTTGAAAAACATCAAGTTTTGTAGCGTTTGGGACTGCTCGCGACTATGCCCCCGCGATAGTGACATGGTCACAATCGCAGGGTACAATCGCCCAGGGTGTACCGCGGGTGGGTGATTCCCCGCGACTATGCCCCGCGACTATGCCATTGGCATAGTCGCCGTGTCACTATCGCCGGTAAGGGTTTGAGTATAAATAGTGTAGGTCGCGATTTCAGTCATTTATGTCTGATTCTAGGGTTTGTTGAGCGTTTCTCTCTACCGAAAATCAGTAAGTGTGTTATCCTTGCAACCTCTTTCATCATTTATGGTGATTCTAAGTCATTAATGGTGGTCCTTATCATTTAGGAAACATTTTGGTGAACTCTCAAGTGGGTTTTCGTCTCCTCCATTTCTAGGGTTTAGTTTCTTCCTTAAGGAAACTACCAAGGTGAGTTCTTACCTATTTTCCCAACCTTATACATGTCAAAAGGTGGATTTTGAATACCTAATATATCCTCTTTCATATATTGAAATTGTAAAAATTGTGTTAAACCTAACTTTTGGGGATATTAGTGTTTGTAATGATTTTGGGGAAATGATGATCTATGAACTTTGAATAATGTTCTTTAACTTGTTTTACTTGGGTTCTACTTTTAAGAGAATGGTACTTTATGTAGAACTTATGATTTTAAGAATATGGAAATTATGGTTAACTGCTGATAAGTTCGTGAATCAACTTGCATCATGTTTTGGGATTTGGAAATGAAGGATACACCAAATATATTTTTATTTGAGATCTTTTGGTAAACGATGGAGAATGGTTTTAGTGGAAATCACCCTTCATATCATTTATGCATAATAACCATTATTGGGATTACTTGTTGGGTCTTATGCGCATTATTTGGTTAATTGGATGTATTGGGAGTCATGACCCCGTATTTGGTTTGTTATTGTCCGACGTTGGGACGACTAGTTTTCCACGTCGAGGCACGTTAGGCATCGGATGTTGTATAAGTCCTTCGTGCTCAAGTACTACGACATTGGATGAGGAGCTCGACGTAGGAACCCCTCGGGGTTGAACTTGAGTTTCCGTGGGTGTATGTTTAAAGCCACTGAGCCTGACATCCCTTGCGTGTACTTTACTTGTGTATTGGCTTTACTGACTTATCGAATGACTTACTTTTGTGTTCCGTCATTTGTGTTAGTAAGCGGGTCTCCCCCGTTAACCCAATAGGTATTTGCTATATTTCAAATAGCATTATTATTATATCATTCTATCATTTTCATTGTACAAAAGAAATTGCTTTTACTCGTCTTACGTTAATTATTTGAGCTGCAAATGTTTGAGCTCACTAGGCTTTTAGCCTAACACTTTTTCTTAAAAAATGACATGTATAACAGGTCAGGTTTCCAGTGGGGTTCGTCGGGAATGAGTGGATGACTTCGAGGCCAAGAGCGGTCTTTTTGGGAGATGTGTAGACCGACATTTTGGATAGCGAGCCTACTTTTGGAAGAATAGCAACACCCGATATTAATCTTTTTTATTTAAGTTAGATTATTAGGTTGTTAGTGTATTTCTTCATTTGTTAAATTGTAATGACTATAGTTGTTTCTCCGTTCTCTCGAGTTGATACTTTGGGGTTGTTTACAACAGGTTTTTATATACCTAGGTTTACCAATTTATAGCCGTCATATTGCAGAATTTTCAAATTTTTATTTTCCGTTAATTTAGGGTGTTACAGATAGTGTTCAAGTGTGATGGACCTAGAGATAGGTCATTGAATAACACGTCAATTTGAATGACATGGGAGGTAATATCGAAAGAGTTACTTGCAATGAGAGTTGTTACTTGTGTCTTTTAAAATGATTCATTCTTGATAAATGGTCACTTTTTCAAAGGGTTAAAATGGAGTAGACTTAGAGATAAGCTACTTGGAATACATCAACTTGGGAGGTACGAGGGTTATTTCGAAAAAGTAATTTTTAACGAAGAGAATTTGTTTTGCCGTATATTTTGAGAACTCCATTCCCATCATTCCCTTATCTGGAACCTTGCTCAGAGATGAGATGGTTCATAGCTACTGGAATTATGGGATGGTGAGAGTCCGAGAGGAACGTGTCTTAAAATCGATAATAAAACTAATTATAGTCAGAAGCATGCTGCAACATTCCTATAGCATCATGCTATGACAGTGCTGTAGCATTGACCTACTGGATTTTGGATTCATATACCATCAAAAGTCTTACACCCTTTCTTCTCGCTTATTCTTGTTTATTTAGATCTGTGTTAACCAACCAACCAAAAACACGTCTTCAACATCCCCATCTGAAGTTAGTTTTTCATCTCAAGATCTTGCAACCTAAGATACCTATCCATGTGGAATACGATACTTGGTTCTTACCATTTTATTACTTGCAAGGCGACATAGTACCAATTTGTATACTTGATTTTTGGTATTATTTCTCTCACCCTAAGGTACACAAATAGGGTCTGTCAAGTTTTTGGTGCCGTTGCCGGGGATAGGCGTAAATCTATGGTTGTTAAGAGATTGAGTCTTGTTAAGCTAATTTTTCTACCATCTTTGTTGCTTGTCATAAGTTTCCATGTGTGTGCAAGTAACAAGTTTTTGAGTTTATCTTTCTGTGAATATGGATTCAATGGGACATTCGTTTGAGCCGTATGAAACTGTTTTCTGTGACTATTGTGGCGAAAATCATTTCTCGTACAGTTGTCCTTCGAACCCCGAATCTTGTTATTTCATGGGAGATAATAATTGGGATATCTCACACTTTAATACATACATTCAATCACGGGAGGCCCATCCTAATTTGTTTTTAAATGGTCAATATCATGACACTTTCACATCACCAATACCTCCCTACCAATATTGGAGTAACACTTATTCAAATACTTTTGACCAATCTTGGGGAGAACATGATGATTTTTCTGGGAGTTTTCAAGGGGGCGATCTTAAAGACTCATTTTTACCCCCCACGCCCTATTTAGAACAAACTGAAAACTTCGAATCTCTTAAAGCTTTGATGAATGATTTCTTACAGAACATAAATGGAACTGTTATTAACATAACGACATGTGTTGGAGAGATAATTAGTGAGAGTAAAAGACAAAGCCAAATCTCAATACCAAGTGATATTGAAAAATCTGAGTATGTTGGTAAGGATGAGGGTAAGGCTAATACTTTGGTGAGTAGTCAAGAGATAGAGAATCCCGATGAAGCATCTGAGCATTTGAGCAACCCCTCTTTACATCAAAATAGTGAAGAGGTGCAACAAAATACCAAAATTGTCATTACTCCTTTCTTTAAACTTGTGCAGAAAGAACATTATGTTGCAGATACTGCAGCATCCCTGCATCAAAGCTGTGTAGAAAATATCCAAGTTGTTTTGAGAAAGGGACGTGACGATCAATCCAAAGACTCAGGAAGCTTCAGAAAATCATGTTCTACTGTTGGTGAGGTGATGTGGATAACTCTTTGTGGGATTAAATGTTCCCTCATTTGTGCCATTGAAATCTTGTGTCGTGATCAAAGAGTGAAACGAGTGATAAGGAAAGTATATAAGCATAAGTGGAAGGAGAAACACCAAGATGAGTTGATGAGGACCGTTAGGGCTGGGGAGCATGTAACACCCATATTTTCGCCTTGATAAGTGTTACGTAATCTAAAACAATTATCCAAATTAATCCAAAATACGGCTAAATTAAAGCCATTTACAGCGGAAGACTTTAAAATAATAAATATGTAACTTAACTGCTAATCCGTCCCATACCGGATTGCGTTACAAATTTATCTACCATAGATGCCGCAACATAAATATTGAACGTAAATAAGCTAGGCAAGTCTCTATGTTTGCCATTTTTCCCTCGTCGAACCTGAAACCTTCAATCCCTGAGATGCATACTATAGTCAGCTTATAAAGCTCAGTGAGTTCATGGTTTGCGTGAGTGAAATCATATCTTGCCACACATATCAAACATGTAAACTTCGTATAAAATAACACTCATTTTATGAAACATGCAACACCAAAATAAACGAGACCTCATAACTGTCTCCTCGAATAAGGACCGATAAGTTACAAGCATTCCCTGGGTGTGTACGGCTCACCTATAGCCAATAACCCATTACGGGGTCGTGCTGTCGTGTCACAGGCATTCCCTGGTGTGTACGGCTCACACAGAGCCAGTCACCCATTTCGGGGTCTTGCCTCCCCTTAAGTGTGACAAACCAAACCAACATCCCATATTCCGTACCATGCACCATTGTATAATGTAAACCAACTGAAAATTCAAGCATGCTAAATACGTTTAAAAACCGGAAAACAATTAGCATGCATGCTCCACAAAACTCCACATACATGTAAACGTATACCAATGACATTATTTAAATCATTATCATGCATAATATTCACCACCACAAAATCATATAATGCTCGAAAATAAATTTGTACATAGGTATGCATCACAGTGTAAGTCTCATGAAGACTCACCTGTCTGTGTCGATCGATTACCGATAGCTCATGAACGAAGACCTACACATTTCATATCACCATATCTAATTAATGTCTTATTTTCTCCAAGAGTGAACAAAAGTCGACTATGGTCACCCCGACTCAACCTAAAGTCAAACTCCATAACCGGATCTCTTAATAACTCATATATCTTCATTTGATCTCATCGTCAAAATACTTATGGTCAAACGAGGTAAAAGTCGACCATTGGTCAATGTTGTCAACCTCGACTAACTTTAGTCAGACCCCAAGTCTAAAACTCGATGACGTCTTAAAACGTCAAAATAATCGTTTTATAATTCTCCAAATTAAAGCGTCTCAATAATCATTTAACTCAAATACGACGCTTTAGTCTTATTATAAAAATCATCAAAATAATTAAATGCTTTATTATTTTGATGAAATCAAAGTGCTCGATAATAATTATTCTTATTACGAAGCTTTAAATCTCCTTTTCATATCACATAAATAAATGATTTATTGTAATCACCCGCTTAAAATACTAACTCTTAAGTCTTGACCATTTCGGTAGCAAAATACTTAAAACTCAATATCTTTAATTATAAAGCATTTTGGAGATTTTAAAAAGATAAATAATCAAAATACGGCTCAAAACCAATCCCTAAAACATGGGATTATTTTGGTAATTTTTATATAGATATACTTGAAGTATTTCTAAGCTATAAATTTTCAAATCATAAGGTCATTTTAGTAATTTTCACAAAAATGAATACCACAATATTACATTTTATGAGTAATGAGAATTTTGAAATGTTCAGAAAATCTCGTGGTCAAAAATCAAATTTCCCTAACTCCAGGGGCTGCCACATAATTTATTAATATGAATAGTGAAATAATACATTTAACTAGAAGATGCGACAGCTCAATGGTTAACATCCTTGTTTGTAAAATGTTGGTTATTGGTTCGAGACTCTTTTGCTGCAGTTTCCTTTTTCTTTTCTTTTTTTTTTCTTTTTAAACAAAATTAAAAACAACAACAATAATAATAGCCGCAGCAACAAACAGCAGCCATGGCTGCGTTTTTGTGAAGCTTTTATACTCGAATTCACTTGTTTCTTGCTCCTTTTTCTTCCTTCTTTTTGCATCAAAACCATAATAACATTTTTACCAACACTTTAACATAAAGAACACAATTTTTGGACAAGTAACGAGCTCCATTTCTTCATTTGAAGTTTATGTTTTTAATTAAAACCGAACAAACTTTTAAACTTCAAATCGACTCTTAAAACACAAACTTGAAACATAAGACTACTAGGGTTCGATCGACACTTTAAAAACGAAGCTATAGACTTAAATATCATAAGATTTGGTTTAGTATATTACCTCAAATCTTCAAAAATAACGAGAAACCCAACTTCGACTTCCAACCTCCATTTCTCTCTCGATAAAAGATGGTTTTTCGATTTATCCGGATGAAAATGTTCCCCATTAAGTTCTTGACATTTATATCCATGATTTTTGGCCTATTAGTTGAATAAATCGGACCAAATCGCGAGTTTTGAGCTGTGAGGTCGTTTTCTCAAACAGAGTTGTACTAATGGCAAAACAGGCCCTCAGACTTCTGAAATGTCTACATTCGTCCCCCATGACTTTTTTGGTTATTACGTTCCAGCCCTTCCTGACATAATATTTTACATCTTAAGCCCTAGAATGGAAATAAACTCATTTTGCTCACTTTTTGCTTTCATTAAATGGTAGAAATAACCCCTCTCAACTCACTTCCATAGATTTTTGCTCCAATAAAATAAAACTCATTTTTTTTTATTTTTCTTTCCACCCCACTTTTAATTATAAATAAATTTTTACCCTATTTTGGGGTGTCACAGAGCATACTGATGTGCTCAAACAAATTCCACCATTCCTCAAAAAGTTGTCAACAATAAATCCACCAGCTGAAAAAAGAGAACACCGTGCTAAAAGAAAGAAATCCAGAGTTTGGTGCTGCAACATCCACTTCAACAGCAACACAGACTGAAGACCAACAACCTACTCCATATGAGTAGGACAGGTTTAAATCATGCATTAACTCCATTTTCTATTTGTTTTTGTTTTCTTGAGTCTGGGATTAGTTTTTATACTTTTTAGGTTTATTTTCTTGCATTTGGATCATGATTGGAAGTGTTGATTTACTTGCATATCCCAAATAATTTCATAAGTCCAATCTCATTTCTAGGAGTGACACATGGTAGAACTAGCCTGATAGTTGCTTGGGACACATTTTGGACCACATTTTGCACATATCACACTTAATGGCATATGTTCTTTTCTTGCACCATAGCCACCCAACATCAAAGATAAAAACACTTTTTTTCTCCTACAACGAGGACATTGCAAAATTCTTAGTTTGGGGGGGGGGGGGTCTAATATGGCACAAGAAAAGCCATGAAAAGTGGCAGATCAACACCACAAAAGTCCCATAGGGGCTGGTGTATGTATCCAACAGAAAATGCACAAAATTTGAAAAAAATTCAAGTGTTGGTACATGTGTGAGAAAAGGCATGGAGAGGAAAGAAAGAGCCAAAAGAGAGAAACCCATACACTCAAAGCCATGAAAGAGGTGTGATGTAGGATGTGTGTCCATAACAAAAAGAATATAAGGCTAGCATATGGTTCATGTTAAAACACATAGGATGAGATTGTTGGTTACTTTGGATTTATGAAAGGCTATATGATATAGACTTGGCATGCTCAAACTCATGATATACACCTAATGTATTCCAATGCAAAACTTTCACATTTAATGTCTTTTCTTTTGTTCTTTTTATTGCTTGGGGACAAGCAAAGTTTTTAGTTTGGGGTGGTGATAAATACTCAATTTTTAGTTTGGGGTGGCGAATTTAAAGAAATATTGTTGGGTGGTTTTTAACAACTAATTTGACATAAATTAATTATTTTAAAAAGGAGCAAGGGTGTAGGGATCCGTTAATAAATATTCAACCATTAGCTTTTCTAAGACACTATTTCGAGATTGAGAAAGGTTCGCATCCATAGACTTGATTCTAATGTTTCCAAAATAGAAAAAAGTCTAGGCAATGGCACAATCTATTCCTTGTATAAACTATATGGAATGAAAACGAGTCTCCTCGTATCTAAATAACTCTCTCGAGTATATCTCCATATCATTCAAGTTGCGATGTCACGACGGCTTATCTCTAAGTCCGTCACACTTTAATCATTTTCAACAACTATCAACTTGTTAGGAAATGAATTTTATAAAAATAACCTTGAATGAATGATTGGAAATAATTATTAACTATTAATTTCCACCATCAAAAATTGGTTTTAATCTTAACTTTACCCCACACCCAAGCTAAGGTTGTTAGCCTATCATCGCTTGGGGTCCTTGCATTTTTAAAAAGAAGAAAATACGACTAAAAATAAAAACTACTGTAGATTACAAAGATTAAATGAAAAGAACGATGGTAGATTAAAGGTTACAAAAATTATAAATAATGATGACGTAATAATGCGAATAATTAAAATGCGATAAAATAAAGACGTAAAATTAAAGTGCAATAATTATAAAAGACGTAATATTAAAGTGCGATAATTAAAAGAGACGTAATAAAGCATAATAGAAATACTGAAAGTTAAATGCTTTAATTAAAATTAGACTAGTCTTCCAAATTTCTCCCAATGATTGGAGAATGAAACAACACTTAGAGAGTAATTTTAGAGGTGATGGGAGAGAAATGTATGATTTACAACTAGTGATCAAGGCTTTTTATAGCCAACAAAAAAGTGGGTAAAGATATTGTCCAATGGATAAAAGAAATGATCTCCTAACAAATATCTTCCAAGATTTCCACCAACTAATGCAAGGTTGGAGGAATATTATAGGAATATTCCAAAAATTTTGAGATGGCATCAAGCTGCAGCAAGCTGCTGTCCCTCTGTTTTTCAGCACACGAAATCTCCCAACAAAAACGTCTAGAAGCCAATCTGCAAGCCACAAAAACAACATAAAACCAGTGATTCAATGCCCAAGTAATAAGGATATGAGTTTTGCTCAAAGGGTCTTGATTAATTAAATATTCACTTGCAAAAAGTTGAGATATGCATTTAAAAATAGAGCATTTACGTAATAAAATGAACGCATATCAGTGGTAAGAAAGTTTCTGAATGGGTAACCATTAGAAAAACTGATGATTTTATTATTCGTTACTTGGAGTAACGGTAAGTATGGTGATTTCATTAAGTGGACAGTTTCGAGTCGGATTAATTGGTTGGATTAGAACCATAGACTTTTTGAATCCATGTATTCGAGGAGAAATTGTAGGGTGAACCTATGAAGTCCGTGGCTTTGCCTTAAGATGTTGAGCATCTGAATGACAATAGTATAACTAGGGAAATCGAGGAGCGTGAGTTCAAGTTGATTTGTGAAAATGGTGTACATGCCAAGATATCCATTTTAAGGTGTTTATGTGTTTTACATGAAATTATCAAATGTTGGGTTAGTTGGTAATCTTTGATTATTTGAAGTATTTACCTTTATAAACTTTGTATAACACCACATATTGGATTTTTGGACATTTTGATAAAGGGTCACAAATCAATGTGTTTTAAAGTTTTATTGCATAAAATGATCTTTGGTCAAAGAAATATACTTTTGAATGGTTGTCAGTTTTTATGCATCATTAATGAAATGGAATGTTTTATGAAGCATTACTTGCATATTTATGTGAAGTATTTGAAAGTATGTATATAGTCCCATTTTATGATTTCCATTCTTATCAGCAGTTAAACTTGGAAAGACATATTCGAAAATAAATGAGTCTTTAGGACTTCGGTCCGGTTTAATAGCCTAATTGTGAAATTCCAAGTATGATGACGGTTAATGCGCATCAATTGAGAATTACATGTTCTGAGTGCATTGGTCATTCAAGTGGAGCCATGTACTGTTTAGACTGTAATGCAGTGGATATATATATGAGTCGGCCTTTATTATTTAAAAAGAAAATGGGCTATTATCTATAAGTTACTTATTTTAAAGTGCTTGTGTTTTACATTAAATTGTTAACTACTGATAAGTTTTGGGTTATTTAGATATATTTAACTTTATAAACTTATGTAACACACATCTTTGTGATTTTTGGGCATTTTGATAAATGATTCATTTTGATATATATTTATTTTACGATGTAATATATAAATGGAAGTCATTTTATATAATTGCCATTTGGTGTATACGATTTTATAAACCGTTGGAAATTGCATATCATTGAACTATGAGTCATTTTGGCAACATGAAGAGAAAGAGTTCATTTGGAAAACATTTTGTTTCAACCGATGATAAGTTTTGGTTATTTTGAAATGTTAGTTTTGTGAACATGTTGAGACACCCATTTTGGGATCTTTGGGTATTTTGGTAAATAAATGATGTTGAGATGTTTATTTGATGATTTTACGTATATAATTGGAGTTCAATTGACGTAAGGGTCCTTTTGTGTATTTAATTTTATGAACCTTTTCAGAAATGCATATTATTGTGTTATGAGGCATTTTGAAAACATAAAAGTATAAGTTTATTTGAAAAATGGTTTGTCTCAACCGGCGATGAGATTTTAAGTTAATTACCTTGTGGGTCGTGGTGTTTGCATAATTGTGGTCAAACGTATTTTGATGTCTCTACTGGCTTTCATTGGGTATTCATGTAAACTATTGGGTCGTTGACCCGGTTTTAACCAAATGGAGTCTTGAGGAAATTTGTCCGACTTAAAAACAGTGGTGGAAATTTTATTGGCATCCAGTGGTATTATTTCCCTTTGAGTTTAGTGGGAGCAGTTTAGTTGCACATATCATGTATGCATATTTCATTGGAAATTTCCATTATGGTATTTCAGCCAATATTTCAGAACGATAAGAACATGTTTATATTTGGCTTTGAACTCGAAAACTACATAAATTATTTCATGTTTTAACCGATTGCATACGCATATCAATCTTATAGTTTTGCGAAATAAACGGTCGCATGCAAGTTTTGTTGTGAAATCTTATTTCGTGCCACTGGGTGACTAAAAGAGAGAAAACTTTAAGAGTTCGGTATTATGAGCATGTTGTCTCGGGTTTTGCAAACATTTTATTTATACAGTTTGTAATTAAACTAAATTACTCTTGAAATTGTTCAAATCACATGCATATGTCTTTACTAAAATTTGGGTAATAAACAGATGTACGCGAGTCACAATGGGAAGTTTTATTTCATGACATTTCTGGGTGAACTGCAGAAATTTTGAGGTTCAATTTTGTGAAAAATCCTTTATGTAGTTTTGTATGAAAGTCTTGTTATACACTGTTTTAGTACGTAAAACTATCTCTCATTCATTACTTAAATTATATTGTTGGTGGGAGTAATCGTATGAAAGATTTTAAAGTTGAAATTGTGAAATCCTCTTCTGGGAGTTGTACAAACTTTTATTACGCATGTTTTGGGGCGGAAGGTTATTTTCATACGCATAGCATAATTGGATGCATGCTAAGACCCTGGTAGCCCGTTTGAAAATTTTGTTACGCATCTTTCGTTATCGTTTTATTTAGTGTAAGTACTGATCAAATGAGTTTTGAAAATGGTTTCATATGCGTGGCATTGGTGATCAAATTTTGAAACCTATCAAATGCACGATAGTGTATTTTCACACACGTTTAATTGTTATAAAACTTATGTATTTGAGAGTTTTATAAATTTTAAATTGGCATATTAATGTGAAAAACCTTGAACTCATTGGGCTATAGGTGTAATCCCCCTCGTGTTAGAAGTCGATATTAAGGATTAAAAGAGTCCTTGGAGTTTGAGGCGTTAAACATGTGTTTTTTCCCAGATAATTAAGTAATGATCTTTATGCTTCGTTAGACCTACGGATTAAAAACTGTGTCCGGTTGTTTGGGTATGATTGGTTTTGGAATTGTGGGATTTTGGTACGACGGCATGCTATGAGTCGGTGGTGTACTATATTGTTGGGTATTCGTGAATGATGATGATGTTATGGTTGACTGGTAAGGATGTTGGATTTGGGTGACTACTTCCAATAGTAGGTGTCAACTTTGAATCGACATTGCTAATCGAGAATGAAACATATGGTAGTATACTCACATTTGCAGAATAGCCGTCGCGAGGTTAGGTGTTGGCGAGTGATTTTGAGAACAATGATGGTTGGTGTGCTTCAATGTAGTTCCGTTAAGATCTGGTGCGTCTGTAGGACGAGTGGTGAACCTAAGGAAATTAAATATTGTTAATTAGGAAAGCAACCATTGGTATTCAGATAATTGTCAGGATTTTCGTTGATTTGGAAATCGATGCTTGAGTGCATGGTAGAAGTTTAGTAGTAATGTTTATTGGAGACATTTGGTGAGAATGTCGAGGTGGACTTTAAGTACAAATCGATTGTTGAAGAGACCTTGATGCGTCGTATTTAGAAGTATCTAAGGGAAATGTTTGCTTTGGGGTATTCTTAATGAAAATGACTGAATAAGGTCGTAAGTTAATCCTGAGGTAATATGAGCAACATAAGGTTGGGAGGCAACCGAGATTTATTGGTTAAGAAAATGATTAAGCAAGGACTTGATGTTCATTCCGTCATCGGCGAGTTATGTCGAACCTTGGGATTGAATTGTGATAACTCTTTACGAGAAGTGCAGTAACAACCTCGACCGGGATGTATTTGAGTTCGTATACGAGGTAAGGCTTCATAAAGGCATTTTTATGGGAAACCAATCGATCTTGCCAAGTGCTATGTTGGGTTCTTGGTTAGTGTCAGATTTCGAGGACGAAATCTCTTTTAAGGTTGGGAGGATTGTAACACCCCGATTTTCGAAAGGTATCAATTCATGTTAATACAGAAACCGATATATTAAGGAAAAATAAGATATTTAATTTTGGTCTTGAATCCTTGATTTTATAGTCTTAATAGATAAAGGATTCAATTACAAGTCCAACGGTTCTTTCCGGAGCAAAAACGGAGCTATAACGAATAAGTTATGACCAAAACGGTTTTCGGGGAAATCATGGGCCGGCTGGAGGGGGCGCACGGGCCATGCGCGGGCCTTCACAAAAACGCACGGGCCGTGCGCGGGGGTCAGAGACTCGGGTTAAAACCTGATTTTCGCCTCATTTCACCCAAAACTTCATTTCTTCATATATTATTCATCCCAACTCCGATTTGGGTGATTCAAGTTGCTATGGTTTCGTTTTTGAGAGCTTTTCAAGGATATGGCAAGAGATTGGAAGTCTATTGAAGTATAATAGAGTATTTTGTGGTGGTAAGCTTCTCATATCTCCCTATTCATCTTCTTCCCCAAAATACTCTAGGGTTTCATCCACCACTTGTTCTCCCTTTCATAGATTGAAGGGTTGTGATCATTTTGGTGAACTATAAGTGTTTTGGTTGGTGAATTCAAGCTTGGGTTAAGGTAATCTTCTATTCTATTCGGTTATGGAAGTTAGGGTTTCGGTATTAGTTGAGGTATCCATGTATATGGTTTGGGAAATGATTCTTTGTGGTTGGAACCTTGTGGATCTAGGTTTTTGAAATATTTGGTTTGAAGAATCAAGTTCTTCAAGGAAAGTTGTAAGTGGGTAAAATCTAGATTTAGTCTAAATCTAGCAAGGTGAGTTTACTAAACTTTTGTTAAAACTGGATACACATCATATTTGCTTAATTGTTGCTAGTATCATATATTTGCTCAAAATGGTCATCTTTACGGGTTTATGTTGGTCCCAAATAGCAGTAAATAAACAAGCAAAGTATTGTAGAAGGGGGGGTTGAATACAATACACACAGTTTTTCACTTAATTTAATTCTTATTGATTTGAAATCAAGAATTACACATAGAAAACTTTGATTGTTGCGGAAGAGAACATATGAGATATGTTCAAACAATCTTACACATAGAGAATAAAGAACAATTGTAAAACACTTAGAAAACAATTGAACTTCGTAGAGAGAAAGTTGCCAGGCACTTAGAGAACTTGAAGGTAGTAGAGCTGGTGATCTTGCATGTTGAACCATCCTCCATATTTATAGTGCCTCATGCATTAAATGCATGGGACACCTGTTGAGCAAAGGATGGACACAGGTCTTCAGCAAGGTACAGGATGTACCTTTTGTCTTGAGGTGTTTTGGCTTGAAGTGTTGACCTGCGGGATGATGTAGACCTTTCCTTAAAATGGTGTAGGAGACAAAGCTTACTTTATCTGATCTTCATATGAGGTCCACGTCAATGCAAGATATCACAAATATACTTTGTCAGAAAAGTACAATGTGTTTGGAGAAATCTTCAGGCCTTGAAGATTAAGGAGTCTTCGGTTGCCGAAGAGTTCTTCGGCTCCTGAAGACTGAGAGGTCTTCGGCTCCTGAAGACTGAGATCGGCACCATCCTGGTCAATGGTGTTGATCAAGTGGGCATACTTGGCTTTAGGCTGAGGAGTCTATCTTCAATCCGCTTTGAGAGATATTCTCCTTCTTTGTCTTCTTCGGTTGATCTTCGACTTCACCGAACATTTGTATAGAAACCAAGATGCTAAAAGAACCTCAAACATATTCTAAGTAGGATGATGTAAGATGGAAGATCAGGAGGTCATCTTCAAATCTTCAGATGACCCAACAATCTCCCCCTATTTGAGGATGACATCCATACTAAAGAATAAAACAAAGAGTATACTGAATAAATTCATTTTGACCCATCTTTACTCTTTTTGGGTTCTTTTCACATAGACCTTTTTTTTTTTTTTGGTATATCTGACATTTACAAGAGAATGAAAAACTATAGCTATACATACGAATAAATGAATACAATGAATAAAGAATGAGAAAGAAAAAATCTATACAAAGATATAGAAAACAGTAGCCGGGATTGTTTGAACTTGAGTGGTTGGTTGCTCCCCCTCAATTCATACTCCCCCTCAACTAATGTCAGGTGGCTTTGATCACATAGTCCATAGCAAAATTAGTTTCAACAGAGTTTAAGCCTGAGTGGTAAGTTGCTCCCCCTCAACTCATACTCCCCCTCAACTAATTCATGGTGTTCAGAAAGAAAGAAGTTAGAAGATTTTCGGGATCCTCCGAACTTGCTCCTGGAAGGGCAGATTCATCCTTGGATCGTGCAGAAGCATCAGGACTAGGATTGAGAATCCTGGGTGATAGGCTGTGAGGTGGAGAAGAGGCACCTTGGATAGGGAAGGAGTCCAAGTCATCCTTATCAACCAAGGAAAAGGTTGATGAGAGAATAATAGGGGTCCCCGATTTTACAATTGTATCCTTTTGTGAGGATACAAAGGAGGTGGCTTTAGGTTTAGCAGAGTCCCCGGGCCCGAATGGGAAAATTTCAACACCTGCCGATTGTGGAGAATCGGTGGGTGGAGTTTGTGGCTTGGCCCTTGAAACCTTCCTCAGCCTCTTGACAGGAGAGGGAGGGGAAGAGGTAGAGTGTCGCCGCTTTGAGATATGGGGTGTGACCAGGGTAACCGCCGAAGGTTCTTTCGGTGGTATGGTCATTTGGGCAAGTGCGGCGGTGCCAGTAGCAGTTGAGGATTTAGTGCTAGTCGGCGTCACTGAAGAAAGGGGAAGAAGGGTCCACTACAGTTGAGGGACCTTTGGACACCAGAGTGTCTTTAGTATCACCCCATTGTAGATCGGGAGAGTTTATGAAGGAGAACATACCTGGCAATAGAGGGTGATTGGTTTAGAGAGAGACATTGTTCAAAGGGTCTTCATGACTTTCTAAGTGTTGGTCGAAGAGTCATCACCAAATCAATTAGAGACCAAACAAATTTTCTCCCCCTATTTGATGATGACACCAACACATAGAGAAAAAAAATGATACTGACACCCAAGAAAAATTACAAGACACGAAGAAACTCATAAATTCAGTGGCCCACATTTTTTTTTTTTTGGGGCTCTTTTCTGTTTTTTTTTTTTTTGTAACAGGAAAATAAAAGAAAAGAAAGAGAGAAGGGGTTTAGAAAATGGTATGTAATGATGGTGAAAGATGGTAGCAGGTGGAGAAAGGAAAGGAGTATGTTAGAAAAGGCTAAGTATGGAAGAAAAAAAAAAGGTTAAAGGGAGGATGGTAGGATGGGAAGGGAAGTGGGAGGTGTAAGAAAAAAAAAAGGGATGGGAAGGGTAGGTAAGTCTTGGGAAAGGAAAGAGAATGGGGAAAAGGGTTAATTAAAAAAATAAGGGATGAAGGAAAATAAGGAAGAGATGGAAGGAATGTGAGAGGGGGTAGGAGTTGTAAGAAAAAGGAGAAGGGATGGGATGTGTAGTAGGGGGGAAAGTCTTGGGAAGTGGGTAAGGGAAAGTGTGTTCGGTGGAGTGATAAGGGGGGGGGGGAACCGAAGAATGTGGTTTGGGTGGTGTGGGCCGATTGTGGGAAGAGATAAGGGGGATGTTCGGTGGGTGTTAGGGACCGAAGAAGGAGGAAGAGGGTGGGGGTTAGATTTTCGGTGGAGAGGGAGGGGAGGGAGGGAGGGGGTTTCGGTGGGAGATGGGAGGGAGGAGAGAGAGAGCCGAAGGAGGGAGGGGAGGGGGGTTACGGTGGGAAAGGGGAGGGAGGATGGCCGAAGAGGGCAAGGAAAAGAGAGAGGTTCGGTAGCCGAGGGTGGGAGGAGAGGGAATGGGTGTTAGCCGAAAAAAAATTGGAGTGGGGGTAGGGGTGGGTGGGTTTCGGCTAGAGGGTGAGGGGAGGGGTTCGGCTAGAGGGAGTTTGGGAGAGAGAAGTCGGTTGTATGTTGGGCCGAAGAGGACCAAGGCCGAAGGAGTTCGGATTGGGTGTGAGTGTGGTCGGCGGTTGAGGGGTTGGCGGGTGAGGGGTGTTTGGGGTGATCGGTGACCGAAGAAAAAAGGAGGGGGGGGCGAAGAAGCTAGGTCGAAGGGGGGGGGGGGTATAAGGGGGGATGTTTGAGGATGTAAGGGGTCGAACGGGGGAGGTATAAGGGGGGATGTTTGAGGATGTAAGGGGTCGAACGGGGGAGGTATAAGGGGGATAGGGTGTTCGGCTAGGGAGTGAGAGTGAGGGGAAGTGTTGGGTACCGAATAAAAAGAAGAGAGGAGGCGAGGTATCGAGAGGGAGAGAGAGAGGGGTTTGGGAGGGCTTTGGGAGGGCTTTGGAAGGGCTTTGGAAGTGAAGGATCCAGCGAGAGAGGGGGGTGGGGGTCGGCTGCCGATGGGAAGGAGAGAGGGGGTGGGTCGGTAGCCGACGTGAAGGAGGGGAGGGGGAGAGCCGAATGAGAGGGAGGGAGGGGTGTAGGGGGCGTCGGTTAAGGGGGGTTCGGTGGCTAAGGGGGGGGGGGACGAAAGAGGGATGAGAGTATAAGGGGGTTAGTGGGTTTCGGCCGAAGAGGGAGGAATAAGGGGGTTGGTCGGTAGCCGATGGAAGGTGGGGAGGGGGGGTTGTCGGCTACCGATGGAGTTATAAGGGGGTGTTCGGTTTTGATTATGAGCCGAAATGGGGTGAGGGCCGAAGAGGGAATGGCCGAAGGAGAGAGGGAGGGGGGGCCGAAAGGGGTGGAGTTCGGCTAAGAGGGTTTTCGGTTGAGGGGGTGAGGGAGTTCGGCTAAGGGGTGTGTGGTTGCCGAAGAGAGGATAGAGGGAGAGAGAGATCGGTGGCCGATTGGGAAGAGAGGGTGAAGAGGGTCGGTCGCCGAAGGGGGCTGGGGTGTTTGGGGTCTTCGGCTAGGAAGGGAGAAGGAGGGGGAAAGGGGTGGAAGTTCGGTGGGGAGAAAGAAGGGGTTGAAAAAAAAAATAAGGGGGTGAGAGGTGGAAGGATGTGCAGTAAAAAAAATAAAGAGGGGTGAAAGGGTTATGATGGGTTTTTGGTGACAAGGTGGAGGGGAGTTGGGGGAATTTTTGGTTACCGAAGAAGGGATGAGAGGGTGAGGGGATCGGCTAGGATGTCGGTGGCCAAAGAAGGGTGGTGGTGGTGGCGTCGGCTGCCGATGGAGGGGAGAGGAATTTTTTTTTTTTTTTTTTTGTCGGTAGCCGATGAACAGTAAATCGGTAGCCGAAAAAATATTTTTTTTTTTTTTTTTGTAAATGAATAGTAAATCGGTAGCAAAAAAAATAATTTTTTTTTTGTCGGTAGCCGATTAACAGTAAATCGGTAGCCGATTTTTTTTTTTTTTTTTTTTTTTTTTTTGTCGGTAGCCGATGAACAGTAAATCGGTAGCCGAAAAAAATATTTTTTTTTTTTTTGTCGGTAGCCGATGAACAGTAAATCGGTAGCCGAAAAAAATATTTTTTTTTTTTTTTTTTTTTTTGTAAATGAACAGTAAATCGGTAGCAAAAAAAATATTGTTTTTTTTTTTTTTTTTTTTTTTTTTTTGTGGAAGATGAGGAAGAAAGGAATGTTGTAGGTGAGAGTTGGATGAAACATCTTTGAGAGAGAGAGATGGATGATCGACATGAATAGGTGAAGAAGGAAAGTGTGGTTGAGAAAGTGAGATGATTTGTGGAGAATTTTAAGGTTGGGAGGAATATGGGAATGATGGAGGAAGGAGAAGTGATGTGATGAGAAATGGGGAAGAGTAAGATATGAGGGATCTTGATTTTCAGAGATGACTATCTGAAGATCAGATATTGGAGATGAGAAGATGGGTAGGTCACCATTTTGATGGGTTGTGACTGAGAAGAAAGGAACATATGGTTTTGAGCTAGATGAAGGATTTTGAGAATCTTCACCAACACATGATGATATCCACCAATCATCATCTCATGAAGAGATGATGACTTAAGATCATCAAACTTCACATGAGTAGATGCAGTTTCTCCGAAGATGGTGGACTCGGTAGGCTTTTGAAGAGTGAGAGAGAGGGGTCGAAGATAGTGGGAGGGTTGAGGGCCGAAGGTGAGGGAAGGGTCGAAGAAAGGGAAGGGAGGTATAAGGGAGGTTTGTTCTTTGGTGGGTTTAAGAGGCCGAAAGAGAGAGATGAGAAGAGAGAGATAAAAAGAAAAGGGATGTACCTGGGGTAGATGAGGTAGAGCATTCAACAGACACAATGGCCATAGAGAAGGATTGAGCTTCACTGTTCATCACCATCATCTATTTTAGCCATGAAGCAGAGGTTGACCATTTCTTTGTCACTTTCAGAAGTGGGTTCATCTGCCCAATCATGGGTTTCAGTCATTTGACCTTTTCCCTTTTTGAGCAAGGTTTCATTTCTCTCCTTCTCTCTCTTATATTTTGCCTTGTATTTCTCAGCCCGACCAGACTTTGAGGAAACGGACATATTTGTCTTATGGAAAGAAGGTTGGTAAGAATCAGACTTGGTTCTAACAGACCTAGAGGATGTACGGTGAGAGGAGGGCAGTCTAAATTTATCAGAGGACATGCTTCTGCATTCAGAAGCAAAGTGTCCTTTCCTCCCACACCTGTAACATTCCTCATTTGATTTGCCAGATGGAGTGGTTTTAGAAAAAGTAGAAGAAGATTTTCTTGAAAACTTGGATTTTCTCGAAGAGAAGCGAGAGTTACTGGAAATTTCCTCACCTTCGTCATCAGCCTCACTAAGATAGGCTTCTGAAGGATCATTGGGATCCTCTTGACTATTACGGTCATAATCGGAGGGATAGGTGATTCTAGGAACACACACAGAGTTTTTGGAAGAATCACTAACAAGAGCTAGAGAAGAGATTTTAATGTCATTTGTGATAGACTTCCTAAGCAATTTAGTTTGCTCATAGTTAAAGAGAGTACCATACAAGGCAGTGAGAGGCATGGAGTCAAGATCCTTGGTAGACTTGATGCAAGTACAAATGTTTTCCCAAAACTCAGGAAGACAGTCCATGAACTTGCACAAGACTTCCTCATTATCATAGATGCGACCCACAAGTTTTAGATCATTGAGAAGACCGTTAAAGCGGTTGTAGTAGTCTGAGAGAGACTCACCCTTCTCATGAGAGAAGAGTTCATACTTTCTTACAAGAGCAATCTTTTTGCTCTTTTTCACCTCAGACGTACCTTCATAAAGAACACACAAAGTAGATCACATTTCTTTAGCAGTGGTGAGGTTAACAAGAGAGTGATAGACCTCATCAGGCAGAGCAAGGGCAATGATGGCTCTGACTTTAGTATCAAGAGCTATAAGACGTCTGTCTTCATCATTGTATTTACTGGGGTCCTTTACAATGTATCTCCCAGTAGCTGGAGTTCTTTCTTCCTCAGAAGAGTCCTTATCAACTTTTCCCTTGTCTGCATTATATCGGTCCCAAACTCTAGGAATAAAAGGACCTTCATGCAAAATAGTAGGATATCTGCTGTCAACTCCTTCTAAGAAGAGTATCATACGACTTTTCCACAAGAAGAAGTTATTGGGGTTAAACTTTGGTGGTTTGGCTATAGAGCCATTGTCGTATGAAACAACAGTGGTGTTTTGAGAAGAAGCATTTTTCAAAGAGGAGGAAGAAGAAGAGGCTGCCATTGCGGATCTAGTTTATTGAATTAAACTAAACCGCTCTGATACCACTTGTTGGTCCCAAATAGCAGTAAATAAACAAGCAAAGTATTGTAGAAGGGGGGGTTGAATACAATACACACAGTTTTTCACTTAATTTAATTCTTATTGATTTGAAATCAAGAATTACACATAGAAAACTTTGATTGTTGCGGAAGAGAACATATGAGATATGTTCAAACAATCTTACACATAGAGAATAAATAACAATTGTAAAACACTTAGAAAACAATTGAACTTCGTAGAGAGAAAGTTGCCAGGCACTTAGAGAACTTGAAGGTAGTAGAGCTGGTGATCTTGCATGTTGAACCATCCTCCATATTTATAGTGCCTCATGCATTAAATGCATGGGACACCTGTTGAGCAAAGGATGGACACAGGTCTTCAGCAAGGTACAGGATGTACCTTTTGTCTTGAGGTGTTTTGGCTTGAAGTGTTGACCTGCGGGATGATGTAGACCTTTCCTTAAAATGGTGTAGGAGACAAAGCTTACTTTATCTGATCTTCATATGAGGTCCACGTCAATGCAAGATATCACAAATATACTTTGTCAGAAAAGTACAATGTGTTTGGAGAAATCTTCAGGCCTTGAAGATTAAGGAGTCTTCGGTTGCCGAAGAGTTCTTCGGCTCCTGAAGACTGAGAGGTCTTCGGCTCCTAAGACTGAGAAGTCTTCGGCTTCCGAAGATGTCTTCGGCCGAAGACGTCTTCAGCCGAAGAGGTCTTCGGCTCCTGAAGACTGAGATCGGCACCATCCTGGTCAATGGTGTTGATCAAGTGGGCATACTTGGCTTTAGGCTGAGGAGTCTATCTTCAATCCGCTTTGAGAGATATTCTCCTTCTTTGTCTTCTTCGGTTGATCTTCGACTTCACCGAACATTTGTATAGAAACCAAGATGCTAAAAGAACCTCAAACATATTCTAAGTAGGATGATATAAGATGGAAGATCAGGAGGTCATCTTCAAATCTTCAGATGACCCAACAGTTTATGTATTTGATGATATTTCCATGAGATTATGTGAGATATGTGTATATGAAGTATCATCCCAATATTTACTCTATGTTGTGTAATTAATTGGGGATTTACATTATGTGTGCCCACAATGGGTATTTGACATGATTACGGAATATATGTTTGGTATAACATGATGATTTCCATTCGGAATACACTATTGGTGTTATTGTATATACAACGTGGTTATGTGAATATTTAAGTCTTATGTTAGACTCGAGCTATTAGGAGGGTGAAATATACTTGGTTGAAATATACCTAAGGACTTCCTATATGCATTATGTTGGACGAACCAAGGCAAGTTCACTAGGAGGATGTAGTCTCGGGGTGCCACTGTGATGGTATGTGCCCAGTAGACCTCCGCCACTCGGAAAGTTTCCTATACGGCCTGATCTTCGGGTGGGCCGGACCTTTGGGGTGTTCCTTGTTAAGGGCATCAAGGTGCATCGACTATTTGGAGTGGAATTTATTGGTGATATGGGTCTCCCCCGTTGACTCCATACATGTTGAAAACTGGTTAACTGCTGATAAGAATTGTATATGTTCTACCATGCTATTTATTGTTCAACTCACTAGGCTTTTTGGCCTAACACTTGTTTGGTGTCGATGTGTATCTCAGGTTTTAGCGGCATTGGTCCTAAGCTGGCGTAGTGCTTGGGTGAGAGATTTGGGAACATCGCTTTTGGACTTACTATTGGTAGATAATCCTTTGGGTCTATAAATGGCACCCTTGATTGTAATCTCTTTTCTAGTTATAGAAATTAGATTAGTTGGTTGTTATTTATTATCCGTTTAATTACGATTGTATTTAAACAGGTTTGTGTATTTTCCCCAGGAGGCTCTTGCTTTGGCAATTTTAAATACCGCATGTCCGTTTTTCGGATTTTTGTTATCCCTATTTTTAGGATGTTACAGGTGTGAGGCAAAGGGTGGTTATGTGGATCTAAAAGAAAATGGGTTTTTTTGACTTTAACCAAGTTTTATTGTTTCAACTCAAGTTTTATCAAGATAACACAACTCCTTGACAAATTGATCAATTTGATAGTGTTCAATTGTGATGGACCTAGAGATAGGCCATTGAATAACACGTCAATTTGAATGACATGAGAGGTAATATCGAAAGAGTTACTTGCAACGAGAGTTGTTACTTGTGTCTTTTAAAATGATTCATTCTTGATAAATGGTCACTTTTTCAAAGGGTTAAAATGGAGTAGACTTAGAGATAAGCTACTTGGAATACATCAACTTAGGAGGTACGGGGGTTATTTCGAAAGAGTAACTTTTAACGAAGATAATTTGTTTTGCCGTATATTTTGAGAACTCCATTTCCATCATTCCCTTATCTGGAACCTTGCTCAGAGATGAGATGGTTCATAGCTACTGGAATTATAGGATGGTGAGAGTCCGAGAGGAACGTGTCTTAAAATCGATAATAAAACTAATTATAGTCATAAGCATGCTGCAGCATTCCTATAACATCATGCTATGACAGTGCTGTAGCATTGACCTGCTGGATTTTGGATTCATATACCATCAAAAGTCTTACACCCTTGCTTCTTGCTTATTCTTGTTTATTTAGATCTGTGTTAACCAACCAACCAAAAATATGTCTTCAACATCGCCATCTGAAGTTAGTTTTTCATCTCAAGATTTTGCAACCTAAGATACCTATCCCTGTGGAATACGATACTTGGAGTGGTCGGAGTGATCGCCCCTATATATGTGTGTGTGTGTGTGTATATACATGTATATACACAGACGAAAAAGTGGGTTTTTGGAGGAATTGCAGTAGAAAAAAGTGGGTTTCGTTGGTTTTCTTGGAGTGGTCGGAGTGATCGCCGGAGGAGGGTGTTGGAGAAGTCTGCCGGAGGAGTTGGTCGGAGCGGTCCCTGTATGTGTTCATATATATATATATAACATATATAATATATAAATATAACATATATATATAATATATATAAATATAATATTAATATAATTAGACTAAATTACAATTTGATCCCTCAAGTTCAAGCAAAATTGAAAAACTTATTATTGTGTAATAAAAAGACGAAAATACCCTTGACTTAATGGATAAATTTAACAGAGTTAATGGACGAGGGACCATTTTCATAGCAAAATCAAAACCTCAAAGATGAAATATGCACTTATTGAAGTTCAGGGACCACTTTCGTATTTTTTGGTAAACCACAGGGATCAAAATTGTAGTTTACTCTTATAAATATTTTATTGAATTAATAAATTATATAAATTAATTATATATACCGGGTATGGGACGGGTCGGGATTGTGATACCCGACCCCGGGCCCGGGACCCGTTTTAGCGGGGAATCCCCGACCCCGGTTGGGTCGGGTGAACTGGGTTCTCCTAGGAATGGCAACGGGGCGGGTTCGGGGCGGGTTTGTCGTCCCCCGTCCCCGAAACTGAAATGCATACCCGTCCCCGCCTCGTTCCCCGTCGGGTTTTTATTCGGGGCGTCCTGCCGGGGATATTTTATGCCCCGTCCCCGTCCTCAACCCGATGGGGAATCCCCGATCCCCGAACCCGACCCGAACCTAAAACATATATAATTTTAATATTAATAATATATATATATATATATATAAAATTATATATATATAAAATTATATATATATATAATTTTATTTTTATATAATATATATATATTAAATATTAATAATATATATAATTTTATTTTTATTAATATATATATATATATATATATATATATATATATATATATATATCGGGGCGGGGCGGGGATACCTTACCCCGAACCCGATAAAATTCCCAAAATTTTCCCCGTTACCCGACCCGGCCCGAAATTGTCTAACCCGACCCGAGCTTAGCCGGGTTTTGGGTTTCCCCGTCGAGTTCGGGGTTTTCTGCCATCCCTAGGTTCTCCACTGGGTTGGGTTAAATTCCCATTAGGGATGGTAACGGGGCGGGTTTCCCCTTACCCGGCCCCGACCCCAGTTTTGAAAACATGTCCCCGGTCTCTGGCGGGTACGGGGATCGAATACCCAGGCCCGGTCAAAACCCGGTCAACCTCGCCCCCGGTACCCACTTACCCGACCCGGTGTAGACCCGTCAAGGATTATGTAATGACAAAAATCCCATTTTTGACGGTTTCTATTTCATCTTAAGATCTTGAAATATTTATAAAGGTCTATAAATGCCATCCTTTATATAACATATATTAATATGTTATATATATATATATATATATACATATATATATATATATATATATATATATAGAGAGAGAGAGAGAGAGAGAGAGAGAGATGAGTTATTGTGCAACATTTTGAATGGTGCAACCTATGCAATCCACCACTCATTTTATTTTCACATTTTTTAATTAAAAAGTTGAAAAAAATGAGTGGTAGATAGGTGGGTTGCATGGGGTTGCACCATTAAAAAGGGTTGCATTTGAACACCCTCTATATATATTTAAAACAATACTTATATTATATATTCCGGGTACCGGGCGGGTCGGGGGTAGGCTACCCGGCCCCGACCCCGACCCCGGTTTGAGCATACCGGGTATCCCTGGTCCTCGGACCCGGTTTTGCGGGTATTCCCCGACCCCGTCCGGGTCGGGTGAACCGGGTTCTCCAATGGGTCGAGACAAATTCCCATGTCTAGGTTTGATAATTCATCTATCAGACAGACGCGTTTTAAAACCGTTAGTATAAAACAAAAATTCTAAAATCCCGATTTTTTTTTTTTTTTTTTCATTTTAGTATGACCATCACTTTTAAGTATTACAAATTCTCGTATACAAGAAGAGTGATTTGATCTGCAAACCCTAAACTCTTCCACGATGACACTCACCAGATCCTCGATGCTCCTGTTGCTATTCGCTCTCTTGATTTCATCGAATTCAGCATTCCAATCCGACGAGCTTCTCCTCGACGATGAAGAATTCGGTCTAGAAGGTGGCCGTTCCCCATCTATTGACCTAACACTTTCATCACCATCACCTCCGATCCAATCGCATGTTCATATCCCTCCAAAACCTACTCGGAAGAGGTCGCTGGATTCTGAATCAGACTCCAGAGTTCAATTCGTTCTCGAACACGCGTTGGGGGATTCCTCCGAGTTCTCCGCCGCCGGCACTTTCACTGCTCGACTCAAGGCGTCTGCTAATGGCGGACAGGTATGAATTTTGTGTTGTTGATGGTGGTTTTGTGAGAAATGTTTAGATGATACCGAGTGTACGAGTGTGTTGTTAGATTTGAATGTTAATGTTGACGATTGTGTGGAAACTAATACTCTTTGATCTCACGACTGATCTAAACTTGTCAGGGAATCCGCAGTATTTGTTATGAAGTTTAATGTCTGTCTTTGATTTTTTTTTTACTCGAAATTTATAGAATGCATATCAAATTCGAAGTTGAATATGTTTTGCTTGTTATTTGATCCGCTTCTCAAGTTATACTGCCGTTGATTAGCTCAAAAGCATGGGATTATTGGTAATTATCATGGAAGAACCATACGAGTTATCTGTTGATAGCTCAAAGTATGAATACGGGAATAATTTGTGGTGCTCTATGTTTAAATTATTTATTCTATTGCAAAAGAGATTTGGATGCAATCAACGAGTGGTCTATTATTGGATGTTCTTGCGGGTTGGTGTGGCTATGTAAGGATTCCATGTGATGGAAGGGGTGCCTCACTCTTACTGCCAAACATGTCATCTATGACCTTCGAAAATTTCATAACCAACTTCTTTAATCTGTGTCAAGACAATCATTTGTCAAAAAAAGTACCATAGTAACAGGATGGGCATTATTTGGTGCTTTCACTCACTGACTACTGAAATCCAACCTGATATCCAATTTCGAGGTGCCTCAGAATTTAAGTATAGACACCACTGATTGTCAAGTAGGAACAAAATCTTGTGGCTGGCAGATTAAGCCTGGTCAGTGTGCACTTGCCTTTCTATAATCTGCAACTCACCCTTTATACTTTTTGTGAGCCATAGAACAAGTTTTGGTTCTACCATACTCATTAAGTTTAGTTTAGAATCACGGGGAAAGGGAAATGAAAAATGACTGGCCTTCCGGCATTACTTCTTATGCCATGAAGCTCAGCATGATCATGTATGATTTTAGCACGTATATGCAATCATCCTTGTATAGTTTTATATTTTTAACACTGACTAATAACGAGTTCTTACATCTCTTCTTGTTCCGGCATCTATTATCAGATTCTTACAAAGCTTCGGTTCTCAAGGAATGATCTTACTGCAACAGAGAAGGAGAAATTCAAAGTGATTCTTCACCTACATCTTTTTTTAAAAATTATTTTAGCCGTTTTGTTTAAATTTTTATTATTTTATGACTTAATTTTTATTGATAATATGTTTGTTCAGAAACTACTGGAAGATGACGATTTCTACAGAATAAGATTGCCATCTGATGTGTTAAATGCTTCTGGGAGGGACTATGTTATTTCCTCAGTGAAGGCAGTAAGTTTGAAAGTGGACTTTATGCATCTCTAACAGCTGATTTATCTATTTTAATTTTTGCCTATGTTACAGCTTTCTAGCAGAAAGAAAGTTTCAACACTTTAACTATTAAAAACTACACAACCACGAAAAAGAGGAGACATGCTTCTTTTTCCTGTTTGCTCGAATAAATGAAATGCTCAGAGAGTAGACTTCATATCATGTTTTCGCTGCATCATCAAACCACGTTATAATCTTGGTATTTAATTAGTTGTATATTTGATAACATGATATCGTCTAGAAAATGCATCTCAGAGATTCAACTATATTCTTATGAAACAGCAATAATAGTGCCAATGGTCTGAAGTTCTATATCTTGCTCTCTTTTCATAAAGAAGATGATTTTACTTGCTAGACAGCTAAATGACCAGGTTTCCTGTTTTTTTATTATAAGAGTTGGTTTACATGTAGGCTTTTCTGCAACAATGAGCTCTTGTCTAATAAGTTGGTCCATCTTTCTTTTTCTAATCTAAAAATAAATTGATGAACTTCATGCTCAGAATTCATCTCATACATTGGTCCATTATAGATCTTATCTCACTCCCTGAAAAGAACCTTGATCCCAATTTATTTGAAATGATACCATTAAAACCTTACTTCATTTCAAGTTTATACCTTTTGCGGTAATGTTCATGTCTTTGTGTAATTAGATTTCTGTATGTTGGCAGCTTCATATTTCTATACTATATTACATATACTAATATGTCTGCAAATCTGTCAAATATGTAGCTGTCTTTACATATTTTGTTCTAATTTCAAGCATATTTTTTACTGTCTGTCTTTGTTTCTGTTTGCTCCAGAGATGTCTCCCGAAGGATGGCTTGGAGGAGCATATTATTATACACATGGTAATTCTCGTTCTCGATAATTAGAAAAAAGTTCGTTCATTACGGTACAAGTCAAATATCTGCCTATATTCATCATGGTCAATGTTGATTTAAGTCATTAATATACATTGTGGTTGGTAGCTAGCTCGGTAACTATTCCAATTCAATTGATTTGTACATGCATTTCAGTTATGAGTTGTAGGACACCAAATTCCTTGGGTAAATATCGTCTTGAAGACTGCACTAATTCTGTATCATCACAGGAAGGTGTTAATATTTTGGCTGTCAGCTATGGTTCTCATGGGGCCTGCCAGCATCCTCGCAAACTGCGATTTGTAAGTTTGCACCAATCCATTTACTCATGTGTTGCGGTTGACGAATACTTAGTGACAGGGTGGCCTGTGTTATTTCTCTCTATAAGATAGTTCAAGCTGTTATGAGATACCTTTGTCAGTTACTCCAATTGACTAACCCCCTTCTTTATAACTCCTCCGGAGCAGATAACTGAGCTGCTCCTAGCTTTGAGGTTTCCTAGCAGAGTGGCCGTAAATCAGTCTATGCTCCCTAGTTACAATCTATCCAATTTATTTATCTAACAACTAACATGTCAATTATAAAACATTGTTGATGATCTATGATAAATTCACTAATAAACTGCACAAGGGTGTAAATAGTGGCATAAGCACAATCAAGCATACCACCAATCATGCCAAAATATCTTATATGGCAAGAGCTCGTGAGTTAATGGACATTCTCTCTTCTTAGATTCTTCCCCTGAAACTAGAAGAAAATGGTGAATCTGGTGGTATGTTTGGTTTTCTTATAGTTTTAGTCTTATATATGTGTATGTGTGTATTTATCCACATTGGACAATAGGAAGGTTATATTTTTAACACAAATGCCAAGCCAACCCCACCCATTGGTTTCTAAGACCAAACTATTGCTTTAGAAATGTATGACTACTATGGTTTCTAAGACCATTCTAATGCATGAAATGATAAATGTACCAAGTTTTTTCCTTGATAAGCAATTTAGGGAGTAACCCTTGGATGTTGGAAGTTATCAGGTAGGTAGACTTTTGATTTTAATTGGTTTCAAGGAGAACAACCAAAGATTTTACCAAGCATAATGTGTTTATATGTCATATTTGTGTAGCTTCATAACATGACCTTTGATATGTGATTTGCTGTTTTTGTTCCAGCCTTCAAAGTGGTCCTTCAACTCTCACACAATCTTAAAGTACAACGATCAGGCGCCAAGGTGAAATTTTCATGCTATTTCTTTTTGTTCACCACGTGAATACTACCCTCTGCAATATATTACAACCTATTCCAAATATTTTAGCTATACGGGAAGGACACGTAAGAATCCGATTTTACATGGGTTTTGTTTGAAAGGAAAACCTGTTTCAGTGAGGAGCAGGGAACACCAAACATCTACATTTTTCACATATTATAAAGACAAAGCTTTTGAGCTCCTCTTGAGTTGGGTTCATGAGTATTTGTATATGCTAAGGCTAAACTCAAAGACCAATAAAATAATTCACAAAGTCATATCTTCAGTTGCACAAGGTGCAAATTCTTGTCATGCCATACGCATATGATGTCCTTGCCCCATGCCCCCATGTAGTTAAAGTATCTAAGAAATAAATTTGTCGAGTGATATGATACTATATTCATTCAATATTCTCATCTGGGGTTTATATAGTCTGGAGGGCTAAATGTTACTCAACTGAGATAGTGGCCATTTTGATTTTTGTTCCTCATGTAAATAGGAGGTAAGGTTCTTTCCCCTATGGCCTACCCAAAAAGATTTGATTCTTACTCGGTTTAACTTTCTGATTTTAACACAAAGCGATACCTTGGTCCAGGGGGCACTGTGAGCCATGTGTCAACAGTATGTTTCTCCAGAAATATTTTGAATCAACTATAGGCTTGCAACATAATAAAGTCTGTTAGGCTTAATGTTTAGTATAGTTACTTTTGCTTTTTTATTGTTTCCAAACTAATTTTAAAGGTCTCTATTGTGACTTAAAACAGGACTCCAACGTTTTCTGAAGATATCGGTGGCGTTGAGATAGGAGATGATGAAGGTGTAAAGCCATTGGAGAGGTCCTTTTGGGCTAAATATGTGAGAAGTCTTTGTTTTTAATGCTCTATTTCTTTTACCATTTTATATCTTTTTGGGAACATTTTGTGTTAATGATGAACTTGATCTTCATGATTCCCTTATTTCAGTGGATGTACTTGATCCCTCTTGGACTTATTGTGATGAATGCCGTCACCCAAGCCATGAACATGCCTGAGGAACAGGCAAGTGGTGCCGCAGGTGCCCAACCACAGCAGGCAGTTGGAGCAGGTCCACGGGGACAGAATGCAGCTGTACGGAGACGATGATGGTAATTATCAATTCCACCTTTTGTATTGTATTTATTGTTTTAATTCATGCATATTTGGCTTATTACAAACAACATTCTTCACTGGGCATTTAGAAACTGGCAATGCTGAAGTTGCATAGTATTATGTGATTTGGCATAAAGTTTGGTAGGTAGCTTGGTCAAATTCATTTGCAGTTATGATTGGAAGGAACATTTTATATCATGAGTCTACGAACTTTGAGTATGGCTGGTATCTTAAATGATTATCTTTGTGCCTATACTCCTTAACAAATGGTATCTGTCAAAAACAAAGTCAAACATGTTTTGCAGGTGGTCGACTATCAATTCATTGATTTTGGGGTTATAACAATTGGGGTTTGTGATGTATTTTTCTCTGGTCCTTAGGCATAGCTCTGTGTTTGTAGATTTATGGTAGAAAAATCTGTTTTTGCTCTGCTTTTCATCATGTCCTGTATCAGTGCAAGTACAAAAATACAAAAATCACTGTATAATAATTGAAATGTATGTTAATAAGCATCATTATTGAGTTAGGGGATATTGAGGCCAAACACTAGGCATTTATACTTTTTAGGGTCGTATAAAGGTTGACCATATTGCGTTAGGAGTTCTCATATTTTGGCATATACGAGTCTATTGGTTTGTTATAAGGGAGATAGAAACACTAGAATAAAGTGGACAATTCTTCTAACACAAAGATCTTTCTGAAATTGCAAGAGACCCCTGGTGCATTGCCTACTATAAATTCTGAAGACTAAAACTACCCGTAATTAACTAGTGACTATAAAAATTGACTCCTAATAACTGCCTGTTAGAGCTAATAAATGACCAAAATACCCCTTTTGTAAGTCCTCTTCCCCTATCAGTTTTCACCCAATAGTCTATTCTAGTCTTCTCAGGTATGTAACCTGAAGCAATCTCCCACCAATTAATTGCTTCCGTTCCTCGATAACATCATTCTCGTCTTTGTGAGAATAGTGTCAAATCATAGGAGAATCTACTTGCTTTTTCAAAATTTGTAGAAAAGAGAATGGTTATCGTCACTTCTAGATCCCTGAATTTCTAAACCACTTGGGACTTGCGCGAGAAACAACCAAATTGGCCCTTGAAACTGCTTGAGGTCATATAACGATGTCCTTGGAGAGTCATTTCGGAATGGAAGTAATTTGGACAGGACTGGTGAAAGAATTGTGGAAGGTTTTAGGGGCTGTAATTTGACATGGGTAGTTTAGTAAATTACCAGAATTGTACCATTTCCTGATTTTGTTCCACCTATTTCGGTGGGATGGGAAAAAATGCACTTCTTTTGACTTCGTCTCACTCGGTCCTATCCCATCCTGGTTTAATTGGTAGCACCAAACGCGGGTCAAGTTTTTGTTCTGTTTTGTCCCGTATTGTCCTCTGCTGTGGCTGCATTTGTGTTGTGGATCATAATACCAAGCAGTGGCAGATCCAGGAATTTTTCCTAATGGGGACACCTTTAAGGTAGATTTGAGGCCCGCAAAGTCGTCGATATATTTTTATGTTAATTCCACCATTTTGAGATATTTTTAAAGGTTTTTTGGTTGATTTCAAGAGACTTCTAAGATTTTTTGTCGATTTTGATAGACTTTTTCAGTTTTTTTAATTGATTTCGGGAGTTTTTCTGGTCTTTTGGTTGATTTCGAGGTAGTTTTTTTGATTGATGGGGTCCCAGACGAAAAGTTACTGGGGGAACTACGATAGAAACTTAAATTTTTTTATTTTTAACCTTAGAAAATTCCATTTTTTTATTGTTTAATGGGGGCCCTTCCCCCCCCCCCCCCCCTAATTATACACTAAATCCGCCACTGATACGAAGTTATAAACCGTATTTGATCCTTTTGGTTTGATGCCAGGATCCTGCAAGTAGTTGGCAAATGGCATGGACGGTGGCGGTTTTGTGGCAGCGGCAGCGGCGGCAGCAGCTTCTTACCATGCGACTGTAGATGTTGTAGTCTTCTAATAGGACAATGATACAGGCTTCATTACATGTATTACTTGAATCACCCATTTTTTTTGTGTTAAGAGAGATTTGATTAAAGGTATTCAGGGTTCTGTTAAAAGGGATCACTTTCGGTTTCCAATTCTACTCTTCTTGTTTCATTGCCTATTTTTCGATCGTTTTGTATTTTGTTGTAAACGAGGTGGGATTAATGTCCGCGCGTTGCTGCGGATGGAAAGAAATATTAAGACCATAAATTTGAGCATGACCAATTATGAGAAGAAAACATTTTGTGTGTGTTAGCAGCATGACTATAATTTACAAAATGCCCTATGAGGATGATGTGTGTGTATAATAGGAAGCGAAAATAAATTGGCAAATGGTACATTACATCATTAAACCTAAAAAAAGTTACATTGTTATTAAACCTAAATTAAATTATAATAAAAATATGAATTAAACAAATTTTACATCATTATTAAACATAAAATAAATTATGATAAATTATTTTATTAATAAATAAAAAATTGGTGCGTGAATCACCTACGACTATGTGCTTGGATTGATGGGGAAGGCGGAAGGTTTTGGGTTGGAGAAGACACAGTCATTGAGATGCGATGCATGTTAAGGGATCTTTATTTTATGCTTATATAATAAAAATAATTTTTATAATATAATTTTTATTTATTTAAATTAGAAAATGAAAAAGTTATAAATGATCGAAATGTCATTTACTTAACGGTCAGGAGCTAACAACTTTTAGTTTCGAGGACCAAAACGTTACGCAAATGCAAAATCGAAAGTCTATTTTGGAATCAACAAATTATGGGGACTAAATCAAAGAGAAAAATAAAACTATAGGGACCAAATCTGTAACTCTACAAACATAGGACTAAATCTAACAGGGAGATAAAACCTCAAGGACCAAATCTGTAATTTACTAAAAACCTGAAGGACCAAATATGTAATTTATCAGAACACTGTTCATGAACAGTGTTTTGATAAATGTTATAATATATAATTCACTCGGATATTTGGTAAGAAATTTAAGAACCCACAGGGGTGGTTGGATTTTACGGGATTTCGTAGGATTTGTATATAATAATGTTTAGAAATACGTTAAAAACATTTGTTCTCGAATAATCAATTAAATAAAAGACAATTTATAATTTTTTAATAATATTTTCTTTTTATAAATAGTGGAATTCAATTTCATTATAAGGGGTTGTCTGGCAGTTGCTGAATGGTTTGGTGTAGAATGATTACAAGACTCTTATGATATAGTGCAAAATGAAATACGTTTATTTTTAATTGTTCATCATGAAATCAGGGCTTTGAATGGTTAAGGGAGGGTCAGGATACAAAACCATTCATAGGGTTTTTGAACCATTAAGAGACAATTTTTTTTGCCAAACAAGATTAGGGGCTGTTTGTTTACCTCTTAATGATTCCATTAAGAGGCAACCTCGTTAAGAGGTAATTCTTGTTTGTCAAATAAAATGTCTGTCTCTTAATGATTCCAAAACTCTCTGAATGATTTTGTATCCAGACCCTCCCTTAACCATTAAGATTTAAGAGTCCTGATTTTATTTTGAACAATCAAAAAACAATTGTATTTCATTTTGCACTATATCATAAGAGTCTTTTAATCATTTTGACCACTTAATCATTATGCACCAAACCATTCAGCAATTATCAAACAACCTCTTAGCGATTCGGATGTTGCCTCTTAATGGAACCATTAAGAGGTAAATAAACAACATTTTACAAACGAAACACACCAAATATTTCAAATCCAGTCCATCTAATTCCAAATTCTTCCATGAAATCATGAAACACTCCCTAATTGTATTGAAATTGGGATCTATTTTATGAAAATAGTTTGGAATGGTGGTCAAAATGCTAAAATGTATAGTATAAGAGCCAATTCTATCATTTTTCCAAAGTACAGGGGTGATATTGAAAAGTTTTGTAACTTGGTCAGAGTTGGAGTGTTAGAAGTGTAGTAGAACGCCATTTCCATTTGTCAAAAAAGGAATGCTTTTTAACATTTTTAATCCCTTGTTTTATTTATTTATTACTACGAAAACAAATAAAAAATAAATATTAATTTAAAAAAAAGTTGTCTGTGTAGATTGATCTATCTATATAGATTTTGAAGTTTTTTGTATGGAAGGAACGTGTTCTTGTAATTGGGAGGAACAAATTTGTAAAAAATATGGGTTTCTGTGTAAAGCTCACTCCTAAAAGGTTATAATCTTACTGAATATGTTACTTTCTAATTTTATATCATTAAGTCATTATCAAACAATCATGTATAAGTAACCACAAATTTGAAAAAAAATATGGTTTCCTGAGTAAAGCTCACTCCTAAAAGGTTATAATCTTACTGAATATGTCATTTTCTAATTTTATATCATTAAACCATTATCAAACAATCATGTATAGGTAACCGAATAAGTTGTGAGTCCAATTAAACTCATTAAGCTGCTAACAAACATACTTTATGTGTGATTGCTACTAAAACAACATTTTGTGTATATATATTTTTTTGAAACATGGTTATAATGTATTAACAAGTGTAAATGAGCTGGTTTTCGGTAAGAATAATAGTTACGGTCAGAAGGGTAAGAAAAAATATCCACTCTTAAATCAATCATAATTAAAAATCAATTGAAAATTTCTTTCTAAAATAATTCATGCGTTTTTTGGAAATTAACTTGAAGTTTAAACTATTAGATCAATACTAGTTGTCCAAATTGCTTCTTAGAGCATCTCCAACAGCTATGCTAAAATAGAAAAAAGTGAGATTTTAACAATTTTTTTGCTCCAACAACTATGCTATATCGTATGCTAAAATAGAGAAAAGAAGAGATAGAGTAAAAATCTCCAAATTTGGAGAAATCTCTAAAACTCCATATTTAAGAGAGAGATTCTTTTTCACCAACAGGAAACATTGAAGTTGTGTGTTTAGAAGAGAAATAATATTTTATTAATATAATTGATGATATAATTGTTAAAATAAAGTAACTGTTTGAGTTAGATGTAATTTTTTTTAGAGATTTTAAGTTTTTCTACTCTATTTTAGAAAAAATTATAGCATAGCTGTTGAAGATGCTCTTACACATCTTATCTTAACTCACACGATTATTCGTCTATCTCAAATTTATTTTAGGGTAAATTTAATATAAATGAATTTGTTCACTTTAGTTGTTATTTTATATTTTTTAAACTATAAATCCTTAATTAAATAAAGATATTTTTTAAATTATAGATCATTAAATGTACATTATGTAAGTATGCTTCAAAATGATAATTGATTAAAAATACACAACTGAATTAATACCATCGATTTTATTATAATAACAAAATAATAATTTTAACATAAAAACTATTGACTAAAATAATTTCAACTTCTTTTACGATTAAATACAACAAAGTTTATGATTTTATAAAATGAGAAATTACGTTACCACATCTCATGACACATTCCACACACATATCACATGTTTTGTTTAATGAACGTTTGAAATGATATGATGCTCAATACGTAAATTTATTAAGAGGATCGATTTTGGATTTTTAAGTATATTGGAAGAGTACTCACGTAATGCAGCGAGATACATCACGATTTTAATTTTAATTTTAATTTTTTTTTGTCGTTTTACTGTACGATTTTGGATAGTTTTGAGAAAGTGATAATGTTTTTTATATAAAAAAATTAAGTATTTTGTTAGAATTCAATGATTATCTTATATATTTTAATGACATCTAGAAAAAATAATCAATTACATATTTAATATTATAATTAAAACAAAATTATAGTATTATAATATATTAATTAATAGTGATATATGGAAATGTCTGCATAAAAGATATATGGAAATGTCTGCATATGGAAATGTCTGCATAAAAGATAAAAGAAGACCATGTACATACCAAATTGGTGGGTGTTAGAAGTCTGCAGTAGTAATATGTATCTTGTGCTTTGATACTTGTAAATTAAGAGATTTTTAAAATTTTGCATAAAATGATAGTACCTTGTGCCTAATAATTTGTATTTAAGAGTTTTTTTATCCGTGCTTTATAATATAATAACTAGTGTTGGGCCCGTGCATTCCACGGGAGGATAAATTTTTTGTTGGAATAGTGAACCGAGTTAAAATGAAACGTAATTTCTCTGTTAACAGTTAATGAAATACAATGTAAAAAACGAATGTATTTTCATAAGTGGTTAACTTGCATATATTCTTAATCGTTGTTGTTATGAGTTTGTGCAATAATATTGGTAATAGTTTTGTATTATATTATTTAAAACTCAAACGACATGTCTCACAACATATCACTGTTATTGAAATAATTATAAATATGAACATACGTTTTTACAGATTTTTCAATTTTTCTGAAACCTCCTCGACAACACTTGACAATCACTTTAACGTATAAATCTGTAGATTAATTAACAACATTCAACCCACATCAAATATGACAAAGAAAATAAATTATTTATATCTTTTGTAACCGGCAACTCAACTGGTATAGTTCAAATTCACTTGGTACCACTTGAAAATTTATCTGACTATTGACTTCAAGACCTCATAGTATTAGTCGATAAAAATAAAGATATGTATATATATCTTATTCCCCTACTTCAAAAAATATGATTGTGGGTTTTGAAAAATATAAACAAATCCTCAGTAAATAAAATAAAATAAAATATAAAAAAAATAGTTTTTCAAATAAACAAAAATATAGTGGAATACCTTTTGTTCAGTTGCAGGTTCCGCCATTGACACCCGACCGTTCGTCTTCTTCTTGTACTCGGATGATACATAGAGAAGTTATATATATTTATATTGAATGTAAAGAATATTTTAAAATCTTTTATTTTCATTTTCGATTTACATTTAAATGTAAATATATTAAAAATATGAAAAAATATTTTTATATCTACATCGTTTCTATTTTATTTTCTTTACACTTGGTTAATTTGGAAAGTATTACGGAATATTTTTATTTTAAAGAATACGATAATTTATTAGTGTATCTCGTTATTTTTTATTTTTAATAATATCAATCTTCTTTTTTCTTCTTTTAATACTCGTGAAAAAAAAAATACGTGTAAATTTTATATTGTCAAAAAAAAATACGTGTAGATTTTATATTATGCTAATATAAAATACGTGTAGATTTTATAAAATAAAATAGATTTTATATTAGAAAAAAAAATATAGAAGAAAAAAAAATTATATTACATCTCATTAATATAGATTTAAATGTAAAATCTACATTTAAAATAGATTATGCTAATATAAAATCTATTTTATAAAATCCTCCACAAAAAAAAAACAAATAGTTATATTAATAAATGAGTATTCATTCCATAAATAGATGATTATGTGAGATACTGTGCTTGAAAATGTTGTACCAAAGCATTAAGAAATTGTAAATTAAGTAATTGGCTTTAATTAGTTGTAACTTGTGCTTAAAATGTTGTAACTAAGAGTTTTTTATACCGTTTTTGTAATATAGTATAGATAACTAGTGTTGGGCTCGTGCATTCCACGGGAGGATAAATTTTTTGTTGGAATATTGAACCGAGTTAAAATGAAACGTAATTTCTCTGTTAACAGTTAATGAAATACAATGTAAAAAACGAATGTATTTTCATAAGTGGTTAACTTGCATATATTCTTAATCGTTTGTTGTTATGAGTTTGGGCAATAATATTGGTAATAGTAAACCACAAGGGGTGTGGTGTGGTGGTAAAGGCTTGGGGAGTTCATAGCGCTCAACCCGGGTTCGAGCCCCACTAGCAGCACTTGTGGCCACTGAGGATAAACTCAGGGCTGCACGCTTTAGCAGCTGGGCCAAAGGCCCTAATTGCCAGGGATTAGTCTGGGTCATAGGCTCAGGATACCCTTTCCAAAAAAAAAAAAATGGTAATAGTTTTGTATTATATTATTTAAAACTCAAACGACATGTCTCACAACATATCACTATTATTGAAATAATTATAAATATGAACATACGTTTTTACAGATTTTTCAATTTTTCTGAAACCTCCTCGACAACACTTGACAATCACTTTGAACGTATAAATCTGTAAATTAATTAACAACATTCAACCCACATCAAATATGACAAAGAAAATAAATGATTTCTATCTTTTGTAACCGGCAACTCAACTGGTATAGTTCAAATTCACTCAGTACCACTTGAAAATTTATCTGACTATTGACTTCAAGACCTCATAGTATTAGTCGATAAAAATAAATATATGTATATATATCTTATTCCCCTACTTCGAAAAATATGATTGTGGGTTTTGAAAAATATAAATAAATCCTCAGTAAATAAAATAAAATATAAAAAAGTAGTTTTTCAAAGAAACAAAAATATAGTGGAATACCTTTTGTTCAGTTGCAGGTTCCGCCATTGACACCCGACCGTTCGTCTTCTTTTTGTACTCGGATGATACATATAGAAGCTATATATATTTATAGTGAATGTAAAAAATATTTTAAAATCTTTTATTTTCATATTATGCGTGTAGATTAATATAGTGGAATACCTTATTTTCATTTTATTTTCATATTATGTGTGTAGAGAATATTTTAAAATCTTTTAAAAAAATACGTGTAAATTTTATATTATGCTAATATAAAATATTTTATAAAATAAAATATATTTTATATTAGCAAAAAAAAATACGGAAGAAAAAGGAGTTTATATTACATCTCATTATGTAAAAAGATTTTATAAAATAAAATATGGAAAAAGATTTTATAAAATAAAATATGGAAAAATCATTATGAGATGTAATATAAAAAAATACGGAAGAAAAAATATTTTATATTACATCTCATTAATATAGATTTAAATGTAAAATCTACATTTAAAATAGATTATGCTAATATAAAATCTATTTTATAAAATCCTCCACAAAAAAACAAATATTTATATTAATAAATGAGTATCCATTCCACAAATAGATGATTATATGAGATACTGTGCTTGAAAAGGTTGTACCAAGGAATTAAGAAATTGTAAATTAAGTAATTGACTTTAATTAGTTGTACCTTGTGCTTAAAATGTTGTAATTAAGAGTTTTTTATGTCGTTTTTATAATATAGCATAGATATAGATATAGATAATTTATGATTTTGATTTTTTTTTAATTATTTAAGTTCAAAATAATTGTATTTTAGTAATCAAATAAATATTTGTTGTGAGAAAAATAAATATTGTTTATAAAATGGCCAAACTACCCATAACCATAACAACCCATTCAATATCAATATAAAATGGGATTTATGAGCTCCTTATAAGCTTCAAATTGTTGGCTACTAGTAATTTCCATCATTGTTTTAAGTTGAAACTGAAATTATTGGATCAGTCTGTTGCTTTGGGCTTTGGAGTGTAATAATAAATTCAAAAAAATTTGGTTCTTTAACTGTTTAGTTATGAATAAAATTGTATCCGGGCAACATAGCATACTATATTTGTATTTCGTCAATCTTAATTTTAATCATGAATTTCTGTATTTTTGAGAGAGAGAGAGTTTTCTAGTTGGCTATCAATATTATAGAGTATTTTGACATATTAACAAGGCTCAACGCTTGTATTGTATTTTAACATATTTATTAATTGGTTATTAAATTTCTTACAAAGTTCAAACATGTATGTAACAATGAATTGTAAATGTTGTATAATATAGTAAATATATTAGGAATATAGTCGCATGTGAGGGATAAGACTCTTACTCGATTAGCGCTGGGTAGATAAGAGACGCTTACCATCAATCCATTTTGATGGCTGATAATGTTAACCGATAAGGTAAGTTAGGGTGATGACTGTTGCCGGTAAGCGCATATGCAGTAATAGATTGGTAAACAATCGTTAACGTTAATCAAGTAAATATTTATCAGATCACTTATCCAGGGCCGGTCCTGAGGTTTCCGATGCTCAGGGCGGAAACGAAAAAAATGCCCCCATGTCGGTTTAATTTAATAAAGCATACTATTGTTTGAAGGTCTGGATCCTAGTCAAGTTTGGTGGCTCATATCCATACCGATTTTTATTAAACATAATAAAGTAATACAAGAGGAGGAGGTAAACCAAAACCCCAAGTAACACAATCAAAGCACAAATCTATGAAATAAGCAAACCAAATAAAACCAAATGAAATTTGTGAACTATGCAAACAAAATGAAAGATGTGAAATAAGCAAACCAACTTAGTACACCAATGAACCAAATGAATTATGTGAACAAACCAAATTAGTAGACCAATGAAACAAATGAATTATGTGAACCAAAGGAATCAAATGAAAGTTGAGAAATAAGCAAACCAAATTAGCAGACCAATATTGAAACCAAGGTTAGAAGCAATAATCAGGGAGATGGAGTGGAAACGGCTCATGAATTAGTTAGGAAGTTGATTTACTAGTCACACACAAGGCATGATATTGCCTTCACGAGTCTTGTAACTCAATCCATTAATTGTTTATTCACCATGAGGAAACGATATAGAAGTTGCCAATTGAATACTTCGATTTCTAAAAATAACCTTTAATAAGGGACTTTTTTTTTTCAGAAAAATAAATGAGTTAGAAGAGTTGAAGCCTACACTTAGTGACATGGAGGAGTAAGAAGAAAACTGTGGTTTCTCGTAGTAGTGCATAAGCATAATATAGTCATTATCCCCACATTGCCTCCCCCTTTAGAAAGAAAAAAAAAACAGATAAGAGGTACCATGGAAGAACTAAATCTTCATCCTCCCATAGAAGATCCAACATAATTCTAGTGTGATAAAATAAGGCATTCATTTTCCCATAGAAGGTCCAATGAGACTCTAGTGTGACAAAAAGGAAGCCATGAACATCCCAAATAACCAAGTATAACATGATTAACGAAGGACTGATTGATACTTACTGACATTATATATTTATTCAGAGTCTTATTCATGATACTTACCGAAGGTGTAGCCTGTAGGTTGTGTCAAACACTAAAATTGGTCCTATCTTGAGCAAAACAAAGTGGAAATGGTAGAAAAATTACATCCTGACATCCTGCCAATGTTCAACAACAGGAGGAGTCTTGAATTAATCTAAATAGCAGAATGTAAACAAAAATAAGTAAATAACAGAATGTAAACAAAATAAGTTATAACAGACCCTCGTTACTGACTTAGTGACTTACTGTTCACTGTTGTTGGTTGCTGCAGATGATCAAAATAACAGACCCTTCGTCCCTTCCCCAGATGAAAGTCTAAAAGTCGAAATAGAGTGTTGGCTGTTGCAGATGATCAAAACAAAATAACAGACCCTTCCCCAGATGAAGAGTCAGTCGATCACTCGATGTCTCGGATCTGTGTTGTGAGTCATGAGTGACCACTGACCAGACCAAGAAATCGATTTCTTGAGTGAGTCTGCCCAAAAAATTTCGAGAGTGAAAGGCTGAAAGGGGCTAGAACAGAGAATCGACAGAGCATGGATTGAGAGAGAGAGAGAGAGAGCGACAGAGCGTGGATTGAGAGAGAGACCGTCAGACCGATTGGAATTAACGAGGGCTAAGGCGTCGATCTGTTTCTTTGACCGTTGTTGTAGGCTTGTTTTTGGGCTTTGGGCTTGTAAAGGTAGAAAATTTAAGATACCTATATATAATGGACTGGACTGCAAATACGATGCCCCTATAATTTTGATGCCCTGGGCGGCTGGGCCGTCGCCCCACTGGCCTAGGCCCAGGGCTGGCCCTGCACTTATCTTACCGAATGAGTATGACAATGACTGATAATCTTAACTGGTAAGAGATATGACAAGGACCAAAAAGCTTACGCTGTTATCCATGACCAGGTAAGACTGTTACTTTTTATACCGTTTTGATGACCGATAATCTTAAATGATAAGGTAATTTTCCAAAAACGATTCAAATAATTACTCTGGCACATTCATTTGTTGTTGCTACAAAAACGATTTCAACAATTTTCTTTTATTAAATTATTTGCCAATCATTCTTTGGTGATAAATCTCATCTGGTAACCTATACTCTACATATAGTTAAAAAGAAATATAAACATAAACTCAACAAACATCAAACAAAACTTTACACACACACACAATATATATATATATATATATCTAATAGGCCAATAGACGATTGATTGTGTGATAAGAAGAGTTAAGGTGAGAATGTATGAAAAAATCTAGGTCATTGATCACTTTTAATCTCAAACCCACCATAGACTTGTATCTAGACCCTTGATCCGATGTATTTCATCCTAATATGCATTTAAGGGTGAAAATCCCTTCTTACCTTTCTCACTATAAATTTCATTTTCATCCTTACCCTAACCCTAACCCTAACCCTAACCCTAGACTAATCTATACTATATTATAAAGCACGGATAAAAAACTTTAAAAACAATTGTTAAAACTTAATGTACCGTTATTTAATGTTAATTACTTAAAATATCTTACAAACAACCATTAAAGTTTTATGTACTACATTTAATACTATTTATTAATTTTCAATCATTATCTCTAATCATTTTAACTCCCCTAAAATCACTCCCCTTAAATAATTTTCTTGCATAATTAAATACATGATAAAAATCAAAATTTAAATATAAAAAATCTAAAATATAATTAAGAAAATCTAACAGAATATTTAATGTTTATTAAAAAGAAACATTATAGTATTAAATCTAAAATAAATTACTTTATTATTAAACTATCGAATAAAACTCTTAAAAACAAGTTTTTATGCATTAAGTATTGTTTATTGATACACATTACTTAAAATTTAAGATTATAAGTAATGATGCATGAGTACAAATTTCTAAAACTATATGTTTGAATTAATAACTAACTAATAAACAAAATTATCTGGTTTTTCTTTAACCTTTTATCTGTAGAATGGTTTTCTGGATAAACATCTAAATTTAAATATAAATAATTTTAAATATATAAGATAATTATTGAATTCTAACAAAAAGTTAATCTTTTTATATAAAAAAACATTATATTATTAAGCCTAAATTAAACAAATTTATTAAAAAACCATTATCACTCTCAAAACCATCCAAAATCGTACCGTAAATCGACAAAAAATAAAAGCAAACATTAAAATCATGATGTATCTCAATGCATTGCGCGAGTACCTTTCTAGTATATTATATATAGATATAAATAAAATTTTACCGAAGTTATATATTGCCGACGAGTTGGGTTGGTTTTAGCTAACGGTTTATCAGGTTGATGCTGTTTGTTTACTTCTTAATGGTTTCATTAAGAAACAACATTTTAACCACTAAGAGCATCTCCAACAACTTCTCCAAAATGGAGAAAATGGGGATTTTGGCCATTGTTTTGCTCCAACAGATTCTCCAAAATGAAGAAAGTAGGAGAGAGAGTGTATTTTTCTCCAAATTTGGAGAAGTCTCCAAAAATGATTACCATGAGAAATAAATTGTTTTTTATTATATTCCACCAATAAAAAATCTTGAAATAAAATGGGTAAGAAAGAGAAATAATATTTTATTAGATATATACATTATTTTAATAATATAAGTAATGATGTCATCTCCAAAATGAAGAATCTGTTGGAATGAATGCAATTTTTGTTAAAGATTTTAAACTTTGGTTCTCCATTTTAGAAATTTTTTGGAGAATCTGTTGGAGATGCTCTAAGAGGTGAATCTTGTTCGACAAAAAAAGACATGTCTCTTAATTGTTCCAAAACCCTCTCAATAATTACGCAAACAATCGTATTTCATTTTACAGTGTATCGAGTTAGGAGTTATTTTTTTTGTACAACCCTACCAATAACTAAGAAGTCAAAATAACATTTTGAAGAGACACATATATAAAACCATGCTACAAAGATCCACTTGTTGATTAAAAAGGAAAAACACAAAATTCTGATGATCATCGAATCGAATCGAACCAACCAACCACCATTGTTTTCCAACACCAAAATTAAGCGCTCAACAACTCAATTCCTTTGAAGAACACAACACAACAATCATCAAAGAGGTGGATCATCCATGGCGCTTTCACGACTTCGACATCATCCCGTCATTTCACGAGCACCGTCTCTGCTTAGGGCTCGACTCCTTTCTTCCACCTCCAGATCCCTTTCACGGTAATTATATATTTCTCTACTTCATTACTTCGTTACTATTCCGCCGATTTCATACTTATTTCTGCTTATTTTTGTTCTTATTCTTATTGTAGTTTTGTTATACACAGATGTGTTGTGAATTCCCTAGGTTTTTATTTTGTTTTATTCTAAATTTATGGATTTGTAGGTGTTTTGTTTGTTGTTTTTAGTGAATAGTGATTGTGTCATTATTAATGCGAGTTAAGATCTAATTATGGTTGAACTAACAATAACATCCTTGCTATTTGGTTGATTAGAATCGCGGAATTGTAATTTCTTTGGTTTGTTGTTTAGTTGAACTTCTTTAATGTTATCTGAAACTGATTGCCGATACTATGGAAATTTTGCATTTGAATCGGTATTTAATTAGAGAAATCAAGGGAAGAGGATAGGTTTAGAACTCGTTCAATGTGTTTGAACAAATTCCTTTTTAATCAATTTAATAAGATAACTTGAGCTCATGTGTGTGATAGCTGATTAAGGGAGTTGGTTAGACCACCCACAGCACCTGAAAGGCTATAGGGTTTTTAAGATGGGTATCCTACAGAAAATATTTTCATTTTCATTGTCATTCATAGTGTTGCCTATGTAATTTATGAAGGTGTTACTTTGTATGTTTCAAATAATCTATGTACATCTGTACATGCTTGGGGATCTCGGACTATGGATTTAACAAGTCAACAACTTTAATTTGGTTGGGGAGAGAGCCATGAATGGACATATGGTATAGGTACCCTCCATTTTTGCTTGCGTTAGAGAGCAAGGACATCAATTGGGTCAAACTTATGTTCTGCTGCTGGCACATTTCTTGTTTTTTTTCACAAGATTGACCAATATGGAGCTATAATTATTAGAAAGGCTTCACTTTTTGCCAGCAAACGATAAGGCACTTTCCGAAACAATTTAATTTTCTAAGATTTGGATAATCAGCTATACAGAGTGGGTCTCAGCTCTATAGCCTGGCCCTGTATTAAGTGGAACATGGGGGAAGCCTTTTGGATATGGGCAGCAGAAGAGGCATGTGTACTTTTATTGTTATTAGCAAAGGCATCTGTACTTAGAGCCAGATTTGGTTGAAGGAGTGAAAACACTGGCTGGCTGATGGTCATTGTTGTGATATTCTCACATGACTGCTGTCTGCAAATGTTTTTCTTATTATTAAATCTTTGATATTTTTTATGGTGTTACTTGTATTGGGGTGGGCTATGCATCTCGGCTTATGTTTTAACTTATTGGTGCATTCTTTGTGCAGCAATTCCAGATTGCAGAATTCTATTCTTGACGATGGTGGCACTTTTATAAGGTCTAACTTCACTTGCTATCCATTACCTCTGTCAAGTATCAATATGCTATTATCACGTCTTATTATTTCTATCAACTTTCTCTTGGGTCCATTTAAGCCATTCATCCTTTTTATCTTCATAATTTTCTGACAATGAGGTTTATCAGGCCAAAACTTTTTTCTGCATTCGATGGTGTCCATGACCAATCTAAACTAAAGGTTAGCAGTTAAATTTCAAACTTGATTTTCCTTTGACAAATGTCTATCTCCTAACAATGGATATTTGTTTTCAGCTGCTGAGTGGTATCAGATGTTACTCATCTGCAGGTATGAATCTTTTTAGTTCAATTTTGCACTACTTATTTGCTTTTATACATGAAATCCTGGTATAAATATCCCGGTTTGGTTGTTAGAGAACTTTGCATGTGAACTTCACATTAACTAACAACCCTTATCATTGAGCTATCATAAACAAGGCCAGTTTTACTTTTAACCTTTCTCCACCACACACCTGGAGAGGATAGGTAGTGGCATAACAATGATATTGGTCAACAAAAGAGGGAAGAATGGTAGGGTTGCACAGTCTCCAAAGCTAAGCATACACAAAGAAGTTACGGAAGTTTAAGAACGGACAGGGAAGAAGAATTCCTGCTTGCACATGGTCTCAGTCAAGCCCTGCAGCCATGAGCAGAAATGAAATCACTACACCATCACATAAATGTTATTTTATGCAAGAGTAACACATTTGGTGCTTCTAGACTAGAATACTTCAATACAACTAAACAATAAATTCATACAAATTGGCCTGATTATGCGGCTAACCAATGCTATGTTTGCAAAGGATAATGTGTATAAGACACTATATCATGGATTCTTAATGATATTTCAAGCGAGTAAAGGGATGAAGATGAGTATGGTATCTGGAGGATAGAAATATAGATGGATTAATTGCAGAAAACTTTTGTTGAATATGTACAACTTTACAAGACTGTGCACACTTACATTGTTGGTGGAAGTGTGTGCCTGAGCCCAAAAGACTAGAGTAATATTTGAATTTCATTTATAACTTGATCTGTGTGGGACTGTGGGAGGCTTTTGAATCCAGCAAAAGCCTATCATTTGCTTGTTTGAGTTTGTGAGGGTCCAAGAATCCTGTATCTGATATTGAAACTTATGTATCTGCAAATTTAGACATTATATTTCATGTTATCATCAAGGAGACTGATTGCCCGTTCGCAATGGTTTCTGAAAGTTGATGTAGCTAAACTTAATGGGCTTTTCCATATGCAGAACCTCCTGCACATATAGTTATTGAGATGCCAGCTCTGTCACCTACGATGGTAAGATGTGACAAGGACCTGACTTATATATTTTCCTTTTTCCTTTAGGTGTAGAAGGTTTTATTTGCTTTCCGGGTTTATAACATTTACATTGCTTTGATATAGTCTCAAGGTAACATTGCTAGGTGGAGGAAGAAAGAAGGAGATAAGGTCAGTTGTATTCAGAAGTTGTTACTGTCATAGGGACATTCGTTTTCTTATTTTCAATTCTTCGCATCGCAATACCAAGTTGAAGTATTGAAAGTTAGATATTTATTATTGGTAATTATGATTGATTCTCTTTCTTCGATTGTTTGTTTGATCTAATAGATAGAAGTGGGTGATATCATATGTGAAATCGAGACGGATAAAGCTACCCTTGAATTTGAATGTCTTGAAGAAGGGTACTTCTATATTCCCTGATTTAATCTACTCCAAATATCGGATGTCATCTACTATCTTCATATTTCGACAGTGTTCCTTGCCATTATATTGCGAGCCTAATCGTAGGGCATATAGTAATTTCTGCTGTTAATTCTAAACCAATGTATATCTATTTTTCCTTTTAATTCCTTGGACATTGGTTCAAGCTGTGTTTAGTCACATTTTTTATTTGCATGATGGTTCTTACTCCGATCTTCATAACTTCTTTGCAATGACCCTTAAAGTGCTTTTAAATTCTTGGAATGATGTTTTGGACCACCGCATGCAGGTTTTTGGCAAAGATATTGGTGCCCGACGGTTCAAAGGATGTGCCTGTTGGACAGCCAATTGCAATTACGGTATAATTACTATATATTGTTACTTTGATCATCTTTTGTTTTTCCAGCCAAGATTTGTAAATGCATTCTGTGTGTGTGTTTCTTGAATTTAATTTTTGTATATCTAACGTCTTTTTGATTTGCAAAAGGTTTCCCACATATCGTAGCTATATAGCTTCTTATGTGGAACTGGAACAATGAACACAAGAATCCTTATATGGCAGGCTAAAAATAAACATAAAATACATTTAAAATGGTGAAACCAAATGAAAGATATAAAGAGGTGAATCTCCTAGGGTTCCCCATGCATGATCAACTCCTTTTGTATACTCTGCACATGCTAATCTCTTTCAACTACTTTCTCCTTATTAATGTTGGCAGGCCTTTGCCTCTTCTAACGATCTCCTCTTGGGGCAAGTCTTGTGTTCTACCCGATGCATATAAAGGTCTAAATTGGACTTGATCGCACAACCTCAAACCGATGACCTCAACTTCCAAACCATGTCATCCCGACCTTTTCCTATATATCCTTATTTCAAAACCTATTCTTCATCATGTGGTTACACATATTCCTCAAGCTTTGTATTTCTACTACACTTTTTTTTTGAAGTATATAATATTTATATACGGCAAATGCAACAAATAAACTCACACACCCTCCTCACCTTTGGTGAGGTTTGAACCCCTGACCTCCTAGGAGGCTGTTATACCCTAGGTAGTGGGGTCAAATGGTCAAATATGGTAGATCATGGTACAAGTGCCTAATGCACTAGTACAAGTAGTTAATGCATGAGTAGTTTTAAGTGGGGTAGTATAAATAGGGGGTTAGGTCATTAGGGTTATTGTTATACCCTAGGTAGTGGGGTCAAATGGTCAAATATGGTAGATCATGGTACAAGTGCCTAATGCACTAGTACAAGTAGTTAATGCATGCGTAGTTTTAAGTGGGGTAGTATAAATAGGGGGTTAGGTCATTAGGGTTTATCATCGATCAATATTGTGTCTGTGTTTTGGGCGAAAGCCTTGGGAGAGCGCTCGGCCTCTCGAAAGCCGATAAACCTATTTGTAATCACTCCATTTCTTCTATTCAATTTCTTCTCAAATAGTAATCATGTGCTTCGATTTTACTGTTAATCCATTGGTGTACATCAAATTAGGGTATAACAGAGGCCAAAGGCTCCGATACCTCTAGGCCAAATGCCCTTTGGTTTATTTCTACTACACTTGTCTTGGGTACATGTTATCTTTTGGTGGCCCCACATTTTTCCATCCTGTAGAACTTACCTTTCAACTTCAATGGAATTTCAATCACACAATTCCAAAGCTTATTGTCAATCCATCCACCTTGCTCTTATCATGTGACTGATATCCAAATTGATCTCTCTGTCCTTTATGTTGCAATGATTCTAAATAACAAAAGATCATCCTAAAGGAGTAGGAAATCTTGTCTTGTCATTCCGTGTTCTCACGTTTGTTCCCTGCAACAAATCCAAATCGAATTTCCAGCCCTCAGTTTTGACCCCATAACCTGCTTCTGTAGTTCTATTTTTTATGGGTTATAATCTTAATCTGTGCTGTACCACCCGATGCATACTTTTTCATGACTGACGTGTACATATTTGCTAGGTTGAGGAATTAGACGCTATAAAAAATATCCCTGACAGTGTTCTTGGGGGAGCAGAGGTTAAAGAGACAAAGTCAGCCCAAGCTGATGTGAAAACTGAAGACACCTTAAAGGAGTCAGGTTCAGTGAAAATTGATGCATCTGAACTTCCTCCACATGTTTTTGTTGAAATGCCAGCATTATCTCCGACGATGGTAAGTTAATCAAACGGGAGTTTAGTTGATGTCAAAATTTATCTCATATTCTCTTATTGAAGCTCTAGACATGATGTTTTCAATAAATTTGCAGGACCAGGGGAATATTGCTAAGTGGAGGAAAAAGGAAGGTGACAAGGTTAGTCGGATGTAACATAATGACAATGAACCTGCACAAAGATCTGTTTTCATAGTCATTGAGGTTTAATATCAAAATCACTAGCCTGAACCATTTTCTTTGTTCTTTACTTCATCTGATAGATTGAGGTTGGTGATATCATATGCGAGATAGAGACTGACAAGGCTACCCTTGAATTTGAATGTCTTGAAGAAGGGTACAATTCTTATCTTCCGTTAAGCTTCCAAAATGCTCAAAGCTGCCTGTGGATTTGAGTTTTTCAGTGTGTCTTGTAGTTGCTACACTATATCTAAATCTCTCGTTTATGTGGTTCTCTTATGGGATTGATAATTTCAATCTCCGTTTACCTCATCTTTTGTGTAAATTACACAATATAGTGACCTCTTGTAACAATATTGTCATCATTATCAGTATACGGTTAAGTTTTTGTAGTTCGGGTAACTGTCAATGCTTACAATTTTGATGGAATACTGACTGCAGATTCCTTGCAAAGATACTGGCACCTGAAGGTTCAAAAGATGTTTTGGTGGGACAACCTATTGCAATAACAGTAAGCTATTTCTGTTCTTAAAGTGGAACAATACTAATTTTCTCATCATGAGCAGTTGGGCATTTTGTACTATTGATTGAAGCAGTAGGGACCTTTTCCTTGGATTGCTTTTCAATTACCAAAATGTAATAATCAGTAAGAACAAGTTGGAGCTGATGTTACTGTTTTGCAAGGTTGAAGATGCAGCTGATATTGAAATGGTAAAATCCTCTGTTAGTGGTAATTTGGCAGCCAAGGAGGCAAAACCAGCTCAGCATGCGACCCATGATGATAAAGTGAAAGTACAGAAATCCAGCTTCACTAGAATCAGTCCATCTGCAAAATTACTAATTGCAGAACATGGGTTGGATGCTTCATCAATAACGGCTTCTGGTCTACGTGGTACTCTCCTGAAATCGGATGTTTTAACCGCAATAAAGTCTGGTGTAGGTGCAGCAAAAAGTTCGTCATCGGAACGTAAAATATCCCCACCACCTCAGCCTCAGACACATACTTCTTTATCATTATCATCAGAAATCCAGCAGTCGGATTCTTATGAGGATCTGCCAAATAGCCAAATTCGTAAGGTATAGCTTCTTGCTTCTTGTTCCAGTCTTACAGTGTGCCTTCTACATGTATATACATATTAAACTCATAATTTTATAATGGTTAAATTCGGCTATCCTTGGTAGGTAAATTCCATGGTCTTTGTTTTGCATGCCTTGTCTATGTATGAATGTAATTGCTGAATATCTAACATTCAAGTTTCAAAAGTTTACCATCTGTGAGGCCAACCATCCCTAATGTGTGGTGCGTTGAGTAGTAACATTTATTCATGGAAATCAGGATAGCTAAATTTTGATGTTGAGATGGATGAACTGAACTTTGCAGTTGTTCCGTTTGCATATTCATGAAAGAAAATCTTACTTGATGCTTACACGACACTTTAAAGATGACTTTATTTTCAGTGTCCTTGTAGCCAGACTATTTTTTTCTGGAAAATGTATGTCCTTGGGTGGTGATATTAGTTCATTAGTTATTCAATACCCATGTAGTTACAATGCTCAAGTTAATATATCCATTTAGATTCTGATTATGTCTTGTGGAATTTGGTTCATAACCCATCTAGTAACAGTGCCCAAGTTAATATACAATTCATTGTTTTCTGACAGCAATTTTAAGTAGATTAGTATGCACTTTGACATCCACAAATGCTGTAATTGGGGATTGTTCTGTTTGCTTATGCAAGATGATATCTAGTGTTGTAAGTTTTATACTTGTTTTGCAGGTGATTGCCAAAAGGTTGCTCGAATCAAAACAGAACACACCTCATTTATATTTATCCTCAGGTCTTATTTTTTTTTTAATTTTTAAATCGAGTGTTTGTGTAAACATCTATGAATTTGTGATTAAACTATTTAATGGTTCTCGACAGATGTTGTACTGGATCCACTTCTATCTTTTAGGAAGGAACTTAAGGGTATGATTAATTTCTTTTCCTTGTTAAGTTTGCTTTCTCCAGTTCCTGAATGGATATATACATTTTCCTTCCCGTGCAGAAAAATTTGGTGTCAAAGTCTCGGTGAATGACATTGTTATAAAAACTGTGGCAATCGCATTGAGAACTGTCCCAAAAGCTAATGGTAAGATTCTTAGGTAGTTTGTCTATCTAAGCCAGTTTTAAATGTATGCAAGTAGCTCATACAACAGAAATTTCCTTATTTGCTCATAATGTGCTAATGGTTGACTATGAAATTACATCTCAGCATTCTGGGATGACAAGAAAGGGGAAATTGTATTAAGCGACTCCGTTGATATATCAATTGCAGTCGCTACTGAGAAGGTATCAATTTCTTTTACATGTTATTTCTCTTTATTTTTTCTGCAATCACTAGGGTTCCTGATCTTATTACATTTTTCTTCAATTTATAGGGATTGATGACTCCAATCGTGAGAAATGCCGATCATAAATCCATATCATCTATTTCCTTGGAGGTACTATTGGTGCTTAAATGTTTATTAGTTTGATAAGCGACATCCTTGTTGTTTTATCTCTCACTTAGGGATCAACACTGCATACCATGCTTAGGAGTTAGGATCCTGTTTCTTCTTTGTATCATACTCCCTCCCTCCATGAAAATTGTTACGGGACATAACACATGGCTTAAGGAAGTTATTTGACCATTTCTCAAATATATAAATACCCTTCAATAAATACAAAACAAAGGGATCTTGTGGCCCTAAATTATCACCATCAATTTATTTGTGATGATGATAATGGGAATATAGGTTATTTTCCACTTCGAAATGTTTTCAAAAAGAAAATGTTGCAGTTTTCATTGGTCGTCTCAAAAGCTTTGCAAATTTCTTCGGTTGTGAGTAATGGAGTATGATATGATACTTTACTTACTGTTCTGATACGGATGTCTTCTTCGATTGTGAAATAAGCCTCACTAATATTTGGGTCGTTTCCAGATCAAGGAACTTGCTGAAAAGGCACGGGCAGGGAAGCTTACACCAAATGAGTTCCAAGGTGGCACTTTCAGGTGATTTTTTTTTGTTATCAATACGTTCCGATATTAACTTTGGCCTTAAAGTCATTCCTTATACATATTGTTTTTTGTTTATGTATTTCTTTTACAGTATATCCAATTTGGGTATGTTTCCAGTGGACCAGTTTTCTGCCATTATAAATCCACCTCAGGTTATTTTTCCATCTCAGTCACAGATCAACCCGCGTTTCCAATAACCTTCATGTTCTTTCTGTCATCACCAATTGTTTCACGTGTGTAGTCCGGCATTCTTGCTGTTGGTAGGGGCAACCAGGTGGTTGAACCAGTGTTTGACGAGGATGGTAAACTCAGGGACTCTTTTTGTATGCTATTTCATTAAATACTTGCTGAGATCTGGTGATCCATTAAACTTGAATCCACCCTGCCAGGAATCGAGAAACCTGCTGTTGTTACAAAAATGAATGTAACACTATCTGCTGATCATCGTGTTTTTGATGGAGAAGTTGCAGGTATGTGGTTCTACATTATATATTTTATGAAAATTCGCCGTATTCACAAGTTCACAAGTCGATGCACAGAGGTGTATACTCATCTTAATCACAACATTTGTGGCCCTTAAAGCCTTGATTGGTTTACAAAAAGAAGCAGTCGCTCTACTCTTTAGGGTAGATGTCATGTCTTAATTAGTTTACAAAAGAAAACAGTCGCTCTACTCTTTAGGGTAGATGTCAGGTCTTAATTAGTAGTTTACAAAAGAAAACAATCGCTCTACTCTTTAGGGTAGATGTCAGGTCTGCATACATCTTATCCTCCCCAGACCCTACCTACCTCTGGGTGGGATATATTGGGTTCGTTTCGTTTGGAGTTTGCAAAAAACAAACAAATTGTAGTGAGATGATAGGTCCCAATCAAAGCTAACAATAAAGATAGTGTTCTACTTGGGGTGAGAACTAAACCACGTATTTTCTTTAGATTTAATCATCTGCCTCCCTACTACATTCAATTAGAAATATATAGAAGAAAGAAAATAACTGTTCCTAAAAAGAAGCCACATCTTTAAGAGATAGGCACTAAAGATAATGGCAGAAAAATAGCCATAGCTCCTAAATAACTCCCAACTGACTAGTTCCTAAAGCTAATACGGTTACTTTGCTTATCAAGAATATTATAAATGTGGTGAGCATTTCATTCTTGCTTGAAGAACTGTGAAACCTCTTCCAGTGTCTTCCTCTAGGAAATCTAGACATCAGATCCTTGTCACTCCATATAAATTATTCTGATTAAATTGGTGAGCATTGTCGTATGTCAGGATGCAAGCGATGCCAAACTCTTATCCTTGAAAACCATGTATCAAACCTGCTATGGATAATAAAATTTAAAAAAATGAACAAACATACACACAGAGAGAACTTATATTGTTCACCCAGTGGGACATATGACCTCTAATAGGAGTTCTTAGAGACGCATGATTAGATGGTGGAGGGGTAGAGAGCCGACACATAGGATAGCAATGTCCTGACATGCTTAGAGTAAGGTGCCGTTTGTTTTTTAAGAGGTCTAAAGTCTGAAGTCTTATTTTAGTTATGATTAATAAGAGGTGGTGTGTAAAAAGGTGTGAACGATTCAGACTTAAGAGCCAAAAAGAGATTTTTTTTTAAAAAACAAACAACCCCTAAGATTATCTGAAAACCTAGTACTCCCTCCATCCCAAACTATGTTACACTTTCAAAAATAAATTTCTACTTTCCGGTTCTACCATTAATTATGAGATGAAAAATTCATTACTCCCTCTGTTATTAAGGGTAAAATTGTCATTTAGTTGATTGAAAAGTGTAATTATTATATATTTTTAAGACTGTGTGCCTTTTTCATCGTGGACATTTAGGGGTTGTTTGTTTAAAAAAAAATCTCTTAATGACTCTTAAGTCTGAATCGTTCAGACATTTTTAAACATCACCTCTTATTAATCATAACTAAATTAAGACTTCAGACTTTAGACCTCTTAAAAAACAAACGGCACCTTAATGTGGGACGGGGGGAGTAATTTGTTTAAAGTGGTTTGGTGTTTTAGTATTTTATCCTTAGAGCATCTCCAACAGATTATTTATAATTTCTCTAAAATAGACGTACAAAAGTAAACATCTCTAAAAAGAATTATCTTCAGGATTCAACTCCTAATAGATTATCTATTTTAGAGATTTCAACGTTAGTTATATTATTATATAAATTCTATAATTTAATACACCAAAAAAAAACTTCATGTAAAATAATAATTAAGGGGTCGTTTACCAGTCGCTTACTGGCAATAGTCACCACTCTCATTTGCCTTATGGGGGTAACATTCCCGACCATCAAAATGGATTTATGGTAAGTGTTTATAACTCGGTAAGCGCTTATCGGGTAAGAGTCATCACCCTCACTTACCGGGTAAGACTCTCGATATTTGTCTTCCGGTCTTCCCTCTTATCGGGTAAGATTCTTGGTCCTTGTTACCGGGTAACAGAGGCCATAGTCTTCATTGAAACAACCTCTCTACTCATAGGGTTAGGATTCAAGACATTTAAGAAAACCGCATTTGATGAACGGCTAAGTGATCTTTTTGCAGGTGCTTTCCTTGGAGCTCTTAAATCAAATTTTAGCGATATACGAAGACTGCTGATCTAAGTGAAGATCGGGAAACGCCCTCAAGAACATAAACACCTTTGTAGGTGTGATTCTTTTGATAAATGCAACTGAGCTGCGGCAAATGTATTTTGGCACTCGAGCTTATTTGCGATGTGTACAATTTTACTTCTGTTGACGATCTGTTTGGCCACATTTTTGTTTGATGATATCGGCCTATTTTTTAGGAGACGGATCAGTTTAAACAATGACTGATAATAATCGAGCTCGACTGTTAGAGAGAGTTTTGACCATTTTCTTGAGGTAGGCAAGAATGTTGCATCTTTGTAAAAAAGAAACAATGTACAAAAAAAAAAAAAAAAAACAGGTGGGATTGACTGTGTCCTTGTAATAAACTGCTTCCCTTTGCTTTCATATTCAGGGGAATTTTTTTAAAGGTCAAAGTTATAAGCGGGTTGATGGGTTGGATTGTTGGGATTTGTTTTAAAATTCATAATAGTTAGGGGCCGTTTACCCATCAATTACGGGGTAAGCGCTTATGGGGTGAGCATGAAAAGTACGGAGAATCTTAGGGATTGTTTGTTTACCTCTTAATGAAACATTAAGAGGTAACCTCTGAATCTTTAAGAGGTAAATCTTGTTTGGCAAAAAAAAGGTCTGTCTCTTAATGGTTCCAAAATCCTCTGAATGAGTTACTATCTTGACCTTGCCTTAACCATTTAGAGCCCTGATTTCATTATGAACAATTAGCAAACAATCATATTTCATTTCACACTATATCATAAGAGCCTCTTAATCATTCTGCACAAAACCATTCAGCAACTGCCAAACAACCCCTTACCCGGTAAGAAGCATGACAAGTAAGGTTCTTATCCGGGAATTGAGTGAGAAGTCTCTTACTCGGTTAGCGCTTACCGCGTAAGATATGTTTACAAACAATTTATTTTGTTGACTAAGGGGTTGTTTAAACGCTTACCCGAGTAAACACTTACCAAGTCATATTACCTTACAGATGAATATGGCAAGGACCAAGAATCCTACCCGGTAAGAGCTAAGGCAAGGAGCGGGAGTCTTACCCGGTAAGTGAGGGCAAAGGCTCTTACCACGGTTAGCGGTTACCGGGAAAATTGTTGTGTATGATACTGTTTTGGTGGACTAAAATCTTACCCGGTAAGAGGTAATGTTGAATTTTGTCGGTAAGCGTTTACTCGGGTAAACGTTTGATAAACGACCTCTAAGAATGTTGTCCGACAAGGTAAGTAAACATGGGATTCTTGTTGGTAACCCGCTAAACATTTAAACCTATTAAATATAGGTATAAAAGTATCGTTAAAGGGTGCTTGAGACCTAGTGGGTATCAGAGCATTTCAAACTGATTTTTTAAAAACCACAAGGGTTGTGGCGTATTGGTGAAGGCCCTGAGGGATATGGTGGAATATCCTATCTACCCAGGATTCGAATTCAGACGTACACAACAATTGTGGCCACTGAGGTTTAATCATGACTGATGTTTTACAATCATAATTTGTCAAGGGATTAGTCTATGCATAGCATAGGACACTCTTTTTTTGAATTAGAAGGCCTCCTTGACATGTATAGTTGCTATTACGATAAATTCGATGGACTTAACATCAAAATGTGTTATCAAATTAATGTTATTTGTAGGGGCCATACCTATGTATATTCAAGCGGCTTTAATATATCTGCTCAACTTAGGTATGAAAGGTGTACCTGCTAACTTCGAGGGGTACTCCGAGACATTAGATAAAATAAGGAACTTAAAAAAAGAGCGAAAAAAGTACCTCAAAATCAATCAAAAAACTTAAAAATTCCTCAAAATGATTGAATTTGACCAAAAACACATCGGATGACTATACAGACCTTTGATCCACCTTAAAGGTGCAAACATAATATATTTCCTTTGTTAAGTGGAAGTGGGAACTATAGAACATAGATCCTTCTAGGGATCAAAGATGCAACCCTCGACAAAAATCCTGGCCCCGCCACTTATTATTTGTAAAGTTCGAAGATTTTTATTCATAAACAGCATATTAAGGACTTAAAATGTAATATCTTAAAAGATCGGGGTATAGAACTTTAAATTACTTGAAACTTTCCTTAAAATGAAGTGATAAAACCTAATGGCACTTACGCAATTTCAGTAAAGCTTGGGGTTGTTTTTGCAAAAACAAATGTTATAAAAAGGAGCCTTAGCGTTATCTCGTAACCTCCAAAACCCTAACAACGATCTACTTGTGTAGTTGTGTGTGAGAGAGAGCAGCGGCGGCGAAAATGGTGAAGTTTTTGAAGCCGAACAAGGCGGTGGTGGTTCTCAACGGCCGTTTCGCCGGCCGGAAAGCGGTGATCGTGAGGCAATTTGACGACGGAACTCGCGACCGACCGTACGGTCACTGTCTCGTTGCTGGAATCGCCAAGTACCCGAAGAAGGTGATCCGAAAGGATTCGGCGAAGAAGACGGCGAAGAAATCGCGTGTGAAGGCATTCATCAAGCTCGTGAACTACAACCACATCATGCCGACGAGGTACACGCTCGACGTGGATCTGAAGGACGTCGTCACGCTCGACGCGCTTCAGTCGCATGACAAGAAGGTGACTGCCTGTAAGGAGACGAAAGCACGGTTGGAGGAGCGTTTCAAGACCGGGAAGAACCGTTGGTTTTTCTCCAAGCTCCGATTCTGAGGAAAAGATAAGGTGTTTTGTGTTTCGGTTTTTGTTTGTTACTTTTCGATTTCAGCTGATGAATGATAATGCTAGACTTTTTATTAATCTCAATGCACTTTCAGTTTCTATATATATCTTGCATTTGCGTTTTTCAGTTTTGAATTATATGTTTGTGACGGTAATTTGCTTCATCAGCTCTTAAATTGAATGATGTTCTAATCGATTTTGAATTTATGTTTTTAGTTATTGATTAATCTAAACTTTGTTGCTGTTAGTGTGGAATCACTATAATTGAGGTAACAGTATTAACAAAAAACGCACTTGTTAGATCTTCTCAATTTTCAGCTGATGAATGATAATGCTAGACTTTTTATTAAGCTCAATGCACTTTCAGTTTCTATATATATATATATATATATATCTTGCATCTGCGTTTTTCAGTTTTGAATTTTATGTTTGTGACTGTAATTTGCTTCATCGGTTCTTAAATTGAATGATGTTTGAAATCGATTTTGAATTTGTGTTTTTAGTTACCGATTAACCTAAACTTTGTTGCTGATAGTGTGGAATCACTGTAGTTTAAATAACAACATTAACAAAATGCACACTTATTAGTTATTATATCTTCTCTGTTTTTCAGGAGAGTCTAAAGCTAATTTTGCTGCTATCTTGAACTGAAATTTGCTTATGTGCACATAAATTGCTGTAAAATTGTGAAACATCATTTCTTCAGACACGCATGACTATATATTAAGCTTGTAATTTTTGATCAATTGATACTTGCAATATTCCAATTACGTTTAATTGATTATGTGTAGGTTTGAAAACTGAAACTTGATTGAAGTTTTTTGTATATTGTTTGGAAATTTAATAGCTACTAAACTAAAGTTTGTGGGTTAGGAAGTAATTTGAGGTTCCCTTCAAGTTCTATAGGCTTAAATGTCAGGACTTAAATTTTATCCCTGAGCAGGCTTTACTGCGATTAGGCTCTAATAACTCCCATTTTCGCACCTTATTCGATCTATTGTGGGTTTCACTATGTACCCTTGTCAACATTAGTTGCCCATTGCTGTCCAATGCCATTATGGCGGTGGTGATGGTGAAGTCGTAGGCGGTTTTCTTCATATCATATTTGTAACAATTTGATCTCTGAGCTGAGACTAAACATGTGATTCAAAAAACTTAAGCAAGATGGTTTTTGAGTACCTCAGAATGTTACCTTGCTTGCCTATAGCCATCCTGTCAACCCTGTACTGTTGTATCCCTTGATTTTAGGTGAAAATTTATTGTGTGTGATTGATTTGTTGTGGTGTTGATCTCAATTTGGTGATGTTTTGAGCTTCCTATGCATGATGCCCTTTAGGCGATACAGAAAATGTCATATACATGCTCTGTTATCGGGCTCTTTGTTAAACTCTTACTACATACATCCAGAATTGGAATTTCTGTTTGATGAAAGACTTCCACAAAAAGCCTAAAAATCCCGAACCTCGGTCCCTACTCCCTAGGTAAACCTAGAAGCCCGGCTGTGCAAAGTTTTTCTTAGAAAAGCCCGAAAAGCCTGAGGCTGAGAAGCTTAGAGAAAGCCCATCTGGAAAAGCCCAATTGGGACTATTTTCACACCCAATACCTGGGCCTGGGTTTGAGCCTGATAAAGCCTGTTACTTGAAGCAGGTGTACCCAAAGCCTCGGCTTGAGAGAGCCCGGGTTCTCCTTTTGCTTACTGAAAACAGGCTTTCCCACGAGAAAGTTCGGGTTCTTTTTTGCTTTCTGAAAACAGCCCAGGCCCCGAAAAAGCTTGTGCTTTTTGTGCATTTTTAGTTTTCTTCATGGGCTTACGATTTACTGCATTGCATTTTTCTTGATTATAGATTATTGATTCAAGTATAATAGTATGACCTTTTTCCATTTGTACGATGAAATGGATCGAAATGGTATGTAGTTTCGGTTTTTGGAAGGCTACTTTCAGAAGCTTCATTTTAATATAACTAGACATTTCAAACAAGAAAGTTGTGATAGGGTTTTTTTTAAAGGCTTTTTGCTTCAAAAACGTCGTAGAGCGGCCAGTTGAGCGGCCAGTCACAAACAGATTAGAAGGCATAGTTGATTAGTACTGCATTGCGCTCGAACAGTTGAGCGGCCAAAAAGTGTATCAAAATGTAACCACATTTTGGTTAATTTCAATTTTAGAACCTTCACATTTCATCGCATTCATGACTCTTTGTAAACTTTGATTTCAATCTTTATAACTGAAAATTTGAAAGTTGGTTTTCATATACAAGAATTCATGAAAAAGTTGATGCATTTTAATTTTTTCAATAAAGTATGTTCTCCACGATGAAACCTAAGGGGGTGTTTACTTGGGGCTTAATGGGGTGACTAGCTTATTTGCGTAGACAACTAGAGTGTTTACTTGGGGCTTAATGGCTTAATCGCGCAGCTAAAAACGGCTTAATCGCACAGTAGTAAAAATAGCAGTTGTCCCCATTAAGCCATAAAATTGACATTTCTACCCTTAAAAAAAAGCAGCATCAGATACGTAACCTAATCGCACTCTTTCCTTTCACGCCTATCACTCTTTCCTTTCACGCTTATCACAATATCACTCTTTCCTTCCACGCCTCCATCCAAACCGGCGACCACTCTCAGGCCATCGCCTTCATCACCGGCGACCACTCTCAGACCATCGCCTTCATTGCCTATCACTCTTTCCTTCCAGGTACGTTAATCACTGAAATCGTATAGTCCGTCCATCGATTCATCACTGATACCATCGATTATTGTTTGAAATCGATTCATCACTGTTTTTGTTTCTGTTTCTTATCGATTCATCACTGATACCAACGATTATTGTTTGAAAAACTTGTTGTTTGAAATCAATTCATCACTGTTTCTGTTTTTTATCAATCCATCGATTCATCACTGATACCATCGATTATTGTTTGATACCATCGATCACTGATACCATCGATTGCTTTTTTTGTTTTCACGAAATTGATTATGTATTGATGTTGTTGTTTTATCGATGTTGATGTTTTCACGAAGTTGTTTATGTATTTATCAAGCATTGTGCTTTTGCTTCTTGAATTCATGTGTTCCTCTCATTAGGTATTAAATTTGTATCATTATGTGTAATTTGTATCATTAGGGGTAAATTGGTCATTTCTGTTATTTAGATTGTTTATTCAGATAAAAAAGTAAACAACAACATCAATTTATCCAGATGGACACATTTATCCATACAGGACTTAATGGAAGATTTGGTAAACAACCAAGTCAATGTGTCCCGAAAATTTATTAATATGTAAATGTATTTCTATAAACATATCAATTGTGCTAATTATATTAAACTAATGTTTAAATACTAAATATGATGTCTTGAAGGCCAAGACTTAAAAAGAAATTAAGTGTTTTGAAGGCCAAAACATAAAGGGGTGTGATAAATGCACTCCTGTCTACTAATTTCTTACTTACACATATCAATATCGATATTTACTTTTTTACATTTACAATTACAATATATGATCTGAATTGATTCTAACATAAAGATGGGTGTATATAGCATTACCTAACTCAAAAGAAGGAAACCTTCCCAAAAAAACGCAAAAGAAGGAATTTTGACTTTGATAGGACAAATGGGAAGACACAGAAGAAAAACGTGTACAAAGTGTAATGAAGTAAGTCAAAATAATAGATCTTGTAATAGTGAGAAAAATTATGAATCATCGAAATATGTCAAACCACCACTTTTGAGAAGAAAATATCAAGGATGTACTCCAGGTGGAAGGGGTGTTTAAAGCTCAATTGAAAGATGTCAGACCACCGGGTAATTGAAGATGAAGTTTTGAATCTCAAGTGGAATTGGGATTAAAGTTCATTCCAAGAGAAGAATGCCAAACGAAATGACAGTTTTGAACGAGACCAAGTAACACTTGGTGGGAATAGACAAACGACAATACAAGCTAAACGGTGTTTATGTACTGTAACATGTGTATAATGAATAACGGTGCAAGTTGAATAGTAGCTCTATACTCGGTAGGAACATTTAAGCATTGAAACAAGCAAGACAGTGTCTTTGTACAATTATACTTGGTGAGTTAAGACATGATCAAATGGTCAATACCATATTGTATTAAGCACAAATATCATGTGAATATGTTGTTTTGCATGAGGAAATGTACTATCAAAAGGTATGCAAAAAGTGTTGCGAAGTTCAAATAGTTAGTTGTATGATTGCATGCAGGGAATAACAATATATGTATTATATATGAAAAGAAATTGGGTATTTAATTGATATATTTTGATACAGTGTCTATGGAACATTGTTTCTCATGTAAACAATGAACTTGTTGAGCTTGTGAGCTAACTAATAACACTAGTTACAGACGGATATGTGCTACACATGAGAAACGAGTCGAGTGCTCTTATTCTTGGTTGTGGCTTTGTTAGGCTAAAGTTTAGTTATAGCAAAGTTATTAGACTTTATGATGTTCTCGATTTGGGGTAAAACTTAAAAGAAGTAAAAATGATATTCGAAAAAGTTTTTTGTGGTCTCTGCATAATCAATTTGCTATATGGTTGATAGTCTGAATTGTATTTAATAAGAGCAAGCTGATAACGATATAAGGTGAAATAAAAAGCCTAATTGAGTGTTAGATGAAGAACAATCATAATATGTTTATATTGATTATGTTATGGTTTATGATTTATGAACAACAATGTATCTAGTTAGATGTTAGTCTAAGACGAGTTTTATGTTTAGGTATTTTGCTGCAATGTTTGTGATTATATTTACGAAAGTATTCATCATACAAGTACGATTCTAAGTTGCCACAACCTCTAAAAATGGGGTGTGACGACTTATAACCCATACTTGTCTTACACATAACGTCCAAACATGTTTCATGCAACATACTATCTTAAAGATTTATGCAAACACTTACGAGTTTCGTTAAACTTGCATTCATGCAAAACAATAACTTTTCATGAGATAAACTTGTTGGTCCCGAAGGTGCTTAACAAGTTTGTAGAAGGGGGGGGGGGGGGTGAATACAAACACAGAAATTAAAGTTTAATAAATTGTTTATTGATAAATCAAAATACAACTTACAAGTTTGTTGCGGAATAAGATTAAGACAGACTCAATCTAAACAAACTTAAGAAACACTAAGATGGTTGCACAAGAAATTCAGAGAATGGGGGATTTTTAGAGAGATAGAAAACAAGGGTTTCTATTTTGGAGTTCAAGGATTGAGCACACTTTCAGATGAAGGGGTGAGCTTCCTATTTATACCCTATGCATTAAATGCATGGCAGGGTACTTTACACGTGGCATTCATAGATTGGCTTTGATAGTCTCACTTTTGGAGACATGCTTTTGGCCGCTTTATGAACAGTGTAGTTGACAGAGTTGGTGTACGATTTGTGGCAGAGACGTGTCCGTTCTGACATATCGTACTGGTTGTGCAAGGTAAGACAAAAGAAAACTTGAGGCATAAGCTTTGTGATCGTTGATCGCTGAGTATCTCTTCTTCCAGAGATAAAGAAGTTCAGCTATCGCTGAAGCTTTTCCTCAGGCTTCTTCGCGTAAGTAGATGTCTGATCTTCGCTGATATCCGCATCAGGTCACTAGTAGACTTATCTATTGTTCAGTGGCTTCGTCTTCGATTCAGCTATGAACTATGTTGACGCGAGACTTGTCTTCAGGGATTACGTTAACTGTGTTACATAGGAAACGATCAGTGATGACTGAACAGACTCAGTTTGATCGCTGAAAGTGAAACACATACATATTAATGTTTACAGAAAGGTCATCAGCGATAACTGAACAGACTCAGTCTGATCGCTGATGATGAAACACTAATACATATAATAACGTAATTTTCACTAAGTATAAAAGAGGGTCGTTATCAAATCACTGAGAGAGTTTGGATCAACAATCTCCCCCTATTTGATAATGACAAAGTAACAAAAGAAAATTACTTTGATTCAAAATATAGGAATAAAAATGACTCATAGAATGCATGTCCCAATTACTATTTTGAGGGATCTTTTACAGTACTGATAGGGTTAAGTACATCACTGCTATTTTCATTTAATTCAGGGATGGAATTACAAGATATGAAAAACATTACAAGTGAGTAACTAACTACTGTAAGTATAACTAACAGATTACAGAGAAGAAAACTAATCTATCAGCTATTAAAAGAAGATTTAGGAGGATTGATCATATACTCAGGTATTTCTTCTCCTTTATGTCTTCGTTCCAAAGATTCTTGACTGATAATTTCTTTAATTTCTTCAGCAGCAGGGAAGAAGTCACACCATAAGCATAAGAGATCCTTGAGATGATTCAGAGGACAGATAGGAATCTCAGAGATTCTTTGAAATCTGAGTTCCTCATCATCATCTCTGAAGAATATTCCATAAGGATTGTTGATTACTTGACCAGCTTGGAAAGGACCACCAGGAGGCAGAGATAAGTCCAGAACTGAAAGATCATGAGGAGGACCAAACAGTGCATCTCTTGAAAATTTGATAGAAGTTTCATTCCTGATGATGGCGACATCTTCAGAGGAGGAGGACCCAATTTTTCTCTTGAGTTTCAAAGATTTGGGAGGAAGAGGAGATGGCAGCTTTAGTACAGAAACGACTCTATTTATGAGGGCTTCAAGAAGTCCTTCAACGTAGCCTCTGTATGTAGATTTGGATTTCTTCAGCGCATCCCAGAACTCTAACCATTCCGTAAATCCGAAGCTCTCAAGTTTTGATACGTACATTGCTTTTTGGGTTCCATCCTCTCTGGTAATCTCCATGGTCACTGAGAGTTGATCTTTCTTCTTGCGACCAGAGATAGTCACGGCTGATATTGGAAGAAGATCAGAACGATAATCCATCTTTTGTTTGCACCATTCGATAGACTTATCGTTGATCTCTTGTTCTTTGAAGCGTTCCTCTTCAATTTCTTTCAGTAGTGCTGCTTGAACTTCCACAGGTTTGCTTTTCAGCTTTTTGTCCTTAACTTGAGAGGATTGAATCTTTAACGCGAGTTGGGCATCTCGTTTGCATTCAGCGATCAGCTTCTCAGCTTTGGCAGATTCTTCTCTTTCAGCTTCAGTGAGGAAGTCGAGCTCTGTGGATGTTTGAAGAGGGATTTTCAGCCGTTGACTTTCTAGTTGAGCGATCATTTCAACTCTTTTCTTTATCACTTCCTCTGACCAATGAGATGGTCGAGAGGGCCTTCCTGGATGGACCAGGGAATCTTCTTCTTCTTCTTCATCAATCTCAGCGATAGAGATTGGGATTATTTCTTCAGCGATAGAAGCTGGAATTATTTGTAGTTCAGAACCCTTAAGCAGGGGTGAGAACTGTCTGGTTAGAAAAAGAAGGAAAGAAGGGATAAGTGTATTTTTAGAACGAGAGAGATAAAGGCTAGAAAGGAATAGGGGTTTGGAAAGAGTAGAAGAGTGGTACAATTGAAAGACATACCTGAGAAGGATGCTCCCCCTCAGATTGTGATCCAGTCCTCAAGCATTCTTCAGCGATCGGTTGCTTGTCTTTGCTTTGCGAAGGAACACTTGAAGATGTATCACCTCTCACCCCTGTTTTGACAACCTCTTGCGAAGTTGTCCCTGATACGACGTTCGGCTTAGAGAACCACATAGATTGGTCTTCATCGTCGTCGTCGTCATCGGAGGGCTGATCCTTTTCTTGATCATCAAGATCTAGATCATCTTCCTCTTCATCGTCTTCTTCCTCATCCTCTTCAAAGAGAATGGAGTGAATTGATGAGGATTCTTTTGCCTTCTCCCCCTCAGATTGAGAGGGAGGTTCCTTTGGAGTCTTAGCTTCCCCAGCAGCAGCAATAGAAGTTTCTTCAGTTTTCTCCCCCACTTTGTCATTATCAGCGGTAGGGGATTGTTCAGCTGCTGGAGTAGCTGTTGAAGCTTTTAGCACTTGAACGTCAGCCTCCAGACGCTTAATCCGGTCTTCAACCGCAGGGATGTCGCATGTGGCATCATGAATGAATTCCACAGCGATGTTGAGGTTGGTACGATCATCTTCAGTGAAGGAGGGAGGCAGCGCTGGAGCTGGTGCATTCACTTTCTGTAGAATTTGCTGAAGAAGGGACGTGCAGAGGTCAACCTTTGAAGAGAGACCCTGAACTTCAGCGGTAAGAGACTCAAATCGCCCTTGAAAGAGTCGAGAGGACTCTCTGAGTTAGACGACTTGTTCTTCAACAGCTGAAAGTTGAGAGTTCTCATCTTTAGATGAGCAAGTGGCGGTCAACTTCTTCAGCTCCTCACCAGCCTGATTTACGGCGCTGGTGGTTTCATTGATGGTGTTGGTGAGTGCGTCCACCTTTTCTCCTAGACTGTTGACATGCGTGTCAACAGACGCCAAGCTAGGACCTGAAAATAATGTTAGTTCAGATATGGGCTTATTTGGAGAGGGGGGGAGAGAAGTGTTTAGGATTATAGGTGTACCTGACGTATCAAACATTTTGTAGAACTGCATAGATTCCTCAAAAGTTTGATGCTCAGGTCCTATAGGGAAAGAAGAGGTGGCGGGTTCAGAGACCAAGTGAGGAGAGAAGGGAAGAGTTTTGGGGATAGAAGTAGGGATGGGGTTAATCTCAGTGAATGAGATAGTAGGTGGGGTTACTGATGATGTGACAGCGAGTGAGATCGCTGACACGACAGTATGAGTGACTGCTGAAGTTGTGGAGGAAAGACCCACAAATGCATCTAAGGTAGCTTGTTGAGAAGCTCCCTCAGGTATAGTACTAGAGGGTGTACTTTCCTTAGTCTTTTTGGCCTTTTTGGAAGGACCAATCGGACTAGCTGATGGTCGTTTAGAAGTAGTGGTAGCGACAGGGATAGCAGACGAAGGAACCGTCTGCGTGGTCGCTGAAGATGAAGAAGAATGGAGAGAGAGACGAGAGCGAAGGAGAGAGATACTTACCTCGTCGGCGAGTGGCTTGACCTCCAGTGATCGTTGACCTACCCTGGCAAAGGTGCCATCATCTTTGGTGGGATAGGTGTTGGGATAGAGGAACTTGATATACGTACATATGAAACGTACGTATGAGATCTTGGGATCTCGTTCAGGCTTCTCTAATCTCGACCTCAGATCTTCAAAGATGGTTGTGGCGTAGTCAAAGTTTTGACCAGCGATAACGGAGTAGGCCATCTGCAGTTGTGTTTTGCTGGCTTGATCCAGCGAACCACTCTTCCCACTCATGCACTGAATTATGTGCGAGAAGATAAAGTTCAGTTGTGATGGCATCTGAGCTTTTAGGATCTTGGTGAGCTTCTTGTTGGGAATAGAAGATCTTGGTTTGTTTTCCCAACAATAGCCCATTGCGTCCAGGAATGATATCAGCTCATCATCAGTGGGGAGTGCGTCGAACCCACTCTTTGGTTTGTCAGGGAATCTTAAAGATTTTCTGAGGCTAAGAGCGGTCATGCTCCCTGGCCCTAATTCCGTGCTGAACGAGATAGCAGGGACTCGTTCGCCTTTCCTGTTGGTAAGTTCAGTTGCATCAGCAGTGAACCAGAACTGCTGAAGTAGAGTCTTGGAGGGCTTAGGATCCACAGTGATCGCGTAAGCTATGCATGACTGCTTGAGGAATTCAGCAGCTTCCACCAGATGTGGGTATTTGTCAGCTTTGAAGTCGAGTCTGGCCAAATGATTACATTTAGTAATCTCAACTTCAGTGAGAGCGAATCGTACATGCTTGGAAGCAACGATTGAAGACTGTGTCATTTCTGTTATGGAAAGAGGCATAATAGAAGAAATGATTTAGATTAAAAATAATATGATTACCAGTTTCCATAGAAGAAGGGAAACTGGAAAACTATCAAGTTATTTTTAGGAGAAAAATAGTGTTCTGGGTAGAAAGAATGAAGAACACTTTAAAACCAAAAGGTTTTTATTTAAAAACATAAAATCAGAAAGAATGATCTTTAGTTTTTACAAAAAAAACGTTTTATAAAATCCATAGAAAGCGAGTAGGATTTTAAAAAGAATAAAAAGCATACGAACAAAGCATATAAACATGAAATAAACCTGTGTATCTTGAAGAAAAAGAGTTGCAGATTCAATATTCTGGGTTTACTTGCTTGAGTGTTCTTGAGAGAATGCTTCTTGCTTTGAAAGTTTTGAAAGCGTAAACCGTATAAAGGAGAGAAGAATTCCTTTTATACGAAGAGAGAAGAGAGAGAATGAAGCGGGAAAAGAAAAAAAATCATCATGACATTGACACGTTCCACGAAGTTGATTGGATAGAAGGGCAACGGACGAACGTGTCAGAAAAGGCATGTCGTGGATTGTCGGTTCAAATGACGTCATAGAAGAGAGAGATTGTACATTTGTCCGTTTTGAAATGATCACTGAAGAAAAGTCAGCGATAGATTTTCCTTTTTAAAAGTATCCCTTTTAGAAAAGATGGGGATAGTTTTTCCTTTTAAAGGATCACTGACTAGAAATATCAGTGATTAATGTATTTTTCAAAAAGCTTTTAATCATTTGAAGAAAGTTCGGTGATTAAAGTTTATATTAAAAAAACATCTTTGAGGGAAAGGAGAAAACATACCTGAGAGTCAGAATGTTTATCAGAGAGAATGATGAGAGGGGAACTTTTGATTACTAACATAATACATGAACGCTGAAGAATTATTCTTCGAGGTTCAGCATTCCAAGCTCACTGATGAGAAAGTTGAACCTTGTCTCATCAAGAGGTTTGGTGAATATATCAGCAAGTTGAAAGTCAGTAGGGATAAAGTGAAGTTCAATATCACCATTCATCACATGATCTCTGATAAAGTGATATCTGATCTCTATGTGTTTTGTCTTTGAATGTAGCACTGGATTATTTGCTATAGCGATAGCACTAGTGCTGTCGCAATAGATAGGAATCTTTGACAGATGAAGGTCATAATCTAATAGTTGATTTCTCATCCATAAGATTTGAGAACAACAGCTTCCAGCGGCTACGTATTCAGCTTCAGCTGTGGAAGTGGACACAGAATTTTGCTTCTTGCTTGTCCAGCTTACCAGCTTTCCTCCCAAGAGTTGACATCCACCAGTGGTACTTTTTCTGTCAAGTTTACAGCCTGCAAAATCACTATCAGAATAACCAGTTAGATCGAACCCTGAGTCTTTGGGATACCAAAGACCGAGGTTAGGAGTTCCTTTCAGATATCTGAAAATTCGCTTTACAGCGATCAGATGGGATTCCTTGGGTTCAGATTGATAGCGTGCACATAAACAGGTAGAGTACATGATGTCAGGTCGGCTTGCTGTAAGATGCAGCAATGAGCCTATCATTCCTCTATAGGCAGTGACATTAACAGGTTTTCCAGATGGATCCTTGTTAAGTATCAGCGGTGGTGCCATAGGAGTTTTCATCGCTGAAGTTTGTGTGAGTTCAAACTTCTTTAGCATATCTTTAACATACTTACCTTGGCAGATAAAAGTACCTTTGTCAGATTGTTTAATCTGAAGACCAAGAAAATATGTCAGCTCACCCATCATACTCATTTTATATTCTTTCTTCATTCTTTCAGCAAAGCGAGTACAAAGAGATGGGTTAGTAGAACCAAATATTATGTCATCGACATATATTTGTACAAGAATTATATGACCTTTTATCTTCCTGAAAAATAACGTATTATCAATCTTGCCACGTTCAAAATTTTCAGAGATAAGAAAAGATGAGAGAGTGTCATACCAAGCACGAGGGGCTTGTTTTAGACCATAGAGAGCCTTATCCAATTTATAAACATAATTTGGATGCTTAGGGTCATAGAACCCTGGTGGTTGTTCTACATAAACTTCTTCATTCAGCTTTCCATTCAGAAAAGTTGATTTTACGTCCATTTGATAAACGATGAAGTCTTTATAGACTGCATAAGCTAAGAATAGTCGAATTGCTTCGAGCCTGGCCACAGGGGCAAAGGTTTCATCATAGTCTATGCCTTCCTCTTGTCTGTATCCCTGAGCAACAAGTCGAGCCTTGTTGCGGGTTACAGTTCCATGTTCATCTAACTTGTTTCTAAACACCCATTTGGTGCCTATTACAGTTTTATCAGATGGTCTAGGAACGAGATTCCAAACTTTGTTTCGAGAAAATTCAGTCAGCTCTTCTTGCATAGCGCTGACCCAGTTTGGATCTCTGAGGGCATCATCAGTCTTCTTTGGTTCTATTAAGGAGAGAAAGTTTACAAAGAGACAGATATTACCTGAGCTTCGTCGTGTCTGAATACCTGCATCTGGATCACCGAGAATTTGATCTATTGGGTGCTCTTGTCCATCGCTGAGCAGGAGCATGATTGCTTAACTCAGAGGTTGGATCAACAATTGGAATGTTTACTGATGAGGATGTTTGAGGTTCATCAGCAATTAACTGTTGAGTAGGTTCACTAGAGAGGTTTCCAGATGACGGCAGATTTGATGGTGGTAATGTGTTTAGAGGTTCAGCTGAAACCCATGAGGTGGATTCAGCGGTGGGAGGTATGATACTTGGTTCTTCATCAGCAATTGGAGTTTCAGTGTGCTGATGGTTTGAGAAAGGTTCAGTTTCTCTATAGTGAGAGATCATCCAAGTATTCAGTTCTTCATTGTCAGCGATTGGTTTAGAGTTCGCTGAGCGCGTTTCATCAAACGTGACATGAATGGTTTCTTCTACGGTTTGTCTTCGTTTGTTGAAAACTCTGTAGGCTTTGGAGATGGAGGAATATCCTAAAAATATTCCATCATCGGCTTTTGGGTCGAACTTTCCAAGTTGATCTTTGTTGTTTAAGATAAAGCACTGACAACCAAAGATATGAAGAAAGCTGATAGAAGGCTTCCTTCCAAGAAAGAGTTCATAAGCTGTCTTCCCAAATCGCTTTATTATCAGCGATCTGTTTTGAGTAAAACATGCAGTGTTTACAGCTTCTGCCCAAAATTGAGTAGGGAGGTGAGAATCGTTGAGCATTGATCTAGCAGCTTCTATGATCGTTCTGTTTCTTCTTTCAGCGACTCCATTTTGCTGAGGTGTTCTTACTGAGGAGAAGTTGTGAGAGATTCCCTTGTTCTCAAAGAAATTGTTCAGGGAACTATTTTTGAATTCAGTTCCATGATCACTTCTTATTGATCGAACAGTAAGATTATTCAGCACTTCCATCTTTTTGACAAAAGATATTAGTTCTTCTGGAGTATCATTCTTACAGCGAAGAAAAATAACCCAGGTGTAGCGAGAATATTCATCTACAATGACAAGCGTATATTTCTTTCCAGCTATTGATTGGATATTGACAGGGCCAAATAGATCCATATGCAAGAGCTGAAGAGGACTTGTTACTGAGGAAACTTGTTTCGACTTGAAACTAGCTTTTGTTTGTTTTCCTTTTTCACATGCTGAGCAGAGAGATTCTTTAGCATATGAGTGCTGAGGAAGACCAGAAACCAGTTCCTTAGATGAGAGAGAATTCAGGGTTTTGAAGTTTAGATGAGAGATCCTTTTATGCCATAGCCAGTTGACATCAGAAGAGGCCTTAGAGAGAAAACATAAGTTTTCAGTGATAGTAGAGTCCATATCTATTACATAGACATTTTCTCTTCTATAACCACTGAGAGCAAGTTTTCCTTTTTCATCTACCACTGAACATGCTTTCTTAGAAAAGCGAACTTCGTAGTCTTTGTCACATAGCTGACTGATGCTTAGAAGATTGTACTTCAGTCCATCTACATAAGCGACTCTTCGAAAGGTAGTTGTCCCATTGCTGAGGACACCAAACCCACGGGTAAATCCTTTTCCATTTCCACCAAAGGTAACAGAGGGGCCTTTCTCTTCCTTGTATTCAGTGAGCAGGTTTCTTTGTCCAGTCATATGACGAGAACATCCGCTATCGAGATACCAGATGCCCTTTGATCCCTGCATACATAAGGAAGATTAAGCTTTGTTTGGTACCCACTTTTCAATGGGTCCTTCAGAGTTAGTGGATAAGGAAGATTCAGCAGTCTTCACCGCTGATGAAGATTCAACTTCAGTGGTAATCTTCACTTTGGTTAATTTCTTAACCTTAGTGGTATTTTTCACTTTGGTGACTTTATTTGCCTTAGAGGCATTTTTCTTCACTTTGGCTGTTTTATCAGCTTCGGTGGTATTTGGACACTTGCTCGCAATATGGTCAGTGAATCCACAGTGATAACATTTTCTATATCTGATGGTGGTTTTATAACCAAAAGGTTTTGAAAACTTAAGATGAGCAGGTCCAGCTCCAAGAATGCCTTTAGCACGAGATCTGGGAGGAATTTTTATTTCTTCAGATTTCACGGGCTTTAGATCAACCTTCAGCTTTGGAGGACAGATATCAAAGATTTCTGTCACTGAGCTAGAAGGTTTATCCACTGAAGGTTTGGAGGGAACTTTCAGTTTGGTTTTCTTGGAAGCCTTATGAGGGAGAATAGACTTTCCTTTATCTGCAGGCTTAGATCTTGCAGATATCTCCTCAGGGATGGGATTAGAAGAAGAACAGGGATAGAATTGATTATAAGAAGTGTCAAAGAAAGATGTGACAAAAGTTCCAAACTTAAGCGAGGAACTTTCTTCTTTAGGATCATCCTGTGGTGTCCAAAAACCAAGACCAGTTTTATCACTTTCAGGAGTTTGAGCATTTATTATCTCAGAGATCTTTGTTGATGATTTGCACCATTTTTCAACATGAGCCTTTTCTGCTTTTATGGCAGCGATGGCTTGTTCGCGTTCAATGCTGATGATTTCATTTATAATGACTTGATCTTTTAGCTTTTCTTCTAAAAGATTTAGTTCACTTATCTTTTCATGACATTTCTCTAGCTCTTGTGTTAAATAAACATTTTTATTTTCAGCTTGAGTTTTGTCGTTTAGAGCATTATAAAGGTCAATCGTCAGCACATCAACAGCACGACTTCTCTCAGCTTCAGGCAGAGAGGGATTTGTTGAGATAGATACCTGAGATGATATGTAGCTCATAGAAGGTTCAGATGGTTCTTCTACTTCTTCTTTAATCTCAGCCATGAGGCAAAGATTAGCGACTTCTTCTTCATCAGAAGATGATTCTTCTGATTCAGCCCAGTCATGTTCTTCAGCGATGAGACCTTTACCTTTTTGCTGATAGCTTTTCAGCTTTTGATATTTGTTCTTCAGCTTATGGTATTTGTCATCACTGGATCTTCTTGAGGTAGAAGGTTTGAAGACCTTTTTAGACCTGCACTCACTAGCAAAATGTCCAATTTTTTCGCAGTTATAGCAAGTGGCTGTAGCCTTATCAACCGGAGTTGATTTTGGCTTTTCAGTAAGAGAGAGAGGTTTACTTCTTCGGAAGTTACTCTTTCTTGCAAATCTCTTAAAAGAGTTTGTCAAGAGTGCTAAGGACTCATTAAACTCTGAAAGATCAGGGTCTGATAAATCCTCAGATTCAGAATCTAACTCAGTGATGGTGAGAGTAGATCGCTGGGATGGAATTATCTCTAATGAGACTAAAGCAACAGCAGTGCTTTTGGAGTCTTTAGAATCTTTTACAAGATTCTTCTTCAGGAGATTAGATTGCTCATAGTTGAGCAATATTCCATACAGAGTGCTTAGAGAGAGAGTATGTAAATCTTTTGTCAGCTTAAGACATATTGAATAACTGTCCCAGCTTTCAGGAAGACTTTCCAAGAATTTTGTTAGGACCTCAGAATTAGAATAGGTCCTTCCAACAGTTCTTAGGTCAATGATCAGGCAGTTAAACCGCTGATGAATGTCAGAAAGAGATTCATTCTTACCAGCGATAAAACTTTCATACTGTCTTACCAAGTTAATCTTTCGGGTCTCTTGGATTTCAGTGGTGCCCTCATATTGAACACATATGGTTTCCCACATTTCTTTAGAAGTTTTTAGATGCATGATGGAATGGAAAACTTCATCAGGCAGAGCCATTGATATAATGGTCTTTGCTCTTGCATCTATGCCTACCTTCTTTTTATCTTCATCACTCCACTGTCTTATTTCCTTAACGACATATCGTTCAGGGACAGCTTCAGTGGTGGCAGTAGCGGGAACCGCAGCTATAATTCTAACAGGTTCATAGGGTCCGTTTTCTATATATTCAGGTATAGTAGGATCCGCACCTTCAAGAAATAGCATCATTCGATTTTTCCATAGAGAAAAGTTATCTCTGCTAAATCGAGGAGGTTTAGAAAGTGAACCATTATCATAGTAGTTTGTGTTTGTGTTTAGTGCCATTTTAGAATAGCAAGGAAGAGTATACAGCAAGATCTTGTTTATTAGATTAAACAAACTGCTCTGATACCACTTGTTGGTCCCGAAGGTGCTTAACAAGTTTGTAGAAGGGGGGGGGGGGTTGAATACAAACACAGAAATTAAAGTTTAATAAATTGTTTATTGATAAATCAAAATACAACTTACAAGTTTGTTGCGGAATAAGATTAAGACAGACTCAATCTAAACAAACTTAAGAAACACTAAGATGGTTGCACAAGAAATTCAGAGAATGGGGGATTTTTAGAGAGATAGAAAACAAGGGTTTCTATTTTGGAGTTCAAGGATTGAGCACACTTTCAGATGAAGGGGTGAGCTTCCTATTTATACCCTATGCATTAAATGCATGGCAGGGTACTTTACACGTGGCATTCATAGATTGGCTTTGGTTGTCTCACTTTTGGAGACATGCTTTTGGCCGCTTTATGAACAGTGTAGTTGACAGAGTTGGTGTACGATTTGTGGCAGAGACGTGTCCGTTCTGACATATCGTACTGGTTGTGCAAGGTAAGACAAAAGAAAACTTGAGGCATAAGCTTTGTGATCGTTGATCGCTGAGTATCTCTTCTTCCAGAGATAAAGAAGTTCAGCTATCGCTGAAGCTTTTCCTCAGGCTTCTTCGCGTAAGTAGATGTCTGATCTTCGCTGATATCCGCATCAGGTCACTAGTAGACTTATCTATTGTTCAGTGGCTTCGTCTTCGATTCAGCTATGAACTATGTTGACGCGAGACTTGTCTTCAGGGATTACGTTAACTGTGTTACATAGGAAACGATCAGTGATGACTGAACAGACTCAGTTTGATCGCTGAAAGTGAAACACATACATATTAATGTTTACAGAAAGGTCATCAGCGATAACTGAACAGACTCAGTCTGATCGCTGATGATGAAACACTAATACATATAATAACGTAATTTTCACTAAGTATAAAAGAGGGTCGTTATCAAATCACTGAGAGAGTTTGGATCAACAAAACTGTTAACCAGTACGGTATGGCTTGCCGGATGATCTATGAACTCGCCAAGTACAATGACATTATTCAGTTTGTATTGATACTTGATTTTTTACACTAATTCAATATGTACAATTGTTTGTGGTATCACATCTTAAAGTACAAATCCACAATTTAGCCGGTATTGATGTTTGTTTGTTTTGTTCCCATCAGGTATACAACAATATTCCGCTTGAATTGATTATCACATGAAGCTTACACCATCCCATGACTCGCATCATAGCATGTACCCCCCCCCCCCAAACTATCTAATCATTTCGACACAAACTTACTTCATAAAAGCAATAAAACATACTTGATTATATACTATTGCAGAAACTTCTTTTGATTTTTATGCATTATATAAACGTCTTGTGATTATAAATCTCAAACCGTATTCCAAACAAATGTGTAGGAATCATTTATACACTCAAACACTGCACTAAACAGCTTAGGTTTAATATCATAAAAATGCATTGGTTATAAATTGCATCAATTAAACTATTTGTTTTCTTCAATTCGTTATCACAAATATATATTCATGAGCGGAGGTTCTCTTAGGAGCCTCGTTTTCATTGAGAAATGGGGAACCATCAAGAGTGCGTCAGTTGTCCAGTTTTATCATGAACATGGATGTAAATTTTTTACAACATTTATGATAAATATCATGTTTGTATTCATCATGAATATGAATATGTGACATGATTTGACAGTTTTTAGGTTTTCAATAAAAATGAAGTTTCTAAGGACATCTCAAACCCAACCAATAGAAAAAGAAATACCAAGAACACCAAAAACACAAAAAATGGTAGGTACCTTGAACACTAAAAAAACTCAACTTCAACTACACAAAAAAAACTCTAAAAATGATATTTAATAATATAATAACAATAAACATATGAATACATTAAATTTTTAATTAATATATACATATATAATCATAAAACTCAATATTATATTAAAATATAATTTTAGAGGTCTCCTAAGTAATCTCCAAGTATAAAGACCTATTTCAATGACCTCTATTTTTTTTAGCATTGTTATTCCTACCCCATTCTCATTCACAATCATACAGAGCATCTCCAACAGTTTCCCCAAAATTTCTCTAAAATAGAGAACTAAAAGTCAAAATCTCCAAAAAAAATTACAACCATCTCCAACAGCTTCCTTATTTTAGAGATAAATCATTGATTATATCATTAAAATATTTTATATATTTAATAAAATATTATTTCTCTAACCTAAACAATTCATTTCAAAGTTTCTCATTGGCGAAATGTAATAAAAAATAACTTCTTTTTCTTGGTAATCATTTTTGGGGATATATCTCCAAATTTGGAGAAAATGTATTATGTCTCCTACTTTCTCCATTTTGGAGTTTTGAGGAAGTTGTTGAAGCTTATTTTACACCCAAAATCTCCATTTTCTTCATTTTATCCAAAATGGAGAAGCTCTTGAAAATGTTTTCACATACCCCCTATAGGAGGGGGTATGAATAGAATTCACCTTTTTTTAGTGATGGGTTAAAGATGGTTTACCGAAACACGACCTCTCTAAAATTTGAAGATAAATTTAAGAGTAAACTACAATTTTGGTCCCTGTGGTTCAAATACTGCAATTATCGGCCCATATTTTGCTTTGAAAATCGTCCCTTGTCGTTAACTCCGTTAAAATTGTCCGTTAGAGTCAAGGGTATTTTCATCCAACCATGTTTTTTTTTCTCCTTTTGCAATCTTTCTTTGTTTTTTCTTATTTTTGTTTAAACCATAAAAACATTAGGGACCAAATTGTAATTTATTTTAATTTATATTGATATTATATTAACATTAATTCATATATAGGGGCCTAATCATATGAGATCATAGTATTTTGTGGTAACTATAAGATCCAATTATTAATTTTTTCTATTAATTAATAAGAGGTGTTATATTAGTCGTTTGATAAATTAAATAATATAACAATTTTTTTTGTAACTGAAAATACCAATCCCTTATCAATCAAATATTACGTTTTCTTGAATATCTCAACAAATTGGTTTTGATATAATATCCATATTTGGGTTTGAAATTCAAGCGTATAAATCCTCCATTCTTGATGTCGAAGACCGCATTCTTGCTCCATTCTTGAATTCTCCATTCTTGACACATGTATCATAGGTTTGTCATTTTTATTTTTTTTGGTATTTTGTGGTATATTCGGTGATAATTTCATACATGTTATACTGTGTTACATTTTGATAATGTGATAAATCATAGTTGTTGAAATTGATATATGTGTCATCAGTTTTGTCGTTGAGTCTTATGTATGTGTTACACTGTGATAATCTGGAACAAGCTTTGAGTTCCAAATGGACCATGTGACATTGTGTTACATTATGATAATCTAACATCATCTTTGAATCCCATATGTACCATGTGATTTGGCATATATCTGATGTATGTGTTACATTGTGATAACCCAAAACAAGCTTTGATCCCATATGTACCAGGAGACATATGTACCATGTGTAACACCCCGAATTCTGAGATCCGTGTATTATTCTTTCTTATTTTGGAACCTTATCATTGTTGGAAATTATTAGTTTATTATCGAGCCTTTTCGGATTTAAGCATCGTGAGTTGGAAATCATCAAAATTTGGGAAGGTTGGGGTTGCTTGCGATTGTGCCCGCGAGAGTGACAAGATGTCACAATCGCGAAGGGCACTATCGTCGGAGGTCATGTGGCCACAGTACATTTCTCGTGATTGTGTCCGTGAGAGTGACATGGTCACAATCGTCGGGGCACTATCGCCCAATCTGTACCGTAAGTGGTGAGACGCTCGCGACCTTGCCCGCGATAGTGACAGATGTCACGATCGCCGGGGCACTATCGCCGACGGGTGATTTGAGTATAAAAATGCCAAGTCGCGATTTTTAGCCATTTATGACTGATTCTAGGGTTTGGAAAGCAATTTTCTCTGTTGAACTCAGTAAGTTTCCTCCCCTTAAAACCTCTTTCCTCATTTATGGTGATTCTAGATCATTAATGGTAAACCTTAACACTTTAGAGAGTGTTGATAGGAAGCTCTCAAGTGGTTAATCATCTCATCTTCACCTCCTCCATTTCTAGGGCTTGGTTTCCTTTTTGGAAACTACAAAGGTGAGTTCATCCACTTTTACTAAACCTTATACATGTCAAATATGGGTTTTAAATGCCTAAGTATCTCCTTTTTCACACACTTGATTTATGTGTTTTGTACCAAATCTACTTTTTGGAGATTTTAGGGTTTATGGTAATTTTTATGAAATATGATTATGTGGGCTTGTTGATGTCACTAGTAACCTACCATGGCTTGGGAAAATGTATTTCAAAAGATGACTTTATTCATGTATCACTTATGGATTTTGGAAATGGTGCTCTTGTGGTTAACTACTGATAAGTTTGTATCTGAGAAATTATCATGGTTAAAGAGTAGGGTTTGTGATAGACATTTATGTTTTCAACCAATGATCGTTCGGTAAAGAATGGAAACCGTATTTGGGGAAAATCATTATTTATGTCCTTTATGCATATTGACATTTGTTGAAGTATTTGTTGGTCAATGTGAGCATTATTTGGTTAAGTGATGCATTTGGGAGTCATGACCCCGTAATTGGTTTATTTTTGTTCCGGCGTTGGGACGACTAGTTTTCCACGTCGAGGCACGTTAGGTACCGGATGAGGTATAAGTCCTTCGTGCTCAGGTATTACGATATTGAATGAGGAGCTCGACGTAGGAACCCTTCAGGGTTGAACTTGAGTTTCCGTGGGTGTATGTTTAAAGCCACTGAGTCTGACATCCCTTGTGTATACCTTATTTGTTTATTGGCTTTACTGACACATCGAATGGCTTACTTTTGTGTTCCGTCATTCATGTTAGTAAGCGGGTCTCCCCCGTTAACCCAAGAGGTATTTATTGTATTTCAAAGAGCATTATTGTTATTATTACCATTATTGTTGTTGTATAACAAGAAACCCTTTTACTCACTTTTATGTTTGATTTCTTAAACTGAAAATGTTTGATCTCACTAGGCTTTAGCCTAACACTTTTTCTTAAAATGACATGTATAGCAGGTCAGGTTTCCGGTAGGGCTCGTCGGGATTGAGCGGATAACTTTGGGGTCAAGAGCGGTCTTTTTGGGAGATGTTTAGACCGGCGTTTTTGAATAGTGAACATACCTTTTGGAAGAATAGCAATACCCAATACTAATCTTTCTTATTTAAGTTAGATTATTAGGTTGTTAGTGTATTCTTCATTTGTTAATTTGTAATGTTTATAGCATTGTTTCCCCGTTCTATCGGGATGATACTTTGGGATTGGTTATAGCAGGTTTATACCCAGGTTTTTATCTATTTATAGCCGTCATATTGCATAAATTTCGAATTTTTATTTCGCTATTTTTAGAGTGTTACAAGTTGGTATCAGAGCATTAGTTTAAGTGAACTAGGTATGGATGTAGGATACCTAGACTTAAGTTGTGAATTTAGGCAATGATTTTGTGAGAATGGGTAGAACTCTTAAGATAAGATAGTCTTAGAGTCGACGGAAGCTACACAAGTTAAAAGTTATGGTAATGGGAATGAAAATTCTTATGTATCGCATGTTCATAATTTCGCCTAACTAACGTTATTATGAAGATGTTTTACGTGATTATGCTTGTTTCCCGTTGTTATGATGACTAATGAATGTGGTGATACGTTTCCTTGTTTATAGTTGTATAGTCTCATCTTACCTATATTCTCGCGTGTGTGGCAGACTATGGTAAATACGCGTAACCGGCCGGAAAAGCAGGATACGGGCATACGACAACATCTACGGCGGATCAGCTGATAGTAACGAATAATGATCTGCCCCCGCCTTTTATAAACGCGTTGGATGGAGGACCGGAGCAAATACCCCAATGAAATCTAGTTGCAACTCATCCGATCATGGAAGAAGTAACTTCGGAAACGAGAATGATGGAGCGGATGATGCAAGCAATGAATGCAGCTATGGCTCAGCAGCAAGAGGCATTCCTGAAGCTCCTAGATGATCGAGATGCTAACCACCGTAGGCCCGAGACGGTGGCGGAGAACGTAGTCGTGGCGGGATCCGGGGGTACGGGACCCATTGTTCCTTCTAATGAAACCCGAACCCTCGACGTGAGACAAACGTCTAAAGCTTGTACCTTCAAGGCATTCCTCGGATGCCGACCACCGGAATTTAAGGGCACTGACGACCCGGTGGCATGCATGAACTGGATTAGAGAAATGGAGCAAGCCTTCCGATCAAGCGAGTGCGGGGAGAACCAAAAAGCCATATTTGGATCTCAAATGCTTAGAGGGGCGGCCCTCACATGGTGGAACGTATATTCCACTTCTATTGAGGCCACAGTTTTGGCCCAACTGAGCTGGGAGACTTTCAAGAAGAAGGTTATGAAAGAATTTTGCAACGAGCGAGCTATGGATCGGATCATCGATGAGTTCCGGGGTTTGAAAAAGGGAAATTTATTGGTGAAGGAGTACAACAAGTTGTTTATGGACAAGCTGGGCTTGGTGGGACATCTGGTCCCCACCGAGAGAGAGAAAATCAAGGCATACATTAAGGGTTTGCCTACAGAGATGATGAATATGGTTCGAGTGTCCAAGGCCTCTACTCTTCGAGAGGCTATAGAAGAGGCGCAACTGGTGGAGGACTCATACAGTTTGAGTAAGGTGGAGAGAGGTGGAGTAGTCGAGAAAAGGAAGTGGGAGGGAGGTCCCACATCTTCAAAGAGGTCAAAACACTTCAACAGCAATCAACGGGGGAATCGTCCGAGACGGGACTCCCCGTGGTGTTCGAAGTGCCGAAGTAAACACACCGGCCCTTGTAATTCTGGGTCCAGTCCGTGTTTTAAATGTGGAAAACTCGGCTACCGTTTCAGTGAATGTACAATCAAGGAGCGGATTTGTTTTGAGTATAAAGAGTCGGGCCATGTTAGAAGTGAATGCCCGAAGGCAAAGACGAACTTTAGCGGAGGCAAAAATGTGGACACTCCTAAAGCAACAGGGAGAGCTTTTCAGATGACCACCGAAGAGGCGAAGGCGTCAACAGACGTGGTGTCGGGTACGTTTCTCCTAAACTCCGTACCTACGCATGTACTATTTGATGTGAGAGCTAGTTTTTCGTTTGTATCAAGTTCGTTTTGCCCAAAACTATCCATGCCCGCTACTAACTTAGAGGATGCGTTAGTAGTAGAGTTAGCTGATGGTGATCAAGTGGTGATTCGGGATATTCTAAGGGATTGCAATCTTGAAATAGAAGGAAGAGAATTTCTGATTGATCTAATGTCGATGGTCATTGGGGGATTCGATATTGTAGTCGGTATGGATTGGTTGTCAACTAATCACGCTGAGATTCTATGTGCTAAAAAGTTGATCCGGATTCCAGTTGCGGATGGTGATGCGGTGACCGTGTATGGTGAGAGACGAAAGGGTGAAGTTGCAATCATTAGTATGGTGAAAGCACGAAAGTGTTTGGCGAAAGGATGCTCATCCTTTTTGGCATATGTGATAGATTCCAAACTCGAGAAGAAGAAGTTAAAAGATTCCGAGGTGGTAAGGGAGTTTCCCGATGTATTCCCGGACGACTTGCCTGGTTTACCACCCGACCGTCAAGTGGAGTTCAAGATTGATCTGACGCCGGGAGCGGATCCTATAGCCCGAGCTCCATACCGTTTGGCCCCGTCGGAGATGAAGGATATGATGAACCAATTACAAGATCTTCTGGAGAAGGGATTCTTAAGGTCGAGTTCCTCGCCTTGGGGAGCACCGGTCTTATTCGTGAAGAAGAAGGATGGTACTATGCGAATTTGTATCGACTATAGGGAGTTGAATAAGGTAACCGTGAAAAACAAATACCCACTCCCTAGGATAGATGATTTATTCGACCAATTTCAAGGAGCGGGTTGCTTTTCGAAGATCGGTCTCCGTTTGGGTTATCACCAAGTGAAAGTCAAAGAGGAAGACATTCCTAAAACCGCTTTTAGGACGCGCTACGGTCATTATGAATTCCTAGTGATGCCCTTCGGATTGACGAACGCGCCAGCAGTGTTTATGGATTTAATGAATCGCGTGTGCCGGCCCTTTTTAGATAAGTCTGTCATCGTGTTCATTGATGACATTCTTATCTACTCAAAGGATGAATCCGATCATGCTCGACACCTTCGGGACGTCTTAGAGATCTTGAGGAAGGAAAAACTCTATGCAAAGTTTTCCAAGTGGGAGTTTTGACTGAAGGAAGTGCAGTTTTTGGGGCATGTAGTTTCGAAAGACGGAGTGAAGGTGGATCCGGCCAAGATTGAAGCTATGACGAATTGGGAACCTCCCAAAAGCCCATCCGAGATTCGAAGTTTTCTAGGCTTGGCGGGGTATTACCGAAGGTTCATATAAGACTTCTCCAAGATTGCTTCTTCGTTGACGATGTTGACCAAGAAGAATGTAAAGTTTGTATGGACCGAAGAGCAAGAGAAAGCATTTAGGACTTTGCAAAGGAAACTGTGCAAGGCTCCGATCTTATCCTTGCCGGAGGGATCGGAGGATTTTGTAGTCTTTAGCGATGCGTCCAAAATGGGACTTGGATGTGTACTAATGCAAAGGGGAAAAGTGATCGCGTACGCATCTAGGAAATTGAAGGTACACGAGAAGAACTACCCTACTCATGACTTGGAGTTGGCGGCGGTAGTGTTCGCATTAAAGTTATGGCGACATTACCTATACGGTACAAAGTGTACCTTGTACACGGATCATAAGAGCTTGAAATATGTTTTCGATTAGAAGAAGCTCAACATGAGGCAACGAAGGTGGTTAGAGTTACTTAAGGATTATGACTGTGAATTACTTGTAACACCCCAAATTTTGGATTATTGGTTAAATTGTAATGTGTTATGTCTGATTTCAAGTGAGGAGCTCATTTATTTCATTTGGGGTTTTGAAGGCAGCCGATTTTTCCCTCCTAGGTAAGATTTCTTCACCTCAAAACTCAATCTCTTCAACATTTAATCCTCTCTAGAATCTTGTTGGGGGTATTAAATGCTAACCTAGGGTTTCTCTCCTTTGGTAGTCAAGTTCTAGCCATTTGGTGAACAAGGTTTCTCCTCACCTAATTCTCATCTCCTTGAACCATGTAGGGTTTGGGGTATTGGAGCAATCTAAGTAAGTTTTCTTAACTTATGAACATGCATACTTGCACCATTACTTGCTTATATGAAATGCATGATGTTGACCTAAAAACTAGGGTTTTGCTTATCTTCAATAAATAAGGTTTTGGGGGTTGGTGGAAGTGTTTAAAACATGTGGAAGAGTGTTATTTACAAGTCTTATAGAAAAGGGGCAAATCATGGTGTAGGTCTACATGTCTACATAATGAAATGTCAAATGACTAAATTCTTATCAGCAGTTAGGGTCACTATACTAGTTGGGGATTTGTATGTGGTTAAATGAGTTGTAGTTTCTTATGGTAAATATGTATCAAGCATGATCACACTATTTGGTCCAATAATATGTTTGCATGAAGATTGTCATCTATAATTGTTCATAACTCTTGTGGGGAGTCTTATATCTATTTCCTTGTGCACGAGGATTTAGATGGTATGCATGATTATTGCATGGTTATTGTCGTTGGGCATTTTGAGTAGACAATAGGGGGTGCAAGTCCCTTAGTTGTACACTCGGCTAGATTGGATAGGCACCCTTGCCTGTAAGACCTTGAGGTGTAACCCGACGGGGTAAGCACTAGAGGCAGAAAGGGTTTGAGGATTGTGATGTCCGGCGTGGCATGGGAACTAGAACCGGGATGGATGGTGAAATCCAATCTAGATCGCGGGTTACCCGCTTTATATGGAAGATATTTGTGTATTATTTGTACAGGAAATTACAATGTCCCTATTGGGAGGTTTGGCTTTGACCTCCATGCATTGGGAGTCGGTAACATTTAATTATTGTTCTTGTTTGCATTATAATTGGTATCGGTATAACAACCAATAGACTTCATTCTAACACTTGTGTTCATGTTTAAATGGTTCACAGGTTCCGTTAGCGGTGCGAGTAGGATGTCTTGATCAGTCGAGATCGCACCTAGGATTCCTCCTTGGACGGGCATTTTTGGGTTTTGAGAAAGAGCGTTTTTGAAGTCATAGTGACACCCATTTTAATCTAGTTGTTAATTGTCCTAGATTGAATAGGTTGTCATGTATATGTCTTATTTATCCCGCTACTTCATTATAGAACTACCCCGTCTCTTTTGGGTTTTAGTCGACATGTTTACAGGTTTTGGATTCGCCTTATTTTAGGCGTTATATTGCAGAAATTTTAAGTTTTATTTTACCTTGAAATTTTAGGGTCTTACAAGTTGGTATCAGAGCTCTAGTTTAAGTGAACTAGGTATATAAACACGATGCCTAGACTTAAGTTGAGACTATTAAGCTATGAACTGTGAGCTTTGGGTAGAATTTCTAAGATGGGACGACCCTAGAGTCGACAGAAACTACGTCATTGAGAATTGTAAAAGTGGTAGCGAGAATTTTTATGTAGTGTATGTTCATAATTTCAATTAGCTACTGTTGTTATGAATATATGATTACGTGAACGTACTTGAATTACTATGATTATGATGATCAATGGGCCGTACGAGTATGTTTCTTGTGTACTTTAGTGTTGCTTATTTCCATTTCCTTACTTCTTGTGTGGCAGATCCGAAATGGTAAATACTCGGAGTCGCCCACTGAACGAGGGAGAGGTGCCTGAGGATATTTCATCTAACCCGAACCCCGTGATTCGAGTGGCAAATGTGGTTCCTCCCGGCATGCCGCCGATATTTACCGGACCAGAGGAAATCATACCTAGAGTGGAACTAGCATCCACAAGTCCGGTCATTCAGGATGCAAACCCGCAAGCTGACATGGTGGCCAGTGTTATGCAAATGGTAACATCGGCCATGGAAAAACAACAAGAAGCATTCCTGAAAATGTTAGAAGACAGAGATGCCAGTCTTCGGAGGCCAGAGGTGGTGGCAGAGAACGCGGTAGCTGGCTCGGGTGGTACCGGGGGCGAGAACCGTACTGAGGGAGTGGTGGTCTTAGCGTCAGGGCAAACAGGAAAGGGTTGTTCGTATAAGTCCTTCATGGGGTGTAAACCGCCAGAGTTCGTCGGGGCCGACGATCCCGTAGCTTGCATGAAATGGTTGAGGGAGACGGAGCAGGCCTTCAGGGCTTGCGGATGTGATGAGAATCAGAAGGTGAATTTTGGTTCCCAAATGCTTCGGGGTGCGGCTTTAATATGGTGGGACGTCCACACCGCAACCATAGGGGAAGCCGTGTTAGCAAAGATGTCATGGGCTACCTTCAAGAATAAGGTTATGGAAGAATACTGTAATGAAAACGAAATGGATTTGATCGAGGAAGAGTTCCGAGCGCTACATAAAGGGGATCTGACGGTGAGGGAATATACCTGTCTTTTCATGGAGAAGCTAAATCTTGTGGGGCATGTGGCCCCGACCGAGAAGGAACAGATAAAGGCCTATCTGAAGGGCCTGCCCGCGGATATGGGAAACCGAGTCCAAAACTCGAAAGCTACAAATCTACGAGAGATCATTGAAGAAGCCAAAGTAATGGAAAGAGTCTACGCTAGAGACAAGGAAGAGAAGTCGAAGGCCGCAGAAAAGAGGAAGAGCGAAGTACCGCCGAGTTCATTCAAGCGACCGAAGTTCCAACCGAACGTTAGAAACTTTGATGATCACCGAGAGGCGAATCTGTGTCCTAAGTGCAAAAGCAAGCATTTTGGTCCTTGCAACTCCAACCCCCGACAAGTCGTGTGCTTCAAGTGTAATAAGCCGGGTCACACAAGTCCGCGATGTCCCATGCCGGGGACACTTTGTTTTGAATGCCAGGAGCCGGGGCACAAGAGGAGGGATTGCCTCAAGTTAAGGGGAGGAGTTAGAGGAGGAAATCCACCGGTTCAACCAAAGAAGGAAGTCGTCCCTAAAGCTCAAGGGAGAGCCTTCCAAATGACCAGAGACGAAGCGAAGGAAACCACCGACGTGGTGTCGGGTACGTTTTTACTCAACTCACTTGCTGCTAAGGTGCTATTTGATTCTGGTGAGAATTTCTCTTTCGTGTCTCTTGACTTTTGCAAATAATTGAACGTGCCCTCTAGTACTCTTAGCAATGCCTTAGTAGTAGAGATAGCAAATGGGGAACAAGTGTTATTGCGGGAAATGTTGGAAAAATGTCAGCTAGATATTGGTGGGGAGTTGTTCAATGTGGACCTACTCCCTATGGTAATCGGGAGTTTCGATGTGGTGATCGGAATGGACTGGTTGTCTCATCACAAGGCGGAGATCTTTTGTTCAAAGAAGATGATCAGATTGCTGACTTCCAGCGGAAGGTTTGTCTATGTCTACGGGGATAAGCGTAAGGGGGAAATGGCTCTTATTTCTTCCATCAAGGCAAGTAAGTGTCTTGCGAAGAATTGCCTTTCATTCCTTGCCTACGTGTTGGATGCCAAAGCAGAGAAGAAAAAGATTGAAGATGTTTGAGTCGTTAGTGAGTACCCAGACGTCTTTCCTGACGATCTTCCGGGTTTGCCACCCGACCGCCAGGTGGAGTTTCAAATCGATTTAATCCCGGGGGCAGCGCCGATTGCCCGTGCACCGTACCGTCTTGCTCCGACCGAAATGCAAGAAATGATGTCACAACTTCAAGAGTTGTTGGAGAAGGGATTCGTGAGGCCGAGTTCCTCGCCTTGGGGAGCTCCGGTACTCTTCGTCAAGAAGAAGGATGGATCGATGCGGATGTGCATCGACTATCGGGAGTTGAACAAGGTAACCGTAAAGAACAAGTATCCATTACCCCGAATCGACGATCTCTTCGATCAACTGCAAGGAGCCAGATGTTTCTCAAAGATCGAACTTCGATTGGTTTATCATCAAGTTAGAGTTAGAGAAGAAGACGTTTCCAAGACCGCCTTTAGAACCCATTATGGTCACTACGAGTTATTGGTTATGCCCTTCGGGCTAACCAACGCGCCGACGGTATTCATAGATTTGATGAACCGTGTTTGCCGGCCTTTCCTAGACAAGTCGGTCATAGTGTTCATCGATGATATCTTGGTGTACTCGAAGAATGATGAAGAGCATGAGCGACATCTCCGAGAAGTGTTAGAGGTGTTAAGGGACGAGAAACTCTATGCCAAATTCTCCAAGTGTGAATTTTGGCTAAGAGAGGTCCAGTTTTTGGGTCATGTGGTGTCAAGTGAGGGAGTAAAGGTGGACCCATCAAAGATTGAGGCTATGATGAATTGGGAACCGCCAAAAAGTCCCACGGAAATCCGGAGTTTCTTGGGTCTAGCCGGTTACTATAGAAGATTTTTCCAAGATTTTTCCAAGATCGCCTCACCGTTGACATCTCTGACAAGGAAGAACGTGAAGTTCCTTTGGACCGAGAAGCAAGAGCAAGCCTTTTGGGGCCTCCAAAGGAAATTGTGTGAAGCGCCAATCTTATCTCTACCCGAGGGGACATAAGACTTTGTAGTCTACAGCGATGCGTCTAAGATGGGTTTGGGATGTGTCTTGATGCAAAGGGGCAAGGTAATAGCTTATGCATCCAGACAATTGAAGGAGCATGAAAAGAACTACCCAACTCACGATCTCGAGCTAGCGGCAGTGGTGTTCGCCTTGAAGTTATGGCGACACTACCTTTACGGGACGAGGTGTACCCTTTTTACCGACCACAAAAGCCTGAAGTACGTCTTCGATCAGAAAGAGTTGAATATGCGACAAAGGAGATGGCTCGAACTAATCAAGGATTATGACTGCGAACTTCAATACCATCCCGGAAAAGCAAATGTGGTCGCGGGTGCCTTGAGCCGGAAGGAGTACAGTCGTGGAGTTCAAGCCACCTTTGCAAGGGTAGAGGTAGTCTCAAGCCTATTCGATAAAATCAAAGCATCACAGTCGGAAGCCCTTCTTGAAGTCAACCTCAAAAGTGAAATTATGGTGAAGCAACATCTCCAATTGACCGAGGATGGAAGAGGTTTGAAGTTATATCAAGGTCGAATTTGGGTGCCAAAGATTGGAGGATGTCGGGAGCTACTATTGGAGGACGCGCACAAATCCAAGTACTCGATACATCCGGGAAGCACTAAGATGTATCGTGATTTAAAGCTCAATTATTGGTGGCCAGTGATGAAACTAGACGTGGCTAGTTATGTGGAGCAATGCATAACTTGCCTACAAGTGAAGGCGGAGCACCAACGACCATACGGTAGTCTCCAATCCTTGGAAATACCGGAGTGGAAATGGGAGCACATCACCATGGACTTTGTAACCAAGCTACCGAGGACTTTAAAAAACCACAATACCATTTGGGTAATAGTGGATCGTTTGACGAAGAGTGTGCATTTCTTGTCCATGCGAGAGACCCTACCGATGGACAAGTTGGCCAAATTGTACATTGATGAGGTAGTCTTGAGGCATGGAGTGCCACTTTCTATTGTGTCCGACCGCGATAGCCGCTTTACATCACACTTTTGGGATAGTTTACAGAAGGAGTTGGGCACAAGAGTTAAGTTGAGTACCGCCTATCACCCACAGACAGACGGACAGAGCGAGAGGACCATCCAGACCCTCGAAGACATGTTAAGGTCGTGTGTTATCGATTTCGGGGGAAATTGGGATGCACACCTTCCACTAGTGGAATTCGCCTACAACAACAGTTATCACTCAAGTATTGGTATTGCGCCATTCGAGGCATTGTATGGAAGGAAGTGTAGGACACCCGTGTGTTGGTTGGAGGAGGGTGAGAAACAATTTGCCGGACCGGAGATCGTTCAAGAGACGGCCGACAAAGTGAAGGTCATCAGGGAGCGTTTGAAAGCGGCACAAGATAGGCAGAAGAGCTACGCGGACAAGAAGAGAAGACCGGTCGAATTCCAAGTGGGGGAACGTATGATGCTGAAAGTGTCACCATGGAAAGGATTGATAAGGTTCGGAAAGCGGGGGAAGCTCAGTCCCCGTTTCCATGGGCCTTTCACTATCCTTGAACGTATTGGTCTACAAGCTTACAAGTTGGATCTTCCGCCGGAGATGGACGGAATCCACCCCACCTTTCATGTGTGCTACTTGCGTAAATGCCTAGCCGAGGAAGAGAGTGTCATTCCACTATTGGAAATCAGAGTGGACAACAACCGTTGCATAGAGGAGCCCGAATCTATCCTGGAAAGGAAGACGAAGAAGCTACGGCACAAAGAGGTGGTTATGGTGAAGGTTCAATGGAAGCATCATCGCGGGACCAACGTGACTTGGGAAGCGGAGGAAGACATGAAGAGGCGATACCCTCATTTGTTTGGTTAGTTAGGATTTCGAGGACGAAATCCATTCTAAGGGGTGGAGGATTGTAACACCCCAAATTTTGGATTATTGGTTAAATTGTAATGTGTTATGTCTGATTTCAAGTGAGGAGCTCATTTATTTCATTTGGGGTTTTGAAGGCAGCCGATTTTTCCCTCCTAGGTAAGATTTCTTCACCTCAAAACTCAATCTCTTCAACATTTAATCCTCTCTAGAATCTTGTTGGGGGTATTAAATGCTAACCTAGGGTTTCTCTCATTTGGTAGTCAAGTTCTAGCCATTTGGTGAACAAGGTTTCTCCTCACCTACTTCTCATCTCCTTGAACCATCTAGGGTTTGGGGTATTGGAGCAATCTAAGTAAGTTTTCTTAACTTATGAACATGCATACTTGCACCATTACTTGCTTATATGAAATGCATGATGTTGACCTAAAAACTAGGGTTTTGCTTATCTTCAATAAATAAGGTTTTGGGGGTTGGTGGAAGTGTTTAAAACATGTGGAAGAGTGTTATTTACAAGTCTTATAGAAAAGGGGCAAATCATGGTGTAGGTCTACATCTCTACGTAATGAAATGTCAAATGACTAAATTCTTATCAGCAGTTAGGGTCACTATACTAGTTGGGGATTTGTATGTGGTTAAATGAGTTGTAGTTTCTTATGGTAAATATGTATCAAGCATGATCACACTATTTGGTCCAATAATATGTTTGCATGAAGATTGTCATCTATAATTGTTCATAACTCTTGTGGGGAGTCTTATATCTATTTCCTTGTGCACGAGGATTTAGATGGTATGCATGATTATTGCATGGTTATTGTCGTTGGGCATTTTGAGTAGACAGTAGGGGGCGCAAGTCCCTTAGTTGTACACTCGGCTAGATTGGACAGGCACCCTTGCCTGTAAGACCTTGAGGTGTAACCCGACGGGGTAAGCACTAGAGGCAGAGACGGTTTGAGGATTGTGATGTCCGGCGTGGCATGGGAACTAGAACCGGGTTGGACGGTGAAATCCAATCTAGATCGCGGGTTACCCGCTTTATATGGAAGATATCTGTGTATTATTTGTACAGGAAATTACAATGTCCCTATTGGGAGGTTTGGCTTTGACCTCCATGCATTGGGAGTCGGTAACATTTAATTATTGTTCTTGTTTGCATTATAATTGGTATCGGTATAACAACCAATAGACTTCGTTCTAACACTTGTGTTCATGTTTAAATGGTTCACAGGTTCCGTTAGCGGTGCGAGTAGGATGTCTTGATCAGTCGGGATCGCACCTAGGATTCCTCCTTGGACGGGCATTTTTGGGTTTTGAGAAAGAGCGTTTTTTGAAGTCATAGTGACACCCATTTTAATCTAGTTGTTAATTGTCCCAGATTGAATAGGTTGTCATGTATATGTCTTATTTATCCCACTACTTCATTATAGAACTACCCCGTCTCTTTTGGGTTTTAGTCGACATGTTTACAGGTTTTGGATTCGCTTTATTTTAGGCGTTATAATGCAGAAATTTTAAGTTTTATTTTACCTTGAAATTTTAGGGTCTTACATTACTCTACCACCCAGGTAAGGCAAATGTGGTGGCCGATGCCTTGAGTCGAAAAGAGTATAGCGGGAGACTTCAAGCTAAGCTTACAAGAATCGAGTTGGTGTCAAGTCTCATGGAAAAGATTAAAGAGGCGCAGACCGAAGCATTAAAGGAAAAAAACCTCAAGGAGGAAGTGATGACAAAGCAACAGTTATTGTTGACCGAAGATAGTCGAGGGATAAAGTGCTTCAATGGTCGAGTTTGGGTACCAAAGTTTAGTGGTTTTTCGAGAGCTACTCTTGGAGGACGCACATAAATCCAAGTATTTTATCTACCCCGGGAAGCACCAAGATGTAACGGGATTTGAAACTACACTTTTGGTGGCCAATTATGAAATTGGATGTAGCACATTATGTGGAGCGATGTGTAACTTGTTCATAAGTGAAGGTCGAGCATCAATGACCCTATGAAAGTCTTCAATCACTTGAAATACTCGAGTGGAAATGGGACAAGATTACCATGGACTTCGTGACCAAACTACCGAAGACCTTGAGAGGGAACGACACTATTTGGGTTATTGTTGACCGTTTGACTAAGAGTGCTCACTTTCTAGCGATGCGGGAAACCTTGCCAATGGATAAGTTGGCGAAGCTTTACATTGTAACACCCTAAAAACCAGAGTGAATTTAAAACGCAGAAACTGGACAAATAACCATCAACACTTGGTATAAATCTCCCAAAAAGGGGAATGTACTAAACCTTTACAAAACCTGAATACGAATATGGAATTTCAACAACAAACTAATCTAAACATAACCTATCTAGATTACATCAATTGTTAATCCAATATCGCCAAAAGAATTGGACTTAAACAATTGCCCAACATCAAATACTAGTCATCTCAAAAGCCCCCGAGACCAAGCTCATCACACAAGCCCTTGGCAACCCACCGCTAATGGGAACCTGTTATACACATCATTTGAGAAAAGTGTTAGGCTTAAAGCCTATTGAGAACATACAGTTTATAATTTCAAGAGATATAAACATTTGTATCAAAAGGAGATCTTTCCAATAAGCAATCCCAAGTCAAATCGTTAATAAGAATGAAATATTACAATGAGACTATATACAGTCTTTCCAGAACCTCACAACTTAATGTGCAAGTAGTCATTTCTTCTACTCTTCTTCCAGAACCTCACAACTTAATGTGCAAGTAGTCCTTTATTTTACTTTCCCTTTTCGTACCTCACAACTTAATGTGCATGTAGTACTTATTTTACTTTCCCTTTTAGTACCTCACAACTAAATGTGCATGTAGTACTTTATTTTACTTTCTTTCCAGAAAATCACATAAAAGCGTAAGTAGAATCAATACCTCGGGGTCCACTATCAATGGTACAGACTCGTCACAACAACATATGTGACCAACCATAGATAGTCATATGGTATATAATAACATTTAGAAACAAAATGCATTTTCAAGTTTAACTTCTGGTAAGAATGAAAATCATCAAAATGAACTTTAAACATTCTTTCAAGTAACCCACATAAATGTGCAAGTAAAACATCCTTTTACTTCAAATAAGATGGAACCCATCATTATAGTCGAAAATGATCGGGAACCCTAAAATCTCCCAAAACTCATGTTATGTCAAAAATGTAGTAAACTTAGACCTGAAACCATGGAGATATATAAAAGTTCAAAATGTAAGTTTTGACATGTATAGAGTTTAGAAAAAGGTAGTAGGAACTCACCAAATAGGTTTTAGACGAAAACCCGAAAAACCAGATATCGACCACCGAGTGAAGACGAAGCTTTCTACACTGAACCCTTGCTAGATACACTAAATACTAGCAACATACGACAACCGAAGAACCAAACAAGAAACCAGAGAGAGAGAAGTTTGATAGAGTTTGGGAGTCTTGATAGATTTGAGAAATGAGATATTTCCAGGAAATATCTAATTTAAACCACTCAGCCACCGTGCGGGTTATGGCGCGGGCTAAGTCGCGCCGTGACTTGCGCCGCCCACTGGAACTCGCAACCAATTAGCGCACCGCGCGGGTTATGGCACGGGCTAAGTCGTGTCGTGATTCGCACCACTCACTGGACAAACCCCAAACAAACAGTGCATCACACGGGTTATGGCGCGGGCTAAGCCGCGCGACAACTCGCGTCGGCCACTGCCTTTGCTTCATCTTCCAAACTGGTCAAATGAAACTCGGGGTGTCACATACATAGACGAGGTAGTCTCTAGACACGGTATACCCTTGTCGATAGTTTCTAATCGTGATAGCCGGTTTACGTCGAGATTTTGGGGAGCTTTACACCAAGAGTTGGGTACACGGGTGAATTTGAGCACGACTTATCACCCACAAACGGACGGTCAAGGTGAAAGGACAATTCAAACGCTTGAAGACATGCTTAGATCATGCGTGATTGATTTTGGTGATAGTTGGGACACCCATCTACCTTTGGTAGAATTTGCATACAACAATAGCTATCATTCTAGTCTCGGAATGGCACCATTTGAAGCTTTGTACGGGCGGAAGTGTAGGACCCCCGTGTGTTGGCTATAAGCGGGGGAGAAGCAGTTTACCGGCCCAAAAATTGTGCAAGAGACGACCGACAAAGTTAAATCTATTCGGGAACGGTTGAAAGCGGCGCAAGATCTTCAGAAAAGTTACGCCGACAAAAAGAGGAGACCGGTAGAGTTTCAAGTGGGAGATCGTGTGATGTTAAAGGTGTCCCCTTGGAAGGGATTGATTCGGTTTGGGAAGCGCGGGAAGCTAAGTCCCCGTTTCCTTGGACCGTTTACTATTCTTGAGCGCATCGGACTCCAAGCTTACAAGTTGGACTTACCGCTAGAGATGGACGGGATTCACCCCACATTCCACGTGTGTTATTTACGAAAGTGCTTAGCGGAAGAAGAAAGTGTCATACCTTTGTACGAAATTCAAGTGGAAGATAACCGTTGCATCGAAGAGCCCGAATCCATTTTGGAAAGGGTAATCAAGAAGCTTCAACATAAAGAGGTAGCGATGGTAAAGGTTCAATGGAAACACCACCGCGGCACCAACGTGACTTGGGAAGCGGAAGAAGACATGAGGCGTAGATACCCTCATTTGTTTAGTTAGTAGGATTTCGGGGACGAAATCATTCCCAAGTTGGGGAGGATTGTAACACCCCGAATTCTGAGATCCGCGTATTATTCTTTCTTATTTTTTAACCTTATCATTGTTGGAAATTATTAGTATATTATCGAGCCTTTCGGATTTAAGCATCGTGAGTTGGAAATCATCAAAATTTGGGAAGGTTGGGTTGCTCGCGATTGTGCCCGCGAGAGTGACAAGATGTCACAATCGCCGGAGGTCATGTGGCCACGGTACATTTCTCGCGATTGTTCCCGCGAGAGTGACATGGTCACAATCGTCGGGGCACTATCGCCCAATCTATACCGTAAGTGGTGAGACGCTTGCGACCTTGCCCGCGATAGTGACAGATGTCACTATCGCCGGGGTACTATCGCCGACGGGTGATTTGAGTATAAAAATGTCAAGTCGCGATTTTTAGCCATTTGTGACTGATTCTAGGGTTTGGAAAGCAATTTTCTCTGTTGAACTCAATAAGTTTCCTCCCCTTAAAACCTCTTTCCTCTTTTATGGTGATTCTAGATCATTAATGGTAAACCTTAACACTTTATGGAGTGTTGATAGGAAGCTCTCAAGTGGTTAATCATCTTATCTTCACCTCCTCCATTTATAGGGCTTTGTTTCCTTTTTGGAAACTACAAAGGTGAGTTCATCCACTTTTACTAAACCTTATACATGTCAAATATGGGTTTTAAATGCCTAAGTATCTCCTTTTTCACATACTTGATTTATGGGTTTTGTACCAAATCTAATTTTTGGAGATTTTAGGGTTTATGGTAATTTTTATGAAATATGATTATGTGGGCTTGTTGATGTCACTAGTAACCTACCATGGCTTGGGAAAATGTATTTCAAAAGATGACTTTATTCATGTATCACTTATGGATTTTGGAAATGGTGCTCTTGTGGTTAACTACTGATAAGTTTGTATCTGAGAAATTATCATGGTTAAAGAGTAGGGTTTGTGATAGACATTTATGTTTTCAACCAATGATCGTTCGGTAAAGAATGGAAACCATATTTGGGGGAAATCATTATTTGTGTCCTTTATGCATATTGACATTTGTTGAAGTATTTGTTGGACAATGTGAGCATTATTTGGTTAAGTGATTCATTTGGGAGTCATGACCCTGTAATTGGTTTATTTTTGTTCCAGCGTTGGGACGACTAGTTTTCCACGTCGAGGCATGTTAGGTACCGGATGAGGTATAAGTCCTTTGTGCTCAGGTATTACGATATTGGATGAGGAGCTCGACGTAGGAACCCTTCGGGGTTGAACTTTAGTTTCCGTGGGTGTATGTTTAAAGCCACTGAGTCTGACATCCCTTGCGTGTACCTTATTTTTTTATTGTCTTTATTGACACATCGAATGGCTTACTTTTGTGTTCCGTCATTCGTGTTAGTAAGCGGGTCTCCCCCGTTAACCCAAGAGATATTTATTGTATTTCAAAGAGCATTATTGTTATTATAACCATTATTGTTGTTGTATAACAAGAAACCCTTTTACTCACTTTTATGCTTGATTTCTTAAACTGCAAATGTTTGATCTCACTAGGCTTTAGCCTAACACTTTTTCTTAAAATGACATGTATAGCAGGTCAGGTTTCCGGTGGGGCTCGTTGGGATTGAGCGGATAGCTTTGGGGTCAAGAGCGGTCTTTTTGGGAGATGTTTAGACCGGCGTTTTTGAATAGTGAATATACCTTTTGGAAGAATAGCAACACCCGATACTAATCTTTCTTATTTAAGTTAGATTATTAGGTTGTTAGTGTATTCTTCATTTGTTAATTTGTAATGTTTATAGCATTGTTTTCCCGTTCTATTGGGATGATACTTTGGGATTGGTTATAACAAGTTTATACCCAGGTTTTTATCTATTTATAACCGTCATATTGCAGAAATTTCGAATTTTATTTCACTATTTTTAGGGTGTTACACCATGAGATACTGATCACAGTGTATCACACCCATTTTGATGTACACAATGTGATTTTTTCCCTGTTTCAATCGATTACATTCGTCGATAACTAGGGTTCTTATCCTGTTAAAATCGTGTTAGATTGTTGTGATATTTGGTATAATCAATTTTAGTGTAATCGATTAGTTTGATTGAATGATATGTTTCAATATGTTGAGATTATCACATCTGATTCCATACCAAGATTAGCGGGTCCGCCTAAAATAGATCACACAGAATTATAAAGTTGTTTGACATTTTTACTCTTTTTACCTATTTTAATAACCTAAGATTGTGTTTTTAATTAATATTTCTCTTAATTATTTTAAACCATTGATTATTAAGATGGATAGATGAGATTGGATCTAATAGTTACCACAAAATAATAAGATCTCCCTTGAAAGACACAGTGACCACCTTAAAAAATCTCACGCCGGCGATCTCCGGCAGAACCCCTCCGGTCAATCTCTCTCTCTCTCTATCTCGATTGGCAACTGTTTCTCGATCTATCGATGATGATTTCTTCCATAGCCACACCGTGATCTGAAAATCCCATCCTTGACGAGTACGAACGAAAGTATCCGATTTTAGGGTTCATCGACATCAACTCTTGTTCATCCCTGACGATTATGTTCTTGATCACCTCTTGTACACATGAAATGAATTAGCAGAACGGAGGAGGGGATTTGCAACGAACCAAAGAGGGGCTGGTGAGATGGGGAGGATGAAGGGCGCCGGTACCATCCCCGGTAATCTTATTACGGTAACCTTATTATAGAAACAGTTGCTAATCGATATATATATATATATATATATATATATATATAGAGAGAGAGAGAGAGAGAGAGATTGTCGGGGGGTTCTGCGGAGTTTCACCCGGGGGGGGGGGTCGCCGGAGAATCGACCCTGTGTTCATCGGTGATGACAAGGAGGTGGGGGTCCCTGAATTCATTGGATCTCTGGAAGATATATAGAGAGAGATCGAGATACAGAGCAAGAGAGATAAGAGAGAAGAGAGAGATCGAGATACCTCGCCGGAGGCTTGCCGGAGAAGACCTCGTCTGCGTATGTATATATTTGCATATATACATAGGCCAAGGATAATTTACAACCCATGTAAATCTTACAATCCATGCAACTCACATATTGACCGTTGGATTCATTATAAACGGTTATTTTGTTTTTATTTTTTTTATTTTTTTAATTGAAAATATTAGACCTACATGTATTGTAACCGTCGATCATTAATCAAACGGTTAAGATGTGCGTTACATGAGGTGTAATATTTTCATGGATTGTAAATTAAACTACCCTTATATACATAAATTGATATATATATATATATATATATATATATATATATATATATATATATATATATAGGGGTTGTTTTATTTGCAACCCTTAAAAAGGTTGCAAACCTTGCAACCCACATCTTAACCGTCAGATTCATGATCGGCGGTTACAATAGATATGAGGCCCAATATTTTTAATTAAAAAAAACAGAAAAATAAAAATAAAATAACCGTCGATCATGAATCCAACGGTTAAGACGTGGGTTGCAAGGGTTGCAACATTTTTCAGGGTTGCAAAATATCCTTCCACTATATATATATAGGGGTAGGTTCAAACGAGAAACTAAACATTTTGCGAGAAGACGAGAAGTGTTTAATCATATATGATACACAAACTTAATCACATATGACTAAACACGTTTATATTGACAATACATAGACGATTAATCATATATGATTAAGCACGCCCACAGGCCGTGTAATCATATATGATATCACACTTCTCACATTCTCGCAAAATGTTTAACTTCTCGCATGATCCTTCCTCTCTCTCTCTATATATATATTAATATAATATTCATATAAATTAAAGAAAATTACAATTTGGTCCCTTTGTTTAAACAAAAGTGACAATTTGTTCCTTGTAAAAGAAAAAGACAAAAATGCCCCTAACTTAACGGAAAAATTTAATGGAGTTAACGACGAGGGACTACTTTCAAAGCGTTTTGCAAACCATGGGCTGATAATTGCCGTTTTTGAACCACAGGGACCACTTTCAAAGAAAGTGTTAAACCACATGGACCAAAATTGTAGTTTACTCTAAAGTTAATTTTATTTATGTACTTCTAATTTTTGTCATTTTGTAATTATTTGATTTAAATCATGAATTTCAAAGCCGTGCGAAAACCATGTTGACCGTACGCGCGAAAACCCAAATTTCGAAAAATCTAAGCCAATTTCAATCTCAACCGTCGATCAACATCTCCATACAATCCACGGTCCAAAACCACAATCTGTGCCAACCGAAATCCACCAATCAGACAACACCTTCACCCATCTATATAAACAAACCCCAACCTACCATTCCTCTCATCAACACACAAATTCATCCATTTTCAATCCACCTTCAAACCACGACCGTTTTTAATGGCACCAAAGGCAGATAAGAAACCGGCGGAGAAGAAACCGGCCGCCGAGAAAGCTCCGGCGGAGAAGAAACCGAGAGCCGAGAAAAAACTACCGAAGGACGCATCAACAACCGACAAAAAGAAGAAGAGAAACAAAAAATCGGTCGAAACTTACAAGATCTACATCTTCAAGGTTTTGAAGCAAGTTCATCCTGACATCGGAATCTCGAGCAAAGCTATGGGGATTATGAACTCGTTTATCAACGATATCTTCGAGAAATTAGCTCAGGAGTCTTCGAGGCTTGCTAGGTACAATAAGAAGCCGACGATTACTTCTAGGGAGATTCAGACCGCCGTGAGGCTTGTACTTCCCGGTGAATTGGCGAAACATGCGGTTTCGGAAGGAACGAAGGCTGTGACGAAGTTTACGAGCTCGTAGAGGTCGGTGTAGAACGCTAGGGTTTGGTGTTTTGGTACTTTGGAGATTATGATTGATTTTGTTTCGTTTTATTGTAAAAATTCGTAGTGGATCTGGTGGTGAAAGTTGTGTAATCGTTTGGTGATGAAATGATATGATATGGAATTTAGGTTTTTGATTTTTTTAGTTTTATTTGATGCTTGATTTTGGGGGTTTTAAGCTTAAATTGAGTTGAGTTAAGTCAAGTTGCTTCTGTTTTGCGTTTTTTCTTCATGTTTTGAGATTTTTCATCGTTGAACCGAAGGATTTAACTGATTTTTTTTAGTGTTTTCATTCGTTGTTCTTATGATGATAATTTTGCTGATAGATTGATTGTGATTTCTAACAATTGAAAGCTTATGATTCTTTGTTTCTGTTTTCTTGTAGAAGATGGAATCGCACTCTTTCTGGATTTCTGTTGGAAGAGGAAGAACTTCCCTAGTGTAATTTTAGGTAACGTTTTATTAACACTAGATCGGATAAGATAAAACTTGTTATGGTTAGATGTTTTTATCTAGAAGGGGTTGTTTTGGGATTGATTATTTAAATGACTTATTAACTTATTCTGACCGTTCATAAGCAATTTTCGATGTTTGTTTGTGAGAAAAAAGAACCCTTCTAACCACAAGGGTTGTGGTGTGGTGGTAAAGGTTTGGGGAGGTCATAGCGCTCAACACGGGTTCGAGCCACTAGCAGTCACTGAGAACAAAAAAGAGCCCTTCTTATAACGTTGAGACTGCTGATAAGAGTTTTTTTTAATAAGTTGTTCCTTATTAACTTATTTGCTTATTACGTTTGGATTCCACCATATTTGCTTGTTACATTTTGATACCACTATAAAATAATCCAAACATTTTTTGTAAAACTCTGGTTTAATACTTTTATATAAAGGCATTAATCTCAAACACCCCCAAATGATAGTTATAAATGTCATTTATAAATTGTGGTTGTAGAGGGGCGACAATGGATGTTGGCCATCATTAAATCAAGTAAAATAAAATGAGAGTAGATTAATAATGTTTTAATTTATATCTGGAATAGTTATTTCTGTTTCACATATTTTTGTATAATTATTTTGTTTATGTTTATATCTCCCCCGGACTAGAAATCTTGTCTTTTGTCCAATGTCAGATGTGGAACATTGAATTTGTAAACTTGGAAAAATGGATGCACAAAATCCTAAATGACCCGGATAACCCAACCCAAAGTCATGCGATTCCTAATCGAGATTGTAAAATTCTCGAACTATAGGTATTGGGTTGGAATCGACTGATAATCATTAGAATTCAATCCAATTCGATGAACCTGATAGGCTGATACCCTTATTTTTCTTGGATTTCACATTAATATGTATATTAGACTGTTGGACTATCACTTTTTTTTTCATATACAAACACTTTAAATCGTTTCTCCCTTTTTATACAACTCTTGCATTGTTTTGTATATATGTCAAGTAATGTGATCATATATACGTGAAGTAAGAAAACCAGTTGGATGTGATTTATTTAAGTAGTATGAATAAGTTGTATAACATTAATTGGTGATGAGTAGAGAAAGAAATACCATGTTCAAGTTAACAAACATACGAGAATATTTTGATGCACAATGGTTTCAATCCGACTAATCCAACCAAACCTGTATAGTTTGGGTTGGGTTTCTTCAAAGTGCAAACAATGCAACTTGATTAACCGAACTCACATGTACCCCGACATGGAACATCGAGTTTTTACCATGTCTCGCGTTATGTCGAACATGGAACAATGAGTTTTTGTCTCGTCTAATGCCACACAAAACGTGAAACTATGAATTTTGTTTTAAAATAAATTGCTAAACAAAGAGAAGTTAATAACTTGCAACTCAAATCAAAATTCATTACATAAAAAGAGTAATATTTTTGTGGTGCCACAACAAGAACTTGAGTTCAAGCTTTTGCCATTTACACATGAACAAAAAACAACTTACATAAATCTAGAGAGAGGAAGTTACATACCAAAAGAGTAGTAGATAATCATGTAGTAGAATTAACAAGTTACGATTTGCTAATCTTCTAGTTCGATGATCTTGACAACAGAATCGTCACCGACTTTCTGGCAAACAACAACACGATCATGCGACTTGATCACGCCAATGGCCTTGCCATGATCCAAGGCTACCTTTAACACCGTCTCATTCGTGGCACTTGTTGGTTCAGCCTACAAAAAAATCGGTTCAGGTTAGTTTTCCAAAACCAAACGAGTAATGGCTCAACGGTACTAGGGTTACCAGTAGGGCCCATCGGTAACTGGGTTAATGATAGAACTCAACCTCTTCTCAAGTGAATATTATATATACTTAAAAAAAGAGAGATTGGCTCAAATGGCCATAATAGGGGGAGGGATTGGCCTCCTAGCCATCCCTCTCCCTTTTTTATAGAAATGTCACTACGTGCGCAAAAAGGAGGGGTACGCAATTGCGCACCCCCTTTTTTGCGCATCTGCTACAATTGCGTTTTTTTGCGTAGATAGTGACATTTCTGTAAAAAAGGTAGAGGGATCAGGGATGGCTAGGAGGCCAATCCCTCCCCTTACTATGGCCATTTGGATTAATTTTACTAAAAAAAAGGAAAAAAAAACTGAAATGGAGAGATTAGAGAATGACGGTGGTCCAGTGCTTACAGGGTGTCGAGGATCTGCGAGCATTGGGAAAAGACCTCTGATGACGAGCGATTGCCTTGCCTTCTCATAAAAACCACCAAAAATCACAGGATCAGAAGTTACCTTCAACAATTCAATCGGACGACATAATGGGTATGGAAAAAAGTCGGAGGTAACATCGTAAAAAACAAAACGATACTCATAATCCGACAGTATGTCAATGATCAATAAACCCTTTGGCTGTTTTTTTTTGACCAAATTCAATACATAGCATGTTATGTTGAACAAATTTATTTAAACATGCAAAATCGGCATTCTGCTAATAAGACGTTCATGTTTACGGTAGTTGGAATAGAAGTTGTTAGAAGATGGGAGTTGGGTGATTTCGGTTTTACCTCAAAAGCACCGGTAAATGTCCAGCGAAGCTGATTCGTCTTGAGCCGTGGTATAACAACGGAGAGCACAGGCATCGTAGGTCTGTACTTGGCAATTAACCTGCGTATTTCATAATAGTTTTTAAGTCACATACCCCGTCAGCATTTTGAACGTGCGTTTGGTATGAAATCCGGACTAGACAAGACTAGAATGACAAGATTGAGGTAGACGGATTTTAATTTGACCAGGGTAGTTTAGTAATTTATCAATCTTGTCTTATTTTCTTAATTTCCGTTCCACTTATTTTGCAGGGATTCAATCCCGTCTTTTTCTAGTCTAATGTCATGCAAAACATCGGACAACTGTTCTATCCAACATACCAAACGCACGTTTACATGACAAAGTCAAAAACATAAAACATAAAGCATTGACTTGTTATAAAAACACACACCTTGCAGCTCTTCCAGATGAAGTGAAGCAAATGATAACGGATGCTCTGACCTTGATGGCAGCACGCACCTATAAAGCATGGATAAAAAACTCTTAAATACAAATTATTAGGCACAAGGTACAAATTAAAAATATCTTAATTTACAAGTATCAAAGCACAAGATAAATATTACTACTAGAGGCTTCTAACACCCACCAATTTGGTATGTGCAGGACCTTCTTTTTATACAGACCTTGCCATTTATCACTATTAATTAATATATTATATTACTATAAATTTGTTTTAATTATATTATTAAATATGTAATTGGTTATTTTTTCTAGATGTCATTAAAATATATAAGATAATCATTGAATTCTAAGAAAATACTTAATTTTTTTTATATAAAAAACATTATATTATTAAGCCTAAATTAAACGAATTTATAAAAAAAAAACATTATCACTTTCTAAAAACCATCCAAAATCGTACTGTAAATCGACAAAAAAACAAAAAATAAAATGAAACATTAAAATCGTGATGTATCTCGCTGCATTGTGCGATTACGCTTCTAGTTTATAATTATAGATATAAGATATTGAAAAGCTTCCATATTACATACCGCAGAGGAAGCAATAGATTCCATGTGGCTCATTGGTTCACCAACATATTTCACAGTCTTCTTGAAATATGAATCTTGATTATACACTTTCTCTGCCTGCATAAAGTATGCTAAATGAGAATATTCAACAACACTGTATAAAATAGAACAAAAAAACTTGTTGTCCCACGTTTGGTGTGCGGCATTTGGACCGCGACTGAGTGGGACCCATCAAAAAGGGGTTTATTTAACAACCCTCAAAAGAAAATGCCTAAATGGTTATTATTTTTCTCATAAAAGTAATTTGATGATCGAGTTTGACTCTATGATTATAAGTTCATTTCATACCGGACCGAAATAGGGTTATATACATCAGGGACGGACCCATAATTTTTTTTCATACGGTGGCACCATAAAATACAGACAAAAAATAATTACAAAAGGCACGGTTTTTATGGACATGTCTTCATCTTTTTACCTACGTTTAATATTACCCGATGTGTTTTAGCCTAATTCCATAATTTCGAGGGATTTTTTTCGGTTTTTTGGTTGATTTCGATAGTTTCTTTTGGTTTTTTGGTTGATTATGAGGTACGGTTGCACCTTTTTGAAGTTTCCAAAATAATACGGTAGCACCTTTCACAAACCTAAATTTTTTTTACCCTTCGTCGGAGAAATAATACGGTGGCACGTGCCACCGTATTTAACATACCAGGTCCGTCCCTGATATACATTCTCGTTGTGAGAAGGCTACCGTGCGCGTTCGTGTGTGCATGTGAGGTAGTGCGTCTCAATGTGTGCGTTCGTGTATGCATGTGTACGAACATGAGATGGTGCACAAATGGAAGACGATTCTTCGATGATAAAGCAAGAAATTAATACCTCGCCACAAATTTTACCAACGATGGAGATACTCTCAACAGGGTACAGCCCCCGCATTGTCTCGGCACCTAGAAGAATTGCATCGGCGCCTGATACAAATCAAGAAATTGCACAAACATAAGACGAGTCGTTCATTCATATTCACGATGATGGCTCACAGAGATCAGGGTTGGGGGTTGTTTACTTTTTTTTACGTTCAGCCCTGTATAGGTTAAGTTGTATGTCTGAATAAACTTGTTTATCTGAGGGACATGAGACCAATGGGTTTTTGACTTTTGAGGGAGGCAAAGAGAGAGGGTTGAATTATTTCGGGACATTTATGGTATTAATTTGTTTGGGGTGACTTATTGGGGACAAGTGAGGGGTCCTAGCTTATTCCATATAGCCATTTTAGCTTAATGGCTTAACGATTAATCTAAAAAGAAACACTCATGTATGACTGAGCGAATAAGCCGCACAGACCATCAAGCTCATTAAGCTAAATAGACCTTAATAGTAAACAAAACCATTTTACATGCACAAACACAGGCACTAGGCAGCTATAGAAACATTTCGGATAGAAAAAAATAACGTGACGCTTAACGACCATTGAACTGGATATTTACCATCTAAAACAGCATTGGCAACATCAGTAGCCTCGGCACGGGTGGGCCTTAAGTTGTCGGTCATGCTATCCACGACACGAGTAACAACAGCCGCTTTCCCAGCCATATTGCATTTGTAAACAGCTGCTTTTTGAAACAAAAATACCTGTGTACCAACAATGGAATCTGTTAAGAGGCTATAAAGAATTCTCTGAAGATTTCGCAAGTAGCACATCCATTTTTATGAATATAATATTCATAAAGTAGCAATTTTTCAAGTTGCTAAAGTACTACTAGAGAAATGCTGACCGGAAGTGCCACTTACGCAACTTGCTAAAGTGTTAAAATGCTACTTGCCACATCAGCATTTCACAAGTTGCAGTTTAGCAACTTGCTGAAAGGTTACTTTATGAATATCAAATTCATAAAAAATAGATTTCACAAGCTGTTAAGGTGCTACTTGCGAAATCCTGGCTATTAAATTCATAAAAAAAATAGATTTCGCAAGCAACACTTTAGCAACCTACGAAATCCACTTTTTATGAATATAATATTCATAAAGTACCAATTTCACAAGTTGCTAAAGTACTACTTGCAAAATGCTGATTGGAAGTGCCTCTTACGTAACTTGCTAAAAGGTTATTTTATGAATATTAAATACGTAAAAGGTACATTTAGCAAGTTGTTAAAGTGCTACTTGCGAAATCTTGGCTATTTCACAAGTTGCATTGCTGAAAGGTTACTTTATGAATATGAAATTCATAAAAAATAGATTTCACAAGCTGTTAAGGTGCTACTTGTGAAATCTTGGCTATTAAATTCATAAAAAAAATAGATTTCGCAAGCAACACTTTAGCGACCTACGAAATCCAGTTTTTATGAATATAATATTAATAAAGTAGCAATTTCACAAGTTACTAAAGTACTACTTGCAAAATACTAATTGGAAGTGCCACTTATGCAACTTGCTAAAAGGTTATCTTATGAATATTAAATACGTAAAAAGTACATTTAGCAAGTTGTTAAAGTGCTACTTGCGAAATCTTGGCTATTTAGGTCAACTGAATAGAAAAACGGCTATAAAATGAACTGGGAAGTCCGGGATGGTCATTTTGGGCAATTTCCCGTTTATATATTTCAAGCTAACCTTCTCCGGTGGAAGATCTATCCCCAAATTCCCTCTAGCAAGAATAATGCCATCAGCTTCTTGAAGGATTTCATCAAAATTTACTAGACCCTGCAGTATCAGATACAGGTTTAGGAAAAAAAGTTAATATAAAGATTTGTGCATTTACTTTTCAGATTGATGTGTAAGGTTCCGTTTGTTTTTTAAGAGGTCTAAAGTCTGAAGTCTTAGGTGCCGTTTGTTTTATAAGAGTTCTAAAGTCTGAAGTCTTATTTTAGTTATGATTAATAAGAGGTGGTGTTTAAAAAGGTCTGAATGATTCAGACTTAAGAGCCATTAAGAGATTTAAAAAAAAAACAAACAACCCCTTATTTTAGTTATGATTAATAAGAGGTAGTGTGTAAAAAGGTCTGAACGATTCAGACTTAAGAGTCATTAAGAGTTTTTTTTTTTAAAACAAACAACCCCTAAATCATATCCAACAAGCATCTCACCTCTACGTTTTCAATCTTTGCGAAAATCTGAGTTTGACTGAGGTCACCTAGTTTAGAAAGATATTCGCGAGCCTGCAACATAGCGAGAGAATTGGATCGGGATTAGAAACTAGAAAGAGTCGCATTCATTAAGCTCGTGTATGCAATTAAGAGAAGTAGGGCTTAATCCATACTTGTCGAACATCTTGACCACTGCGTGTATGTGACAATGAGAGAAAATCGACATTGTTTTTAACTCCCCATGTGCTGATAACCTACAATTGATCAAAAGAAGCAAGTAAACACTGTCAAAGGCAAGATAGTTTGAAACAAAGTGGAAATGTTATCGACTTTTACGCAGCAGAACGGAGGGAAATTGACCCAAATAGCCATTTCTCTTTTCACAATTGGTCTCTTAGCCATTTCTCTCCCGGTTTTACCAAAACGTCACTACCTCCGCAAGTACTTGCGGGTCCGCAAATTGCAGAGGGATGAAAAAGTAAAAAAAAAAAGTTTCTAAACTTGGTCTGCAAGTATAGGGACCAAATCCGCAATTTTCTCTCTGTCCGAAAATTACAGTTTTGGCCCCTGCACTTGCGGGGAATTTCAGAAGCTTCCTTTTTTTTCTTTTTTTACTTTTTCATCCCTCTGCAATTCGCTAACCTGTCACTTGTGGAGGTAGTGACATTTAGGTAAAAATGGGAGAGAAATAGTTAGGAGACCAATTGGGGAATGAGAAATGGCCATTTCGGTCAATTTCCGGAGAACGGAACCTAATTTTTATTGAGAACCAGGGAACCACCGAGAGTGCGCCACATGTCTATATTCATGATGAATATGGACAAGACATTCATCATGAATGTTGTAAAAAATTCACGTCCATATGGACACGGTGGTTCCCCATAAACAATATGGATTTAAACCATATTTCAATGAATGATTTGTGAATATCGAAATGGTTCTTACCGCTTTGTCTTTGTCAGGGAGTGTGGGCAGATCGATGTGAACTTGGGAGACATGTAAAGTGTACAATGTCCCAGCAAGAACAGCAGAGTTCTTTATCAGACATACAACATCATCACCTTTCACCTCCTTAACCTACATTACATAAAGAAACACTTGAATTAAGGAATCAAAAGTGTATATATATATATATGGGAATGGTTCAAATGAGAACAGTACCAATTTACTAAAAAACGAGATGGACACAGGCGACTTGGCCTACGACCTAGCCGCGCACTATTTCGTCCCCATACACTATCACATGTGACGGTCACTAATTTCAGGTGTTCTCGTGTTTTCGTAAAATGGTACCCCTTACTATATATATGTATATATATTGGTTTAATGATAACACATTTATTTTACGAAACGCAAGAACACTCTTTTACCATAGAAAATCACGTGTAATAATACTGTGATTCGCTCTAGTAAAAAGGTGTTCTAGCGTTTTCGTAAAATGTGTTCTCGTTTGAACACTTCTTCCCTCCATATATATATATATATATATATATATAGAGGGAGGATCATGCGAGAAGTTAAACATTTTGCGAGAAGGCGAAAAGTGTTTAATCATATATGATTACACGGATTGTAGGTGTGTTTAATCATGTATGATTAAATGTCTATGTATTGCCAATATAACATGTGTTTAATCATATATGATTAAGCTTGTGTATCATATATGATTAAACACTTCTCGCCTTCTCGCAAAATATTTAGCTTCTCGTTTGAACCTACCCCTATATATATATATATATATATATATATATATATATATTGGTTCTTCACTGCCAACTTACCTCCAGCCAAACAGATGTTGTCTCACTTCCTGTAAACAAGTATTGGCCAAGAAAAATGGTGTCACCACTCTTTACTGCCTGTAACCACCAATAGTTACTTCAAATTAAATCACAGCAATGAACCAAATATAATATAAAATAGCTCGACTATTTGAAAACTCCAAACAAGCCAACTGTACCAAATATTGTCCGCTTTATCCACACCTGGACTCATGGTTTTAAAACGCAACTGTTAGAGAAGGTATTCAATCCCTTATAAGGCAACCTTTGTTCCCCTCCCAGATCGATGTGGGATCTCACAAAGCATGGACCCATGAACATGTATTTACTTTTTCATTCAGATTATACTAATTAATCTTTTACCTTAGCTAGTCTGCCGAAATTTATTGGCAACAAACTTGATGTTGCTTCTTTCTCTTGATCGGGTGTTAAGACGACAAGAGAATCCGCCTCAAGAGGTATCGGATGTTCACTTTTGTTTACCACGAGGAGCTCGGGACCTGTTGTGTCTAGCATAACCTGGTAAAACAGGAAAGAGCACACATTCATTGCTATCGAAATCACTACACGAAAAACAGGTGGTATTTCGTAAGGCGAACTGGTAATAAAAAGCTTACAGCACACAGTTTCTTCGTTTTCTTGATTGCGATTCTTAAGTTTTCCAATGTCTCCTGGTGAAACTCGGCATCACCCCACGTAAAATCAAATCGTGCCACTACAAGCAGAAAACTAACATCGTCATAAAAAGTAACTCGAAAGAATGCCAATTGGTACCCACTTAGGAAACAACTACTAAAAATAAATTTGATTAAGAAGATTGTGATGGTTTTGTGAAGTTATGTGCAACGGATGTCTGGTAGTGGTAGGAAATAGCTAAATCGACTTTGAGTTTTTTGATTGTTCTATGTTTCTTAAAATGGAATCGGACTTGGTTTTTCCGGTTAAATTGGGCATTGATAGTGATAGTTTGAATTGGAAAGTTGGAATAATCATACATATCTAGTGCCTTTTCTTACTAAAATTGGTCAAACTTGCTTACCAAAAAAACTACATTAAGCCTCGTTAAGAGGCTTAAAATGCAGTTTTTGGTAAACAAGTTCCACCACTTCAGTCACAAAAAGCACTACACATGTAAAATTATTCCAACTTTCCAAGTTGGACTATCACTATCAATTTCCAATTTGACAGGAAAATCCAAGTCCGATATCAAAAAACTCGAAAGTCGATTTAGCTATTTCCTACCAGACATCCTTTGCACATAACTTCCCAAAACCATCACAATCATCTTAAAACAAGTTATATTTCCTTTCTCCAAAACATCATCACGTTACAAGACACAACTCACTACTCCTTTCCACTATCCACAAAAACTTAAAAAACATCAGATCTAATCCATATCACCTACCTTAACATCTAACAACCAAAAAATCAACAAAAAACAAAAATAAAAAAAATTACCAGACATTCCGGCCATTAAACATCGAGAAATAACCTCCACAGATCTCGATTTCGGTCCAAGCGTACAAACGATCTTCGTCATTGCCGGAAAATAACTCTGTTTCACAAAAAAACCGATCGAGTAAAACAAACAACACAGTAATTTTTCTTCAAATTATACAAAACAAAATGTAAATCTGAAAAAAAAAATAACTTACAGATCTGGAAGGTTCGAGAATCGAAGCCATACGTATAGGTTCTTCAAGCAGCAAGTGATTAGAATTCATGATTATGAGAAATTGAAAAGTAGCAGTTGTTGTTAGAAATAGAGAGAAAGAGATGTGAAAGAAGTTTTGGGTGAAGAAATTTTGCAAAGTGGAATTTTAGTATTTAAAGGGGAGTGAGAAATCGGGGGATGGTGATGAGTGGAGTCGTTGTTTAGTCGCTTTTTTTTTTAAGGAACCACCCGAATTTGACCATGTGTTTGCCGCTTGTTTTAGGGCTAATTTGTTACCTCGTAACTTCTGCAACGATTCTGTATAATTTTTTTTTTTTAAATAATGAGAGACTTTTTGTTTATTTTTTAATGGTTTTATTAAGAGGTGAATTTTGTTTGATTAAAAAAAGATTTGCTTTTTAACGGTTCTAGAACTCTCTGAATGATTTTGTTATCTTGGGTCTTTTTTAACCATTCAGCAACTTAATTTCATTATGAACAATTACCAAACAACTATATTTCATATTGACTATATCATAAGAGTCTCTTAATCATTCTGACCACTTAATCACTCTGTATCAAATCATTCAATAACCGCCAAACAGCCCCTAAGAGGTTGGTTGTCAATTGCTAAATGAATTGGTGTATAATGATTAAGTAAGTGGTTACAATGATTAGGAGACTCTTATGATATAGTGCAAAATTAAATATAGTTATTTGGTAATTGTTTAGAATGAAATCATGGTTCTGGATGGTTAAGGAGACTCAAGATACAAAATCATTCGGATATTTTTGGAACCATTAAGAGACATATTTTTTTTTCTAAATAAAATTCACCTTTTAGCAATCTAGATTTTGTCTCTTAATGGAGCTATTAAGAGATAGATAAACAAACAACCCCTTGAATTGAAAATTATAGTTTTACGATTAAATTATAAAAATATCGTTAATTGGTGTACTGTATTTTTTTTTTTTTTTTTTAATTTAGAGATTTTTCGTTTTTATTTTTTACTCTATTTTAATAGAGAATTTAGAGCATCTGCATTCTGCAACAACTATGTTGTTTTAGAAAATTTGAAAATTCAAGAAAAAATTGCTCCAACAATATGTTAAACTTTATTTTAAAAATAAAGGAAAAATTAATTTAGTGGAGAAATATCCAAATTTAAAAGAATAAAAAAAATATAACATATTGTTAGAAATGTTTTCAGCATAACTATTGGTACAAAGTTTTACTAAATATCTAAAATGAAAATTTCAAATTTATTTAAGTTATTTTATATATTTATTATTATGTTAATATACTTTTTTAAAAAACATTATGTAAAATAATATATTATTTTATCTCAATTGATTGAAACTACTAAAAAATTCATTTCTGTCTCCATCTATTAAAGTTTAGAACTTTTTTTTATTCTTTTTTAAAGAATATGTTCAAACACAAATATCGTCTTCATTTTTGGCTTATTTTAAAACATCTGATCTCTATCATTTATTTAAATTAAATAATTAAAAGTTAATTTTCTTTAAAAAATATACTCAATTCAATAAGATATTTTATTTTGTAAATTTTAACTTAAGTATATTATTGAAATATATTTTTTAAATTTATTATTTTAATACATTTTTATAAAAAAATGTATATAAAATAATAATGTTTTTAATGTTATTATAAGAAAAGATTAAAGAAAACCATTTCTCTCCATATTAAGTTCTATAAAATTTCTATTTTTTCTATTTTTCCCTCTAGAGAACCATTTATAGAATTTGTTAGAAGACAAATATCATAAATCTTCATTTAATTTATTTGGAGAATCTGTTAGAGATGTTAGACTGTTTTTGATACGTGCGAAAAACTAATCTATGTTGAAAAAATGGAATTAAAAAAGAAGGTTTTTAAGAGACAAAAAATTATTTGATTTCTTATTTTACATTTAGTTGTTATACAAATCTACTAATTACAAAATAAGTTCTTAATATTGGTATTTTCTTAATAAAAATAATACATAAGCAGAACATCTTAAGCACATATAATAAATAAAATTATAAATAAAAATAGAAAAATATTTTGAGTATGCATGTTAATATCGGATAATAAAATAAAATAAAAAAAATCAAATAAATTGCATAATGCAAGTAGGAATAATTTAACTTCATGTGAAAAACATGCAATGTGATTTTAATATGTAACACACATATCGTTCTTAAAATATTGCTTTGCTTCCCTCTATAATTATATGTATATAGTTCAACACTTATTTTTGTCTTCGCTATAAATACATTATATAAATAAATTATACATTGTATCGTATTAAAATAAATAGTAACAAAAAGAAAGAGTTTTGTTGGGTCATTGACATGCATCTTCTTAAATCGAAACGTAACGCTGGCTGCTACGCTATAAGGAAATAAAGTTGCGCCTTCTCCATCAACAATTACTTTTATCGTAGTGGTAAGCGCTTGATCCTAACAACTTTTTTTTTAATTATTTAAGATTAATGAACATTCTTGCATTCTATGTCATGTCTGCATAATTGTAACAAATTTCTCAAATCTTATGTCACAACAGGCGCATGTTAGGAAATGGGTCCTCTGAAATTAAGGTCAAAAGGGTATTGCTATTTGCATCTCTTTTTATGTCAAAATCAGATCAATTCATGCATTTGAAATGTAAAAATTAAGTTTTCAATATTGATGTTGATGTGTATGAAAAGAAAACTAGTAGGTAGAGATGAGTTTAGCAATATATAAGAATGCATTTAATCAAGTTATATAACAAAAATCATCAATATAGGTTAAATATAGATTAAGGGGGCGTTTGGTTCATTTTAAGAAATGAGAATGAAAATGAAAATTGGAATGAAGTAGAATGGGAATAGGAATGAGCATTGCATTGATGTTGTTTGGTTAAACCAATATAATCAATAAAATATTGTTTTATATAATATTTTTAATACAAATATGTGTCGTCCAACATGAAAATAAAAAAAATATGTTTCATTCAACATCGAGAGATGAAGGACGTATGGGAAAAGGTGACCACACTTTGAAAACTCGATTAAACTGTACGAGTCGAGTCGAGTTGAGTCGAACCATTCGAGCATACATTTTTTCGAACCAAACATATTTGTATGTTTACTAATTATATAATCAAAATATAAAAATCATTGGGCTAGAGTAAATAAACGAGTTAATCGATCTCAAGTTTGAGCTTATAAATAAACATCGAGCTCGAGCTTGAGCCCAACTTTGAAAAAGTGAATTGAGTTCAAGCTCGAGCCTGATATTAAATTTTCAAGCCGAGCTCGAATAATATGCTACTCAACTTGACTCGGCTCGTTTACTCCCCTAGGGGGTTGTATGTAGACGTGGCCTCTACCCCCCAAGAGAAAAGGAGGTGTTTTCGTAAATTAACCCTCGACTTGTGCGAGAGCGTGAGCAAACAGGTAGAAGGAACAAATACTGGCACATGGTGAACTTAGAACTAGAAAAATAAGAAAAAGGTAGCGAGTATGTACATTGAAAACATACAAAATGTAAATTAGGGCAAAACACACCCATATAAAGTAGCAAAAATGTATCCCTAACCAACACTGACCACCCTCTACCCCTAACCTCTCCAACTCTTTTATGTATGATCACGCTAGTTACAGGTCCCCATATCTAGTCTGCTATCATAATCTTCCCTGTACTTGATAATGTCTAAGGGCACCATGTCCAACCTCAATATTATATTCGTCATAGTGTTCAGTCTCATTCTTTATTGTCATCTTAAATTGACCTTTTCTGTTATTTAATTTGATTAAGAAAAACAAAAATTACCCGATCGATTTGATCCAGAGACTACAAACATATAATTGATAAGTATTTGTGTTTTAGTATATAATGTTAAAGGTACAAGCTCAATTTATCTAGTTGGCCATTTCTAAATCTATGTTGATGTACCAAATTGGTTATACACTTCTTTTCATGTTAAAGTTAGTTATTGTCATTATATATAATTATTGATTAAACTCGAAAGATTTTATACTTTAAACATTATAACTTTATAAAATCAGATATATCTTTTTTATTAACAATTACCCGTTACACACTCTCTAGAAAAGCATTCTAACATTTAATAATTAATCAAAAAAAATTCTTAAATTATGGGGTCAAATAGCATGGCTCTTAATAATTTGTTCTTCCTTATGTGGGTAGCAAGTCAATTGTGGATAGTAAACGCCAAGTAAATTAAGATCACAACTATAAAATACTAGCTTAGAACCCCCCCCCCCAAAAAAAAAACACACACACACACACACACCAACATCCTAAAAGAGAACCACAAGGGTTGTGACGTACTGGTTAAGACCCTGGGGGTTGTGGTGGAATATCCCATCTATCCATGCTTCGAATCCAGGTGTACACAACAATTGTGGCCACTGAAGTTTAATTAGGGTTGATGACTTATAGTCATAATTTGACAAGGGATTAATCTAGGCATAGCTACCCCTCCCCCACCCAAAAAAAAAAATCCTAAAAGAGCTTCAATGAGTTTAAGAAAAGTTCATGATCGATAATCAAATATCTAAACTACCTGATAATATTGATAGTAGTGAAACATTTGCGGACCAAAATCACTCTCATCTTTTGTTTGTAATTAAAATTTCATCATTTGGGCACTCGGACCCGACACAGGCCAGAACCTACCTGCTCTACTTATTTCTTTGTCCAACAAAATAGAACAAACCCGAAAACTTTTTTTACAGGATTGAAAGGTTGTCTATACCAACCACAAGGGTTGTGGCGTACTGGTTAAGACCCTGGGTGATGTGGTGGAATATCTCATCTACCCAGGGTTCGAATCTAGGCGTATACAACAATTGTGGCCACTTACAGTCATAAAAATTTGCCAAGGGATTAGTCTAGGTATAGCCTAGGACAACCTTCCAAATTTTTTTTTTGTCTATACCCACTTAGTAAACCGGTCTAGCTTATCCACACGTTAATGGACCTAAAATTATTTTACATTTAATAAAATATAACCTATGTAAAATAAAGGATTAACACAAAACGTTTGGGACATTAGATAGACATACCCAAAATGTCTACAACTAGGGGTGAATTTTGATAACAAAATTAAACATAAATATATATCATATTACAAATGGATGAAAAAGTTGTCCCACTATAGAAATTGTACGATACATGTGTAAATAAATATTAACACATGAATGAAATTAACAATAGGGACAATAAAACGTAGTCAAAATGATAATCCATTAGTGAGTTAGAAAATTTAAGGGGTTGTTTACTGAACGCTTACCTAATAAGTGCTTACCAGTTCATTTACCTTACCGAATAAATATGATAAGAGCCGAAAATCTTACCCAGTTAGAGCAATGGTAAGAATGGAGAGTCTTACCCGTTAAGTGAGAGTGATGAGTCTTACCCGATAAACTGCTTACCGGGTAAATTGTTGCAAATAATAATGTTTTGAGCGTCTCCAACAACTATGTTAAAGTTTTTCTAAAATAGAGTAAAACAAATCAAAATCTCTAAAAAAATTGCATTCAACTCCAACAACTATTCTATCTTAGCAACTCTAGTATTAATTATCTTATTAAAATATTTAATTTATTTAATTATATTATTAAAATATTCAATATATAGAAAGTTGGGAGAGGAAAAGTTTACTTTTTTGGAAGTAAGGATAGTTTCAGGAAAAAGCTATCTATTTAGAGATTTCTCTAAATTTAGAGATTTTTATACTCTCTCCTCTTTTCTCTATTTTAGCATAGAGAATAGCATAGCTGTTGGAGCAACAAAAATACTAAAATTCCAATTTTTTCTATTTTAGCATAGTTTTTGAAGGTGCTTTTTGAGTGTAAATGAGCTGTTTGGCAATTGCTGAATAGTTTGGTACAAAATGATTAAGTGATCGAAATGATTAAGAGACTCTTATAATATAGTACAAAATGAAATATGATTGTTTGTTAATTGTTCAGAATGAAATTAGGCACTGAATGGTTAAGGGAGAGACAAAATACAAAATCATATTTGAAACCATTAAGAGGTAAACCTTTTTTCTGCCAAACAAGATTCACCTCTTAACGATTCCGATGTTGCCTCTTAATGGAACCATTAAAAGGTAAACAAACAACCCCTTTATAAACGCTAACCTGGTAAGTATTTATTTCTTCCATTCACTTTCACAAGAAAAAAACCACATGAAAATGTAGACTTTTCAAAACAAGATTTACAATGACTCAAACTAATTCCATCCAAAAACTCAGCCAACAAGTTAAAAACTACAATAAAAATACCAAACCAACCAGTATATCACACTAGGGATGATGATGTACACAGACCTGACCTCTGCCCCAAGGAGTTAAACTACAATCCACTAACAATAGACTTGCTAACATTCACCCTTCTAAAACCATTGCTACAAATTTTCTTTTATTAGAGAATCCGACGACACTAATGTACAAGATAAAAGAAGCTCCGGCGGCTGCAGGGTGCCGGGAGCATTAGATCTAGAGGATTTAACACGAAAGTATTTAATGCTCGAACTAACATATTTAAGCCTATTTTAACTACCCGCGAAGAGAATATTAACACTTCATGTAGTCCACACAAAGCATGAAAACGGGTTTCCACATTCGGCGTTACTAATCAATCAACGTGCCGACTTGTTCTCCGGTCAACGCTTTCGCAACATTCCCGGGTTGCAGCATGTTAAATATGACAACTATGAATGCAAAAAAGATATCATCAAGTGAAAAGTAATGAAAAAATGCATCCTTTTTTATGTTCATTAGAACCTAGTCATAGTTGTGAAATTGGATTATTATGTTACTAATAACTAATATAATACTCCCTCCACCCCAAAATAAGTGTTAAGGGTGCGTTTGGTATGCGGATGGGGCAAGACGGACGAGTGAGGTAGGCAGGTGAAAGGATTGTGGAAGGTTTTAGGGTTCTAATTTGACATGAGTAGTTTAATAAATTATCAAGCTTGTCTCTCATCTCCATGGTTTTTGTTCGAGGCGAAAAAAAATGCATTTTTGCCCGACTCAGTCTTGTCCGGTCTGAGTCTCTAATTGTCACACCAAATATGGGACAAGAAGTTTTTGTTCTGTGTCTCTTGTAAGTGTCATTTAGTTAATTAAAAAGTGTAATAATTACACATTTCTAAAATTTTGTGTCTTTTTCATTGTGGACATTTATTTTGGGACAAAGGGAGTATCAACTACATGATTATCATGTTACTAATCAATAATAGAATATTAGCTAGAGATGCATAAAAAAGCCCAAGCCCGAAGCTGGCCTGAGAAAGCCCGGGCCTAGTGAGCCTGAAGCCCGGTCCGGGCCAGGCCTCAAAGCCTGATCAGGTATAAATTTTTGGGGCAGGCCCAGGCCTAGGCCTGACCCAAAATAGCCCAATCTGAAAAAGCCTGGTTAAGCCCGAAAAGGCCCAATCAGGCCCTTTTTCAACCCAAGCCTGGCCCGGGGCATAAAAAGCCCAAACCTTCTTTTTTGCTCACTTAAAACAGGCTCGGGCCCGAGAAAGCTCGGGCCTTCTGCATCTCTAATATCGCCATCTAATATCAGCTACATATATAGCGGGCCAAGTAGATTGCATAATTTTTGAAGAAAAAATTGTGATACACTTGGAGAATGAACTAACCAGGGATTGCGTTCTCTTCGCAGAATTGTATCGCCATCAAATCCATGGAAGCGCAATCTTTAGAAACGGCATCACGAAAGGATATTTGATCCAGTAGAACTTTGTGTTTATCGCAGATACCATTTACGTTTGTACCTTTAATAACGGCATCTGCATTGACTGGTCAACAAAAAATATATACCGTGTCACATTTTGACAAGTAACAAATGGAAAGAATTGAGCAAAAGAAATGAGAGGAAAAACAAATGGAAAAGAAAGCAATATCATGAAGGTTAGGAGTTAAAGTCATCAAATGGAGTTGTAGCCAGATTAAAGAAGCTCAAAGAAACAATCAACGGTGTAGTCTATGTGAGAAAAAATCGGTTATAAAGTGACAAGATTGCTTGAAAAAGTGATGTGAAAATGATTGGGACCTTAAGGGTGCATTTGGTACACGACGGGACTGGACTGGATGGGCGAGAGTGAGGTAAACGGGTGAAATAATTGTGGAACGTTTTAAGGTTTTATTTTGACATGGGTAGTTTAGTAATTAACCAAGCTTGTCCAACTCTCAGTTCTGATTCTTGTTCCACCTATTTTGGTGGGACAGAAAAAATGCATTTTTGTCCCACTCAGTCTTGTCCGGTCCCGGTCTAATTGTCGCACCCACGTGTTGTCTTGTATTGTATTGTCCCGTGTACCAAAAGCACTATAGAGAAAAGAAAAACAGGAGATATCAAGGATCATACTCTCGGAGGCTCTTAAAGCTGCAGCTGTATCAGTTGTGAAGAGCGGATTGCCGGTGCCAGCCCCAACGCCACCAAAGATGACAACTCTTCCTTTGTCGAGATGGCGCATAGCACGTAGCCTGTTATATGGTTCCGCAATCTCTGGCATCAGAAAAGCACTTTGCACACGGGTTTGAATACCCAACTTCTCTAGAGCTGATTGTAGCAATACGGAGTTCATGACTGTCGCCATCATGCTGCAAAAATCACGATAGAAGATCAGAAGATACTAGTAATGTTTGTCTTGAATCAAAAGGGTCATTGGCCCAGTGGCAACCAGGTTACCGGTAGAGCTCAGCCCCCCATGAGGTCAAGGGTTCAAACCTCAACAAAGGTGAGGAATGTGCGTGAGTATTGCCGTATATATAAATATTATATACTTGAAAGAAAAGGTTTGTTTTAAAAAAGAAACATTTGAAGGTACAAATGATGACTAAAAACATGGATTATATAAGCTAATTTCAAGAATGCTAGAGGAAACATTTTACCAATATTATGGGCTGTTTGGTTGGTTTTCCATTAAGTCCTCTTTGGATAAAGTTGTTTGTGTGGATTAATCTGTGTGTATAGATTGGAAAAGTTTTTGTTTGGAAGGGTTTTTTCATAGATTGAATGAGCATGTTTTTTAATTGGGATGGATAGGTTTAGAAAAAAAAACTTGGCTTTCTACATAAAGCTCTCCCCTAGAAGCTTACTGAATAGGCCACTTTCTATATCATTAAGCCACTTCTAAATAGTCATGTATAGCTAACCGAATCTATAACATGCCCTTAAATTGATATACAGTGCTCCAAAATGATAACTTTCACTCCTCCTGCCCCGAAGAATGAGTCCACTTATGATTTTGCAAATTGAAACCCTGTATTTCTCAAATTCTAAATTCTAAATTCTAAATTCAGTTCCTTTATTTAGATTCTCATCTCCAGAATGATTCTGTTCTAGTACTTCTATCAACTTTATGTAGTTATCAATCTATTCTATACATTAAAAGAATTCTTGTCAATTTTGAGGTCGAAAGATCACATTTGACGCACAAAAGCAAATGTGGACTCTCTTTTTCTGGGATGGAGGTGTTATATAATATAACAAACATGTATATCTAAATTGTGATCTCAAAACAAAAAACCACTTTGGAAACTAGTAAAGGAGAATGTAAGAGTATTCATCATATAAGTACAATTATCAGACAAGAAAAATTGAAGCTAAAATTATTATTTAGATGAATAATATGAAAGAGCAAACTGCAACAAATAATATTTTTTTCCTCAATCAATGTGACAAAGCTTCAAATTTTCCTCTTTTTTTTACCCATTTTGACCGGTAACCTGCTGATCTTGTAACATTTGATGACGTGGATGTCAATTTTATCGTCCACTTCGTCGTAAACCTTTAATAAAGGATATCCATGTCATCACATGTGACGAGATCAGAGGTTAGCGGTCAAAATGGGTACAACATAAGAAAATTTGAAACTTTGCTACATTAATTGAGAAAAAAGATATTTGTTACACTAAATAGGAACTAAACCGAACTTTGTTGAACAAGGTGTGCATGGATATTAAAGTAGAAGTCAGGAGAGAGAGAGAGAGAGAGAGATTTGCAGGGAATCGACTAATCTAGTAGCAACGAAATGCATTGTGAAAGAGGAATAGCATATTAGGACATAAACAACAAGGAGAAACAAGAAGGCCTTAAGACATGCATAAGTAGGTATGAGTATCAGGACAAATAATTACCCAATCTGGTAAGCTGTAGGCCTATCTAAATCAGTTGCTGATACCCAAGAATCGCCACAAAAGAAGTTACGACCTCCAATGATAATAGCCACCTACAGATCACAAGCGATAAATATCTTATGTAAAAAAAAAGAACATCCAGAATAGAGCTGACAAAAGCAATACCCATGTGGTATTGTTTAGAGGAAGGAAGAATAGAGAAAAAAAAAGTACCTCCACACCACTACGGGACGCTGTTGCCACTTCTTCTGCAATCTGCAAAGCCACCTAAGAGTAGAAAGATCAAGTTTAGCAGGTAGATCGCATATGCAAATTAACGGAACTGATTCACCCACATATCCAGCCAATACATGAAGTCAAAGAGCAAGGAGAAACTTGAACCTTTGGGTCAATACTGTGATCGCTTCCAGCCAACGCGGTGCCACTCACTTTAAAGACCACCCTTTTCCATTTTATGTATGTAATTGCTTTGATGTTGTTTCGAACAGGAGCACTGGTGGGGGCAAGCCTTTAAACATATACATCATATATAAGAACACAGGCGAGATGATTTGAAAGAAACATTAGTATTCTGTACAGAGCAATAACCTTTTATCAAAGTCATTTAAGTAATTGTAGTTTTCGTTTAAGTAATTGTCATTTGTTTCAGCTCTTTCATGGATTTATGGTCAATGTGAGGCATACAAGTATGTAATAAAACAATCCTTGATGAACAAAGGTACAACATTCAACAGATGAGATGAAAACCTCAAAATGTCATAGGACTAAAAGCTCGTAAAGGACCACACCGTACTATAGTTGTCAACGTAAACATTAGCTCTTTTTTAAGTATATAATGTGTATATACCGCAAATACCATTTAAGAGGATTTCTCCTGTCAAGGAAGAAAATTAAAATTTACAAGAAGGGATATTATTATATTAATACTCAATTTTGTTTTATCAAATCAAAACCTCGTCCCAAACACTAAACCATTGAAACTACTGAAACCTCCTGATGCTCATATCAGCATCTATTTTCTCAGGAAGACGGCTTTCTAAATCAGGTATTGTTCATTATTTTGTGCAAAAGAAGTAAATTAAACTTTTTATTTTTTAGAACCTCATTTAAACATGAAGGATGGGGTGGGAGGGAAAAATCAACCTTGAATCCCTGTAGCTGATAGGAATTAGAATTACAACAGGAAAAAACACAAATATCTTGAGCATGTGCTTGCAATCTAACTTGCTAAAACAACAAAACTACAAGAATAATTGACAATGAGCAAAACACTAGAAAGCAAACACGTTAATAGATATGCATATAGGTATATAGTTCACACCCAATTGGCATGCACTTAATTACATATTGTAGCACAATAAACAAACCAAAAGTGTATCACCAGCTTAAAGGCTGTTTGGTTGGTTTTCCATCAAATTCTGTCCGGATAAAGTTGTTTGTTTGGATTAATTTGTCTGTATAGATTGGGAAGGTTTTAGTTTGGGAGGGTTTTTTCATAAACGGAAAGCGCATGCTTTTTGATTGTAAGGGGCAAGTTTAGAAAAAGCTTGGCTTTCTGCATAAAGCTTCCCTTAGAAGCTTACTGGATAAGCCATTTTTTATATCATTAAGCCACTATCAAATAATCATGTATAGCTGATGGAACAAGCTGTGAGTCCCGTTAAGCTCATTAAGCTGCTAACAAACATACTCTAAGATGGTCTATGTCTATCAAAGAACTCACGTAATATGCTAAAAGTGTCATTAGACCAGGGGCTGGCTAAAGAAGAAGTTACCATTCACTTATTAACTTATGGTGTTAAACCGGAGTTTTATAAAAATGTGTTTGCATTAACTTATGATGGTACCAAAACTTAATAAGCTAATAAGTTTTAGGGGTGTTTGGGATTGCTTATACATGTAATAAATTAGAATGCAACACTTATTAAAAACTCCTTATCAGCAGTGACAAAAAGGAATAAGTTAATAAGCCTTTCAATAAGCAATCCCAAACTGTAATGAGAAATTCTAAACCAAAAACTGAATCATTAAGCACAAACCTTGCAGAACGTCTTAACCTATGAGGTGAGGAAGCTCCGATTGACTTATCATCATCGGATGTTGCTCCGGCTCCGCTCTTAGGCCCCATAACACTCCCAAACACTATGTCCATCTTCTTAAACCAAATCCAGCTACTATCACTGCCATTGATCTCCATTCTCTGAGTCTCAAGCTTATACCTCTTCTTCAAATTATCGATTTTGTTCTTGCACTGCTCGATACTCTTTCGCGATTGCTTATCGCCGCTCTCCGCAACCAATTCCGCCACCACCTCCCAATCCTTCCCTCGCAGATTACTCCGATTCAACGCCATGAATTTATCCGTGTACGAGTCCAGGAGGATCGCGATGGCGGTATCACTCCACTCCTCACGCTCCCTCCGGTGATCTCCACCTGTGCCGGAATCGTGTTTCTGCTTCTTGCTCCGCCTTCCATTCGGAGTGATTTCGCCGGTTTTCTTCACGTCTTCGCCTGTTCCAGAAGAATTCACGGCGGCAGGGGTGACGGGAGAATTTACCGCGGCGGCGGTGGTGGCGGGAGAATTTACCGCGGCGGCGGTGGTGGCCGGTGGATCACTGTTGTTGACGTTGTTACTACCTTCGCCGATCGGAGGGGATTCGACGTTTGTTGATGAAGCCATTGTTGGAAGAAGAGAGAGTAAATTGGGGTTAGGGTTTCTGATCCCTTCGACGAGAGAGAAGAAAATAGACAGACAGCGTTAACGGATCGTTAAGTGTTATTGAGGTTGTTGGTTCAGCCGTTTCGTGCCGTTAGGGATTTTCCGTCACGTCTCTGTAACGCTTCCGTTACTGTGTGAACTGTATTCCACTTTTTGTGATAATTTCACTTTGAGCCCCCAAATATATGTTTATGTGTCAAATTAGCCCCTTAGGGTTCTAAATTACTCATCTTATTCTCCACTCCATTAGGGGTGTGCATCGGGCGGGTCGGGCGGGAAAACCAAAAACCCGATTGGATATCTGATATGAAAATCAAGACTCGAATTTTAGGTTTCGGATTGTTTCGGGTTCAGGTTGATCGGGTTTCGGGTTGATGTTGGACAGATCCGGGTATTATATAATGCAAAAATTATATATAAATTCAATCGATTTTGAAGATTAATTCAATCGCTTGAAAAGATTGATGAAATCGATAATAAGTTTAAAATTTTGAAAATATATCAACAGATTAGAATTTACGATTTTCAACAGATAATTAGATAAAAATAAATATATTTATATAATATTCAAAATATATATGTATACTATTTTGGATTTTCGGACGGGTCGGGTGGCCAAAGAGCAAACCCGATCCGAACCCAAATATCCCCCAAAAGTCGGGTTTCGGATTATCGGATTTCAGGGTATTCGGGTTTTGCAAAAACACCTTATTTTCGGTTCGGGTTCGGATTTCAAACTATTCGGATTTTGCACACCCCTACACTCAATTCGTAAAAAAAAAACACCATTTTTTGTAAACTTTTAATTTTGAGTGAATTACATGTTTAGTCCATGTGGTTAGGTATTTCTAATAGTTCTTTTCTCTTTTTTGAAAAATTCAACGATCATAACCACTATTTTTATAACGAGTTTGGTCCTTAATGCAACCACATTACCACAGGACCCTGGTTGTGTTGTTTATTTATTCAAGGACTTAACTCACTAAAAAACTGCAACCACAGGGACCCAACTTGTTAAACAAATGCAACCACAGGGACCCAACTTGTTAAACAAATGCAACCAAAAGAATGTAATTCGTTAAAAAAACTTAAAAAAAAACAACCACAATGACAAGTTTTATTGAATTTTCAAAAAGGAGACAAAGACTGCTAAAAACACCCAAACATAGGGATGAAACATGTAATTTACTCTTTAATTTTATAGATATTGTCTTCGTAGAGAAAGGATCATGCGAGAAGTTAAACATTTTGCGAGAAAACGATAAGTGTGATATCATATATGATTACACGACCTGTATGTGTGTTTAATCATATATGATTAAACGTCTATGTATTGCCAATATAACATGTGTGTTTAATCATATATGATTAAACTTTTTGTATCATATATGATTAAACACTTCTCGTCTTCTCATAAAATGTTTAGCTTCTCGTTTGAACTTGCCCATGTCTTTGTAATATAATTACATCTTAAATATATTTATTTTTAGAGCAAACCTCACACGATCTGACCAGAACACCCATAGTTAACAAAAAGAAGAATTTGAGTTGAAAATTACTGATATAGCTACTATTTTTCTAGTTTTTATCTCCGATTGATGGATTCTTACGATTTTGAATATGATCAACTCATTTGATCCCGATCAAGAATTCACGATGAACAAGTTGAGTATGACGATAAGACTTCCAACTCGTTTTTAATTTCGAGGATTTAGATATTCTGCCTTGACGTAGTTGTTTTCATAAGCTTCATTTGTTGCGTTAATCATTATATAACGGATTTTATGGTGTGTATCTTAATAAACCGGCATTGCAAGGTACCTTCCATGGTACCGTAAAAAGGGTTACGTAAGCAAAGACATGGTTCTCCAATGTCGCTCCATTGGTGCACCCAAGCCATGATCCGATCGTCATCACACCGGTACCCAAATTGTATTCGAGTCTTTTATATTTTATCGACGCCCTATAAAGACAAGTGACACCCAAATGAAAGAACATTTTGGATTAAATTGATACATTCAAACGAGAACCATTAATATTTTAAAAACATGAGAACCGAAAATTCATGAAACCAACCATTCATGTATTCATAATGAATAAACATGATATTCATTCTTATTTAGGGGCTATTTGTTTACCTCTTAATGGTTCCATTAAGAGGCAACATCTGAATCGTTAAGAGGTAAATCTTGTTTGACAAAAAAAAATGGCTGCCTCTTAATGGTTCCAAAACCCTCTGAATGATTTTGTATCCTGGCCTCCCTTAACCATTAAGAATCCTGATTTCATTTTAAACAATTAAAAAACAACCGTATTTCATTTTGCACTATATCATAAGAGTCTAGTGCTGAATGATTAAGAGGTTTTTATGATATAGTGTAAAATGAAATATGGTTGTTTGCTAATTGTTCATAATGAAATCAGGGCTCTGAATGGTTAAGGGAGGGTTAGGATACAAAATCATTAAGAGGATTTTGGAACCATTAAGAGGATTTTGGAACCATTAAGAGGCAACCCCTTTTTTTGCCAAACAAGATTTACCTCTTAGCGATTCAGATGTTGCCTCCCCCTTAGAACCATAAATATTTTAAAAACATGAGAACCGAAAATTCATGAAAACCAACCATTCATGTATTCACGATGAAAAGTATTCATAATGAATAAACATAATATTCATTATTATTTAGAGTTATTCATCATTATTCACATGTAGTTCAAGACTGGATTATGTAATATATGCATAAAAACACAACATGAAACTTACCAATTAATGGTTAATCTGGGCATCATAACACTTAACCTAAAACATCTTATGTTTAGTAAAAACACCTTCTAATCACTACCAATTTCGATGGTCGAGTATACATCTACCGTATGACGACCACCTAGCACGCAAACACCACGTAAGTTTTACGTCCTTCAACAAAAATTACGGACTTTTATAGCGTACCTTTTAACATTTCAAGGATCAAAAAGAACATGGCCCGGAGATTTTGCACGAGGTACAGGGTGCCTGAACTCTACTCCCTAACCGCTCCTGAAACAAGTACCTAGACAATAGGGAACTGTTCGTCAGGAACAGATTCAAATGAGAACCGCAAATATTTTGAGAACCTGTGAACAAACTATTCATGTTTAATTCATGATGAATGTCGCTATAGATATTCATAATGAATACATGAAGAAAATACATGATATTCATAATGAATACATGATGAAAATGAATGACATTCATGATTATCCAAGATTATTCATCATGAATAATGGTTTCCAGATTCTCAAAATATTTACCGATCTCATAGGAACTTCCCTCGTGTCGGGAAGCTGAAACCACCGCCGCTACACCACGTTTAGAGAATCATCGACGCCATTCTCACACTCCAACAAAGCTTTAGCAGTGATTTCTCTACTGAACCTCCATATGTAGTTAAGTCCAATCAGAAGCTCAGTGATTGTTGCTTCTGTCTTTTCTTGATTTGCATAGTAGAGAGTTTGTACAAGAAGAATATGAGTTCTAGAAAGCAGATTTTGGTGCTCGAAACTCCTTTCGGATTGCCATCTTATCGTGTTATGAGCAAGCGGAGATAACCAATCAAGAATCCCCAACATCGCTTCGGTCCATTCTTCCGCAAGACCCGTATCGTAAACCGACGAACCCAAGCTCTTGGCATACGGTTTCAACCGCGTCCGAAGACCGGTTCTTATAGTTTTCGGTAACATGTTGTACAGATCGTCTCTTGCGTCGTGCCCGATCAAATGGGGAGACGCCACTAGCTTTTCGAGCACGATGATCACATTAGCGTAATGTAGGGCTAAAGCAACAGCGCCAAGAGTTCCCGGAGGAGGATCGAAACCTTTCCGTTTTGAGCTACGGTTTGAAGTTTCTTCGGTCCTCCACTTAACGGCAGAACAAGCGGCAACTAGATTTAGATGATGGTTCTTCGTCGGAGAAGCATTTCCGCCCATCATGCATCCTCTGAAAGGTCCGTTGGTACTCAAACGATTCGGGGTAGGGCTCTTTCCGTGGATTTTTGATGATTTATTATCACGGGTATGCCACCATTTCATTCCGGTTTTAGCAGCGTGAACTAAAGGTCCCGAAAAAGAGGTGATATCTCTATGTTTACTAGAAATCGAACCAGAAACCGTGATCGAATTACCGAGAGGACCTGAATGGTATTTGTTGAAGTTATTGGTTCTTGAAATCGGGCCAGATTTAGTACTAACGTTCCCCAAAGGACCTGAAGAGAATCTCGTGATCCTATTCTCAGACGGGTGAATCGGAATCTGAAGCAATGCAGATAGGGAATGATTCCGTTCAGAATCTAGTAACGAAGATTCTTCGATTCGAGGTAACACGTGATTGATTCCAAACACGTGTCCAATCCTACCGAAAATGGTGAAAATGGATCTTGCAAGAAGGAGAACCACATAATCGTGGGTCCTGTTCCACAACGAGATATCTTTCAGCCGCTTAACTTCTTGTTGCTTTCGGTTCGACTTTTTTGTATACTCGACCACCGTTATGCTATCATGGTCGTCGTTGCTCTTCATTCTCCTCAAGATTTGTTCAATCTCCGCAAGATTTTCCATTTCCTGATACAAATTTGCATTAACCAAAACGAAAGTTTCCATCTTTCTAACTTTTCTGTTCATCTTCTTCCAAGAAAACTGCCACTGGTACTGATCAACACCAGATTTGATCAAATCATCGTACGCATGCTCGAAGCATTTCAGAACGGGATCCCTACATTTTCTTGCAAGCCTCGTCACAATTCTTGCCGAATTTTCCAAGCTGTGTAACATCTCGGCACAAATTAAATCGACTACATAATCATCATCATCGGATACAAGCTTTTTGATACCCACTGAGCTACCGATCTCATCCCTCAACTTCATGACCTGCTTATCAGTAAGTGAACTCCATTGATGGACTAACTTAGACATTACGCTTGCTACTTCAAACACCAACACTCCAATCCGCACCTTTTCCGGACCAAAATCATGCTTCTTTGAAGGTTTCCACAGACCATGAAACCATGACTCGGCCACCATGGCTGCACTTCAAGAATTATTTGAAGTAATGAACTTGCAGCCAAGCCGAATAGCACTTGTTTTGATTCTGAATCAAGATAAAGACGGTAACAATCAAAAAAGGCAGCAATATCAAAAGTTACAACTTGCATTTGGTAAGCAGAGACGGGACAGGACTGAACGGGCAAGAATGAGGTAGGCGGGTGAAAGAATTGTACAAGGTCTTTGACATGGGTAATTTAGTAATTTGCCAATCTTGTCCCGTCTTCCTGATTATTGTTCCATATATTTTGGTGGGATTGTCCCACTCAGTCCTGTTCTGTCGCAGTCTAAATGTCGCACTAAACGTGGGACAACAGGTTTTTGTTCTATCCTTTGTCCCTAAGGGTACGTTTGGAATCCCGACAGGATAGGACAGAACAAAACAGGACAAAACCATTGTTCAGCGTTTGGTAAGACCAGACATAACAGATAAAATGACCAATTTACCCCTAATAAGTTATTTATATCTTTTATACATTTTGATTAATTTATGTCACTTATTAAATTATAATAAAATAAATATTTTTTATAACAAAATATATCATTAGGAAGTTTTCGTCAAGACAATTAAAATGACACCAAAATAAAAGTTTATGTAGTTTTTCATTTTTATTTTATACCTTTTCTATATTATTTTTTATTAATATTTAATGAATTTCATAAATTAACCAAAATATAGAAATCATAAAAAATAATATTTTGAGGACAGTAAACTAAAAGTAAAGATTGAATAAAAAGTAAAGCGGGAGGCATATTTGATGTTTTAAAAGATAATTAGGTTTTATGTTGATGTTATATTGGTAGAATATAGGTTTGTTCCACCCCCACTTCATGGAACAAGATGGAACATGCCTGTTCCACTATGTTCTTGTCAGTTCTACATAAAAGTTCTGCCAAACATGGAACAATGATATCTGTTTTGTCCTATCCAGTGTACCAAACGCACCATAAGGGAACAGTTTCGTATAGCATATCTAGAAAAGCTAGCAAACTCGATATAAATGGATTCAAAAAAGTAATTTTTAAATGCATGCACAAAAAGAAATGCCCTTTTTGGATCACTACAAGCAACATCAAGAAGTATATCATATGATGGAAGTCCAGTAAATACGCGAAAACCAACTAGAAATGTAATATTCGGATGTATAAATAAATGAAATATATCAAAATTCTACGACACTTTATAATAGGGACTAAAACACAATACAAGTAAAGGACAATTGTGGAATCATAAACAATTTTATGACACTCTACAGTACAATATTGATTCATTAAAACTTTTTTAAATCCTACTTGGTAACATGCTTTTTAATAGTTTTATCTTGGGGCTATTTAGCTCATGACCTTTTCCAAAAGCTCGGTAAGTGACCCCTTAGTGTGTTTCTAAGTTTTTACGGGAGCAAACTGTTTTAAATCAGGGCACATAGTATTGAACCAAGGGGGTCATGCTCCTATTGAAAACTCGTTTAAGGTCATTTATCAAAAGGACCCTTATCTTCTTGTGTCAAGATTCCATTTTGATCTTACCAAAAACGATCGTGAATCGTCTTTTTTTTATCAAGTCTCCTCTTCAACACCAATGAACCCCCAACTAAGTGTATATTCAGTTACGAATACCAGTCTTGACTTTTGAAAGTCAATAGATTCCCTTTACGGCTTCAAAACGGTTAGATTTGTTCAAGTTTTGCGAAGAGGAAAAAACCCAATGAAAGATCAAACCATCTAATCACTGCAACAGTTATGAAACATTAGTGGTTAAAAAAGTAAAGGAATCTAATTTGATTCTGAGTTTGAATTTGAAGTTCAGGCATTGATTCTCAGTTATGTAATGGAATGAGTATATTGTATATTGCTTCATAGTTTTTCATTATTCATCTTGATAATTGTTGTTCTCTTTTCCCCAATCTCAAATATGACGTTGGGATCATGTGAGACCAGTCTGTTTTCGTGAGACCACAAAATACTTGGGATCATGTCATAGTCTGGTGTTTTTGCTGTGAAGGTTCGGTGTTTTTTGTACTTCGCATTGTTTTACCGAGAAGGTTCAGTGTTATTTTGTACTTCACAATGTTTTGCTGTTTCAGTGTTATTTTGTACTTCATGGTGGTTTGCTGAGAAGGTTCAGTGTTATTTTGTACTTCACTATGCTTTGCTGAGAAGGTTCAGTGTTATTTTATACTTGACCGTGTTTTGCTGAAAAGGTTCAGTGTTATTTTATACTTGACAATGTTTTGCTGAGAAGGTTCAGTGTTATTTTGTACTTCAAAGTGTCTTCCTGAGAAGGTTCAGTGTTATTTTGTGGTCCCACGGGTCTCACGAAAATAGGCTCATGAGAACCCACCCCTATTGAATATATCAATTCTTCGTAATACATTTCTTATGTACCTATGGGTGCTGTAATTTGAAAATATATAGATTCAAATTACTCTTAATTTAACCTTTTATCCTTAAGGTTCTAAAACAAGCCAGAAATTGATTCACAAAACATGCAAATTTGATCTATCAGCAGCAAAAATCGATCCTAATTTAAACCTAAAACATAATCCACTAGCAAAATTAAAACAATTCTACACAAAATGAGCGGGTTTAAGTACTCAAATTCCATAACCTTAAATCCGAATTCAAATACAATCGACTCCAATTTCATGATTCGCAATCAAACTTTAGGCAAAAGTAACTCCGCAATTTGAACTAAAAAATTCCATTCACAATTCCAACGTCCCAAAAATTACCTAATCTTCTCATTTACGAATCCCAATTCCGTAACCTAGAACTCAAATTCAACCAAAAACTTCAACTAATCAAAACTCAAAACAACCAAAAACCGATTCGCATATCTACATTCCAATTACAAACAGCTGATTTCAATTCAATACTCCCAAACACTACTTAAACCAACAAAAACACCAAATCGAAACCATTAGATGGAGTGCATGAGCATGTAAATCGTAAACCAAACCCTAACCCCTTCAATTTCTAAGTACCACTCCCTGATTCAATGAAAACTGAAACAAAACACGATGGATAAAAGGATGAATCAAGTGGAATGTTTACAAACAGAAAGAAGAAATAAAGAACTCACCGATTCTATTGAAAAAAAGCGAGTGGAATCTTTCTTCACAGCAGGGATTTGTTGAAGGTGAGAGAGAATGTGGGATTTCTGTTCTTCAAGGAGAGGAAAGAGGTAAGAAGGTGCAGTGACCACCCAACTCACATGGAAGGTTATAGAGAAACCAAGTGAACTTGAAGAAATTAATGTCAAAATATTTTGGTTTTCAGTCCTTATTCTTTTATTAAATGTTACTTTAGCACCCTGTATAAAAATATAATTACCATTTTGATACTTAAGGGGCGTTTGGTTCACATAATGGAATTTGATGAAATTGGAATCCATTGAAAGAATTTGACTTTGAAGGAATTGGAATGAAATTTGACTGAATTTGACCGCTTGTTTGGTTGGTAGGAATTGGATATAATTCAATTCTTTCACTTTAGGCAATGAATGATGAATTCCTTGATTTGTGGAATTCAAGGGATTCCATCATGATCAATATGTGAACCAAACAAATGAATTGGAATTTGGTCAAATGAATTATCCATTCCAATTCCTTCAAAATCCATGAACCAAACATCCCCTTAGGGTTGGGTTCTGGTGAGAAGTTGAGTTAACGTGAGAAACATGATAACTGGTTACCAGCCGTTGGATGATAAATGGATGCACATTAGGATGAGATGCACCGGATCAATTCTCTTATGAAGCACGATTCATGAGTAGGTTTTAGATTATAAGTGATCAAGAGTTTAGATCCACTTCTTACGATTCTCATATTAACTTAATTTCTCACACGATACTTCGTCTTGTTACTTATATCAACCACATCCAGGTATTTGTAATTTAATGTTCGTCCAATTTTAATCATATGTGAGGTGAATTATCAATTTAAAATAATAAAATAACGAGAGTAGAAACAATTTAACAAAAAAACTCGTTAATATCTAACGGTAAACTTCAGTTTTCGTCTCTAACATTTGTGAATTTCAATAGATATCTTCCTTAAATTTGAAAACTGGGACTTGGTCCCTTACGTTTATCATTTCATAACAGGTACGGTCTTTCATTCTAACAGTCGTTAACTTTTTTCACTAACTCTAATTAATACAAGGGATATTTTAGTCATTTTAAAAAAAATTCAGTTAAGTCCATCACCATTCAGTTAAATGAGAGATGTTTTAGTCATCGAAAGAATGTTTAAAATGACTAAAATATCCCTCATTTAATTGGATTTGACAAAAAAAATTAAATGCAGTTAGATGAGGGACCAAACCTGTTGTAAAATGACAAATGTGAGGGACCAAATATGAGTTTTTAAAGTTTAGAGAAGATATCCGTTGAAATTGACAAACTTTAGGAACCAAAAATGAAGTTTACTCTATCTCAGATGTTATTAATGATTTTGTATTAAATAAGTTATTGTATAAGAGGTCTAAAGTCTGAATTCTTATTTTAGTTATAATTAATAAGATGTGATGTGTAAAAAAGTCTGAACGATTTAGACTTAAGAGTCATTAAGAGGTTTAAAAAAAAAAAAACCTAAGAAGGTAACACAACATGAAGGGGATAATCAGGAGCTATCGGAGTGCTTCAACGAGAGTAGCAATTGTCGAATGTGAAGGTCACGCAGCGTTTCTCCTGTCGCAGATTTGTTCGTCCGAGAAGGAGAGTTTCGCCCGAGTTGCAAGGTCGAAGATGGTGAGTTTTCACATAAAATGGCATGGGGTTTTTGTCGGGTTAGGGTAAGGATGGGGTTAACTGGGTTTTATTTATAAATAAACATATTATAAGCCAGACAAAAGAAAATGAATTATATGAAAATGACCAAATTACCTTTCCATTTAGTGAATTTTTTTAGTCATCATTAGTGAAAGGGACCAAATCATATAAAAACAAACTACAATAATAAATTTATGTAAAATCACAAGGATTCAGAATAAAAATAAAAGAATAATCAAAGTATAGAGACAAAAATGAATTGTAAGAAAGAACATGTGGATCCATCCTTCATGGGATCCCAAGTTCCCAACTCCACATCACCATTTTCTTTTTATTTTTTTAGTATTTTAGAATGAAAATAATGTTTAATTAATATTCCTTTTAGTAAAAATATTTAAATTGATAAATGAAATTAATATGTGAGTTAATGTTATAATATTTATTAAATATTGTTTCTAACTTTTATAGTGCTTATATTATTGGTTTGTATTTTATTACAGACTGTATCCCTGATTGTATGGACTGTAATTATAACTTATAAAGTGTCCATGTATAAATCACGTAAGGACAATTTGGTAAATTTACATTTTCTATTATTTTCAATGTACAAATCTATACATCACGTGTACGTTTAAAACATTAAAAAAATCTAAGTTAAACCCCATTTATTAGCGCCACCTCCTTCTTCGACACCCCTTCATCGTCTCTTCCACCACTGTACCATCGGTCCTGCAAAAAAAAAAAAAAAAACTTACGAGAACTCTCACTCTCTGTGATCCTCTTTCTCACCACCACAACCAGACCATCCACGCAAATCAAGAACATCAATAATATAATTTTCATTTTGTTGAAACTTACAATCAACATCACAAATATTATAAACAAATTCAATAACATGAAGAACATTTTGTTCCATTCCAAATTTTGTATAAGAGAAATTACATCAAACCCTTATAATATTCAAAACCTAAAAACCAAAAAACATAAAATAAATAAAAAAATGCCGTTTCTCTTTTTATCTCTCATGAGTGTCAATGGAGGAGCTTAACAAAGGCGTTGATATCACATTTTCCGACGACTTTGTTAGTGCTCCTTCGAATCTAGATCGTCAACCGCCCTCTTCTACCCTGGTAGAGAACGATTATGGTGGGAAGATTGGAACCTCAAAACCCAAGCTAGGAAATGAATGGGTTTAAAAGTGGATTGATGGATTTTGAAAGTGGTTTCCAGCAAAAAAGAAAGAAACAACTATTTTCAATAGAATGGATTATGGTTCAGAGTTTATTGATTTGAATCTACATAGTAATCAAGACATGTGATAGAGGGATTAACAACAATCATATGAAGGCTTAGAATTGAGAACGAAAGATAAAGTGGCAGGAGAAGAAACAAATACGGGGTGGGTTGGTGGTAGCGTGGCTTAATGTTTGTGTCTCACACCACGTTCAGCTTGTGGCAAACCATGACCTAATGTGCGATTTTTGTAATGCGATATATGATTTTTCTTACATTTTTAATGTCTTATTTGTTAGTTTTTAATACATAATCTAAATTTAATTGTTTAGTATAGTTAACTCACTGAGTAGTAGAAAACACGTGTCTATATTATATATATATATATATATATATACACACTATTGTATATGATATAAAGAATTTGTCATCATAAGTAATGTCTTGAAAATATCGTGACTTCACCGCCACGCCAAATCTCGCCTCACGTCATTTAGAATCTTGATCATATTCATTAGGATTGGGATTTTCTTTTTCTTCAATGGTCAAATTGTATTAAAACAAAATTATAATTAAGGAAAATAATTTGTTACATTATACCGATAATTAATGGGTAAAAAGGTGATTGTTCTTACCAGTTACTCAATTTGAACACATTAATTATCTGTTTGAATATTTGACGGTTATGAGTTTAATCTTATCTAGTATATGTGGAATAATAAGATATGTAAATAAATAGATATTTATCTTATCTATCTATCTATCTATCTATGTATATATAATTTTTTTTGGTAACCGTGAGTTTTCGGGCCAGCTTACGCACACCGACTAATCCCCGGGCGACCACAAATGGCCTGGAGTCATCGCAGGTGAACCTCCATGACCACAAGGGCTCTGGATTTGAACTCTGGGTAGATGAGATCTTCCACTACATCCCCCAAAGGTTTTACCAGTGCGCCACAACCCAAGTGGTTTATATATATAAGGGTTTATTTGTAGTGGCTTAATGATATAGAAAATGACTTATTCAGTAAGATTCTAGGGGAAAACTTTATGCAGAAAGTCAATTTTTTTTCCAACATTGTTCATCCCAATAAAAAAAGCACACTCCTTCCTTATATGAGAAAACCATCCTAAACAAAAACTTTCTCAATCTATATTCCAAAATTTTCACGTTCCAATTCTGTCCATGAATCATATGTATACACGTAATTGGAGAGATAGTGTGAACATAAATCAAACAAATTTAAAATAAATAAAAATATGATATGTCTTAATTTCATTGGTGGGATTTTGAGACGTGGGACTTTGAGACAAATGATTTTTATCCGGTCAAAGGGTCAAAGGTGGGGTTCCTTATTCCTTTTTTATATTATATAATTTTGATAGAAAATAACATAAAATGATAAATCGACCAAAATAAGCCTCATTGAAATGGATTTAACAAAATATTTTAACGACTGTTAGTGAGAGGGAATAAATCCAAGTTTTCCCCCAATGTGAAGGATAAATCTATAATAAAGAAATTGTAAGGACCAAACTCATTAAAACCAACAAACATCAGGGATGAAAAATATAATTCACACTAAATTTTATTGTAACTTCATTTAACTGGTATACATACTAAACTTTGTATCATAACTTCAGTTAACTAGTATAGATATCAAACCCTATATCGTAAGTTTATCTAATTGGTTACTCTAACTTATGAAAGTGCATTCAAGCAACATGTTTTTTCTTGATATAAACTTAATTCCCACGAACAATCCGAAAGATATCATCAGCAATATTTTTGGCATCATTTGAAATACCAAACAATCCCTGACTTGCAAATCCAACACAGTAAAGACCATGGTCCCCTTTCCAATGATTTGGGCTTTTATGCTTTGGCATTCCTTTTTCATTAAACAACCCCCCGTCGTCCTGGTTTGCACAAAAACCGTTTAGGTTGGATTAAAATACACAAATGACAATGTAAATACAGTAACTTTAGTTACCTCGAGCCATTTTCGCACCGTGCTTCTAAAACCAGTAGCAAATACAATAGCATCAAAGTGTTTTTCTGTACCATCCGTAAACTTGATTAGATCTTCGTTTACTTCTTCGATGGTCGACATTACCTTGTGACACAAAAACAAAACACATCGCAAAACGTTAATCATTGCTTAAACTGTTAACTGATGTTGAAATAAAATGACGAGTTTTACCTTAATGTCTCTTGTTTTGATCCTTGCAATTGTCCCGACATCAATAACAGGTGATCTTCCAAGTTCTCGTTTGATTAAAAAAGGCCCTTTAACTGGCCTTTGTATTCCGTGTTCAGAAAGATCTCCATACAACAACTTTCCACACATTATAACAATCCTATCCACAATGCTACATGGTAGGTATTGTAATAAATACATTCCGAGTTGCACTATCTCCTTTGTAAACACATGTACCTATAACAACAACAAAATTGCTTAAAATATACCAAATGCACTTTTCAATCATAATTTAATATTTCGAATACGCAGATTCAAATAGCGAGAAAGTGTGTAAAGGTATAAACAAAAAAAAATGCAAACAGAGAGATAGAGAGAAGGGGAAGGGGCTTACAGGACTGCGAATGACGATAGATGTTTGGGCACCCCAGTTGTATAAATCATATGCAATTTCCATACCGGAGTTTCCAGAGCCAACGACAAGCACATTTTTGCCGTTGAATTTCTTTCCATTTTCATATTGAATAGAGTGTATGACCAACCCGTTGAAACTATCCAGACCATAAACCCTAGGAATATATCCCTGACTATTTTCCCCTGTTGCTGCCACAAGAAACTCCCCAACATACTCTTCCACCAAACCCGAAACACCATTTTTTGCCTTAACGACCCATTTTCTTTCAGTCTTATCATATAACGCACTCTCAACACTACGTTGGTACAATGGATCTACATTAAATTTGTCAACATAGTCATGCAGATACTTAACAAACATATTTTTGGGCACAAATGTGGGTGTAGTGACAGGATATGGCATGTGAGGGAGTTCACAGAAATTTTTGGCTAAATGAAGCTTTAAACGATCATAAGCTTTCTTTTGCCATAAAGAGGCATAACAATCTTCCCTCTCCAAAATGATATTTGGGATAGAAAGAACATTGAGACATGCAGATGTTGCAAGTCCTGCTGGTCCTGCTCCTACTATCACAACAACTGTCTCCTGCCTCATTGTCTCCTTCAAAGTTTTTCAATATGGTATTACCTTAACGACTGCGTGGATGCATTATGACATGAATACTCTTTATATAGGAATACAAGGGGGATGAGGCAAACCGGATAAGTTCTATTTCCGCATCCAACTTTTTTTTATTAATTTTTTAAAACTTTTTCCTTAAATGTTAAAAGAGTTCTACTGAATTGTCTTCTTTTTACTGAAAACAATGTTTTGATAATTATCTGTTACAAAAGTTTATTTGACCAGAATCTATACATTCACACTATACTAATTCATATGTGTTGCACATACTACAAAACAAGCGTAAATTTAAATTATTTTAATTGTTATTGATGTAATGTAAAATTTTATACAAAATTATCTATTGTATCATACAAAAAGAAGCAATTCTCGACAAATAAATGCCAAATAGTAGGGTTATTTTTGAATTTATATTCCACATTTTTGTACAAATTCGCCAATTTTTTGTAAACTATAATGTTTTGAAGTCAATTTTTCAATAATAATTATATAGTATGAGAAAGAAAAATAATAAAGTATAAGGATTTAAAAAATCATTCGACAAATCTTCATATGTATATTAAGGCATTGTTTGGTAAAAAAAAAACTAACTTATAAGCTAGTTTTTTTGTACATGTTTGGATGACTATAAACTAGCTTATAAGCTAGCTTATTGAAAAGCTACTCATAATACCTCTTGAAATATTTGACTAACACAATTTATGGTAACTTTTTTTTATTGATATAAAAATAGAAATGAGAATGCAGAAAAAATCAGAATAGGAATAAAATTTTAATTCCTCCAATTTGATCTAGAATTAATAGGTCTAGAGTAATGGGCCAATTATATTATACAAAAAAAAAACTACATTTTTCATTACATTCTTATTTTTTATCTTTGATGAATACACCCAACCAAACGCTTTCTGAAATTTATCAACTACAATCGATATCGATCCAATAATTTCTGATAACGATTGATATTAATATTTTTTTAATAAATCATATTATTTTTAGAATATTTGGAATATATTTTTTAAAATTTAGTATCACATTATTTTTCCAATATATCTACACTATATTATAAAAACTACATAAAAAACTCTTAATTACAACATTTTAAGCACAAAGTACAACTAATTAAAGTCAATTACTTAATTTACAATTTCTTAATGCTTTGGTACAACATTTTCAAGCACAATATCTCACATAATCATCTATTTGTGGAATGAATACTCATTTATTAATATAAATATTTGTTTTTTTTGTGGAGGATTTTATAAAATAGATTTTATATTAGCATAATCTATTTTAAATGTAGATTTTACATTTAAATCTATATTAGTGAGATGTAATATAAAATCTTTTTTCTTCCGTATTTTTTTATATTACATCTCATAATGATTTTTCCATATTTTATTTTATAAAATCTTTTTCCATATTTTATTTTATAAAATCTTTTTACATAATGAGATGTAATATAAACTCTTTTTTCTTCCGTATTTTTTTGCTAATATAAAATCTATTTTATTTTATAAAATCTACACGTATTTTTTTTCACGAACATTAAAAGAAGAAAAAAGAAGGTTGATATGAATTAAAAATAAAAAATAACGAGATACACTAATAAATTATCGTATTCTTTAAAATAAAAATATTCCGCAATACTTTCCAAATTAACCAAGTGTAAAGAAAATAAAATAGAAACGATGTATATATAAAAATATTCTTCCATATTTTTAATATATTTACATTTAAATGTAAAATCGAAAATGAAAATAAAAGATTTTAAAATATTCTCTACATTCACTATAAATATATATAGTTTCTCTATGTATCATCCGAGTACAAGAAGAAGACGAACGGTCGGGTGTCAATGGCGGAACCTGCAACTGAACAAAAGGTATTCCACTATATTTTTGTTTCTTTGAAAAACTACTTTTTTATATTTTATTTTATTTACTGAGGATTTGTTTATATTTTTCAAAACCCACAATCATATTTTTCGAAGTAGGGGAATAAGATATATATACATATCTGTATTTTTATCGACTAATACTATGAGGTCTTGAAGTCAATAGTCAGATAAATTTTCAAGTGGTACTGAGTGAATTTGAACTATACCAGTTGAGTTGCCGGTTACAAAAGATAGAAATCATTTATTTTCTTTGTCATATTTGATGTGGGTTGAATATTGTTAATTAATCTACAGATTTATACGTTCAAAGTGATTGTCAAGTGTTGTCGAGGAGGTTTCAGAAAAATTGCAAAATCTGTAAAAACGTATGTTCATATTTATAATTATTTCAATAATAGTGATATGTTGTGAGACATGTCGTTTGAGTTTTAAATAATATAATACAAAACTATTATCAATATTATTACACAAACTCGTAACAACAAACGATTAAGAATATATATGCAAGATAACCACTTATGAAAATACATTCGTTTTTCACATTGTATTTCATTAACTGTTAACAGAGAAATTACGTTTCATTTTAACTCAGTTCAATATTCCAACAAAAAATTTATCCTCCCATGCAATGCACGGGCCCAACACTAGTATATATATATATATATATATATATATATATAACTTATTATATATAAATAAATTTAAAAGAAAAACATTATCCACAGAAATGCAATTATATTAACTTTTAGATAATAGTTTATTTCACAAACCAAAACAATATAATTATATACTTTTATATACATATAATAAGATAACAATAAATCAAATAACAGTAATTAAAATGCAAAGGGCTATAAAAATTGAATATACTAACATTATTATTTGATAATACAATTTTAATATTTTTAATAGCATAGTAGTAATTGTAACAACCCGAAAATTTAAAAGCAAAATATTATAATATCCAAAACCCAATAATGGTAGATCCCAATACAAAAATCCTAAAACAAGAAAATTAAACCATCCAGAATTTAGTCTGTTACAATCGAGAAACTAATTAGAACATGCAACTACATCGCTACTAAGGCACGCTCCTCAAAACTGCTAACTTTAACATTTCTCTTTTCCCTTTGAGGAACCCGCCACAACTCTATTACCTGAAAATGGATTTTTACAAAAATATTGCGAGGATTAGACCGAAAGGTCTAATGAATTCCCAACTTCGTCCGATTATTACTAAAAGAAGCAGTAAACATACATAATTTAGATATATTAATTTCACAAACAGCAAATTATCAGAGTTTACTGAATCCATACCAACGTCTAATATCGCAAATCAGGAATACTCGTCCTCGGGGGCCCCCAGTAGATCCCCATACGGCCCCCAGTAGATGTCGTTCCCATGTGTGAGGAAACGGATTCCAAACACATGGTTTAACCATCCCCGATGGTTATAGATAGCCATGGCCAAATACTCATCCATAATAACACACCGACATACCACCATGCATGTATATAACGTAACACCCTAAAAATCAGAGTAAATTAAAACCTGAAAAAAAACTGGCAACATGACATTCGTATTGATAATAAACTCCCAAGAAGGGGATCAGTCCTTAAGACTTTACAAAAACCTGAATCGATAAAGAGTTTGTCAACAAACTAATCTAGACACCTATATAAAGATTACAACAGTTGACAATCCATAATATACCAAAAGAATGGGACTTAACAAATGCCCTGAAACAATACTAGTCATCTCAAAATGCCTCGAGACCAAACCCGTCTCTCAAAACCCCGGCAACCCACCGCTAAAGGAAACATGTTATACACATCATTTGAGAAAAAGTGTCAGACTTTAAGCCTGGTGAGAACATACAGTTTATAAAGCTCAAAAGATACAAACATCAGTATCATAGGGAAATCTTTTCATAAAGGTTTAATTCATCAAGATAACATTTCGCCCCAACCGGGCCTTTTCGGTCCAAAACTCAATATATGATGACAAAAGGACCATTTTACCAAGGATGGTGGCGTAACACTAAGTAGGCCAAAATCCGAGTTATGAGCTAAACACTTGGAATCCAAGGATACAAACACATAGGTCCGTGCTACGATGTGAGATCGCGCCCCCAAGCAAAACCAATGTATACTCCTTCACTAGGATCACTACGAACCATGGCTAGTATCCGGCCTCACATAACCGTACCAAGTTGCTCTCTAGGAACATATGCATCCATAGTTACAAAATGGGGAATATGACCTCCCAATAATACAGTCGACTCAAAACCTAAGGATCCACTAGTAATGGTACAGACTCGTCACAACAACATATGTGACCAACCATAACTAAACATATGGTATAAACACATTTTCATAAACAAAATGTCATTTCTAGTTCAACTTATGGTAAGAATGAAAATCATTAAAATGAGTTCATAAACATTTTTTTCACATATCCACATAATGTGCAAGTAAAACATCATTTTACTTTAATAAGGCGGAACCCGTCATTTTAGTCAAAACTGATCGGTAACCCCGAAAATCACTAAAAACTTCATTTATATCAAAATGTAGAGAACATGAAATCATACCGTAGAAATACTTCGGATTTCGCAAATAAGAGTTTTGACATGTATAAAGTTTGTAAAATGGTAGTAGGAACTCACCGGTAGGTTTTTAGAATAAAACCTGGAAAACCAGATATCGATCACGACGTAGAGGTGAAGCTTAAAACACCGACCCCTTGCTAGAAACACCGAAAACTAGCTACCAACGAAGCCTTGAAGATCAAAAGAAGAAAAAAGAGAAAAAGAAGAGAGAGAGAGAATCTGAGATTGAGATATATAAAATATCTCTCAAATCAAGATATTAAAGCAAACTCAAAAAGCATTCTGACAGTCGTGCGCCCTCAAAGAAGGAAATGCGCACGACCCGTGCGCTAGCACTGTGTCTCGGCCCTGGATCCTACGCACGACCCGTGCGTTTTCTCTGAAGGAGGGCGTACGACCCGTGCGTCCTGTAGACAGCCCCAAAAACTTCCTTTTCTTCAACACCTACGCAAAACAACGAAATTCGGGGTGTTACATATAAGGATAGAACAGAACATGGTATAAAGTTTATTATCACAACCGCTTTCCACCGATAAAACATGATTGATCAAATACTGATAAAATACGTCATGATTATTATCGAGTGAGATCCATTTCCAGTTCAAAATAACTACACATTTATAAAATAAAACAAGGGAACTCACCTTATGAAGAACAACTCAGCACACGCTCGAACTCTAACCTTGCACAAATCGAACCCCTACAATCCGTATAGTGAAGCCATTATAACACTTATCTTAATTTTAATAGTTTCTAGATCGATGTTCGACTAAAGGAAATGAGGAAATGGGTTTATCCTAATCTGGGAGTCGAACACCTCGGTTAATCCAGGCTTTAAAATCCCCCGGTCCCCATCGAGATCATACCGGGTGTAACACCCTAAAAATAGAGATAACAAAAATCCGGAAAACGGACATGTGGTATACCAAAATTGCCATAGCAAGAGCCTCCAAAAAATGGGGAATATAAAAATATAACCTGTTTAATCGCAATTGTAAGTTTAACGGACAAATAACAACAACCAACTAATCTAATTTCTACTTCTAGAAAAGAGATTACAAAAAAGGTTGTCATCTATAGACCCAAACAATCTATATCCAAAAGTATAATGCGTCCATGTGCAATTCCCCAAGCTCTCACCCCAAGGCAACTAAACCTGCTTAAGACCGCCGCCGCTAGAACCTGAGATACACATCGACACCAAACAAGTGTTAGGCCAAAAAGCCTAGTGAGTTGAACAATAAAAAGCATGCATGATCAGTTACAATTCTTATCAGCAGTTAACCAGAGTTCAACTAATGTGGAGTCAATAGGGGAGACCCATAGCACCAATCAAGTCCCACCCAATAGTCGATATACCTTGATGCCCTTAACAAGGAATACCCCAAAGGCCCGACCCACCCGAAGACTATCGCTCAGAAAATTCCCCGAGTGGCGGAAGTCTAGGCACATACCATCACAGTGGCGCCTAAGACTATATCCTCCTAGTGTACTGACTTGGTTCGTCCACATAACAATTATAAGGGGTCCTTTAGGTATATTTCAACCTACATAATTCAATATCGACTAGGGGTATAATATTACCACCTTATCCTCATGATGTCTAACAAAAGACCCAATGTAAATCATGCTCATCATTCATATAAACATATCACCAAAAGGGTATCTCAACTAGAATAATCATATTACTCATATATGCATACATCCAACATATCAAAGCACCCACATTATGCATCTATGAGACAAATCCCAAATAATGTTACATATAACATTGCTCATAGCATATCATCCATACATATATACATCTTCCAACTATTTTCATGAAGAAATCCCCAAACATTAGAACATATAGAGACAAGATAACAAATATGAGATTATGATGTGTATCTAGTTTTAACAAAGGTTTAGTAAACTCACAATCTAGGTTTTATACCAAAACCTAGAAAATGGAAAACCCTAGAAGTTGGATGGAGAAGATGGAGACTTGGACTCTTGAGATCTTGATCTTGAAGTAGAAGTAGACTCAATAATTGAAGCTTTACCTCCCCAAAAGCTTGCAATAAATGCTCTAACTAGCAAGAGGGAGAAATGGCTCCCCAAAACCCTAGAAATCGCTCCCCCAAATCAGTGTGTGTGTGTGTGTGTGTGTGTGTTTGAACCGAGAAATGAAGGGTTTTTAGGAAGCTGCAGGACGATCGCGACTTGTGCTGCGACTTCCACTCGCGGCGTAAGTCGCGAGGTTCCTCAAACCCAAATCACTCCAGTGGACTACGCGGCTTATGCCGCGACTTGAACTCGCGCCTAAGTCGCGAAACTCCCTGTTCAACAAATGCTAGCCTAAAACTTCCAATTTGATATCGAGCAATTAATCACAGACTAAAATGGCAATTAAACACATACATTCTACTTTGATAAACACATATACGTAAGATTAACAAAACCTCAACTTACCTGAATTTACGGGTGTTACACCGGGTGACCCCGGTCAAAAAGACACCGGGCAACCCCGGTCGCTAAGGCACCGGGCCACCCCGGTCAAGACTACACCGGGCGGCCTCGGTCGAGATGGCACCGGGCGGCCCCGGTCGTCCACCCCATCAGGTCGATGCTAAACTGGGTGACCCCGATCAAGAGAACACCGGGCCACCCCGGTCGGGATGCAACACGTTCGGCGATTCACAGGAATGGGGTATCGAACACCACCACCCCTTAATCCAATTAGAAACAAACACCACTCCAAACAATACATTTCTTAATCTAATTTAATAACCTAAACCAGATTTTAGATAAGAGAATCAAGTGATAAACAGCTCCCTAAAACCTTTATCCCAAATCGCAGATTCGACCCCAAAACTTAAAACGCCCAAATCCTCTATACACAAATCGAAAGGAAGAAAACAAGAGTTCTAAATTGATACTTACCTCCAAACGATATTCCCCACGCGATTTCAATTTCGGTTCTCCAAATCTCGTCTTCGTTCGCTCCTCTCTTCTTCCTTGGGTCGTCGCACACACACAACACATACACGAGACTCAACAACAATAGAGACTCTAGGGTATTGAGCCCTTTTTGTGGATTATTTACCAAATAGACCCTTAATCTCCTTTATTATTTACACTTCACTCCCACGAGTAAGAAAAATATTTTTACTAAACCTTGAGAATTAACGGTCATTACAGAAATATTTTCAATACTATAAATAACAATTTTTATATTTAAAAAGCATAAATGATAAAATTGAATTATATTTAATCTAGTGGGGGTTTATTTAGGATGACCTTATTGTTAAATGAACCAATTTAATCCATTTCTTATTATTAAAAATATATTATTGCATAAATAAAAAAAATTATCTTTTGCTATTTAAAACACTTACTTCTTTAAGAATAAGGCTATTAAAATATTAAATACTAAAAGCATACTCGCGAAATGCAGCGAGATACATCACGATTTTAATATTTCATTTTATTTTTTGTTTTTTTTTGTTGATTTACAGTACGATCTTAGATGGTTTTGAGAAAGTGATAATGTTTTTTTTATAAATTTGTTTAATTCAGGCTTGATAATATAATGTTTTTTATATAAAAAAATTAAGTATTTTATTAGAATTCAATGATTATCTTATATATTTTAATGACATCTATACATACAATCTATAATACGGATGTTACTAAAACCCAATAATAGATACTATCTCCAAGCCGCAGAAGACTTCACCAACTACTTACACTTGTGTTGTTAGAAACCAAACCCCCAACTGGAACCTGATGCACATGCCGAAAAATAAAAATGTTAGGCTTAACGCCTAGTGAGCTCAAGAGTTTTAACATGAATGAATATATCTTTAAAGAAAGGAATTCAGTTCAAATCTAGATCTTTTGAAATGGTTTACTTTAGAAATGGAAACAACTCGTTTTTCCCCATAACATGCATCTTTAAAGACAACGCTCCAAAACAAACATTCTTTATAAAACGATGCAACCCATAACTCACCCAAAACGGAATTATAATTCGACACCCAATTTGTAAAAACGTGAATGACACTTCATATCCCAAAACACCCAAAACCCGGGCGGGGTATAATACTCGACCCATAAATAAAGGAAAACAAACCATATAGATATGACACGTCATCGAAAGTATGGAATAGAAACTTAATACTCACGTGACCATAAAATGGAATTAAATCCAAACATTTAAGTAAGGACAATTAAATATCCAAAATACTACGGGCCGACAGCGGGGGATACCCGCATCCGTTGAGAGTGGAGGAACACAAAAGTATGCCACTCATACAACATTAATCGTATGACACTTCACGACACACAAGCCCAAGTGTCCCTACGACTTCCTTTAAGCTACACCAAAAGAGACAACTGACCTTAGCGAATATTATCAAGAATATCACCAAAGGCTCGGCAGGGGGATACAACCATGGCATTGTCCCGATGTGGCGGTGGCCCCAAACGCCCATCATGACCTACCCATTGTCACAATAGCACAATCGGACTCAACCCTCCTAGTGTACACTTGAAAGGACAAGGTCATAAGACATGAGTCCCGGAGTCTAACCTCGTACCACCCTCTTGACCATCAAATAAGACTGACCTACGTGCCTGTGGATCCAATGGAACACAGTCTAAGATTACATGACTACACATGAATGACTAAAGCACTCGAGCATGTAATTATCATGAATATGCAATAAGATGCATTAAGATGTATATCGAATCTGGGCTCTTCAAAGAACCATTAAAATTGGGACAAATGTCCACGATACCCTTTTAAGTCAAAACCGAGTTTAAATGCTCAAAACCCATTTGACCAACAATTAACTTTTCCCCAAATAATACAACATATTTAAACAACATTCATGCAGACACATACTTCAAAGATATGATTAACCCAAAGATCCACGCGGATTGGGACATATCATTTCAAAAGGGGTTTACGAAATCAAGTACACTAAATATGCATATATCATGAATTAGGCTTCATTTGTACAAAATCACTAAGGAGGTATAAGTCATAAAATAGACTTTATTTGTACAAAATCACCAAAATGCATAAATCCCACCATTACTTGTCAAGATATCAAATCCCAAATATGGGCATTTTACGAGATTAAAACAACTCAAGTTTATCAAATATGAAAACTTATCAAAATACCCAACACATTGACAATTACTAAGTAAAGCATAATTTTACTTCAAAATACTCATTCTGGCATGTACATAGTTTTCACAAAGCAACTTGAACTCACCTTGCTAGATTTAGACTAAATATAGGTTTTACCCCCAAAACTTGAATCACCATTGATGAAGGCTTAAACCACCAAGAACCTCCCTAGATCTAAGGTCCAACACATCTACAAGATCACCTTCACCACACAAATCATCAAAATCAAACCCAAGATGAAAGATGAAAGGAAAAAGGGTGAAACCATCAAACCCTAGCTTAACATTGAGAGAGATAAGTAACTTACCATGTAACACCCTGAATTTCATTATATTATCTTGGTATTCTAGTGTTAATCTTTTGTCGTTAGCACCGCGTTTGGTACCAAGTTTGAGTTTGGCTTTTGGTGGTTTTGGACAAACCACAGTGAACTACGCGAGTTGCACCGCGACTTGAGGTCGCGGCACAACCCGCGAAACCCTCTGGATGGGTTTGGTTTTGTGTAAGCGGGCGAGTTATGCCGCGGGTTGAGGTCGCAGCATAACCCGCGAGATGGCCAGGCCGACTTATACCCTTTTCAGCCTAAATATCTTTCTCCTTTTCTCTTTTCTTTCTTTCGTTACAAGTTTCTCTCTCTCTCTCTCTCTTCTTTTGGATCTCGAGGTTGTCGTTGTTGCTAGTATTTCGTGTATCTAGCGAGGGTTCGGTATTGAAGGCTTCATCTCCTCGTTGTTGTCGATATCTGGTTTTTCGGGTTTTCGTATAAACCTGTTTGGTGAGTTCCTACTATCATTTTAAACTGTATACATATCAAAAGATACCTTTTGGAACTTCTATATATCTCCATGGTTTCAGATCTAAGTTTTCTACAATATTTTATATAACTCGAGTTTTGGGAAATTTTAGGGTTCCCGATCATTTGTGTTTACTAAAATGATGGATCTTATCTTATTGAAGTAAAATGATGTTTTACTTGCACATTATGTGGATATGTGAAAAGAATGTTTAAGAACTCATTTTTAATGATTTTCATTCTTACCAGAAGTTGAACTGAAAATGACATTTTGTTTATAAAATGTGTTTATACCATATGTTTATCTATGGTTGGTCACATATGTTGTTGTGACGAGTCTGTACCATTACTAGTGGATCCATAGGTTTTGAGTCGACTGATATTATTTGGAGGTTACCAAGTAAAGTAAATAAGAACTACATGTGCATTAAATTGTGAGGTTCTGGCCGTTAACAAATAAGAACTACATGTGCATTAAATTGTGAGGTTCTGGCCGTTAACAAATATAGAGCTACATGTGCATTAAATTGTGAGGCTCTGGCCGTTAATAGATGTAGAGCTACATGTGCATTAAATTGTGAGGCTCTGGCTGTTAACAAATATAGAGCTACATGTGCATTAAATTGTGAGGCTCTGGCCGTAAATAAAAGTAGAACTACATGTGCATTAAATTGTGAGGTTCTACATGATTACCAAAACGAAGAACTACATGTGCATTAAATTGTGAGGTTCTGGAAAGAAGGTTTAAGACCTTATTTTAATGGATTATGTTCCTATCAATGGTGAACTTGGAAATGCTTGTTTGAAAGAATTCCGTTTGGATGCAAATGTTTATATCTCTGATTTTGTATAAACTGTATGTTCTCACTAGGCTTTATAAGCCTAACACTTTTCTCAAATGATGTGTATAACAGGTTCCTTTAGCGGCGGGTCGCCGAGGGTTTGAATGTCGAGTGTGGACTCGAGGCATTGTTGAGATGACTAGTATTTGGTGTTGGGCATTGTTAATGTCCCATTCTTTTGGTGAAATATGGATCGTCAACTGATGTAATCTATATAGTTATGTTTAGATTAGTTTGTTGATGAATTCTATATGCGTTCAGATTTTGTATAGTCTTAAGGACTGATCCCCTTTATGGGAAGTTTATTTCAATACGGATGTCTTGTTGCCATATTTCCAGGTTTTAATTTACACTGAATTTTAGAGTGTTACATACCACCACAAAATACCCTTGGATATTCCAATAGACTTCCAATCTATTGCTAAATCCTTGAAGAGCTCTCAAAAATGAAACCATGGCAACTTGAATCACCCAAATCGGAGTTGTGGAACAAAAGTTATGAAGAAATTAAGTTCTAGGGCTAAAAATCGGGTTTTATGATCGACCAGGGGATTTCGCGACTTACCACTTCCCTAAGTCGCGGCATAAGTCGCGAGATGCACTGTTCGCCTTGTTTTCTTCTCGTTCACTGTTTTGGCCATAACTTCTTCGTTATAGCTCCGATTTTGCTCCGGAAAAAACCGTTGGACTCGTAATTGAATCCTTCATCCAACAAGACTATAAAATCTAGGATTCAAGTCCAAAATCCTATATCTTACTTTTTCCTTACAATTACCGATTTCTGTATTAACTTGAAACGATACTTTTCGAAATCGGGGTGTTACAATCCTCCCAACCTTAAAAGAGATTACGTCCTCGAAATCTGGCACCACCCAAGCACCCAACATCGCATATGGCAAGATTAATTGATTCCCTATCCAAAAGGAATGCTTTCACGAAACTTCATCTCATACTCGAACCCAATTACATCCCGGTTGACGTTATCACTGAATTCCACATAACAAGCCGCCATCAACTCAAATTCTAAGGTTCAATGCACCTTACCGATGACGGAAAGGGCATCAAGTCCTTATCAATTCATTTCTCTATCAATTCATTTCCCTATCAATAAATTTTCGGTTGTCTCCCAACCTTAGATTGAACATATCACCTCAAGATAGCTTACGGCTCTGAGCTAACCACTCTCGCCAATGGTACCCCAGAGTGAACTAGACCTTACACAACTCTAATCGCCCTTCATTGAATCACATTACACTATTTTCTTGCCTTTTACGAACACAACAACTTCTGTAGAAACGATCCAACTATTGATTAATCATACCCCTTTCAAATCCATGTAGCCACAACCATGACGACTTTACCCGAGTGGCGACTGAATCCATATATATAACTGATGAGTTGATCATCCGCTGCTGTTACAAAACAATTCTTATAATCTCAACAAATCAAGGCCTTTTCAATAAGTGACTCCTACTTAAGTTCCATAACGATATCCTCACTAAATATCCCCAATAAGCAACACCTAAAAAAGCTTATCGTCCTTTCCTCAACGAAATTTCCCATCAACAAGTTTGATCCGATTAAGCACAACAATAAGTCAATTCCTCAAGCTGCCCACCCAAACACAACATTTATAGATAGCGGGTTACCCCAAAATCTGCGTTTACACAACTCTCATAATGCATTCTAACATCGATTGCTGAATCAGCGAAAACTTCGTTGATTATAAGATTATCAATGATTGATTCCTAGGTATCAATACCTACATTCCTTAATGTTATCACTTAACTTGCAACACTAGGTTCAACAGATGTGCACTGCGGCATACTAACAATTATTTTCCCAAAACCGAGTGTCAACACCTATCCTCAACACAACTATCTGTAATGCGGATATACTAACAAATATTCCATTCCCAATTAGCAATGTCGATACGAAGTTGACACCTACTCTTGGAAATAATTGCCCAAATCAAACGTTCTTACTAGTCAACCATAACATCATCATTAGTCACAGATACTCATTAGGATGATACACCATAGACACATAGCATGTTGACGTACCACTAACCCACAAACTCAAAACCCAAACACACATAAACAACCACACATGGTTTTAACCCAAAGACTTATCGAAATGGGAGATCATCACCTAATTAACTAGGAGAAGGCACAATCCTAACACCTCCATTACTTCTGTGCGAGTCAATCCAAGAACCAAAATCCCAAAATTCGGATTGACCACAGGTCGTCTTATCCGACGCTTCAAATCCCCAAGGACGCCTCTAGACCTTATTAACAAGTCCTTTCACAAAGACGGTTTAAAATTATGGTTCTAATGAATTCAAGGGTTTTTCAAGCTACTGTGTCAATTTAACATTTTATAAAACTTCAAAGTTCATGAGCTTTATAACAATTTACCAAGCGAGTAAAAATCCAACTTGAAACGATACTTTTCGAAATCGGGGTGTTACAATGTTAGAAGTCTGCAGTAGTAATATGTATCTTGTGCTTTGAAACTTGTAAATTAAGAGATTTTTAAAATATTGCATAAAATGATGGTACCTTGTGCTTAATAATTTGTATTTAAAAGTTTTTTATCCGTGCTTTATAATATAGTATAGATAAATTAATAATGCATATAAATTATTCAATTTAATAATATTTTTTTAAACAATCTATACAATATTATAAAACATTTAAGTTTTTGTTCTTAAAAACTAGAGTGAATTGTGGATTTGGTCCTCGTGCTTTGTTACTTTCTTTGACTACGGTCCCTATAGTATGTTTATTGTGGATTTGGTCCCTGTGGTATTCAATTTATCTTGGTCATGGTCTCTCTGACTAACGCATAATTTAACTCCATTAAATCAAGGACCATTTTAGTCATTTTGCCTAACTTGTGTCTTATTATGATAAGAAAAATAAAAAATATATTTTTAACACACACACACATATATATAGATATCAAAATAAATAAAATAGAATGTTATTGTATGACTTGATTCTTTAAATTTTAAAAAAAATTAATTATATTAAATATGATTTAATTTTATTATTTTATTTTAATGGTGGAAAAATAAGGTTTTATTGTTTTAATGTAATTAAAATTTTAAGTTAAACAAACTAGATCATAAAATTATATATTATTTTATTTAGAACGAATAAAATAAGATATGTTTTTATGTTTTGATTTATTAAATTAAAACTTTAATTATGTTAAAGGCGATATAATTTTATTGTTCTTTTACTATCATCATAACAAACAAGCTTATTATTGATATTTTGACACAAAAATCATTGAAAACCTGAGAAATGAACTCTAATTTTATCATCTTAAAATTAGAGGTTTCAATTTTCATATTGTTTTTCAGTCAAAAACTAAAAATTAACTGTTTAGATTTTAACGAAATAAAATATTTAAGTTACAAATATTTTAACCCACAATAAAATTAACAAGTGTAATAAACTAATAATTACACATTTCGAAAACCGTATACCTTTTTTATTATGAACATTTATTTTGGGATGGAAGGAGTAACGAATAATGATAAGACCATGTCGTATCTTTCTATCGATGGACGTTGTAGTTGATCTTCGTTATTTTCTAAATGCTAACATGTTTTCATGTTGGTGTTACATGACATATGATGTTCTCTGTTTTGCCTTGTGGCTGTGAGTTAAAATATTCGTAACTTAAATATTTTATTTCGTTAAAATATAAACAGTTTGTTTTGAGTTTTTTTATTGAAAAACAATATGAAAATTGGAACCTCTAATTTTAAGATGATAAAATTAGAGTTTATTTCTCAATGGTTTTCAATGATTTTGGTATCAAAATATCGATAATAAGTTTGTTTGTTGCAATGATAATAAAAAAACAATAAAATTGCATCGCCTTTAACATAATTAAAGTTTTAGTTTAATAAATCAAATCATAAAAACATATCTTATTTTATTCGCTCTAAATAAAATAAGATATAATTTTATGATTTAGTTTGTTTAAATTAAAATTTAATTACATTAAAACAATAAAACCATAATTTTTTCCACCATTACATAAAATAATAAAATTAAATTATATTTAGTATAATTAATTTTTTAAAAAATTTAAAGAATCAAGTTATACAATAACATCATATTTTATTTATTTTGATATATATATATGTGTGTGTGTGTGTGTGTGTTAAAAATATATTTTTTTTTTTTCTTATCATAAAAAGACACAAATTAGGCAAAATGACTAAAATGATCCTTGATTTAATGGAGTTAACGGATGCGTTAGTCAGAGGGACCATGACCAGGATAAATTGAATATCACATGGACCAAATCCACAATAAACACACTATAGGGACCGTAGTCAAAGAAAATAACAAAGCACGGGGACCAAATCCACAATTCACTCTTAATTAATTGAAAGTGTATTAATTAAAATTTAGTATTATTACATTAACAAAATAATAAAAATGCTCCTCATTTAACAAAAAAAATTAATGGCCATTAGAAAAAGGGAAAATCCGATTGTTTTTGCAAACCACGATAGTCATCTTGTAATTTTAAAACTGTAAAGACGAAAAATATTATTTTTTAACAAGCCACAAGAACCAAATTTGTAGTTTACTCTTAGGGGGCGTTTGGTTCGCAGAATGATTTCTGATGGAATGGAATCTGTCAATGGAATTGGAATCTGGAAGAAATTGGAATGAAATGTTTTCAAGTTTGACCAACTGTTTGGTTGGTAGGAATGGAATGTAATCAGTCAAATGAATTGGAATATGTCTGTTTGGTTTGCAAAGGAATTGTAATGGAATTCTGAAAAATGACAAAAATACCCTTTCTTTTATTTTTATTTATTTATTTATATTTTTTTGAATGCCGAGAGAGATAGAGGAGAGAGGAGAGAGAGATAAGATAGAGAGGAGATAGAGAGGAGAGAGAGAGAGGGGAGAGAGAGAGAGAGGGGATAGAGAGAGAAGAGAGAGGGTAGAGAGAAGTTAGAGAGGAGAGAGAGAGAAGAGAGAGTAGAGAGGGTAGAGAGAGAGGAGAGAGGGAGGGAGAAGAGAGAGAGGAGAGAGAGGAGAGAGATGAGAGAGAGAGAGAGGAGAGAGAGGGTAGAGAGGAGAGAGAGGGTAGAGAGAGGAGAGAGAGGGTAGAGAGGAGAGAGAGAGGAGAGAGAGGGTAGAGAGAGAGAGGAGAGAGGGTAGAGAGAGGAGAGAGAGTAGAGAGAGGAGAGAGAGGGTAGAGAGAGAAGAGAGAGGAGAGAGAGAGGAGACCAAATCCACATCTGATGAGTTTTAATTTTGTTAAGAGGGTTTGGAGGTTATTTTTGTCATTTTGAGAAAATACAATGGAATGGAATTCAATTCCATCCAAAATGAGAAGGAATGACCAATTCCTTGATTGAAGGATTTCATGGAATTCAATTTCATTCCTTTGGAAACCAAACAGCAGGATGGAATTTGGTCAATGGAATTGACCATTCCAATTCCATCATATTCCGGCGGATTCCAGCGAACCAAACACCCCCTTATATTATTAAAAAGATAGTAGTGTATTTTTAAAGTTTCATATATAATTGTGGTCCATTATCTTTTTTGGTAAAAAGAAAATTATTAAAATTTAACTTTATCCAAGTCAAATGGTCAACATCAAATAGTGACTTTATTATAATTTTATCCGGTTACGATACAACCATATTAATTATAAAAACAAATCAATGAGACATAGAAACGTTACAATAATATTATAATTTTGTTGGAAATTAACCAAACAAACAACCACCAATAAATTATTTAAAAATGTTTAAAATAATGAAATTTTGAATGGGTCAACATGGGTTGGGTTACCGTTTGCAACATTTAAACAACCCAATTCAATAAAAGCGGTTTAAAAAAATATTAACTTAACACAACTCATTAAGAAATATAACTCAACCCAACTCAAACATTGCAAGTTGGGTTAGGTTTACGGGTTATATTTGACATTTTAGAGTAAACTACTATTTTCGTTCCTATGGTTTGTTGTTTATAACTATTTTCGTCACTGATCTTTAAAAATTGTTTTTTTGGTCTTTGTGGTTTGCAACTCCTTTCGTTTTTAGTCCCTGAGAATATTAGTTTTAGGGACGAAAATAAAAAGGAATTGCAAGTCACAATGACCAAAAAAGCAACGTTTAAAGTCATGGATGAAAATGGTTATAAACAACAAACCACAAGAACGGAAATCGTAGTTTACTCTAAGTTTTACAGTAAACTACAAATTTGGTTTACGTGGTTTGTCAAAGATAGTACTTTTAGTCCATGCAGTTTAAAAATTACAAGATAGCTATCGTGAAAGTCCCTAAAACGTGAGGGGGATTTTTCATCCGTTTATCATATTCTTTTATCTTTTACACAATTAAAATCGATTTTATGATTTTGGTCCATGTACTTTTAGATTGGGTAAAAGACAAAAAAAATCGATAAAAGGATGAAAATGCCTTTCATCTAACACTTAACGACGCTAGGAGGGACTAATCTGAACGTTTTTGCAAATCACGATGATCATCTCAAAACTACAGGGACGAAAGTGTTATTTTTGACAAACAACAAGGATTAAATTTTTAATTTTACTCTTATATAATTTATATATTTTATGCGGTTTGATGAGATGAGTTTAAACCGGTTATTTGCAGATTGGGGTGGGCAGTTTGGTTGGGGTTTTAAGCGACCATGGTTTTGAATATAGTTTGTATGGATACACATATCAGTTAATTTGGACTTGAACATACATAGGAAGATTTAACCTTCAAACATATGAACTACATATCAGCAAACAAGCGATACGTTCTGGCATCTAGAATGATTTGTCGTACTGATGCCACTGCCCCGATCAATGAGAGCCCGGTAGACACGACACCAATCACCGTATTCACCCAAAAAACAAACCCTTTTTTGGATGGTTTGAACGTCAAGTTGTAGAAAATCATGGGCAAAATAAAATCCAAAGGTATGCAGCCGAATGCACCAAACAACGCCATTATGTCTCCAAAAAACGGCAACATTGCTGCAAAAGTAGTTGCGATGATCACCGATAACGATCTTGATATGAGCCGCGGCACGAAGTTTCTTAACGAGAGTTGACCTTTCTCGGGATTTGCAAATCTGCGTTCTAAAACCACGTTTGATGGTTGCAAGTAAACCTATGTCGGCAAAAAATGATGACATTAAAAACGAGCAAATCAAACCATTAATAAAATAAAGTTTGTAAACTACGAGCAGTCCTATAATATATCGATTCAAGAATTTACTAGGTTCAGAGTTTAAAAGTAAACTATAAATTTGGTCCATGTGGTTTGTCGAAAATAACACTTTTTGCCCTTGCAGTTTTGAAATTACAATACGATCATCATGGTTTGAAAAACGGAAGAACTTGGTCCCTCTCTCGAACGACAGTTTAAAAAAATTCTTTAAATGAGGGTTATTTTTGTCTTTTTATCGAATTTTTGGTCTTTCACCCAATCAAAAACCATAATGACCCAAATCACAAAATCGATTTTGATTGGGTAGAAGACAAAAAGAAATCAATAAAATGACGAAAATACCCCTCATATAACATAATCTTTTAACAACCGTTAGATAGAGAGAACAAATTCAGACGTTTTTCCGAAACCACGATGGCCATCCTCTAATTTCGAAACTGCAGGAACGAAAAGTGTTATTTCGACAAACCATGGGGACCAAATTTGTAGTTTACTCCTAAAATTAAATTAACATAAAAACATAAATGGACCTGGCGAGTTGGTCCAAATTTTCATTTCATCGTCCGGACTCGGCCATTGAATTTAACGGACCATCTTGGACCCGCCCAATTTTTTCAAGAATAGTTGTCCAACCCGCTTTTCTTACGGGCAGGTACGGTCAGTACAGTCCGTGAACAACTCTAATGCATAAGGTACAAGTTATCATAACACAATACTGAGTAAAATGACCATTTTACCCCTGGAAAGAAAAGAAAGAAACTTACCAAAGTACAAGCTGCCACTTGCAGAACAGTGAAGCCATTGGTCATAAGAAGGAACCATTTGGGCAACAATGGGTTTGAATTAACCATGAAGTTTTGAAGAACTGAGCTTTGAACTTGATTACCAAATGCCCAATAACCAGATATCCCAACACTAAAATAGTTTGAAATCACAACTGTATAACACACCAATAACCCTTTCAACATTTTACCCTTCACTGGTTCTGCTATTGTGGCCTGTTCCAATACACCATTATCAACAATTACGGTATAAAGTAGCAGCAGGCTGACCTAATAACCTCTAAATCAATTTAAAGTAATGGTGGAAATTACTGATAGCCCGCAAATTTATGTTTATAAGAGCATCTCCAACAGCTATGCTATTTTAGGAATTTTGGGAATTTGGGAAAAGTTTGTTCCAACAGTTATGCTAAGCTTTTCTTTAAAATAGAGAAAAAAAAACAAGGAGAGAGAATAGAGAAATTTCCGAATTTGGAACAAGAAAGAGAAAATATAGCATATCTGTTGGAGAAAAAAATCAATGTGGGTCGTGAACATGATTTTTTATCCATGTGGAATGGATACCGATACAAACTCCCCTACTAAAATCACCATCCTGATGGTGTATACATAAAAAAATGACTTTTACCCACAAAAATCATCAAAAGAAATTCCTTTGGTGATTACCTACGGACCACCCACAAAATACCCAATGCTTCTGGTAGAATTCGATGTTTTTCAAGGAAATAAGTAAATCAGGGTCATGGGTAATCTGTCAATGATTTGAGTTTTCCAACAACAATTTGCATACTAATTTTTGTGACGGATCATCCTTTTAGAGACGGATTTTTGAGGCAAAATGTGTAGGTAAAAGTCTTTCATTTAGTAGTGCGCGTAAATTTATGTGTTGATACCATTTATAATGTCCCATAACCCAAAACAGTTGTGGGCTGGCCTCCAAATCAACTTAAAATCATGGTGGAAATTATTTGTAACCCACAACTTTAAGCTTTATAAAAACATCTCCAAAGATTCTCTATAATTTCTTTAAATAGATCCAAAAGTTAAAATCTTTAAAAAAAATTACATTTAACTCCAACAGATTATCTATTCTAAATAATTTCAATTTTCAAAATTAATTATATTATTAAAATATTCTATAATTTTATCATCCCAATATATTTTTTTATATATTATATTTTTTTATATATATAAACTAATAATAATACAATCTAAATGGTGGGGATAAAGAAAAAACTGAACAAAAAACTTCATTTTCTCTATTTTAAAAAAACTGTTGGAGATGCTATAAGAAGTCCATCGATCTAATTTTTATCCACGTGGGGTGGATTGTTACATGAAGGAATTTAAAAAAACCTGTATCTCGGGAATAATCCCATTGCCATAAGTCGTACAAATGATCGAAATAGCGTTGAAGAAGCCGAAAAGACGATTTATTCCGATTCCCGTTAAGGAATAGTTCTTGGGAGGCGCTTTATTCGAGTTTCCTGCAAAAAAGTTTCGTTCTTTCACCTTCTTTTACCAAAAGAAAAAGACGGAAAAAGTAGTTACTACATAAATTTTCAACAACAATCAGTAACAGTTTTTCGTACCGATATAAATTGCACCGGCAGTTGTACAAGCACAATATGCAAAGCATAAGATGAGGGAGACAAGGTTTATATGTCTCAAGGAATGGAAAGATGGGATTTGGGCCAAAATGAGTGTAAAGCTTCCAAATATCACAATAAAATGTGATAATTGCATGCTTCCATTTGGTCTTGCTAACAAGTAGATAAACTGCATAAGAAATATAAAACATTAAGGGAAAAACCGAAAAAATCGAACAACGATTGCATCGGAACTGACTAGGTTTGGTTTGGTTCAGTTCGGTTCTTTGTGTTATGTTCGTTTTAAAAACGATTCTTTTTTTTGAGGGGGGGAAGGGTTTCCTAGGCTATGTCTAGACTAATCCCGGTAAATTATGACCGCAAGAAACCAACCCTGACAAAGTCAGTGGCCATAATTGTTGTGTACGTCTGGGCAAATGGGATATTCCACAACATTCCCTAGAGCCTTAACTACTACGCCACAACCCTTGTGGTCCTTACAAAAAACAATTCTTGGTTTTAGGGTTTTCAAAGTTCGGTTCTTGGTTTGATTATGTCAAGTTTGGAATCAATCGAGTTATATTTGGTTTTGGACCGAGCTGGTTTCAGATAAAAACTGAATTGGTTAGCTAGGTTGGTCATGTTTTCGGTTCAGATATGGTGTAATCCGCTTTCTATATAGACGAACAACCCTATTGACAAAAAACGTTTCGTAGGTCATGTGTTAAGGGGTGTTTGATTTTGGCCTAACGAGCTTAATAAGCTTATAGCATAATTCATTCAGCTAATGTGTTGTTGAGGGTTAAATTCGTAATTTACGTCATTCTTACCGTTTATCTAGGACAAGAAAACATAAAACGGTTTATTTTAGTTCACAACGTACATACCGCTTAATTAATACAATAATTTAATCCATATTCGCCTTAAAGAAAAAAAAACAAGCAACCCATTTATTGAATCCATATGTTTTAACGTTGGCTCACCTTGAGACTTTGTCCACCTAGCAAAGTACACGCGATGACAGCACCATAACACGAGCCCAACTGAAGTGGGCCCACGTAATACCGACCCCATCCTGGGCCTGTTAAATAAATTGGAGCGATTAATTAATTAAACGCCAGCCTAACTATGTTTAAAAGGGTATAATTGTAATTTGTTACCTAAAATGTCGTGGGCCATGTCGCGGAACCTGAGATGGCGGCGACCGAGATAGGCGTAGTGTTCCAAGACTAGAGAGAGGAGGTTGTAGGAGTAGAATGTGACAACTCCGGCGAGCACCAACACCACCACGCCGCCCTCCCACCCCAACAATGCCAAGGCAAACGGTAGGCTCAGTAGTGCCGGTGCTACTATCGCAGTCGTTAAATGGTACCCGCAATGTAACCATGATCCTATGTTATAATAAGGCAATGTGTCAAGTTATACATAGTTAAAGCTTACGTGATCTGTAATCATATCAATTATATCATGTTTTATCCAATTTTAAATAAAGTGATCTTTACTATATTATAAAACATATAAAAGTTCTTAAAAATAATTTATTAAGTATCATATCCGTTTTAATAATACATTTTTTTTTTAAAATTCATTGTTACAACTTACAACTTACAAGTTATTATAACATATGTATAACCTTTTTAAATTCCACGTTTGAACTAAATAAAATTAACCGATAATCAACTAATAAAACTTCATAGATTTATCTTTTTTAACGATCTTAAATATTATTAAGTTTTTAATTAAACAAACATATAAAAAAATAATTTTATTATCTTTAATTTGATATTCATATCGATATTTTTTTTTTCATTTTTTTAAACCGGATGTTCTAAATTTTCACGAGTATAATTAAATGCAAATAGGTTCATACTACTAATAATAATTACTTCATACACGATGTTCTTAAAATCTTTTAAATTCAAATTTACAACTTATTACTGCATGCTTACATGCAACTTCTTAGAGTTCCACAACTTATAAAAACGTTCAAATACAATATAAACATCTAGCCCTACTAAAATGACATTATACGCCATAGAATTGATAATTAATGGATGATTATTTCACTCTCTCAAAACCATGCACACAAATTAAACCATAAAAAACGTAAAATAAACAGAATAAAACGAAACATGAAGCAACATAAACATTTTAAGTTTTCAGTGAATCAAAAACTTGATCATGCCTCATTCCATGTTTATATTTCTAGTGAAACATAAATCAGAATAATATATATATATATATATATATATATATAGAGAGAGAGAGAGAGAGAGAGAGGGAGAGGTTCATTTGAGAAATGATAAATATATGAGAAATAGAGAAGTAATCTTAACCATTCATCTGGTCAACATTTGCGACTTTGATCGCGAAGCACCGGATAATTCCTTGTGTGGTCTATAGAAGGTAGAGGGGTAATTTCGTAAAATACACGGGATGAGTTCATATATGAATCTGTATGAATCACAAAGATTCATATATGAATCTGTTAAATTAGTTCAACTGATTCATATATGAATCTTTGTGATTCATACAGATTCATATATGAATCTTTGTGATTCATACAGATTCATATATGAATCACAAAGGTTCATATATGAATCTGTTAGTTAGTTCAACTGATTCATATATGAATCACAAAGGTTCCTATATGAATCAGTTAAAAGAGTTCAGTTGTGAATTGCACTGATTCATATATGAACATATAGTTCATATGTGAATTATACATGTTCATATATGAACACAACCCGTGTGTTTTGTAAAATTTACGAAATTGTCCTTCTATTTGTGGGATAGCCGCAACTTTTGACCAGTCAAAGCTGCAACTTTTGACCGGTCAAAGCCGCAATATTTGACTAGTCAAATCCGATCTTGACCATATGAATGACTAGGATTACTTCTCTATTTCTCATATATTTACCATTTCTCAAATGAACCAAACACTATATATATATATATATATGGGTGGGTTCAATAACTATTAAAAAAAAACACGAGAACGGTTGTTAATGTACAAAATCATACATAATTCACGGGACTTTGCCCCCGCGACTTAAGTCGTCTCTCGCATCCAATTTTTGCCCTTAAATGTCAAAATCACATATGATTTTGTACATGATTTGTTGTTTTCTTAGATAGTTAGCGTTCTCGTTTGAATTTCCTTTCTCTCTATATATATTATAGTGTATAAGCCGACATGAAAAAAGTTTGACCATCTCGTCCTAGCTTGTTTGATGACATGATCGAGTCGACCTTTAGCTCACTATGGTCTAGACTTCATGGCTCCAAAGGCTAGCCGATACGAACCACTTAGAAGCAAAAGTATAGGAGCCAACAAGGGTAGACAAAAATCCGACAAACCCAATTGACCCAACTCAACCCAACCCACATGGTTTGGATTGTGTTGGGTTGTACTTTAATTTATTTGGGCTTGGTTTGGTTTGGCTGAATTTTTCAAACTGTATACATTGGGTTGTTCAAACGCCTTCAACCCTGATCACCCATACGAGCCAACCTACCCAAAAGGCCACAAGCCAACTAAATCCGAAACCTACCAAACTTATCATTAGCCATATAACCCATGTTCGGCTCGACTCAAATACACACCAACACCCACAATCGCTTACACCCATACATGCAAATACACACACACACACACACACACACACATATATATATAAAGATACCTCGGGATTTGAGAACGAACAGAGCTCCGGCATCGAGCTTTTTGGGAAGAGCGGGTTCCGGTACCGGAGATATATTCCGGGAGGTGGGAGCAACCGTCACCATGTAGTTTGTCTTTTAGACAATAAAGTCACAAAATGGGGATAGGTGAGTGAATGGCGGATTTATTCAAAGTCGCCGGCTTATAAATCCGAAATCATTTACAACATAGATTTTTTGTTTATTTATTTATTGTTATTTGTCTATTATTTTATGTATTTAATGTAAAGTTAAGATATTTGTAGTTTCAAAACGTTATGGGTTTTTAAAGAATTTAAAATTTACGTTTTAATTTTTTTTATCTTTGACTTATTTGTATAATATATTGGACGATAGATGAGATTAACCGTAAAAAAGTTAATTATATTGTGACAACATATATATATATATATATATATATATATATATATATATGGGAACGATCTTTTACAAATCACGTTTATTTTACAAACTCTACAAACTAAAATCAACCAATCAGATTTTTTCATTTAGTTTTTATATAATTTCAATTTGGAGGGTATAATTGACAATGTTCTAAAAAACTCGCCGTATAGTCGTCATGGCGCGCCATGATCCCAAGGCTTGTGTGTCACGCCACGTTAAGCCCATGACATGTCATAGCCTAATGCGCAGTTATTGTAAAGAGATATTTGATTTTTCTTTATGTTTTTAATATCTTATTTGCAAGTCTTTAATATATAATCTAATTTAACTTATTTATTATTATTGACTCATTGAGTAACACTACAAAACATACGTTTTTATATATAATATTATTTATGAATTAGAAATTTAACACCACAAGTCACGCCTTGAAAACGACATGGCTTCGCCGTGACTCCTAAGACTTGAGGCTTCGCCTCACCGCCACGCCACGCCTCACGCCATTTAGAACCTTGATAATTGACAATCCAAATTACACGATTATATTTATGGAAATATTTTATTTTTGAATTTGTCTATAATTATGGACGGTTATGTTTATGGAAGTATTTTATTTTTAACTTTATCAAAATCATTGTATGCATGAAAATTGAATTTTAGTTTGTTTAACTTTTTTTTTACCTAATTACGGTTTGATTCTTTTTTTTTAATTACGATTTTATTTTTTAATTATTTCTAAACAATTTTTTTTTCTTTTAATTACGGTTTCATTTTGTTTTAAATAAAGTTTCATTATGTTTATCATGGTTTTTGTAACACCCTTAATTTTCTGAATAAATTTAAACTTTTGAAAATAATATAAAATTATATCATATCAAAGCGGAAGCTATTTCATGAAAGTATTAATGAGGTTCCACATATATATTTACATATCCAAAATATACAAAAGGAACCTTTACATCACATCAGTTAAATTGTACGAAATACCGGTGTTACATAATTCGGTTCACGACCATTTTTAAACAAAAAAACTAAACCTTAGAAGCATTGCCAAACATGTCATACCGCGGATGTCCCAAAAGATGCTATCCCAAGCCTTCTACCCACCTCACCGGTTCAGGTATCTACTAAGTGTTTCCTGCGGATACAAAAACATTTTACTTATTCAATTAGCATAACGCTAGTGAGTGCACCAAAAGCATTTAATTCAACAAACACCAGTCATCAATGTTCCATAGTTAACTAGATTACAAAATCAATGATATCACATATAAAACACGTAAGATGTGAAGGCAAGTCTATTGAACGTCCGTATTTTTCCACAGTGGCCAACCACGGTCAACGACATCCACGTGGGGGAACCGTTCACATCTCCCGTCAAGGTGGGGGAGCACAAAGCTTTCACCATACAACGGTTTCCGGGAGTCAATGATCTCTTTCCCGCTAGTCCACTTGTGCCTGCGCTTGGTTCGAGACTCGTCAGCCTATTGAACCGCACGGTCATAATGGGTACTTATCATTCAACTCCAATTGCAACATCCATCTCAAATAACCTATCCATGTTATGTGGTTAGATCTGACACAACCTCTAAAACCACACACACATCTCATAACCGGATGTGCAATTATCTAATCTTGGGTCTGGACCATAATTCAATAATAAGAAATGTATATAATACACCATTAAATCTCAAAATAATTCCATGAGTACATTTCATCTTTAAAATCGTTATGCAAACTCCTATCAACAAAATTTTCATAAAAGATCCATCAATGATTTCATAGTAATCTATAAGTTAACTACATCTACATAACTCATCAACAATTTCACATATGATAACTTTCAAAGCTTTAAATTAACAAGTTTAGGGTATCCACATGGTACACTCACCTGGATGTTGTGATGAGGATCACAACCAAACCATAACTTCACTTGATGCCCATACCTATTACAAAGGTTAAACGAAACTACTTTAAATAACTTAACGAGATTCTCAACCTAAAAACATTTTGACCTCTATGCTAGATGACTTATGAGGCTTAAAAAAACATACTTAATAAGCTACTATTGAACCCCAAAACACCTCAAGAAATCTTAAGGTCATTTACTTGAAAATAATCTTATTTTACATTTGCTAAAATTCACACCCGAAACTGACATACCCACTGTGTTTCGACTTTTTGACAAGCTTAATGTTGGAATTAGCTCCAGTGTTTCAAATATGAACTGAAGTGGATGTTCCAAGCTTTCCAACGACGTATAGAACACTTAAATCCGATAAACGGTTGATTTTATACGAATTTATTAAGGCAGCCCAGCAAGTACTGAAATTTTCTGACATCATCCTAATTTCGAGTTTTCTTGACTAAAACTCATCCAATGGGTCACCAATTCGACCTAAACTCAATTGCAACCTCTAAGTAAATTATATACAGATTAAAACAAGTTTAAAACAGGTCTCAAACATCATCATATCATAACCTTAGGTTATCAAACTCAAATCACCACAATCTTGACCCATTTGACCCGTAAATTCAAGCAACACATCAATGGGTCTTTATAGCTATCATCAAACACTGAAATGGAGTATAAATAAAGCTTAAAACTTACTGGATATGAGCACCAAGGTCTGACTTGGTTGAAATTCCTCAAAATAAAGCTTGAACTTGGTGAAATCAAGGTTAAAACACTCAAAAATGGCTTCAAATCTCACATGCAAATGTGAACTCTCACAATCAAAGCACCTTTGATCTCTCTCTCTCTCTAATTCCTTCTTCATAAGCTAGAATGGAAGAAGAAGGCTGATGAAAAGAATGCTCTAGACCTTCTCAATTGGGGGTTTTAATAATGAATTTTACATATAAGCCCCCTCTAGTTTTGAACTTGGCAATTGCAATCTTCCAAGTTCCTTTGATTCATATATTGGCCACCAAACGTAATTAAAAACATAAATAATTTACAAAGACTTTCAAATATAACATTAATAGGCCAAAAATACTTATAATTCAAAATTTGGGATATTACAGTTTTAATAAGGTTTCATTATGTTTATCATGATTTTAATAAGGTTTCATTATGGTTGCAATAAAATTTCATCTAGATGATGAAATATGTTTTAGAGCTTTGTATGGAGGTGAAACTATTTCACTATATTTCGCTATAATTTTAATAAGGTTTCATTATGGTTTCAATAAAGTTTCACTACGGTTTCACTATGGGTTCTCTACTATTTCACTATTGTTTTAGTAATTTATTAGTAAATTTATAATATATTAAAAAAAATCTTCTCATTATCATAAAATATTCTTCATGATTTTGATAATCTCCCTAAAATAGTGTGATTTAATGCTCTTTCCAATATTAGGCTTTTATGATGTATTTTCCCCTTTTGTCCTTCTAATACAATTTTATGAATTTAATAAAATAGTTTTTAATTTTTATTACCTAAAATAACACAATTTAGATCTTGACCATTGATTGATAAAATCTATGACATATAGGTGGGTTGCAAAGTTTGTAAAATAAACATGGTTTGCAAATGACATAAAGGGGTTAAATCATGTGAGAACCAAAAAAATATTGAGAACTGTGAGAATCGATATAAGCCATAATTTGGTTTTGATCCTATGGTTTTAATTAGAAGATGTTTCACTTCCAATTTATTTCAAAATTGTCATTGCCTTTAATGATAATGGATTAAAATCAACAAACGGCTTAGATCGGTTTTCATGGTTCACACCCCTCTCTATATATATATAGAGAGAGAGGGGTGTTCAAATGCAACCCCTTTACATGGTGCAACCTCATGCAACCCCTCTATCCACCACTCATTTTATTTTCACTTTTTAAATTAAAAAATGTGAAAATAAAATGAGTGGTGGATAGAGGGGTTGCATGGGTTGCACCATGTAAAAGGTTGCATAATAACCTACCCCTATATATATATATATATATATATATAATCCTATTAATTGTATTAGTTTTTAGAAAGACTTTTAAGTAGTGTTTAGTATGCATATATAATTGAATTGGATTGGACAAGTTATCTGTCCGGTATTTGATACAACTGAGATTTTTTCCCAAAAAAGCTAATTCATTAAAGAAAAATGAACAAAAAAAAACAAGGGCCATCAAAGGGAGCCTGCAAGGAACAGATCACCTAGGACCACAAAACTGAGAGAACAATCGAAAGACAACAAAAATCGACCAACAACCCGACAAAACAAAACTAAAAACTACAAACCAAAATTGTATTAATTTTGATATAATATTAAGAAAAAAAATAAAAATATGACTAAAATACCACTCATTTAAACTGAACTTAACAGAAAAAGTTAACTATCATAATTCATAAGACAAAAGGACCAAAACCGTTGGGAATTAACAAACATTAGGGACTAAATCCGAATTTTTGAAATTTAGGAATCATATCATTTGAAAATTACAAATGTTATGGACCAAAGTCCGGGCATAATCCGAAAATTTTTAATTGTTTTTTTTGATAGAGATACACAATTTCAATAATATATGAAATTTCAGTAAAACTATTTTCAAACTATTACAAGTATCATAAGATACTAGTTGTGTACTCGTGCAAAGCGGCATGATATAAAATCCTATTGTTAATCGAGAATGAAATTAATACATCTGCTTACTCATTAAAAAAGAAAGTCCGAAGTTAAGTTTTTCAAATAAAAGTGCAAGAACGATGTCAAGTTTTCATGTAGTAAATGGGCCATCAAAGCCATGGGTCATTTACCAAATGTTTATCGGGTAAGTGCGTACTGGATGTCACTTACTTTAGAATATGTTCTTTGAGAACTTTCAACAAGCACGTGATAACCAACGTAGGTAACAAAAAGAATAAACTTCAAAAATGAGAACTTGAAAAAGGACTGATACCATGTTGAGAATGTCTGAACACGGATGAAAAAGACACACATAAAGACTGAACCTGGATATTGGTCGTTATGTTGGTCGTGTTCGTGGGGTAGGAATTTTGACGAAATAACACAATATTTATATATAAAATTACTTATCTTATGAACCGGATAACAACAACAATTATGACAATAAACACTACATTATGAAGTAGATATTCGGTATGAAATAACAACACACTTTAACTATATATTTATTTTTCACTTACATTATATATTTATAATTATTCTATATTTGTGTAAAATATATATATATATATATATATATATATATATATATTCTATATGAAATAACAACCTACTTTAATTTTCGTTTTATTTAGGACCAATCTAAGGGACAATGGGTCATTGATGGGGTGTTTGTAACATCTTATGTGGTCACTCCTTTATTTGTGTTCTCAACTTTTTGGAAGCTTTTGTATCATTCGCTTCAGAGTTGCGCATTTACGACAAATCAATAACAATCATGCATATTTGAATTGCCCTAGCGGTAAAGAGGCGAGAATTCATAAGTAGGAATGTTAATGAGTCGAGTCGAGCCGAGTAATAAGTTTTTTTTGGATATAGGAGGGAACTTTTGACAAAACTGGGAAAACGTATAAGAGAATACACCTAACAGGCGTGGAACAAACCACCCAAACTCATGTCCAAACGACAGTTATCCACAACTGGTAGGAACAACAAAGAACAAGTGTTCATGGCTACCCCTTTCTCTTTTCCAAAGGGGATAGACCATGTTGGGCGGTATTTCCTTCCACATCATCATTCGGTCTCACGTGTTGAGATGCTTCGATCAATATTGCCAACCAGAGAGTGAACGCGTGTTTGGGTATCCGTTGGGGGAAACCATACTAAATCGTACCATGGGACCACCTCCGAACGTCCCTGATACTTTTCCAAACCGCATTGACAGTGAACACCGAATGCGACCACGTTGCCACGTTCGTTCTTCCATAAAACCTAATCTCGAGTTCCCATTGGAGCGTAGGAACGCTGCCCAGATCCTCCAACACGGTTCTCCATCGCTACGGTAGCTCAGACTTGTCACACGCGATAAAATCTTTTTCCGAGCTCATCCTCGATAGGCCCACCATGCATTCGAGTAGCAAGTTATTTCAGCTCTATTAACTTTTCAAAATATTGTTCAAGTTTGAGCTCGAATATTTTTACCATGATTGAGCTCGATGTAGTTTTAACAAGTTTGAATTATGCATTACATCTAAAGTTCAAGCTTAATAAGCTTGAATTCGAGTTCTATTGACTTGAGTTGTATAATTTTTGTATTTTGATTGAATAATATATAAATATATGAACATTTTCGACTAAAAAAATGTACTGTTTGAATAGCTCGACATGAATATTTAGACGAAAACTAATATTTTTTTATAGAATTGGGAAAAAATTATGATCGACCACAGTGGGAGTCGAACCCACGACCTTTTGATCCGAAGTCAAACGCGCTAATCCACTGCGCTATGCGGTCGGTTTTATGAAATGTTCGTCACTAAAACTAATATTCAAAGTGCGTGAATATATGGTACTTTTATTTTATTTAAAAATTTGAATGTTTTCTTATAAAAAAACTTTATTTAGGATTTGAATAATTAGGGGTCATATTTATCCAAATTCTATTTAATGTTTATTATGTAAATTTGAATTATTTATATGGTGTTTTAAATATTTGATTATATACTAGAAGCGTACTCGCGCAATGCAGCGACATACATCACGATTTTAATTTTTTCTTTTATTTTTATCTTATATATTTTAAATTTAAATTAAGATGTTTATTCTGTATTGATTTTGTTTTGATTATGTTTATCGGTTAGTTATGAATTCAAACATATAACTTTAAAATTTGTACTCATTTTATCCTTTATTTAATATGCAGAGAGTGATTTTAGGGAAGTTGAATTGAGGAGTGATTTTAGGAGAGTTAAAATTGTTAGAGATAAGGATTAAATAGGAAGGGATTTTAAGTTTTCATTCTTTATTTAAGTTTTAAGTAATTAACATTAAATAGCAGTACATAAAGCTTAATGAGTTGTTTTTAAGAGTTTTTATGTCTGCTTTATAATATAGTATAAATATAGATTTAAATTTTTTATATTTAAAATTTGATTTTTATTCTTTATTTAATATGCAGAGAGTGATTTTAGGGAAGTTGAATTGAGGAGTGATTTTAGGGGAGTTAAAATGGTTAGAGATAAGAATTAAATAGGAAGGGATTTTAAGTTTTCATTCTTTATTTAAGTTTTAAGTAATTAACATTAAATAACAGTACATAAAGCTTAATGAGTTGTTTTTAAGAGTTTTTTATGTTTGCTTTATAATATAGTATAGATATAGATTATACTAAGGGGTTGTTTATCGAGTACTTATCTCGGTAAACGTTTACCAAGTCACATTTTCTTACTGGATTCATATTGCAAGGACTAAAAATCTTACCCGGTAAAAGCGAAGGCAATGACCGAGAGTCTTAATTACATAGTAAGGGTCGTCGTCTATTACAACGTTTAGCATTTATTGGATAAATTGATGTACACGATACTATTTTTGTGGACTAAAATCTTATTTGATAAGTGATAATGTTTAATTTTACCGGTAAGCACTACACGGGTAAGCGTTTAGTAAACGACCCCGAAGATATTTTTATTAAAATATATGTCAAGTTACACATTATATATTTCTAGAATGAAATAACGTGTGTGCATATATATATATATATATATACACACACACTAATACAAACATAGGGTTGGGGTTCCGGTGAGAAGTGGAGGTTAGCGTGAGAAGTAATTATCAACCGTTGGATGAGAAATTGATGCACATTAGGATGAGATGCATTGAGATAAGATGCACTTAGATGCATCAGATCAATTCCCTTATAAGACACAATTCATGGAGGGCATAAGATTAAAAGTGATCAATGGTTCAAATCCACGTCTCACGTTTTCCACGTTAACCTCAACTTCTCACATGATATTTCGACTACAAACAAAAACATATATATATATATATACACACACACAATATACCATGCATTTATGCATTGTATATTAATTATGTGTGTGTATATATAGGAAGGTTCAAATCAAACTCACTCATTAATCGCGTTTCATAAAGGAATTGATCATGTGCATCTCAGTGCATTAGGAGCATCCAACGGTTGATAACCAATTATCACGTTTCTCACGTTAACTAAATTTTCTCACAGGAACCAAACCCTATATATATATATATATATATATATATATATATATATATATATATATATATATATATATATACTAGTTGTGGACCTGCGCAAAGCAGCGGGATCTGACATTTTATTGGGAAACAATAATGAATAACATATGCTATTTAACAAAGATTTCCTAGAAAAACAAAAAATGTTACGTTTTCAAACGTGTTATTGATTTTTCCTTAAAAAACAAAGAAGAGTTAAGTGTGCAAATATGTTTATAGATTGTTTGCTAAATAGAACAAAATGTTACATTTGCAAATGTGTTTATATTGCTAGAACAAAAGAAGTATGAAGTTTATGTTCAAATTCTATAGGTAAGTGATGCAACCCCTTTATAATCAAGAAATGTGACACCTCCTCATCAATATTAACGTTTTATGCAAAATAAAAATTAGAGAAGAAACAAGATATTTCCAAACAAAAGATGACTTTAAATAGAGATGGAGCTATATCTATTAGAACTAATCTTCATCCCTTCCTCTTATCTCTTAAACCTAATCCCGTAATCCTTTAACTCTTAAACCTAATTTTAATATTGACTTCTCTGGCCTTCCACATTTCATTGACATCTATGTAAGAAGGATGATAAATTAGTAAATCAGACGGTGTATGGTCAACCCCCTATAAATTACAATTGTTTTTGACGTTTCTAAAGCATAGTGAACTATGATAGCTTGAAGTTGTTATTAGGAGAAAGAAGTTAGTCCTATATAAAATTTTGTGGATCTGAAAAAAATGTGAAAAAAATGTCCTACATCATGTTGGTTTTGAAATACTAACCTCTCACAGTTATAAATATGCAAGCTTAGTTATTCTAGTGAATGTTAAAATGTGATCTATCCCTTCCACTATCCACAATGGATTTAAAAACTCTTTTATCATGGTGTGCTTGAAATTGCCTGTAGTTTTTTTAGTTATTTTATAATACTCCCCTTCAAACCTATTTTGAGGGAGATATTTTTTATTTATAGTTAAGTCTCCCATAATGCATTTTTCGGTGTCTCCCTGTTACCATTAAAGATGAGATTTGGGGTGCAGAAATAAGAAAATACTCACCAAATCCTTAAAACATAATCAAAGCAACAACAATATCGTATCTAACCAAAGAAAGAACAAAAAATTAATGTTAAAAAACCCTAGAAATTGAATCTTGAACAACAAAAACAAAAGATTGAAGGAAACGAACCTGGGAAAGCTTGACCGTAAATAACTACAATCATAAACAAAACAAAAAAATAATGTTAAAAAAAACCTAGAAATTGAATCTTGAACAACAAAAACAAAAGATTGAAGGAAACGAACCTGGGGAAACTTTGACTCTGTTTGAAAAACGGAAAAAAAAAGATTGACTGTAAATAACTGCAATCATAAACAAAAAATAGATTGAAGGAATTGAACCTTGGAAGCTTTGACTCTGTTTGGATACTGAAGCTGTTTGTATCTTGAAAAACAAAACAAAGAGATTGAACAACCTGATTCAAATATATATGAGTAGAATCATCCTAATCTCCGTCTAATTCTGTTGAACCGTGATATAAGGATATGGATGGAAAAGATTTGAGCGTCGATGGTGGTTAGAGATGAGGATTCAGGATAAAGATAACATCCAAGGTGAATAACGGGCTAGGGATTAGAATAAAAGATAAGGATTAAGGATAAAGATAACATCCTAGGATAAAGATAATGGGCTAGGGATTAGAATAAAAATTTGTAAAGTAGAAAATTAAGTAATTTAGCATTAAATGATAGTACATTATGTTTAAAAAGTTGTTTTTTAAGTAGATAACTTTAAATAATAGTACATAAAGCTTAGTGAGTTGTAATTAAGAGTTTTTTTATGTCTGCTTTATAATACTAGTGTTGGGCCCGTGCATTGCACGGGAGGATAATTTTTTTGTTGGAATATTGAACCGAGTTAAAATGAAACGTAATTTCTCTGTTAACAGTTAATGAAATACAATGTGAAAAACGAATGTATTTTCATAAGTGGTTAACTTGCATATATCCTTAATCGTTTGTTGTTATGAGTTTGTGCAATAATATTGGTAATAGTTTTGTATTATATTATTTAAAACTCAAACGACATGTCTCACAACATATCACTATTATTGAAATAATTATAAATATGAACAAACGTTTTTACAGATTTTGCAATTTTTCTGAAACCTCCTCGACAACACTTGACAATCACTTTGAACGTATAAATCTGTAGATTAATTAACAACATTCAACCCACATCAAATATGACAAAGAAAATAAATGATTTATATCTTTTGTAACCGGCAACTCAACTGGTATAGTTCAAATTCACTCAGTACCACTTGAAAATTTATCTGACTATTGACTTCAAGACCTCATAGTATTAGTCGATAAAAATAAAGATATGTATATATATCTTATTCCCCTACTTCGAAAAATATGATTGTGGGTTTTGAAAAATATAAACAAATCCTCAGTAAATAAAATAAAATATAAAAAAGTAGTTTTTCAAAAAACAAAAATATAGTGGAATACCTTTTGTTCAGTTGCAGGTTCCGCCATTGACACCCGACCGTTCGTCTTCTTCTTGTACTCGGATGATACATAAGAAGCTATATATATTTATAGTGAATGTAGAGAATATTTTAAAATCTTTTATTTTCATTTTCGATTTTACATTTAAATGTAAATATATAAAAAATATGGAAGAATATTTTTATATCTACATCGTTTCTATTTTATTTTCTTTACACTTGGTTAATTTGAAAAGTATTGCGGAATATTTTTATTTTAAAGAATACGATAATTTATTAGTGTATCTCGTTATTTTTTATTTTTAATTCATATCAACCTTCTTTTTTCTTCTTTTAATGCTCGTGAAAAAAATACGTGTAGATTTTATATTAGCAAAAAAAACACGTGTAGATTTTATATTATGTTAATATAAAATACATGCTAATATAAAATACGTGTAGATTTTATAAAATAAAATAGATTTTATATTAGCAAAAAAATACGGAAAAAAAGAGTTTATACTACATCTCATTATGTAAAAAGATTTTATAAAATAAAATATGGAAAAATCATTATGAGATGTAATATAAAAAAATACGGAAGAAAAAAGATTTCATATTACATCTCATTAATATAGATTTAAATGTAAAATCTACATTTAAAATAGATTATGCTAATATAAAATCTATTTTATAAAATCCTCCACCAAAAAAACAAATATTTATATTAATAAATGAGTATCCATTCCACAAATAGATGATTATGTGAGATACTGTGCTTGGAAAGTATGTACCAAAGCATTAAGAAATTGTAAATTAAGTAATTGGCTTTTATTAGTTGTACCTTGTGCTTAAAATGTTGTAATTAAGAGTTTTTTATATCGTTTTTATAGTATAGTATAGATATATGTGTGTGTGTGTGTATGGAGAGAGAGAGAAGGTTTCAAATAAAGTTATGTCAAACTCTGAAAGTAATCTAAATGTTCTTCCTCCCTAAACATGCTCACAGGTTCACTCGACATCTGGAAATCAGGGATGTTAAAAGTCGCACACCAATAACTAAGAATATCCCAAGCTTTCCTAGGCTTCTTGGCTATGGACTTCTTATGCATAAATCGACACAGAGGGAAGAATGGAAAGTCGTACCTTAAATAGTGTTCTAAACCTCGAATTTAAAATGGAAAGGATTCTGGTCGATCGGAAAGTGAATCTCGCCGGAGATATGTGTTCTTTAGAAAGGTAAGCGTAAAAAAGGTAAGGATAGAGGGTAATCCTTATTTATACTGAAAATCGGAAACCAAATCGTCAGAAAATCGAATCGCCAGAAAATAAAATCGACGGTCAATGAGATTGACACGTGTCGTTCGTGTCAGGCAACCACTCGAGTACACTCAACAAGCGTATAACACCTGTCCTTCATTAGCTGTCAAATTGTTTATTCTAAACTAGCATGACGTCATCATTCATTTGAAAACGAACCAATTCGGTTCTATGCAAGTTACCCGCTTTTTCTTTTATAACACGTGTCTTAGTATTAAATTTAAATTTTAAAAATTTGCCGCTTGAATTTTAAATTTGGGGGCAAACTGTTTGGGTAAAAAAAAAAAAACAAGGTCCTTTGTCGTACATCTTTAGATTCCAAACAGTCCATTAGCCCATAGTCGCACGACCAGAGAAACTTGTCCACGATGGTTGTCGTACGACATGATTTCAGTTACTAATTTGCAACATACTTTATATTATATTTAATGCAGGATTTCAGGGACGTTTATGATGAGAGATCATAACGGAAGACGTTACCAATAACAACGGATATAACGGATGCTATCATCAATATCAAACGGTTACTTTATTAAAGATATGCATTCAAGACTTGCTAACGGACAATTGGAGTATAAATATGAAGATTGAACATCACATTCGGACATCTGATTCTCAGACTTTACAAACTCACGAATTACGTTCTTAAGCTCATTCAATCTCTCCTGAAGTTGATAAAGCCTTTGCTGATTGTCGTACGACGCACGATCAAAGTCTAATTATACACGACGCACGACCGACTTTACTTTATTGTACTGTTTTACATTACATTTCACTTGTAACACTTGTTAGCAAGAACGACGTCCCTGATTGACGTCCATAGTGCACGACGACTCATAATCGTCCGCGGTTTTTACCCATTTTAGGGGTTTTCCGCGTCACCAATTCCCTTGTCTTATTTATTTCATTTTGATTACTGTCGCGCGATTATTAAAGTTATTTTCTTTGGTTGGATCAAGCTCCACATTTACCTTAAATTTTCTTTGGGAGATTTTTGGCATAAACAATACCATTAGAAAAAATGTTATAAATAACTTTAAAATAAGTTTACGTATTAAATATTTTCAAAATTTTATGCAACTTATTTGATATATATCTGCAAATCCGTCTACACTAATCCGAAAAAAACTTTTCTATTTTAAGTTGTGTTTAAGAAATTTATCGTTTTTGTTATTTACGTAAGAAAAAAAATCGAAATTTATCTATGTCTATTAATTAAAAAATGTATCGTTTTAGATATTTTAATTAATTAAATGTTTTTTATTAAATGTGGATGAAATAAAAACCCTCTATAAAATTATTTTTTTCAAAATATAAACTTAAATTTATCATAACGAATAATAAGTAATCAACTAACAACTACACATTTTCTTTATTTTCTTTATTTTATTTATTTTCAAGAATCAGTAGATTAAAAAAATTGATTTACAAGTGAAGTATGCATGGTTCATGAGCCTGCATTTTAGATCAAACAAAGCAATAAAGGCTCATTTGGTTTGAAGTAATGTTTTTGAGAAATTTGGATCTTATCTAAGGGTTTTGAATTTTTTCGGTATATGGTTTGTAGTTTGGAATAGAACCGAATACCATTTTCTATATAAATTTAAGTTTATATTTTGATTTTTTAATAAGAATATTATAAATTCTATTAATCGATACACAATTTAAAATTATGTAATTAATGAACTATCTAAAAACGATACATTTTTTTTATTAATAGACATAGATAAATTTCGATTTTTATCTATACTATATTATAAAAACGACATAAAAACTCTTAATTACAACATTTTAAGCACAAGGTACAACTAATTAAAGCCAATTAGTTAATTTACAATTTCTTAATGTTTTGGTACATACTTTCCAAGCACAGTATCTCACATAATTATCTATTTGTGGAATGAATACTCATTTATTAATATAAATATTTGTTTTTTTGGTGGAGGATTTTATAAAATAGATTTTATATTAGTGTTTGGGCAAAAAATAGCCAAGGTCCTTTGTCGTACGTCTTTAGATTCCAAACAGTTCATTAGCCCATAGTCGCACGACCAGAGAAATAATTGACGTCCTTCCTTTGAGCGACTTCGATCAGACTATCAAAACCCGTCCACGATGGCTGTCGTACGACATTATTTCAGTTACTAATTTGCAACATACTTTATATTATATTTAATGCAGGATTTCAGAGACGTTTATGATGAGAGATCATAACGGAAGACGTTACCAATAACAACGGATATAACGGATGCTATCATCAATATCAAACGGTTACTTTATTAAAGATATGCATTCAAGACTTGCTAACGGACAATTGGAGTATAAATATGAAGATTGAACTTCACATTCGGACATCTGATTCTCAGACTTTACAAGCTCACGAATTACGTTCTTAAGCTCATTCAATCTCTCCTGAAGTGGATAAAGCCTTTGCTGATTGTCGTACGACGCACGATCAAAGTCTAATTATACACGACGCACGACCGACTTTACTTTATTGTACTGTTTTACATTACATTTCACTTGTAACACTTGTTAACGAGGACGACGTCCCTGATTGACGTCCATAGTGCACGACGAATCATACTCGTCCGCGGTTTTTACCTATTTTAGGGGTTTTCCGCGTCATCAATTCCCTTGTCTCATTTATTTCACTTCTATTACTGTCGTGCGATTATTAAAGTTATTTTCTTTGGTTGGATCAAGCTCCACATTTACCTTAAATTTTCCTTGGGAGATTTTTGGCATAAACAGTTTGGCTCCCACCGTGGGGCCCCATCCAAATAAAATCTTCGATAATCTTGCGGCGTACTAATGTTTTCCTTCGAGTGTTTCTCTTTTTTCATTCATTCAGGACAATGTCATTCCAAGGAACTCAAGATCATGTTGTGGCCCAAATGAACATGGAGTTGACTACTGCTCGCGCCCGTGCTGGACAGGCGGCTAAAACCATCGAGCATCTAAGAAACCAGGGTGGAAACAATATGACGGGAACTACAAATGCTTATACTGGTGCTTGGAACGTACCTCCTCCATTGCCTAATTACCCTCGTCCACCTCCAGTTAATCCTTCAACCTTCGTAATCCCAACTATGCCTATGGCTTCTATGCCATTCAATGGATATGCCTCTGATTCTTCGCAGCAGACTAACTTCAACGGATCAGGTTATATTCCATTGGGTGTCTCCGGGGGTATCCCAGTAGATCCCGTTGCACAACGATTGAAACTTCTGGAAGAGCAGAATGAGCATGTCTTGTCAATGCTGGCCAAATTACCGGGGGCAGCAGTTCCATTGATGTCGAGCCACATACAGGATTTCAGGCGTCACCGTTCATTGATGAGATCGCGTTAGTGGACGTTCCAAAGAAGTACAACATCCCAACCTTCACTCCAAAATATTCAGGCGTCACTGATCCAACAGAACATGTCTCCCAATACAAACAACTTATGTGGACTGTCTCGATACCGTATCAGTTCCAAGAAGTCTGCATGTGCAAAAGTTTTGGGGCGACCTTGACCGGAGCAGCTTTACAATGGTTGATTAATCTCAAACCTAAAACCATCGGGTCTTTTGCAGAGTTGGTGAATCAATTCACTCAGCAATTCGCTAGCAGCCGAAAAATGGAAAAACAGACGAGCGACCTTTACTATGTCGTACAAAAGAATGGAGAATCCATCCGGGACTACTTTAACCGTTTTAACGCGGAAATGATTAGTATCCGAAATTGCGACGTAAAAACAGCAATTGAGGCATACAAACGGGGTCTGGATGATAGTTCAGGGTTGTATCTTGACCTTACGAAGTATCCGCCAGAAACCTTTGAAGACGTACGAGCAAGGACGCTCGCTCATATGAGAGTCGAGGATGATCTCGCTTTCAGAAATAAACACTCGAGCGATCGGAAAAACCTAGGTGTTAAAAAACCAGACTTCAAACCAAAGCCGACCGGTCGATCAGAGCCTGCCAGACAAATTTCGAACGTCAGATTCGAAAAGAAAGGGTCGACGACTTCTAAATTTGTCCAATATCCTAAGGTGTCATCTTATGGCTTCCCTGGATCAGCCAAGGACGTCGTCGCGTCCCTGAAACAGCTTCAGCAAAACGTTCGATGGCCGAAGAAAAACGATAAAGACAGTGACAAGAAAGAAAAAAACAAAATGGTGTGATTTCCATAACGACTTCGGTCATGTAACGGATGATTGCATTGACTTAAAGAAAGAGCTGTCCTGGCTTAACTCGAAAGGTTATTTGCAAGAATTGACGGAAAAGAAAGACGCACGTCCCACATCCCCAGAGCATGCCAAGGTGATTAATTGTATCACCGGAGGTTCTGATGTTTGTGGTACCACCTATTCAGCTGCCAAGAGGCATGCTAGTCGCGGTCCCGACGACCGACCAATTCCAATGGAGGCGAGACCCAAGGAGGACGCGGAATTGGAAGCTATGCCCTTGACGTTCGACCAAGCAGATCTCGACGACGTATACCAAAAACATCATGACGGACTAATTATCCAATTGAGCATTGGAAATTGCCTGACAAAGAGGATACTCGTCGATGGAGGTAGTTCTACTAATATTATCTTTTTTGATGCAGTGAAAGCTATGGGGGTCGACAAATCCGAAATTACTCGACGCTCGACGCTCGACCACACTCGTTGGGTTCAACGGTGGGGCGACAAACACCATGGGGGAAATCACACTACCAGTATATGCTAAAGGAATCAACAGACAAACGAAGTTCAACGTCGTCGACTGTTCATCAACTTATAACGTCATTCTTGGGCGACCATGGATCCACGATATGAAAGTTGTACCTTCGACGTACCACCAAACCTTGAAATTTCCCACGCAATGGGGAGTACAGGAGATCAAAGGCGAAAGAAAAGTTTCTAGGGAATGTTACAAAGTTTCTTTGAAGCCCCCGAAGCAGACAATATAGTAATTACAGAACCAGGACGTTCCTAGGACTGACGACGACTATCGCTTGGAAGCTGTCGTCCTAAACCAGAATAAGCCTGATCAAATGGTTTACATAGGTTCGACGCTCGACCCTTCTTTTAAAAAAAGACTAATATCTTTTTTGCAGGATCACTATGATTGTTTCGCATGGACGCACGAAGACATGGTGGGTATCGATCCAAGTATCATTTCTCATAAACTCAACGTTGATCCATCGTTCAATCCTGTTCAGCAGAAAAGACGAAAATTCGCTCCTGAAAGAAATAAAGTTATCAACGACGAAGTTGATAATTTACTTAAAACAGGAAAGATACGAGAAGTCAAATATCCAGATTGGCTCGCCAACGTTGTAGTCGTCCAAAAGAAAAATGGCAAGTGGAGAGTCTGCATTGATTTTACAGACCTTAACAAGGCTTGTCCAAAAGATCCATTTCCATTGCCACACATCGATTCTATGGTTGACGCTACAGCTGGACATGAATTACTCACTTTTATGAACGCATATTCTGGCTATAACCAGATATTGATCCATTTTGACGATCAGGAAAAAACAACCTTCATGACAGATAAAGGTATTTATTGTTATAAAGTAATGCCTTTTGGTCTTAAGAATGCAGGTTCGACGTATCAACGATTGGTGAATATGATGTTCAAAGAACATTTGGGCGACACTATGGAAGTATACATCGACGACATGCTTGTCAAATCGAAATATATGGACGATCATATAGAAAATTTGAAGCAGTCGTTCGACATTTTGCGTGAATATAAAATGAAGTTGAATCCGACAAAATGTTCTTTTGGAGTTCGAGCTGGCAAATTTCTCGGTTATATGGTCACACGATGCGGAATCGAAGCTAACCCAGACCAAATCAAAGCAATTGTCGAGCTAAAATCGCCCAGAGATTTTAAAGAAGTCCTACGTCTAACAGGACGTGTAGCAGCGTTGAACCGGTTCATCTCTCGGTCGTCCGACAGATGTCACTTATTCTACAATGTCCTGCGAAAAAATAAAGGATTCGAATGGACTGATAAGCACGAGGAGGCATTGAAACAACTCAAGAAGTACATGACATCACCTCCCTTTCTCTCTAAACCTGAGAAAGGTGAAGTTCTTCAACTCTACTTGGCCGTCAGTACTAATTCGGTAAGTGCAGTCCTTATACGAGAGACCGATGGACGACAATTGCCAATCTATTATGTAAGTAAAACTCTACTAGACGCTGAAACCAGTTACTCGTCTATAGAAAAACTCTTGCTTTCGTTAGTTATGGCCGCTAAGAAGTTACGGCATTATTTTGAATCGTATCCTATAACTGTTGTAACTAATTTTCCCTTAAAATATGTGCTAAGAAAACCTGAGCTAACAGGACGACTAGCTAAATGGAGCATATACCTCAGTAATTATGATCTGGATTTCAAGCCTAAGACGGCGATCAAATCACAGGTCTTGGCAGATTTTGTTATAGATTTCAGTCCAGAACTAGAAGAAGTGACGACGACCAATGAGTTAATTGTGGCGACTTTGCACGACACCACTTGGACGCTCGACGTTGATGGTTCGTCGAACATATGGGGAACAGGCCTGGGTGTCGTCCTACAGTCCCCACAAGGGGGCAAAATAGTGTACTCCATACGGTGCGACTTCAAGGCAACAAATAATGAGACAGAATACGAAGCACTGATTGCAGGAATGAAAAGTGCTCATGACTTAGGGGCAACATGTCTACATGTCCGGAGCGATTCATCCCTAGTTGTTAACCAAGTTAATGGAGAGTTTGCAGCGAAAGATTCAAGGATGATTGCCTATTATAAAATAGTAAAAGAAGAAGCAAATAAGTTCAGTCGCTTCATAATCGAGCAGGTACCAAGAGATCAAAATATTCAAGCTGACGCATTAGCCAATTTGGGATCAGCACTTAGTCAAACGACATTCGACAATATCCCAATAGTCCACCTCGCGGCATCGTCCATCGAAGACAATAGTAATACTTTGATCGCACCAATTGAAGAAGAAAACCCTTGGTCGGACGACATTAAAAATTATCTAGAGAACGATCAATTGCCTGATGACAGAATGGAAGCAAGAAAGGTCAGGTTTAAAACATCAAGGTACATCATGATCAGAGGACAATTATATCAAAGATCTTCGACTGGTTTGAATCTACGATGTATTACCAACAAAACGCAAGTCCAGAAAATCCTACAAGATATGCACGATGGTGAATGTGGAAATCACTCAGGAAGTCGCAGTCTAGCCAACAGGATATCGCGACAAGGTTACTATTGGCCGACATTATGGCAAGATGCGATCAGGTATGTACAATCGTGCGACGCATGTCAGCGACACGCAGGTATGTCTCATAAACCAACTGAACCCTTGCACTCGACGTTGATTCCATGGCCCTTTATGAAATGGGGAATGGATATCGTTGGAAAATTACCACCTGCCCCTGGGCAAAAGGTATTTCTTCTAGTCTTAACAGATTATTTCTCTAAATGGATAGAAGCAGTGGATTTCTCCCAGGTTCGGGACAAAGAAGTCGTTTCTTTTATCCAAACTAACATTATTTGTAGGTTTGGAATTCCGTCCGAAATTACATGCGACAATGGGACACAATTCGTTAGTGATCGGACGCGAAGATTCTGTGAAGAAAGAAACATCAAGTTGGTAACATCGACACCTCGATATCCACAGTCGAATGGACTAGCTGAGTCAAACAACAAAACTATTATCAATTCAATCAAGAAAAGACTCAAAGCTGCCAAAGGAAAATGGTAGAAGAATTACCTTCCGTTATATGGGCTAATCGTACAACACCACGTACATCCACAGGACAAACTCCCTTTTCCTTAGTCTATGGATGCGACGCTGTGTTGCCTATTGAAGTACGACTACCAACGTTGCGACATACGTCCGTTGAACATAACTTAGTCGACCTAAGTTATAACCTTGATGCCCTAGAGGAACTTCGAGAAGCTGCTCACATTCGTATGGCGTCACAAAAACAAATGGTCGAGCGACATTTCAATAAAAATGTTCAAGTCAAAGTCTTTCAAGAAGGCGACTACGTCCTACGTCGAGTGTTTCAAAACACTCAAGAGCACAATGCAAGAAAACTTTCCACTAATTGGGAAGGCCCTTATCAAATCTCTAGTGTCATGGGTAAGGGTGCTTATAAAATCCAAACCCTCGACGGTCGAGATATCCCACGAAGTTGGAATGCAGTTCATTTAAAAAGGTATTTCTTTTAAATTCCGAATTCGTTTCTTTGGATTATTTCTTAACAAGATTACTAACTTAAGCATCGGAGGGTTGTTGGTCAAACCAACGACCACCCTGCTAACATTTGATCTTCGCAGGGATGCACGACTTAGTTAAAATCTTATGTCGAGTAATGCTCATGTGATTGTACGCATACGATTGGTCATAATTGATGATAAAGGTTAATTCCTGTATTCGATGTTCGATGTGGAGATCCATGAACTATTATGACAATTTCATTTGGTTGGTCAAAAATATCAGTTGATTTTGTTAATAAGTGTATGATATATAGTGACTTTGCATTTTCTTAAACTTACTCGACGTATGTTTAAAAAATCGAAGCAAGTGACGAACGTTGATAAACAAAAGAGACTTTTTTCATTTCCAAAAGAAGATGAAATTACAAAACAAAGGGACGACCACAGACGGCCGACCTTTAGATGATAGGTTCAAAAGAAATTAAGTAGGAGGAACGTCAGGTTGTCCCTGGACGACAACGGTCTCCTCTACTTCCACTTCTTCTACGACGTCACCCTCTTCCAAATATTCGTCTTCATCCAAGTCCCTCTCAGTCCCGACAGTGTCGAGGTAAGTTTTGAGTTCTTCGGAGGCCGACACCATAGGATCCTTCCCCTTCAAGTGACGCCTCATTAAAGCAGCTCGGGCCGTGAAGCGGGAGAAAGCCTCGATTTGCTTATTCTCCATCTCCAAGTCTTTGACGTCGCCCTCCAGATCTTCGACCCTCTTCTTCAGAGTCGCGATTTCGTCAACAGCAGCAGTGGTGACAGACTTAATCTTTTCGACCTCCAACTTAGTCGACAACGCCTCCAGCTCAAGAAGTCGGTCCCTGAACTTGATCTTCTCACGATTCGAAATCTCTAGTAGACTTCGAGCATCGGTGAGTTCAGTCTTAAGGCCCTCGACCTTCGTTTTTTCAGCCTTGACCGACTCCAAGGCGACCTTCTCCCTTTCAAGAGCCTCGTCAGCCCTTTTCTTGACGTCAGGAAAGGACGACCTAAGTCCTTCTGTCTGAGCATAAAAGCTCAGACAAGCTTGGAAAGCCTGCACGACAAAAGGAAAAGAATTAGTAGTAAAAAATGAGCAACGAAAAAGGAGAATAAATAAAACTTACCATGAAAGAGAGGCTAGCAGCATGTGCCCCCGTGTCCTCCACCCGATATTCTTTGTACCGATCGTAGAAAGTCGGGAGGAGAAATTTTGCCAAGTGTGGAAAAATGACGTCTCTTTCGAGAACGTCATTAGCCATAAAGTCAGCTGGGAGAGTGGCTTTGAATATCATCTCTCCCACTTTTTCCTTCTTCTTCTCCTCACTCCTAGAGGAAGAAGAAGGCGCGGAAAAGGGCTTATCAACGCCCGACACCCCCATTGTTGGGGCATCCTTCGTCGCCTTGGTCGAGCCTCCAAGCTCGACCCCAGCAACGGTTTCCTTCGCTGATGTCGCCCCTGAAAGGGACGACAGAGTGGCATCACCCGTCTTCTTGGGCGAAGACCGAGGCTTGCCTCGGACACGTCTTGGATCTACCCCCGTGGAAGGGGCATATATTTCTCTCGCTTTCTCCCTCCCTTGACGAGCGAGCTCCAGTTGCTCGGCTCACTTAGCGGCAGCCGACTTTACAGCTGCGTCCTCTGAAAAAAGAGAACATGTTAAAAAGTGAAATGACGTACGATATACAAGTTAAAGGTATTGTCGAGCGACTTACCGGTCATTTCTTCTTCACTTTCTTTTTCTTCTTCTATTTCTTCTTCTTCCCTCTCTCCTTCTCTATGAGAACCTTCGACAGACGTCACCTCAGCTACAAAAACGGCCTCGTCTTCCTCGTCGTTCGACTGAGGGGAAAATGAGCGATCAGTAATACTTCTCTCTAAGATCTTCTGAATCTTGTCGTGAGAATCTATCCTTGGCTTCACTTTAGTGAAATCAATCGCTGCCAAATAAAGAAAAACATCAGAAAAAACCCACGACAAAAACGCACGACAGAAACATTAAACCTACCTGATTCGTTCCAGCCAGATGACAACCATTGGTTGTCTTCGTCATTTACAGACGCCACTTGGAGGAAAACGTACTGACGTTTCCAACCACGATCATTTACCGCGGTGTTATGTATCAGTACATTGTCTCCCTTCGAACGAGGGAACAGACTATACCGGTGATAATTATCCGGTCGAACACTATAGGCAGTCAAGAGGTCGTTCACGTTAAACAGTACCTCCCAATCGGCCGTAAGACGATCGATCACCTGGACAATCCGCCAGAATTGAGGCATTAATTGTCCAGGCGTCAGGTCAAACGCATCTAAAAATGCCCTGACCAATGGGCTAAAAGGCCAAGAAAACCCTATCTTAAAGGGATATTCATATAGAACACAATATCCCTTCGGAACTTCATCCGGCCTTAAATCTTCCGGCGACACCAGATTTATTTCATCTGGAAGCTTAGCCAAACTCTGAAAGTAATCTAAATGTTCTTCCTCCCTAAACATGCTCACAGGTTCACTCGACATCTGGAAATCAGGGATGTTAAGAGTCGCACACCAATAACTAAGAATATCCCAAGCTTTCCTAGGCTTCTTGGCTATGGACTTCTTATGCATAAATCGACACAGAGGGAAGAATGGAAAGTCGTACCTTAAATAGTGTTCTAAACCTCGAATTTAGAATGGAAAGGATTCTGGTCGATCGGAAAGTGAATCTCGCCGGAGATATGTGTTCTTTAGAAAGGTAAGCGTAAAAAAGGTAAGGATAGAGGGTAATCCTTATCTATACTGAAAATCGGAAACCAAAATCGTCAGAAAATCGAATCGCCAGAAAATAAAATCGACGGTCAATGAGATTGACACGTATCGTTCGTGTCAGGCAACCACTCGAGTACACTAAACAAGCGTATGACACCTGTCCTTCATTAGTTGTCAAATTGTTTATTCTAAACTAGCATGACGTCATCATTCATTTGAAAACGAACCAATTCGGTTCTATGCAAGTTACCCACTTTTTCTTTTATAACACTTGTCTTAGTATTAAATTTAAAGTTCAAAAATTTGCCGCTTGAATTTTAAATTTGGGGGCAAACTGTTTGGGTAAAAAAAAAAACAAGGTCCTTTGTCGTACATCTTTAGATTCCAAACAGTCCATTAACCCATAGTCGCACGACCAGAGAAACTTGTCCACGATGGCTGTTGTACGACATGATTTCAGTTACTAATTTGCAACAAACTTTATATTATATTTAATGCAGGATTTCAGGGACGTTTATGATGAGAGATCATAACGGAAGACGTTACCAATAACAACGGATATAACGGATGCTATCATCAATATCAAACGGTTACTTTATTAAAGATATGCATTCAAGACTTGCTAACGGACAATTGGAGTATAAATATGAAGATTGAACATCACATTCGGACATCTGATTCTCAGACTTTACAAGCTCACGAATTACGTTCTTAAGCTCATTCAATCTCTCCTGAAGTTGATAAAGCCTTTGCTGATTGTCGTACGACGCACGATCAAAGTCTAATTATATACGACGCACGACCGACTTTACTTTATTGTACTGTTTTACATTACATTTCACTTGTAACACTTGTTAGCAAGGACGACGTCCCTGATTGACGTCTATAGTGCACGACGACTCATAATCGTCCGCGGTTTTTACCCATTTTAGGGGTTTTCCGCGTCACCAATTCCCTTGTCTTATTTATTTCACTTTGATTACTGTCGCGCGATTATTAAAGTTATTTTCTTTGGTTGGATCAAGCTCCACATTACCTTAAATTTTCTTTGGGAGATTTTTGGCATAAACAATACCATTAGAAAAAATGTTATAAATAACTTTAAAATAAGTTTACGTATTGAATATTTTCAAAATTTTATGCAACTTATTTGATATATATCTGCAAATCCGTCTACACTAATCCGAAAAAAACTTTTCTATTTTAAGTTGTGTTTAAGAAATTTATCGTTTTTGTTATTTACGTAAGAAAAAAATCGAAATTTATCTATGTCTATTAATTAAAAAATGTATCGTTTTAGATATTTTAATTAATTAAATGTTTTTTATTAAATGTGGATGAATAAAAACCCTCTATAAAATTATTTTTTTCAAAATATAAACTTAAATTTATCATACCGAATAATAAGTAGTCAACTAACAACTACACATTTTCTTTATTTTATTTGTTTTCAAGAAT